>OY744543.1:31435566-31590566 GCA_963556195.1 Sepiola atlantica
TCAAGATAATTTTGGGGGGTCACCAATTATCAAGATAATTTTTTTGGGGGGTCACCACTTATCAACATAATTTTTGGGGTCACCACTTATCAAGATAATTGGGGGGGGGCGTCACCACTTATCAAGATAATTTGGGGGGGTCACCACTTATCAAAATAATTTGGGGGGGGGGGGGGCACCACTTATCAAGATAATTTTTGGGGTCACCACTTATCAAGATAATTTGGGGGGGTCACCACTTATCAAGATAATTTTAGGGGGGTCACCAATTATCAAGATAATTTTTTTTGGGGGGGTCACCACTTATCAACATCATTTTTGGGGTCACCACTTATCAAGATAATTTGGGGGGGTCACCACTTATCAAAATAATTTTTTTTGGGGGGGGCACCACTTATCAAGATAATTTTTGGGGTCACCACTTATCAAGATAATTTTGGGGGGTCACCACTTATCAAGATAATTTTTAGGGGTCCCCACTTATCAAGAGCAAGAATGACTCGAGGATAAGAGTTAATGAGACGGAATGATTGTCAGCCGAGAGATAACGAACGCTATGAGAGTGCTATGATTGATCAAAAGTATGAACTAGTGATAGGACGATTCTAAAAAAAATTCCGATTCCGATACCATTACTGATTCTGTTCGAAATTCCCGATTCCGATAAAATTATCTACTCTATTCGAAATTATTGATTCAATAGAATTACCAATTCTTTTTTAATATCCCGATTCCAATACAATTACCGATTCCGTTTCCGATTCTAAAATCGTCTAATCTCCCCTCCGAAAGTAAAACGTCATTGCTTTTTTCTTGGGGGGGGGGGGATTTAGCGGAAAGTGTTCGGCTACTTTTCAATGTAGATATAATTTTCTTTTTATTTTAGAAACTTCTTAATGTTTTCCCTTTATATCTTGTATCCAAGATTATAATAAACTTGTAGGAAAAAGTGAAACAAGTGACAAATATAGATGAACATCACACACTTTCTATCTATATTTGTCACTTGTTTCACTATTTCCTACTCGTCAACCCGTGCCATTTTTGCCTGTGCCATTTTTATCGGGTCATTTTTTTTCCAGTGCCATTTAAACCTACATTCGTTACTATGATCTGTAAATTTTAGTTTTACTTGGTAGTTTAAAAACGATAAATCTATATCATTTTAACATTAGTACAAGCAATAGAAAATTACGTTTAAAAAAAAAAGAATTAAAAGAATAGTTTTGGGAATCGGAAATTCGAGCAAAATTTTTCCGATTCCGATACCCAAAAGGTTCCGATTATTCCGATTCCTGATTCTGATAGTATGAACTGCGTTTGATTAAGCAGTGATCATCTACTGATCTACGCTCATCTTTTATCTTCAGATCATTCGGTTGTCTCCATCGAATCGAGATTAACCCCTATCTGTGCAACTATTAAAGATGTATTGCTATTCTTCGATAACTGGAGCAATCCACCTTCTGATTGCCATGAAAGATGAATTTTCTTCCGATACCGCCACGTTCTCTCTGCCGAAGCATTTATTTTTTCGATGATCGCAATAAGAACTGCAACTACTTACAATAAGGGATAGAGGGATTTTAACGTGATTTGACTCTCCTAGATCCGCCGTGTTCTGACTATCTCAATGAACATTACTCGGGTTTCCTCGGGAAGGATGTCACTCTTTGCAACGGTCAGTCGCTATAGAGAGGCTAACTACAGACTGTAGCTGAACAAAATTGCTTTGATACGCACCATATAGTGCTGGATGCATGAGGACTAGTAGGAACATCAAAGCTACTACCCATCCACATAAATCACTTATCTCTTATCTGAAATAACCTCAATAATTATACCATGGACGGCGGCACCGAGGGGGCAGAGGGGGCTCAAGCCCCCCACCCCCCACCCACCCACACTTTTTTACTTGCCCCCCCCCCACTTTACAGTCATCAATAATGAATATATATTTGTGTTTAACCGCCCCCCTACTTTTTAGGAGAGCCCCACCACTTTTATAACTGTCCCGCCGGTCCTGAGCGTTATTTTTTATATGAAATTTAACACCTTTATAACTGGCCCATTTGGTATAATAGTTAGAATGCTCGCTAATGAGTCGGGAGACCGGGGATCAATCCTCGGTCCAGTCATACAAAATACTAAAAAAATGGTACTTGCTAAACACTCAGCATAAAAATGTGTGGATCATGGGTAAGTCAAGTAATCCTGGTAAGGAGGGGCACCCTGTCCTACACCTCGGCCTATGAAAAGAACGCCTTCGGGTCGCCTTCGACTATGATCGACCATTTTACTCTTTACGCGGTTAATCTGCCACGCTTAAGTTTTAAATAGCATTCTTATCGTTAATCACAGAAAGACAGTCTCACAAGGATTCGTTTTTATTATCGAGAATCGCCATGCATATGTATGCCCATCCATTGATAATCTCCTAGGACTGACTTTCATCCCAGACCTTAAATGGAACACTTATATCAACTCTATTGCTTAGCTAGAAAAATGGTTTGATCATTCTCACAGAAAAGATGCTGCTAATCTGTCCTTAATATATCGTCCATTCTGTGGAAGGTGCTCGGTTGAACTCTAACCTCCGATTCCTGCTTGTAAAACATTCACAGCAATAACTCGTCTAGTTACCACAACTGAAAATATTTTGTCTTCATCTTTGTACCTAAAACCAAACGGAATTTACATGAACAGAGTGTATTTCTAAGAACTCTTTATCCGTGGAACCCATTGCCATGGGACTGCTTCTTTGTAGACTACACGATGGTCGTCTTCAAGTCCAATGTCGACAAATACTTCTTGAACCGTTCTCTTAAGTACTCAAGTTTTGAACATTCCATGCATTGTTTTCATTCCTCTCATAATATTGTTCATCATTCAACTGAAGATCTCATTAATCCTTATCCGAGTGTGTTTTTTAAACCTTTGTAATCTGTGAATCATCAGTATTTAAAGAAAATAGAGGCATTATAATCTCTTTTTGAAGATCTTGGGTTTTCCCGAATTCATGGATTCTAATTCCAAAGGATCGAAATATAAAATGTTTAGCGATGAGAACTTATGCGGGACAGATCGGCGATAATGGTATATCATCGACGTTAAAATAACCTGTTAACAACTATATCATCACTTACGAAAACGTCTATTGTCTAGAAATATTACGTACATCGGTCGCAACGAACGAAATTGATTTTAAATCATTTAAACTGTCTATTAGAAAGAATTATATAACGTATCCAAGAGTTCAAATGAAACTGCGAATTACTAAATTGATATAAGATAATTTAAAGAAATAAATAGGTTAACATATATTGCAAAAAATATAATTGTTTATCTGAAATCAGACCCATGTTGATCAATGCAGAAATGCTTGTTTATTATTTTCGTAAGCGGCTGGTAAAGAAAAAACGTCAGGAACGCATTTTATTTGAAAACCGGATTGTATTAACACATTATATATGTAAACGTTACAACATTTTAAAAGTATAATCAACTTTAAATTTTAATGTGTGTGCATGTACCTAATGCATATAAAAGTATACATGATATTTTTTGAATATTTACAATGTTAGCGAGAGTTAGTTGGTTACGAAGTAAAATTAATGGCATTATTCTTAGTAGTAGCAGAAGTAGTATCATAGACTATATTTGAAGAGTTTTTTCGCCAATATTCAAAGCGGCGTTATCATCGTGTGGCGTTGTCAAAAAAAGAAAATCAATTGCTATATTTGTTTGATAAAAACAAAGATAAAATCAAATTGTAATTATAGTGTTAAATGTATCTGCCGTATTATTAAGTAATCCATATTAAAGTGTAACCATTCTAATTACCATAATATTTATGTATAATAGTTTTATACAAGACCAAGTCGTATCAATATGATACGGTAGGTTTCAAGTCAGTGGGGGTGAAATCTCAACGGCTATCCTAAGTCATGGTTAAGAAGTTCTTAACCGGGACCGAGAATAACCCGTGAGATTTGAACCCTTACTTGTTTGAAAACAAGGGTAGCATGTTGATTTGACTTGGTCTTCTGTAACACAAGTATATATATATATATATATATATATATATATATATATATATATATATATATGATAATTTTATTTACACAGACATGTACAAAATCTGCGACACTAGCATGTCGATGTTATCGATCAACAGTTATTATAAACTGAGATCTCATCAGGCAGAGTTAGAATCCGATCTTAACCTTAGATCATATTATGGAAAGAATGAAATGGAGAAAAAAAGAAGAAGAAGAAGAAGAAGAAGAAGAAGAAGAAGAAGAAGAAGAAGAAGAAAAGAAATTTAAAATGTCAAAATTTAGGAAGTCACGTGGTTTGGGACCGTTAAGAATCAAAAAGTTAAAATCAAAATATAAAATATATAAAATATAAAATATAAAACATAAGACATAAAACATAAAATATTATAAAATAAAGTAAAAAGATAGATATATAATAAAAAGGGTAGAATAAAGATAGATAGATAAATAGAAAGATAGATAGGTAGATAGATAGAAAAAATAAAATCGTCTGTTGATTCAGACAGAGAGTGGAAAGGGAACAGACATGCAACATAATGTGTCAAAAAATCGTTGGACAGTTTCTTCAACTTGGGCGAACCACATATTCTCAAATCAGCTGTAATTCGTAGCAGGCTATATGTGTATGGGTGTCCAGACGTGTGTGTGTTCTCAAATCAGTTGTAATTGGTATATGTGTAAGAGCGTGCATGCGTGTGTGTGAGATGGGGGAGGCAGGGGTTGTTAATCTATTGTGTCACTAATTTTATATTTACACTGTTTTATTTTCCTTTAAAGTTTATCAAATTATAATTAATTAATTAATAAATTTAACAAATTTACTGGCAGGTTAATTAAGTTTACATAATTAGTGGTAATAATAATAATAATAAAAATAATAATAATAATAATAATAATAATAATAATAATAATAATAATAATAATAATAATAATAATAATAATAATAATAATAATAATAATTAATAAAAATGTAATAGCCAGGTAAAAAATAAAATAATCAGGAAATATTAGAAGGTAATAGTAAATAATAAAATTAATAATATAGAAGTAGGTAGCAGTAGTATTAATCATAATGGTTGTAAATATGGTAATATGAATAATTTTATTAATAATAGCAGAATTAGTAGTTGCAATATTACTGATCATATTAAAAGTGGTAATAATAATAATAGCCATGTTAATAATAATGATCACAATGGTAACCACAATAATCATAACAATATTTATAGTGATAATAAAAATAATAATTAATAATAATACAAATAATACAAATAGATGTAGTAATAGTAATAAGAATGATAATAATAACAGTAATAATAAAATAATAAAATAATAAAATTATAAATAATGGCATTATCGTTAATGGTAATACCACTATTTCTACTAAAACTAATAATAACAATAGTAGTAAAAGCCATATGACGGTAACTATGGTAATATTAATATTATTGACAATAATAATAATGATAATAATAATAATAATAATAATAATAATAATAATAATAAAAGTGGTTATATTGTCATTGTTACTGCTACAAACAATAATAATTATGATAATAATAGTAAAAAGAACATTAATAATAATAATAATAATAATAATAATAATAATAATAATAATAATAATAATAATAATAATAATAATAATAATAATAATAATAATCTCGATAATAGTGCGGAAATAGCAAATAATAATATTTAAAAATATTAACCATGATAATAGTAATCAATAATAATAATCTATAATAGTAAGCAATAGTTGGATAAAATATAAGGGAATATTAGAAGATAAAGAAAAATAACGAACATGGCAATTAATATTAATCATAGTAGTTGTAAATATGATAATACAAATAAATTATTATATATTAGAGAAATTATCTGTTGTAATAATATTAATAATATTAATAATAGTAAAAATAATAGTTATAGCTATAATAATGATAACAATGGTAACCACAATAATCGTAATAATTGTAATGATAATGATAATGATAATAATATAAAGAATAGTAGTATTAATAATAGTAATAAAAATAATAATAATATTAATTAATAAAACTAATGATAATAGTAGAGGTGGTTATTCTAATAATAGATATAATGGTGGCTATAAGTAGTAATTGTAGTAAAGAGTGTAAAAGATAATACTAGCAACAACAATAATAATTAATTAGAATGGTATAAAATGATAGTTAGGTTGACAAATTACCCTTAGTGGATAGGTAAAGTGTTTTTTATGAGATAGTATTAGCTGGATGGGTTATAAGTGAATTACTGAGAAGGTGTAATCTATTATGCCTACAGTTAATTGAGGTTTCTTGTTTTTTGTTTAGAAGTTTGCCTCTGTCACTAAATTCAATTATTTCAAGTTTTTCAGTTAGGCAAAAATAACATGGTGAGTTCAGGGGACTGCAGGTGCTGGTTCTTCTAATGGTGTTCCAAAACACTGTTGGTGATTGATTATTGTGGGTTAATTCCCAGTAATATATTGAAAGTGAGCTTCTTTTTTGGTAGGTAGAGTTGTTAAAAGAGCATTTATAGCCGGTATATCTTTCTTTAAAGGTATTACCAGCCATACCTATATAGTATTTTTTTCAGGGTTGGATTTTCCTTAGTAGAAATTGTTGCTAGGTATACTGATTGAGTTATTTGGCAATTTTGTTGTAAGAGCGTTCTGTTTTGTTTGTGAGCTCCAGCAATGAAATAAAAGGTTGACACTTAGCGCAGCCACAGCGCTTCATGAAAATGATTAAGCACTACATAAAATAATTAAACACTTCCGATAATTATAATGCAAATATAAAACGTATACATAATTATAATTCCCCTTACTCGCTACGTCTAGCCACACCGAAGAGTAGTGATACTACGAAACAGCTGCCCTTAGATGACAACATTTTCTTCCATACTTGTGGAGTAGGCTCTTTCCGTGAAATAATTTAACACTCTCGATAGTCGATAATGCAAATGAAAAACATACACAACATTATGATTCCCCTTGATTCGTAGCCAGGATAATAATGTAGAGATATGAAGCCCGACTGCTGACCGGGTTTTCAATCTATGTGTGAAAAGACGTGATACAGAGAAACAGCAGTCTGTGGGTGGCGATATATATATATATATATATATATATATATATGTGTGTGTGTGTGTGTGTGTGTGTGTGTAACAGTTATTCTGACTTCCTGTATGTATGACTTTTTTGAGAGAGTCAGGTATGTCGGCATTAATGTAGGAAATCAGGGAAGCGAATGAAATTGACTGATAATTTCGGGAAACACTTAACAATTATTGGCATAAAACGGGACGATATCGAAATTCTATATAGCGCCCTTGTTCATAGTCTTATAGTGACTGAAGTTGCACAAGAAAATCGAGGCTACTTTATGGATATATATATATATATATATATATATATATATATATATATATATATATATATATATATATATATAGAGAGAGAGAGAGAGAGAGAGAGAGAGAGAGAGAGAGAGAGAGAGAGAGACTATGCAAATTAACTCGCGTTTTGCGTAGGGTGTTCTAATGTTTATATAAATCTAGTAGTGTGTATTAAGGAGCATTTTCTCATTTATGCAAACATTGTTAAAAATAAGAGAATTCGTCTGTTTAATTAAACTCTTTTTATTTTTCAATTTTTTTATTTAAATCAATGTTTTAATACAACATATTGAACATTTATTAATTTATTTTTGTATACAAAGAAGACTATCAGAAAAATTGGAAAAATATAAAAAGTTATAATTAATCAGACGAATTCTGTTATTTTTTACAATGTTGGCATAAATGCATTTATTTATAAAGCTCTACGTTGTAATATATATATATATATATATATATATATATATATATATATATATATATATATATATATATATATATATATATATATTAGACTACCCGTAACAATTGGTACCACGTTCCATTTTAATGTTATTCGAAAATTCATAAACTGTGAAATGTTTTTGCACAACTAAAACAAAATAAGTCTCTTTACTTCGATATTATCTTTATATTTATTCACTTTTTGCCATTTTATATCGTGCCATTTTTTCCGGTGCCATTTTTACCGAGCACCATATTATCCTCATGGATAATATCATGGACGGCGGCACCGGGGGGCAGGGGTAGCTCAAGCCCCCACTTTTTGACTTCCCCCCCCCACTTTACGGTCATCAATAATGAAGTTATATATGCATGTGTTTAACCGGCCCCCCACACTTTTTAGGAGAGCCCCCTCCCTTTTATAATTGTCCCGCTGGTCCTGTAAATATACATAATATTTGTTTACTATCTAATTTATATTGGTGTGTACGAACACACTATGTAAATTGGCTGAAAAATGAGAGTCCCTATTTACTTGCATCAGAGTTAGACACAAGGTCGGTTTTCAATGTGTGGAAAATACAGCTCTCAAAAAGGGACACTCTGGATTAGGGCAATCATTTTACTTGCCTCAGTCTAGAATGATTTCTCATTAATTGACCGCGGACAGAAAAGTTAAGGTGTAGTATCAGAACAGATAATACACTTTGCTGCTGGCCAAAAGGCCAAGGAGCGAAAGGGTCACTCTTTCTTTTAATGCTCACAGATACAAGTAGAAAACAAGTAGAGAGTGATTGAATCAAGACATTAAAAAGGCGAAAGAAATACATAGATAGCTAAGTAGGAGAATAGCAAGTTGTTCAGTTAATTACAAATTACGGTTGATTAGAGGAATTAAAATGGAACTTTTTCAAATATAACTCAATCTCAAGACTAAGTAATATTTTAGTATTTATTTTCTCTCTCTCTCTCTCTCTCTATCTCTCTCTATATATATATACCTATATCTATATATATATATATATATATATATATATATATTTAAATATATAGTCTGTCTTGATGTGTACGCTGTAATCAGCATGAATATAACTTTTTTTTTTTCGCACCACGTGATAATTTTCTATGGCTGTAGGTATAGAGCCAAAGGTGGCTGTGTGAACTGGGTTCGCGCCTCATGATTGTCTAAACTTATCACTTCCTTACACTGATGAGAATAAAGAGCTCGAAACGACGTCGCTTGTAGTATTACATATAATTTAATATCTACTTATATATATATATATATATATATATATATATATATATATATATATATAGAGAGAGAGAGAGAGAGAGAGAGAGAGAGAGAGAGAGATTGTCAATTGTTTTTGAATGTTTAATGAAAGAGATGTTACTCTAAGAAAAAGTGAACTGATAATACGTCTGTATTTTCCCTCCCCACGTGTTTTGTTTTTATAATGTTTCTCAAGCTGGTCAGCCATTAATTTCGAATTAACGAATTTTCTGTCTCTAATTTCCCCATCTTCAACAGCATATTGTTAGTCCCTAGTAAACCAAGATAGAATTGTACACAAAATAATATAAATCTATTTCTAATGGCGATTCGGTGTCTGTCTATCTGAAACCGAAACTATACTAGTTATTCTATTAATTGTCCTATTCTAACATATTTTAAGGCTAAATTAAGTTTACAATATTACAATTAAGTTTAGTATACTATTTGTTTTACTAATCTAGACTTTTTATCTGTCTGTCTGAATTCTAAATTATAATATTACTTCTATATCTGAAATCTAAACTATGCTATTACTATTTTGAATGCTCAATATAGTTTACTACACTATTTCAAACTAATGTAATATCTTTCAATCCTCTATTCAGGGAGTGATATTTTGTTGTCATGAAGCCATCCTCCCAAGTATTACCTCCTCCTTTTGAGGTAGTGTAGTACATGTTCTGTTGTTATGAGACCATTTTCCCAGGTTCCAAAGGTTATTCTTTGACGCTTTTTTTTCAAAGTTTAGTTTCAACTTTTGACTGAAACAATATACAACGTCTTAAGTGGTGGTGATATCAAGGGATACCACGTGGTGATATCAAGGGATTAATGGAAGGTTAGGCTTAGGTTTTGAGAAGTCACAGGGTAATGATTATTCAGCAAATGTTTTATTCGGCGACGGTTACACGAAAAAAAAATGAAAATTGTTTTTCCAAGTTATGAATATTTTGGGATAATAATTTGAGTTATTGCTGATTCTATCACATGAATAGTCACGTGACACTCGATATTCTATATATGGCTTTTCTTGTGTGATAATTGTTTTGATTTCAGTAAAACAAATAGGAATGGTCGGTTTGAGGAAGTATGTTAATTCATGCGGCACTATCCTTTTGAAGCCCGAGATGCCACGGCGTCTAAGCCTGGTCAACTTTGTTAGCGTTAAGGTTTTAAAATATATTTTGGAAGTCTGAAGACTTCACACATTTTCGTTAGAATCCCGGCGTCGAGTTTTGGTCATTATGACTTTGGTTTTGTTTATTCCATAGAAATTGGGAGAAAGCAAGGGGAAATATATTAATTAATTCTATTGTAACCAATTGTATCCGAATTTTAAATTTAAATAAAAAGGCTCTAAATATATTACATAGATATTTGTCCCTCTATTAACTGTAATAATAAAATAAGATTCGTTATTTGTTATGAAAATTTAAAAACAAAAAATAAAATTTAAATTTAAAAACATTAAACGTTGTAGTTAACAATAATTTTATTCACTAGAAAATGATGATGATTTTATAAATAAAATCGAAGTTCCTCGCGAAAATATGGAACAAGAAACCAACGGAACTTATATACACACATTTGATCGGAATATCAAATGGAAAATTGAAACAGAAGCTTCATGATACACGAAAATGGTTTCATAGGAAAAAAGAGCAGGTACTACACAACACATTGAATAGATCATTATACCAAATTAAACTTAAACAAATAACCATTATCCTTTTTTCCAAAGTAGGCTGTGTCTCAATGTGTAGTATTAGTCCAGTCAAATAAGCCTAAATTTTGGCAAATAAATTTTATTTTCGCATCTTATTTTAAAATGATATTAAAATTCTTTAAATATCGACGAATGTTTTCGGTGATATACACGCTTGTCAAAAAAAATCAATATGCTTATACTTTAACAAGGGTGTATATCACCGAAAGTACTCAAGTTTTTAAAGTAAATAAATAATTGATTTAAAAAAAAAAACATAAATAAATTGCGTTTTCCAGGTTTTCAAAATATTCTCCTTATTATTGCCATTCCAGCAACGCTTCAATGTGTGACTTTTCAAATTCTTTAAATATCGACGAATATTTTAGTTTTAACCTTTCTATTTTGTTTTAATTAAAAAAATATAAATATTAATTGTGAAAATTGTATTTTTTTTCCAAAGTGAAACTGAAAACTCAATGTAGGGAAAACTTCGATGACGTCGCATAGTGAATAGTGTGTGGCGGTGAACATCCCGTGTGTTTAATTGTTTATTATACTTTTAGCCCTACCATAAATTTGAAATTAATTGTTAGTCAAATTTAGACAACTTTTTACAATATTTTTTTCGGAATGTTCCTGTTTCTCAATTTTTCCAATTTTGTTTTGTTTTCAAGATTTGAAAAAATGTATTTTTACGCTTCTGAGTACACATTCATGCGTCAACGACGACAAGTCAATTATCATTTTGAACTTATTAAAAAACATTTTGAACTTATTAAAAAACATTTAATAATTTTGTTTTGTTTTCAAAAATGATTTTTTTACGCTGCTGAGTACACATTCATGTGTCAACGACAAGTTAATTATCATTTTGAACTTATTAAAAAACATTTTGAACTTATTAAAAAACATTTAATAATTTTGTTTTGTTTTCAAAAATGATTTTTTTACGCTGCTGAGTACACATTCATGTGTCAACGACAAGTCAATTATCATTTTGAACTTATTAAAAAAGAATTCAACTTAAATATTTAACGACATCGTGTAGCATATGGTATTTCAAAATCAACAAAAAACATGTTCGCGCGTGCAGCTCTAATATTAAGGAACCATAAATATTCTAAAATATTTATTTTTTAATCTTTTTAGGGGTACCCCCTTTATATAACACTATCCCCTCAAACATTTATTTCTAAATATTATCGGGGGGGGGGGGAGTGAGTGAAGCGTTTTATACGTTAACATTTGCTAAGAATTTTAAAGCAAGTTTAAATGACTTTCTATTCGACAATTTAAATACTTGTAAATTATTTTCAAATGCAGAACACGAAGTAATGGATGTATTATTTCAACTATTAATAAAATATTAAAATGGCTTACTTGTTTACGGAGAAACGGAAATGCATTATGATGGATTTAATCTGGTAATAGAATTTTAATATATATATATATATATATATATATATATATATATATATATATATATATATATATGTGTGATTTTATGAAGGCTTACCAAAGCATTCCTTTCAAGACACCAATGATCACCATTAAAGATATTTTTTCTTACAAATACTATTTATTCAAATTAAATGTTTTTTCCTACACGTGTTTCACTACCAAGCAGTTACTTGCTTGGCAGATCATCAGGGAAATTAAATGTCTGGAATACTGGTTTCAACTGCCGACAAAACACAATGTAGCGTTGTAATAGTTGAGGTCACTTAAGAAGAGAAGAGGAAAAAAAAATAAAAAATAAAAATAAAAATAAAAGTCAAACTTAAAAAGCAAGGAAGAACAACGATAAAAAAAGAAAGTCCTAGAAAAGTCTTAGAAAAGTAGCTTGTGTATATATATATATATATATATATATATATATATATATATAATGTGTGCATAAACTTTTAGTATATCGTGTGTCAAACTGAAAAATACAACTCAGTATATATTAAAATAAAATAAAATCCAAGCATCAAGTGCAGGTAACTCGAAATACTAGGAGTAAAGTTACTCGTTAACAAGGCGCAAACTCCTTTTTTTTCGAAAGGAATTTAATTATAAAAGTTGTAAGTTGTGAAATAAAATTTACAGAGAAAAATGTGTAAACACAATAGAACACAAATTTAACAGATTTTTAATTAAATTGAATATGTTTATTGGAAAATACGGTTATATAACGTTTGTATTGCATTGGAAATCGTGCAGCATTTAATTCTGTAACGCACATTCTTTTAATAATGCGTTTTTTTACGTTACATTTTCTGATGGTTCAAGTGTGAAAGCTCATGATTTATTAATTAAAGTTTTAATCCCAGCAATTCAAGAATACAAACCTGCATGTTCAGAATCAGCGTGAATTATTGTAAATAAAACAGGACATTGCTTTGTATCGTATGCGTGTATTTTTTATTTATTTATCAGGTGCACATATTCATATTCCGGTGCAGTCGTTGTAAACAGGTGCACATGTCCATATCTAGGTGCAGTCTGTGTATATAGTTATATTGCGTCACGAATAGATGTGAATTCAATTGTTATTTTTTTTTATTAGAAAGTGAAATAACTAAAAAAAAAAGATCCTACACTTTTCACATTAAAATAAATAGCAAACACATTTTGCGTTTTTGTTTTTTTTTATTTTTGTAGGTTATGGAGAAAAAATAATCCTATTACTGTCATCGGGTGTCAGTTTAAAACAAGTAACGGACTGTGACTCCGGATTTTTTTTTTAAATGCCGACGACCAGCTCCGACTCCTCATTTGAGGTTGGAATCTGTTAAAAAAAAGGTAATTCAGCTGTGAATTCAGGACATCGTATTTTTTGTTTTTTTTTGTTTGTTTGTTTGTTTGTTTGTTTTATACCTGCTTTATAGTTCGAGTCGCTTTGTCTGAAAAAAAATTCGGACGCCGACTCCCGACCTTAGATATATGACGGCTAAGTTTGTTTTAAAGAACCATGACTCATACTCTGACTCCGACTCCTGCAAAAATTGCCGACTTCCAATGCTGCTAGATTAAATTTGTGTCGTTAGTTTTAATACTGTCACATGCTATATTAGATTATCGGCTGTTAATCGAAAAGTTGCTGGTTCGAATCCAACCGAAGACAAACGTTTTTACTCTTTTCGAATAAAATCTAACAAACACATGAATTACATATTATTTATTGAAATAAGATAACCTATTTACAAACCTTATTCAGAAATAATAATGTATTTACAAATAAATATTTCATCAAGAAATTAAATCCATCATAATGCATTTTAGAAAAAATAATGAATTTACTTATTAAATTAAACCTACTTGGATTCATTTCGGCTTCTTAAAAACAAGTCAGCAATTTTAATGATTTACTTTGTGAAATTTTATTTTTATTTTGCTCTCCTCATGTAAAAGGAATAAAATAGAGCGTCTTTTTACAATTTAAATTTAAACATTTTGTTAGACGCCCAATCGATTTACATTAAAATAACAAAACAAAAAACAATGCCGTGCGGACAGAGAGACTCCCCTAGCACGCTGTTTTTCGGTATCAACCGAAAACAAGAAAGTCAGTTCCTAAGTGGGACTGGAGATTCGCCTACAGGATAGAAAGAAATAGGGGATGGATTTTGAGGACAGTTGATGTCTTTCATGATAAGTACCGTTTGGAGCAGGTCAGGGATAAAATAAATCTTGGCAAAGGGTATCCTGAAAGCTTACTATTACCAAAAATGAATAATGGGGCAGAATTCAGTCATTCAACTAGCTAAGGGACTTTGTAATAAAGTTTTTTGTCTTTGTTATGACCTAAAGACGACGTGCGCCATGCCTAGACAGGGAACACGAACTCAAATCCATTTCGACCAAATGCACATAAACTAGCAGTGTGTATAAACCTTCTTTTAAACTGTGAGGCATGCGATCTCCTATCAAACCTGAATTTGATTTTAAGCTGATGTTTAAACTACAAAATCAGATCGTAATGAGAAGGCGGTGCAACCCGTTTCTAATATATAAGCGTGAAACCCACACTACTAGTCTAGCTACGGCTAGGATCGTGAGAAACACCATTCGTTTCTCCTTGGCCCACAAAGGAACCACATTGTAGATTACAGATGCTACATCCAGGCGAACCAGCTGTTTGGGTACGATGCAAGACGTCACCTCGTTCACGTAATTCCAAAACTCACAAAGTCTGCTGCAAGTGAAGAAAGTGTGCTCAGCCAATTAGTTTTCATCGTCATCGCAGCATGTATAATATGGTCTGAGCACCTATTTTTGCTTTATAAAACTTTTCATTGAGAGGTCGAGCCGTCTTAACCAATCGTCAGGTCAAAGAGAACTCAGAATTATTGAGACAACCCTGGCCTTGCGCCCAACACCACTGAACTGCGGATCTCCTCTTCCGAACATCCAAGCCGTCCACCCAGCGGATCAGAAGCGGTAAACTCCACTAACTCCTCATATAGAGTCTGTCTAGCTCGGCATTCGAGAAAAAACTTCGTCTCCCCCCCCCTTGGTTTACGTCGGGCTTTAACGAAGTTGTCGGGGATGAGGTTAGAAAAAGCCTTCTCAACCACATGACCCCATGCAGTTAGTTCTATCAGAGTACGACTCTGGAATTACAATCTCTCGGCATGTCGATAACTTGCCAAGTCCGGAATCCCAATCCCCCTCACATAGACGTTTAGTGCAGACCTGTCTTCAGACAAGCGGCTTTCTGTCTTGCCACAAAAGTAAAAAAAGCTGACGTGTAAGAGCCGCCAAGCGGTCCTCGGGCAGGAGTAGTACAGATAAACGATTGAGGGTAAGACAAAAGACGTAAGTAGCGCACGCCTCTACTCTACCCCCTCAGAGAATGTCGCCTTCGAAGCAAAATCCTAAAATATGCCCCGACCTTAGACTGTACTTCCGACTAGTTCTTATCAAGCTGGTGACCCGGACCGAACCAAACACCAAGTATCCGAACCGGGCCATGTATCCAGTTGAAACGGCTTGTCAACGCATCCGCATTGTGTGAGGCAGCCAATCTCAGGACATTGTGTTTGTTTAACTTGACTACGGCTCTTGTAACCTCTTTATACTGTTTGAGTGCCTTAATTTCAGTGCAAGAATGCTCGACACAAACACAGTGACGTCATCAGCAAACGCAGAAACTCTGGCTCGCGTACCACCAGGCAGAGCAATTCCGCGAGAGTCTGGTCTCGTCGCCCTATCCCTGAGTTTGCGGAGGAAAGGCGCCAACGCATGGATATTAAGCAAAGGCGAAAACGGGCAACCCTGACGTACCCACCGTGAAACAATGCACGATCCCGATCGCATGCCGTTTACTTGCACCACTGTCGTCGGCCTGCGATACAAAATGGAGATCCATTTGTAGAAGTCCGGATTAAAACCGGCGGTCTCTAGAACAGACTCCAGAAAACGATAATCAACCCTATCAAACGCTTTGGACTGATCTAAATTGATCAGCGCAGCTTCAGTGTCGTCTTTTAGTCCCTCTATGCTCGTAGGAATCAAGTGCCAATTGTTTTGAATCGATCTCCCATTCACAGCATACGTCTGATCAGGCTCGATCAAATCAGCGATAACAACCTGCAAACGATTCGCAAGAACTCTGGCCAAAATCTATAAGTGTGTGTTAAGCAGACTTATGGGCCTGTAATCATCGAACCCTCCTCCATGCCCATCCTTTTTCTTCAGTAATGTAATCACGCCCCTGGTAACTTGACCTGGGATGGAACCCTGTTCAAACCAGTGGTTGAATACATCTGTCAGAAGAGGGGCCAACATGTGCGACATCCTCAAATAAAATTCATAAGGAAGACCATCAAGCTCCGGTGATTTGTTGTAGCCAACCTGCTTCAGTGCGCAAGGACCTCACGCTCCGTAACCGGACCATCACAGATAACCGTTCGAATTGCCTCTAGGTGTGCGACCAGGGGGTGACGTGGATATAATGATACAGTATATATAGTTATCTCCAAACTCTGTTAAACACAATCTGCTTTTGCACATTTGCATATTTATTTTCTTTTAAAATTTCTAATAATTTAATATTTTCTAATATACATTTATAATTGGTATTGTCGAATTTTATCATATATTTATAATATTTTCCTCGATAGTAATATTATTTTAATTATTAATACAATTAATTAAAGAGATGTTATATAAAAAGCAATAGCGTTTTAAAAACATTTGAAAACTTTCGGTTTCAGGGGAGATAATTACATGAAAACTTCCGGCGCTTATCTTCAGGTTACGCTGTAGCCTAGCAAAAATATGCGACCGGAGGGAGCATATATTTACTAGTTAATAAAATGATTTAATCTCAGCAGTTTAAGTAGACACACTTGTGTGATACTGAATAATCGTAAATCATGGGAGTTGACGGTGGTTAAGTGGATAACGACACGGACTGAAAACCTGGGTTTTTAATAAATGACGCCATATTTTAATGAAGTCATTCACTGTAAACGGTTATCCCCCATCTCTGTTCTAATGGATGAAATGATAAAACGATGACGTCATTTGGTGTACATCTGAACACGCAAGCCAGTTAGTAAGCAAGCACGATCCACAGAATTTTAGTTTTACATAGGTAGATAAATAAAAAAAAGGTTAGGTTAAGTTCGAATCCAGTCACTTCCACAGTATCACTTTCACTCGTGGTCCGTAAGTACCCGATGTCTTTCAAGAAAGATTTCTAACTAGAAAAACATCGGGGAAACTAATGCCAACACTAGAATCATCTGATTCACACGAAAGAAGAAGAAGAAGATCGTGAATTGTCATGAATAAACAGATAATTTTCTTTTATGTTTTGTGTGTATTTCTTGTTTATTTCTCGAGTACAAATGTACATATTCCGGTGCAGTCTGTGTAAACAGATGAGATTTCATTACGAATTCTATTGTTATTTTAGTATTTACAAATGGAATAACAAAACTAATGCAACACTCCCAAACACATTTTGCTTTTTGTTTTTAATTTTTGTAGGTCAAGTCGTATTTTGCTACCCGGACACAAAAAAAATCCGGCTCACGACTCTGGTGTCGGTTTTAAAAAAGAAACCAAGTGTGATTCCGGGCTCCTGGCAAAACATGCCGACTCCGACCTGTATAATCAACCAGGGCGTTATCTATTAGTTTGAGGGCGTGTCCCGCTCTTAATAAATCGAAGCCGCTCCTTTCTCCGATTTTTTTTTTCGCGCCTTTCTCCGCTCCATCTGCATCTTAAAATAACCTGCTGAAATATTTACAACATTATTTTATCATAAGTGCCTAATAATAATGCTCCTTTCTGTAAAACCCTGCAATGAATCAACCTACCTCAGAGCTTTGAAATCGGTTGGTAAAAAAGTAATTCAGCTGTTGGCTCTCAGCATAGTTTTTGTTTGTTTGTTTGTTTTTATTTTTTTCGTGTTTGTTTTAAACACGACTCCTTGTTCGACTCTCTTCTTCTGAAAAACATTATTGACTTATTTTTTAGGTGTTTTTTTACTATTGGTCACAGATTATCAAGGCGAAAAGCCACTTGATAATAAGGGTTAATGAGACCGAATGATTATCAGCCAAAAGATAAGGAACTAACATTGGTCAATAATATGAACTGCGTTTGATTACTTATGAAGAGAAGGGATTGGGACAATAATTGGTTGGCATTGGATTTGAGGACGAGCAAGTTGTAATTAGCAGGGAAGCAGTACCGCAGTAATGTGTTCCACAGGCGGCATCACTTGCAAAGAAGCTCTGGCCATGGAAACCCACTTCGAAATCTAAAGGAGGTGTCCTCTTCTCTTCCTTACAGCCACTTTCTCATAGAATATATGTTGATAGTCTTTGTATGATTTATCGTTATTTTCATGGTATGTGCTTTATTGAACTCCAATCAATTGATCTTCCTCGTGTAAAACAGTCACAACAAAAACTCGTCTAGCTACAGACACTGTCAATAATTTCCCTTTCTTCCTCTGTGTACAATAAACTAAACAGAGATTCCATGAGCAGAGTTTCTTTCCAAGAACTGCACGCATGTGGAACACAATACTGCGAAGAGGCTTCCCAGCTGACTACAACATAGTCATTTTCAAGGCCTATGTAAACAAATTCTTGTTGTGCCGTCTTCTTAAATAATCAAATTCTGCTCAATTTCAACCATCATCACCAATCATACCAGTTTTGCCTCGCTTTCCAACTGACAACCCCATTAACCCTTATTCCTCCAGTTGCCTTGATAAGTTGTGACTCTGCAGTAAAAACGAAATCATTTTTCCGACAACATTTGCAACAAGCTGAATATACGTATTTCATTTTATGTCTGGAGTGTAAGTCAGTCCTAAGACTTTACCTAAAAGGTACTTCTTAAAGAAGAGAGCTATAACTTCGACTAAAGTAAAACCCGAGCATTGGTGGTGAAAGAAGGGGAGCTTGTTTTTAGAGGTGTTAAAAGTAACAAGCAACTTTTTCATCCAGTGCACCACATGCTCCATGTCGTTAGAGAGAATCAACGAGATTTTGATCACTAGTGCTTTTCGATGCACTGCCATGGACAGTTGTGTCGTCTGCGAAGATATCAACATATGATCTCTTAGAATATCATTTTGCAGTTCATATTTGAAGATCGAGAAGAGTGTTGGCCCCAGAATATATCGGTTGTTCTAGACCCTATCGAATGTATTTGACGTGTCAATCATGTTGTCTATAGAAACAAAGCCCTCGTCTAGACATTCGCTGATCCTGTGAAATATTACAGTTAGCACATCAGTAGTCGACGTTGCAGGACTTAATCCGTATTGCTTGTCACTAAGTAGACTGTTTTTGCTGAAGTGGCTAACAATTGCTTGATTCAGATTCATTCGAACAGCTTACTCTTTGCACTTAGAAGACGGGTCTGTCTGTAGTGGAATACAAAGGACTAATCACCAGTATTTTCTAATACTGGATAGACCAACGAGATTTTCCAAATAGATGGAAAGCAATTTTTCGCTACTCTTAGAGTACGCATCGCGTTTCAATGACTTCGCATCGTCAACATTCGGGCAGGTCTCAGAAGCGCCCGACAGTTGAGGAGGCGAAAACTGTCAAACGATAAATTGAAGACTAGCAGACGATAACTTCAGACGAAGAAAATCAAAGTAAAATACATGAACAACCCATAGCTAAATAACTGTTATTAATTAGATGTTTATTTTTTGTCAAGGGCACAATTTTTAATCAAATGTTTTTAAATAAAATATTTTTTGTGCACCGAAATGTTTCAAAAGATTATTTTTTATACAACAAACAACGAAACAACTGTTTTTAACCAATTTCTTGTTTGTTTTTTTTGTTTTTTTCAATGTTTTTTTCTATTTTTTTTAACATTTTCTGGGTTAGGGTTTAGGGTGAGGGTTTGGGTTAGGGTTAGGTTTAAGGTTAGGGTTAGGGTTAGGGTCTAGGGTCTAGGGTCTAGGGTCTAGGGTTAGGGTTAGGGTCTAGGGTTAGGGTTAGGGATAGGGTTAGAGTCTAGGGTTAGTGTTTCGATAGAAGTGACCGTTGCTGACAAGACACAATGAGTCATTCGGGAGATTCAACGCGCTGACACAGATCGTAGAAATTCATTTTTTACGTGCTGCAGATTGTAGAAATTAATGTTTTCTAAAAGTTATCGTCTGCTTGCTTGGAACCTGATTGTCTGATGCTTGCTGCAACTTGATTGGCTAATAGTTTCGTCAACTCTCGTGCGCTTTCGAGACCTGCCAAAACGTTGACGATGCAAAGTCACGGAAACGCGGTGTGTTCTCTATAAGAGTACCTATTTCTCTTTATGAAACGATTGAATAAGTTTCTTAGAATAAATAGCAGCTTCTTAAGCACAACGGCTTCAACATTGTACGGGTCAGTCACCTAGATTGTCGCAAAGTTATGTGCGAAATGTTTGACATCATAAGATTCCGAGGATATAATCTCGGCCACTAATCATGGTTAAAATATAGATCTTACATCTGTTCAGTACCTTCCTATTTATTTTTCAAAGTTTGTGCGAACAAAGCCTCTTCTGAACAATGCTAGGTTTAACAGCCGTGGGATAGAAGTCTTTCGCGTTTTTATTACTAATTTGCAACGGTTGATGACAATTCTTTAAAACTGTCCGCCACCGTATTAGATTCAGGGCATCTATTCTGTTGTTTAAGATTAAAATAGTGATTTATATGACCTATGGTAGCAGCACACTCAGGTTTGAACTATGGCTGGCTTTGGTAATTTTTAGAGAGTATAAAACACGAAATACTGACGTTAACCAGTCGAATATATAAGATACTACGAAAAAAGACTATAAACGAAAAAGCGAGGGAGGTATTTGCTCGAACTATCTTGGTACTTTGCAAAACAAGAGGGAATGAGTGGGTCACTGCTGGTCAAGGTCGGATCGAATATCTTGCTAGCGACCTTCACGCTGCAAACTGTGTGTACCACCAGTCATGTAACGTCTTCTGCTGTACAATGCGACGCATTTCAAGACAGTTAACTTCAGTTGAATCAATCTAAGGACGAAAAAGTTGAAAACGAAAATGCAGCGATCAGGATGAAGCATTCGAAAGTGTGTGTGTATTCTTGGAGGAAAACGATGAAGAACAGATAACGATATCGAACCTTGTCGCTAAAATGAAAAATACTTACGAGGTAGTAAATCAACAGTGTATGGAAATCAGTACCCCAAGAAAAAGCTGATAAGTCGATATGGTAACTCTTTATTTGCGACCAAAGTCCGTTGTGGTGTCGCAAACATTGTGACATTTAGGGGGAAAACGTGTTACATTCTTCGTGAATACTACAATTCACCTCCGACAGACGATGAGGAAGCATAAAAACGAGCAATTTTCAAAAGCGCAGTGAAACTCATTAAAGCTGACATCAAGACGACATTAGGGCCAGTGCAGGATACGTATCTAAGAACGACCCTACTGGCACTATTAGACTTAATTCATGCAAGTTTGTGGTACTTGTTGCAGCATCTATTTCTTGGGAAGGTTTCATCCACAAAGGTTTCTAGCATAGGACTTGCTGTTGTTCAAGCAGTGCGTTGAAGAGCTGTAATTGCACATTTACAGCTGGGTCCCTGGGTGCAAATGCAACACTTATACAATTCATGATTCTTGATCGATAGTCTCTCAACCATGTGATTTGCGTCATTCTACTCAGAGGTACAAAGGTTTGAAGTGAACGCAGCATGTTCTCTTGTTTCAGATGTGTTAGGCGGTGACATGGAATTCTTGATTTGTCCCTGGTATTTGCCGGAGACAACCTAGATCACAGCATTATAACGTTGGATGGAAAGGGTGATCTAAGGCTGGATGATGTCATGCCCTATTAACTAGGTATCTAAAGGATGTATTTGTTCAAACGAAAGGGCATCTTACGTCAAGCGGACTAACCGCAGCTGGAAGCGGCCCCCAGACATTATGTTGAAACAAAATCGGACAGTACTGTGACACAAACCGTTCGAGTCACAGAGCACAAAGTACTAGATGGAGGATCTCCCGCTTTCACCGTCTGAAATGGATAGAGAGGAGTACCTACAGCTCGATTGCAAACGATTATGCCTAATTTACTGTCGAACACTATGGGAGAGCAACTGTCGTGTTTGATGGTTATGAAGTTGGACCAAGTAGTAAAGACAGTACTCATCAGCGCCGAAGTCGAAAGCCGAATGCAAGAAAGGTTAACATTACTAATGGGAGAAAATTTGTAAGGAAAAATGAGGACTTGTTGTCAAATGCGGTAAACAAGCAGGTGCTGATCCAGCTGACTATGGAACGAATGCGGCAGAAAAACTGTGACGTTATTCAAGCGGAAGGAGATGCCGATGTTGAAATTGTAAAGGCAGATATCAATATGTCTCCTTTAAAATCAACCACACTCATTGTAGAATACACTATCTCCTTGTTCTTTAGCTGTTCCATGCATATGTTTCCAAATGTACTGCGCTTTATTTCCGCGAAACGATACGTCTTCAATATCAAGGTTCTCAAGCAGTTTGTAATGATCTGTTGTCTCTGCATGCTTTTACGGGATGCGATTCGGTGTCAACAGATTCGGAATAGGAAAAACGTTGCGGTTCCAACGAATCGTCAAAAGAGAAAAGACAATGACAGACTGTTCTAAAGCATTCTCTCTACCAAAGCAAAACTAGGATTGTGTGGAAACTTATGGTTGTAAGGCAATGGCAGCTTTGTTTCATGCGGATCAGAAAGACTCCCTGGCATCTATTAGATACAATATGCTCTACAAGAAAGTTGCGGGAGCTAAGACGTTTGTCACACCAGAACGACTCCTACCAACGCCCTCTGCCTGTAAATTTTATTCTTTGCGAACTTACTAGCAGGTTATGGGGTTGATTGGCTGTAGTGATAAAATGGTGCCATCTGAGTGAGGGTGGAATGGGAAAGGTTACAAGATAGTTCCTGTGATGAAGGGCAAAAGCCTTGCTCCAGATGTACTACTTCAGATAATTCGTTGCAACTGTTCGAAACGATGCAATACTCTAAGGTGTACCTGCAGGAGGTATGGGCTAGAATCTGCCATTGCATGTGGACATTGCCAATATAGACATTTTGACTATATGAAAAATGATCCAATGGCAGATATTCATGAGGAGTTACAAGTTTGGAAAAAGTACTGTGACATAAGTGAATCAGGGTGGATGCAGCAAGGGTAATGGGCGTATGGGGTACCCCTTGATATTGTATAAGGGTTTATTTGGCATCAGTGGTAAGTTCTTCATGTGAAAGATTGACTTTGAAAACTTGGCTAAAAATTCAAGATATATCGATTCATTATGAAAACTGACCGAGCTTGTGCTTCACATGTAAATAGAAAATGACTTGTAAACACCAAAAAGTCATATTCAAAATTTGACACTCACTTTCCCATACTCGGATCGTGTCCAACGTTTAGTATGTTGTAAACTAGACCCAACCTAACACAAAACCACAAAGAAAAACAAAATGTTGCGATTTAACGCGGAGGAATACAATCAGTATATTCACTCGTCTAATATGTTAATTATGACAACAAGGATGGACACTTATCAGGTTCGAAGCGTCCGCAGTGTCTTGCTTCTCGTGCGAAAATTTGCAATAAGAGAAAAGGCGCATGTTCAAAATTAGAAGGCTTTGTAGGTGTTTGTAATTGGCATGCGTGGACACTGACTCATTTTCAAAAACAATATCCGACGACAGAGAAGCAGAAAGAAACGTGCGGTCGAACTGAAAATACGAGAAAGAGATGTGTGCAGTTGGAAAGTATTAGAAGCCATCGAATATCGTCTTTAAGTATTAAACCTTTTGCCGTTGGACAAAGACTTAGATCAGCAGCTTTTTTAACCAATCACATATACAAGAATATTCATCTCTTAGTTTCGCGTGTAGTATAAAAACCCAAACACACATCTTTTTCTGTTTTTCTTTTCACTTTCACGCCCGACACACGTGAGAAAGTCTTTCAAAATAGTATCGGCCGCTGAGCTGAAGTTAAGTAGCGCACACATGTCTAGAGACATCCACTGTCTATTGTACGCATAGCTACAGCATATACACACCACTAACAGAACGCACGTACACATGTTCACACACCCTTTCTTTCTCTTACTCTATCTCCCCCCTCTCTCTATCTCTCTCTGACAAAACAGAGGGAAGGTAATATGCACAAACATATACCATGTCTACTAAATCTAAGCACACTACCACGCGCCAACTCACACAGCACCAGTCGAAACAAACATAACCACTAAAATTGTGTTTACAAACAAAACAATTCTCTTTTTACCTAGAACGTTCTTGGACATTCTAAAGTCTGCTTATCTACTAACTCTTTACTTTCGGATGCCCTAAAAAGTTGTCAATAAAATTGATACATTTATGTATGGATAGACTTTTCCATTCTTTCTCTAATATTGCCTTACTATCAACAATGGTTTTTGTAGTGTTATTCCGGTGCTGTTTGAACAGGAGTCCCTCCCAAGTTTTGGACAGTTTTTGCCAGTTTATTGCGTCATAAAAGATTATTCTTGTTACGTTAACGTCGATGCTAAAGCTGACGAGGGCACCTATTTTAGCGGCGATATTGTAAAGCACTGGCAAGTTTATCATATATCTACTTGGCTAAGATCAAAGTGTAGTATCTGTTCCGGTGGATACTGCACGCCTGTCCTGTGCAGTTCTAGGAGGTCCACCCTCCCAGGCTTTGCCTCCCCTCTTTGGGGAGGAGTAAGTTTATTGCTTACTGTCTGAGGCGCCCCTACCGGGGAATGCCGACGGGGCTGCCCAGGCAATTTTTAAATGGCCAGAGTGCTCACGTCTCGTGCGCTGGCTTTTCAACCCCCACTTTCCCGACCCGACCTTGGGTCACATCTTACTTGTGGGAGTAGGATAAAAACTGGCCTTGTGCCTAACTCCTGGAGAGGAGTAAATCAATATCTACTTAATAGAGTTGATGTTATCTGTTTTGTCTTCTTCATGTTTATGTAAGAACCAGTGGAAGTCAAAATTCAGTTAACAGACATGTATACCGAACGGGAAGAGTTAGTTCCCTTCAAGGAGAAATGTGATATTCTAAAAAGTAATAGATACCTCAAAGGTGGTGTCATTCCTAAAATCAGATAACCAAACGCGTATCCGGTACTATCCTTTTAATTTAACTCTTGTAGTTCTTACTTATAGACAATAAATATAATATATAAAATTATTCTAATTGGCAAAAAAATTACTTAAATATAATAATTTTGCTAATAAAAGTAATGTTCAGAAACGCACGTACATATAAATAGATATTGTTGATTATTCATTTCCAAAGCGAGATTCGAATATTTGAAATTATAATTATGATGATTTTAGTTTTAAAATATTCTTTCTCTCTCTCTCTCTCACACACTCTCCCCCTCTATCTCTCTCTATCTCTCTCTCTCTCTCTCTCTCTCTCTCAAAACTCGATGACTGCGTATGATTTTTATGTGTTCCCTATAGAAAGAAATGTTAGAAATTCTGCATAAAATCTAAAAATGTATCCTCATGTATGATTTAACGGAGACGACAATGGAAGTGTTCCCGAATTTATAAGTGCACCCATAAGTAGGCTATGAGAGCATAATCCTCTTAAAATTTAAAATGTATCCTATTTTTATGAAATTTCAATCAGGTGTATGAAATTCTCTGTGAAAGACAATGGAAGTGGTCCCGAATGTCTAACTACCCTCCACACCTAAGATAGCTATGAGGGTCGAACCTCATTTAAAACTTAAATATATCCTATTTTGATGACAGTTAAGTCATATGCATGAAATGCTCCGCGAAAAACAATGGAAGTGGTCCTGAATTTCTAAGGTTTCTTCTATGTGATGTTTATCTATGTTCCCCACCTGTAAGTGATTCATGGACACAAAACACCCTTAAAACTTTAAATGCGTACATCTGATTTTCTTATGAGTGTTATTTCAAAAGTAGACTAAACAAATGTCTGAATCGTCTAGTTCGCAATGTACCAGACTGAAATCATCGAGTGTGCGGTTTCGATTCTTCGCCCTTATTGTTTTTCTAATAGAATTATATGAAATCATTTGTTGCAAGTCATTTTTTCGTTATCGCAACAGCCATTTAACATCGATTACTCGCTTACACCGACCGTTGGTCTTCTCCCCAATATTACAGTATTCTCCGCACCCTTCCAGTGGAGGTCGGGTTGGTGCTCTTCCTCGTCGTTTTTTATCCTTCTTAATCTTTCCCAACCATTTTGTACGCTTATAAAGGCCAAAAGGCCACTTGAGGATAAGGGTAATGAGTTTGTCAGGTGGACAGTGAGACAACATTGTGAGTATTAGTAACGATGATGTAACTGGTCAGAATTTGATTATTTAAGACGACAGCTCAACAAACATTTGTTTACATTGGACTTGAAATGACCACGTTGTAATGTGTTTTACGGATGGGTAGTTCTAGGTAAGAAACTTTACTCATGGAAGTTCCGTTTAGTTATAGGTACACAGAGAGAGAGAACGGGAAATTATTGATAGTGGTGGTAGCTAAACAAGTGTTTGTTGTGAATGTTTTACAGTGGAGAACCGTAGACTGGAGCTCAGTCGAGCACCATCAATGAAAATAACGATAAAGCAGAGAAAGACTAGCAATGTCTCCTCTGCGAGATAAATGCTGTAGGGAAAAGAAGAGAACATCCCCCACTAGATTTCGAAGTGGGTTTGTGTTGTGGTGGCAACCACTCATTTGCATATACGAATAACGTTACACTATAAATGGCAAGCCTAGGTTGGCCTTAGAGTGTGTTATCTAAATGCCACCGGAAGTGACGCCGAAGAGCGTACATGTCCTCCCACCAAGACTCTCTGACTCGACACCTTCATTTGTACATACTGTAAATATACCTTTTCTTTAATACACTTATTATTGCATTCTCCTTGTTGTTTGCGTCTTCATTGTATTCCTCACTAATTATGGTTCAACCTTGCAACCACAACAGTTTGTAATCTCACAAGGCAGGAAAGGATGCTCTGAGTGGCACCTTCCTAGATGTGGCAACAATACTCGAACGTATTTGACTCGTGTACAGGTAACTATTAAGAAGAAGAAGATAGCGACGGGAGGGGGGGGCATGCAAATTTTGACTGACTCATCAGCACCGTAACCTGATCAGTGAATCCCATCCACGAAGTGGATTAACTGTGACGATCGAGGAGAAGGCACAGTGGGGTTAAGCATCACCTCCAGGAATGCTACACTTAAAAATGCGCCAAGATTTACCCTGATTATTCAATTGTTATAAATGTTGGAACATGAGTAAAAGAAACATTTATAACAATGGAGGTTAAATAAAAGAGATAAAACAGGTTTAACGAACACTATATATTTATATATGTACAAATTAACAATCGTTCCAAAGATTATTTTTGAGGGAGCAAAGTGTTCATTTGAAAAGTTGAGAGAGAAAAGGTATACACTTGTTTTCTGTTTTTTTATTTTGATTTTTATATTTGTTTGTTGTGGCTGGGGAGGGGGAATCCTACCAGATGCCAGACATTCAGTTGCCATTTCAGAAACTCCAACTGAGAGATCTTTTTCAGATTCTAACCGTGCTTTTAAGTGTAATTGTTCGTATCTCTCTTACACTTGGTTCACCGGGTATATCCGGGGGGAATCTTCAGGCTGAAGATTCCCCCGGGGATGAAACGCGGGAGCCTCTGTGTAGCTTAATTGCCATAAATATATTTTCATAGCTTACTACCTAGCTCTACTTACATATCGCGCACTGTTGAAGGAAATAATATAAAAATTATATCTCCTTATAAAATGTTATGTGGATACATGAAATACTATATATATATATATATATATATATGTGTGTGTGTGTGTGTGTGTGTGTGTGTGTGTCTATACACATATTCGGGCAAATGTTATTAAATAATACGCAGTGTTTTTGTTTTATGAGACTTTTTTTATCTTTTCAGTTTTTTTATATTTCATTTAGTATTTCTTGTTCGATTGTTGTGTCTTTTTTTGCTTTGGTCAGTGCCAGCAAGAAATCAATGACAAACGGCTGTTGAGATAATGCAAACTGACTTGTAATTGTTATCGAAAGTAGCAGAGAGTGCTGGATATCTGGGAAGACATCTTGTCACTCAGAGTCCAGGGAACACAATATGCTATTGTTAGTAAACAATCACTGTGTGTAAAAAAAATAAAAAAATAATAATAATAATAATAATAATAATAATAATAATAATAATAATAATAATAATAATAATAATAATAATAATAATAATAATAATAATAATAATAATAATAATAATAATAATAATAATAATAATCTCATCTGGTACGACACAAAACTGTCGTGAATGGTCAAAGGAGGGAGAACACCAACCAGACCTCCACTGGAAGGGTGCACTGAATACTGAAACTTTAAGGACGCTTATTCCACAGAAATTCCAGAGAAAACCAAGCAATCAATAGTTTAGGGAGACTTATTGTCACTCAGACTCAGAGGAACACAACTGGTTATTATCGTTGAACAAACACTGATAATAAATTGTGTAAAAACTCCTAGTGAGTGAGTGAATAATAATAATAACAATAATAACAATAATAACAACAACAACAACAACAATGATGATGATGATGATGATGATGATGATGATGATGATGATGATGATGATGATGATGATGATGATGATGATGATGATGATGATGATGATGATGAAAGGGAAGAAATCTTAGCGTATATTGTATCTGAATGTCCGATCCTAGCACAACATCAGTATAAAAAATGGAGACACGACATAGTCGCTTAGGTACTACACTGGAATATATGCAAACTTCATGAATTGGACAACAATGAGAAGTAGTACAGGAGAACGACAATGTCAAACTTCTTTTGGAGATGCGCATACAAACTGATAAGATTATTGCACATTCCAAACCAAACTTAATCTTTCTAAACAAAAGAACAAAGGAGCTTGCTTAACTATTTATATAGTGTGCCCCTTCGATACCAGAGTGCAGGAGAAAGAACACGAAATAAAAATATATCAAGATCTAAAATGGGAATTAGTTAGACTATGAAAATGTTAAGAAGTGTAGGTGATACCTGTTGTAATTGGAACGCTTGGAACCATAACGAAAAGCCACCATAAATGGCGTAAACAGATTGACAAGACAATTTATTTTCCAATTCTGCAAAAGGCTTGCCTGTTAGGAACGGCGAAAGTGTTAAGGTACAGCTTGAATGTTTAAAGTCAAGGGAATTGACTTGATGTTCAAAAAACGAAAACTCCAACTAAAAACATCCAAAAGTTGAGACTACTATGAAATGATGATAATAATAATAATAATAATAATAATAATAATAATAATAATAATAATAATAATAATAATAATAATAATAATAATAATAATAATAATAAAAAAAATAAAAAATAATAATGATGATGATGATGATGACCATACACAACGCACTACACCCAAAAGACGATACGGACAGACTCTACGTGAAAAGAAACGAAGGAAGAAGAGGGCTGGTAAGTATAGAAGATTGTGTGGAAGACACAGAAAAAGAGCTGGAACAATACATAATCCAGAGCACAGAAAGGCTGATCATCGCAACAAGTGACACCATCCCAATGAACAACTCGGTAAGCACCAAAATCAGAAAGAAAAAGGCAAGAAAAGAAAAGTGGAAAGAAAAACAGATACATGGACGTTGTATAAGAATGACAAGAGAAGAGACCTACCAACATTCCTGAACATGTCTAAGAATAGGATACTTGAACAGAGAAACGGAATCTCTACTGACAGCTTCACAAAACAATGGGATTAGAATTTACTATATTAAAGGGAAAATAGATAAAAACCCATGAAAACAGTAAATACAGATTGTGTGGACAAAAGGACAGGCCAGTAAATCACATAATAAGTGAACGCAGCAAACTAGCACAAAAATAATACAAGAACAGACACGGATGCATGGGGGTAGCAGTACAGTGGGAACTATGCAAACGACTGTATTTAAAACACACGAACAAATGGTACAAACATAAACCAGAGACAGTACTGGAAATGAAAATCACAAAATCTTCTGGGACATGGAGGTGCAAACAGATAAACTCATACAAACAAGAGACCGAATGTCATAATAGTCAATAAGAAGGAAAAATCCTGCAAAATCGTAGATTTTGTCGTTCCAGCAGACGACAGAGTGAAGATCAAGGAGACAGAAAAACGAAGCAAATGCACAGAACTTGCCAGAGAACTGAAAGGGATATGGATCATTAAGAAAGTCAATATAATACAAATAATTATAGGATCACTAGAAACAGTCCCCAAAAAACTGGGAAAAGACTGGCAGAAATAAGAATCAAAGGGATCACTGAGACCATGCAAAAGACGGCAATGATGAAAACAGCTGCAATCTTAAGAAAAATCCTCAAATGCGGAAACCAACCCGCATAAGCTACGAATAGTAACTAGTCATCTGGAATTTACAATAGGAAGAAAACAAAACCACAGGAAGAACACTACCACATGAAACCAAGGAACAGAAACTGAATGAAACTTCATAAACTGTCCCCCTAAAAAAAGGGATGGCACCAACCTCAACTGCTACCACACAAAATAGTTGTGAAGGGCTAAGTAGGATAGGAAGATCCAGTAGGGAGAGCACTAACCAGACCTCCACTGGAAGAGTACAGAGAGTACTGGGACTTTGGGGAAGCTTATTGCAACACACATCTTGGAGGATACCAATAGGTGGTTACGAGCGAGTAATCAATGGTTAGCGGCTGTTGCGATACCATAAAGTCATTTGCAATGGTTATCGAAAAGTGGTGGAGAGTACTGAAAATCTGGGGAGACGTGCTGTCACTCAGACTCCAGGGAACACCACCGGTTATTATCAGTGAGCAATCACTGATGATGACTTGTGTTAGAACTCCTAGTGAGTACAAATAATAATAATAATAATAATAATAATAATAATAATAATAATAATAATAATAATAATAATAATAAGCCGCGCATGCGTGATCCCCCTCTATATGTGACGAGTGTAAAATACAATAAATTTGGGCAATTTGAGGCATTTTTGATCCCCCTTTGACCCCTCTGGGGGCGCGAACCAGATTTTTTCTGATGTCAAGGATGCTCATTTTATATCCAGAACAATTGCTTCTACATTTTGGCCAAGTTTCAGAAAAATTCAATGGATGGATCAAACGTTATGGGAGAAAAGGGTCATTTTTTGCCATTTATGGAGGCTTTTGACCCCCTGGGGGCGCGAACCAGATTTTTTCAAAGGTCAGTGATACTTAGTTTCTATTAGGAACAATTGCCTGCATATTTTGGCCAAGTTTCAGAGAAATTGAATGGATGGATGAAAAGTTATGGGGCAAAAAATGTCATTTTCGGCCATTTCGGGGCCTTTTGACCCCCTGGGGGGCTAACAAGATTTTTTTTCAAAAATCGGAGAATGTCACTTTCTAACCTGACCAAAGTTACAACTTCATGCAAAATGTCAGAGAAATTTCAGAAAAATTGAATGTATGGATCAAACGTTATGGGAGGAAAGGGTCATTTTTTGCCATTTTAGAGGCACTGTGACCCCCTGGGGGCGCGAACTGTATTTTTCCAAGGTCAGCGATACTTAGTTTCTATTAGGAACAATTGCCTGCACATTTTGGTCAAGTTTCAGAGAAATTGAATGGATGGATGAAAAGTTATGGGGCAGAAAATGTCATTTTTTGCCATTTCAGGGCCTTTTGACACCCTGGGGAGATAACCAGATTTTTTTTCAAAAATCGGAGAATGTCACTTTCTAACCTGACAGAAGTTACAACTTCATGCAAAATTTCAGACACACGGACACACACACGGACACACACACGGACGGAAATGCCTCAAAACATAGGTCTCCCAATTTTTTTTAAATCGGGGGACCAATTAATAATTTGGACATGGCTAAAGAAGAAGACATTTGAATAGAGAAACGGAATCGCTCCTGACATCTGCGCATAATAATGCGATTAGTACTCACTATATTAAAGCTAAAATAGATCAAACTTAGGAAAACAGTACATGTAGACTCTGTGGACAAAGAGACAGAAAAGTTAATCATAAAATAAGTGAATGCAGCAACAGGCACAACTGCGTGGGGGAAGCATTATACTGGGAACTATGCAAACTGTCTTTTGAACATGCAGATAAATAATACAGAAATAACTGGGGACAGCACTGGAAAACGAAAATCACAAAATACTCTGTGACATGGAGGTACAAACAGATAAACTCATGCAAGCAAGGAGACCGGGCATCATAACAGTTCACAAGAAAAGAAAAAACTGCCAAATTGTAGATTTTTCCGTCCCAGCAGATCACAGAGTAAAGATCAAAGAGACGGAAAAACTAAGCAAATACACGGAGATTGCCAGAAAACTAAAAGAAATATGGAACATTACGAAAGTCAATATAATAGCAATAATTGTAGAAGAACTAGGAACAGTCTCGAAAAACCTGGAAAAAGATTAGGAGAAATTGAAATCAAAGATAATACTGATACAATATAACGGACGGCAATGGTGAAAACAGCTGAAATCCTAAGGAAAATCCTCAAATGCGGTAACCAATTCACAGAAACTACAAACACTAACAAACTACATGAAAGTTGTAACATAAATAAAACATAAACATGGAAGGAACATCATGTGAACCCGAAGTAACTGAAACTGCAAAAAATCTTATAAACTGTTCGTCCCCCCCCCCCCCGGAAAGTGATGGCATCAGCCTCGGCTGATACCACACAAAATAGGTGTGAAGGATGAAGGAGGATGAACACTAATCAGACCTTCATTAGAAGAGTGTGAAGAGTACTGGGACGCTGGGGAGGGGGGGCTTATTGCCACACAAATCCTACAGAAGACCAATGGTTGTTGCCAGCAAGAAATCAATGGTAAGCGGCTGTTGCGATAATGCAAAGTCATTTGCAATAGTTATCGAAAGCGATGGAGAGTACTGGAAATCTGGGGAGATTTGTTCTCATTCAGACTCCAGGGAACACCACCGGTTATTATCAGTGAGCAATCACTGATGATGACTTGCGTGAGAACTCCGAGTAAGTACATGATGATGATGATGATGATGATGATGATGATGATGATGATGATGATGGTGGTGGTGGTGGTGGTGATGATGATGATGATGATGATGATGATGATGATGATGATGATGATGATGATGATGATGATGATGATGATGATGATGATGATGATGGTGGTGGTGGTGATGATGATGATGATGATGATGATGATGATGATGATGATGATGATGATGATGATGATGATGATGATGATGATGATGATGGTGGTGGTGGTGGTGGTGGTGGTGGTGGTGGTGGTGGTGGTTGTGGTGATTAACAATTTAAGAGATTTATTTTTTTGTTTTGCTAGAAGAATGTCTCAAAAGATATTTGACAATGAATTTTGGAATGAAATCGAAGCATAAATAGTGGTAGTGGTTGTGACCCAATGAGTCATAGCTACGTCTTGTATACATATGAAGATAAAACAATTGTTTATATCTGCTTATCGTATTCCCTTATTTCTTGTGTATCTAATTTGGTTTTAAATAAAAAAGAGGAATATTGTAGATTAATACCATCCGCTAAATCACCCTCATCCTTCTCCCAAAAATGAAATTTTACTTTTTTAGTCGATTACATGTAAACACCTTGAAAAACTTGGTTGAAAGAAGAAAACAAATAATAATTATTTTAGAATTTACAGTGGGGGACCAGTTTCGCATACAAATTTAACATAAAATGATCCACCATTACCTGGTCATTCTCGCGTTTTAATTCAGTTAACCAATTTTCTTTTACTATGGGAGATAAATGCTGTGTGTTTTTTTTTTATTGAGAGGGGGGTCCGTGGTTTTATGAGGGTCTTTGTTTTTTTAGGGGAGGGCTACTTGTACTTAGGGTTAATTGAGGGTGTTTTTTTAGGGGCGTGGTAGCTTGCCACTCAGACTTAGGCTTAAGGGAGAATGCTTTTTAGGGGAGGTTTTTTTTTCACCGAGACTTAAGGTTAGTTGCAGGGTTACAGGATGGTTTTATGGGGAGGAACGTGTCATTCGGACTTAATGTTAGTGGTAGGGTTAATAGAGTTTTTTTTTATTTGCCACTCGGATTTAGAGTTAGTGGTAGTGTTAAGGGTGTTTTCTTTAGGGGATGGGGAGGGACTTTGCTACTCAGACTTCTGGTTAATGACAGGGTTAAAAGATGTTTCTTTTAGGGTGTGGACCTTACCAATCGGACCTAGGGTTAATTGTAGGATATCTATATTTTACTAACTTTTCAGCATGAAATAAATCTCCTCACCCCTTCGAAAACGCAATCTCCCATAACAAGCAAACAAAAAAATAGATTAATTAACTCCCCTCAAACACTAAAATCGTCATAAATGAGGGATCATTTAATGTTACATTGTTATGCGAAACTGATCCTGCACTTTTAATTTGAAAATAAGTGTTTGTTTTATTTTTGTTCTTCCAGAGTATTCACACATAATCGCTTAAAAAAATCGAATTGAATTTTGTGGGGGTGATTTAGCGAAGGATGTTAATCTAAAATAATACCTCCTGATGTTTTTTATTTTTAATTTTTTTAATTTCTTGTGTGCTGTGTAACATTGAGGGTGTGTATGTCTACAATGTTATGCAAGAACACCTCGTTTTATGTATTAGTCTAATTCAATAATTTACTGAAACCAACTTTACAGTTACTCTCACTTCCAGACGTACTGCATTTGTATATTCCCAAACAAACAGTTACCCATCTAAGTACTTACCAGGCTCAACGTCGCTTAACTTTAGCGATCAGACAGGAACCGTTGATTTACCGTAATTCTTCACACTAAAAGAATTCTTATAAAACCGAATAAAAAAAACAACAAAAAAAGAGAACACGGACGGTATTGTTGAGATGCGTCCAGTCAATCTACGCGTTTAGCGCTGATAATACTACAGGGTGGGCCAAAATAAGAGTCCTATCTTTAAATTTGAATAACTTGAATTTGAATAACTTCCACAAAATAAAAGTTAAACTCACCAAACTTTATGTGTGTGTAGACTGACCCTTCCGAGATTTTTTGAAATAAACAAAAAAAAATTTAGCCGAAAAACACTTCTTAAAACTTACAAAAACTAAAGTATTGTTTTTTACACTGTTTTGAGTTTTTTAAGCAAAAATAATGTTTTCTAAATGAGGGTACGTTCCTTAGGGCTAATACGGCTCATGCTTGCTTCGGAAGGGGTCCTTTACTTATTCTAAAAAAATTTTTAAAAAAATCAATAAATAAAAAAGTTATGAATTTTTAAAAATAGGACCCTTATTTTTGCCCACCCTGTATTTCAAACTGAAACGTGACAACCGATTAAACCTCAGAGAGATTGGTGGACGCATGTACAAGATAAAAGCAAATGCATACATAATTTTATTAGTTTTTCATTAACGCGAATGACTCTAAGCAGTTACTCCCCCCCCCCTTATACGCTAGAATTAATTATGAGTTATTCCCCTTTAACGTTTTAAAAGACTGCTCGTCATGCAATCTTATAGCATATTTTGACTCGCTTGATTCCGTTTTCTTTTCTCTTCTTTTCTTTCTACACTTATCAAGGGCAGTTATACAAAACTGTGAGCGAAACAACCTCGTTTTATTTATAGAAGTGGCCAATGAAATCGTATGTCTCTAACATCCTTTGGCAGTTTTGTGCAAGGGTGTCAAAATGTATGGGGAGATAACTCTATTTTACTTGTTCACCAAACCTGACGGAAAAAGCTATTTCAATTTTGAAAAACGACATATTTATTTATTTTTTAGGCTCTGTTGCAGCGTAAAGAACGAATGCAAGGGAAATAACTCTGATTGATTGAGAAATCTATCATTTCTTTTCAGAAGACAATTTGGGACGCTAAAACCAACACAAATAAGAATAATTAGAATTGTTATAAATGAAACTGCGATTACTTTTTTTTTTTAAAGTCGTCGCAGTTTCTTTAATAACAATTAAAGGCGCTCATGTCTTTAACATTACGAAAAAGAAAGAAAATACGACAATCGTTGCAGAGGAATTCTAATTGTTATTAAAGAAACTGACGACGTAACAAAAACTGAAACTGTTGTTGCAGTTTTGGTAATAACAAAGACACTGTACCATTTTTTTGTTTAAGTAATTAAAGAAATTAGACTTGTTATTAAAGAAAAAATTTGTTGCAGTTTATTTAATAACAATTCCAATTCCTCTAATTTGCGTTGGTTTTAGCATTTCAAATTCCTTTCTGAAAAAAAAATGATAAATCTCTTAGTCAATGAGAGTTATTTCCCTTGCATTAGTGCTTTAAGCTGAAACTGGATATCCTAACGTTCATCTCTTAACGCATATACCATACACTAGACAAAGCAGGTGAAACTAAAGCGATAGCGCTTGGTATATCCAAAGCATTTAGTAAGGTCTGACTGTAGTAACAAAGATAATTGATGCCTGTCTCCCCCTTGGAGTAATAATGGAATGTTCTACATTCGTGTATATTAAGAGTGAATGTTAAAACACTATTTGTCTAGCTAAGCAACAAAGCTCTCTGTGATTTTTTCTCTGCCAGTAAGTCCGTGATTATTGTTATTATTGTTATTTATTGTTACTACCGTTATTTGTTAAATTTGTTGCTTGCTTTTTGTTACTCCTTATATTTTTATTTATTTGGAGTTTGTTAATTTTTTTCTACCGTTCTCCGGCCATGGCTACTGCCAGCTGTGCGCCTTCGGAGACATCTGAAGTGGTTGAGAAGTCATCTCAGCCTACTGATAAAACGGACTGGAGTAAGGCACCCGCCCTTAAAATTGACGTTGACGATTTTGTCGCCAAGGCAAAAGACTGCACGGATTTCGTGACTGAAACTGGAGTAATCATACAGTTACCAAGGTTGGAGGAATTCCAGAAAAAAACGATATTAATGTTCGTAGTGGACAGAAAGTCCAAAAAACTGATTAGGTCCTCGAAAGAAACTGTCGCAAAATTAATTGCAACGACCGGAGTACGTGCTGAACGTATCGTGAAATGTAAAGGTTATAACACCTGGAATAGTCTCTTTAAGACCGAGGAAGTCTGCATCGAACTCTCGAAGAAAGAAATAATTACTAAAGACTACATTCTGCGAATGGAATACATGGGTCGAAGGAGAACGACCATCTCAGTTTTTGAAGTTCCGGCTGTGGTTCCTGGGGAATACTTAGGCGCCTTTTTACTTAAGTTCGGAGAAATAACGGCTATTACGGTCGACAAGTTCAACGGAACATGGTCTTTTGACGTGTGGCTTAACGAGTCGGCTTTTAAAAAAGTTCCGTACTACATAGAAGCAAATGGAGAAAAATTACCTGTGGTGGTGGCTGGAAGACGTCCAGCTTGTTGGATTTGCAATGAGGTTGGGCATTTAACTTTCACTTGCCCAACAAGGATCAAACCGGCCCAGCCTAACCCCAAGAACAGAGTGCTAGAACACTTGACACCTAAAGTTGCAGCGGAGAAGAAGACTCCCTCCTCAAAGCCAACAACTGAAACTGTAACCCCGGAGGAATTCGAGGACTTATGCAACACCGAAAATGAATCGCCCCCAAAAAAAGTCGTTTGGAATATCGTGACTGGCAAAAAATCGCCGAAGTCATATGCTCAAGTAATGACCGAAGAAGAACAACTAGAAATAGAAACCAGCAACGATCCTGGTGGTGAAAAATACAAAGAAATACTAAATTTGAAAAAGTCTCTCGACGAGGAGCGCAAAACTGAGGAAAAAAAAGAAAAAAAAAACGAGGAAAAAAAAAAGGTTGCCGATACTACTATTAATACGGGAAAAAAAACTCCACCAGCCAAAGAACGTCGCTCTCCAGCCAAAGGTGCACCCCCACCATTAAAGTCATCCCCACCAGTAAGGGAATCTAATTTGACCCTCTTATCAAAAGATAAGACCGTTACCCCAATTCCATCTCCTTTCTGTTCCCCGTGCAACACTCCTAAAAGTACACCGCCCCCCTCTCCAATGAAGACCGATATGCCGCCTCCTGCCTCACCCACCGCCCCCTCCACATCCCAGAAACGCCATCGAAGTCCCTCGCTAGAGGCTCGGAAAAAGAAGACCCCTTTCTACACAGGCAAGGATGTCTGTAAAATTACTCCCGAAACTGAAAATCTTATGATAAACCATCATAAGAAGAACTACCGAAACCTAGCTACACTAAAGATGGTACACAAAAAAGACATTACCAACCCGGAAAATTTCTTGGATGCACAAAGACTTTTATCTGTGGTTAGATCAAGAGACAAAGCTAAAGGGGTTTGGAATATGATGGAGGAAGCGAATAACGCCTTTAATATATCGCCTCCTCTCGCTTTCTTTAACGATGAAGAAGTAGTATTACTGCAAAAATCTTGTGTTGGGAGGGTCCCTATTCGTATCCATCCTACACTCTACAGGGCATTAAAACTAACTTTCCCCTTAGACATTGGCGGTGTGGCCCCGGACGGTCTCGTCTCAAATGAATTGGGACAAGGTTCTCTGGGTTCATCTGTCGGTGTCTTAAATGCATCAATGTTCGTTTCGGGTTCCCAACTCTAAGAGCACTAGAATGGCACTCAGATTAGCAAGCCTAAATGGCCGAGGGTTGAGGGACACCGCTCGTAAACTTCGAGTAGTACGTGACCTTCAGCGACTCGGCGTGGATGTATGTTGTTTGCAGGAGACCCACTTTATTCCCAGTGATTATCAGGGTGCGCTGACTAGAGACTTTCAGCTCTATTCAGCGTACTTTGATACTCACTCAAGAGGGGTTTCCTGGCTAGTTAAGCGCACACTGAATGCGACGTGTGACCCAATCTATGCAGATCCTGAGGGAAGGCTGTGCGTTCTTGATGTTACCGTAAAGGATGTGGCTTTTCGGCTTATTGGGGTTTATGCGCCCAACGCCAGTTCTGAGCGGGTTCCTTTTTTTCGGCGGATCGAGCCCTTTATGGATACGTCGCGTCGGATAATTCTAGCGGGAGACTGGAACGCGGTCTTGGATCCCGATTTAGATCGCTTGGGAAAACGTAGGGGAACTAACAGCAACGGGGATGCTAAGGCATTTCGGGACTTTATCGATAAGTTCGATCTTGTCGATAAATTCCGAAATGAGAAACCCCGTGAAGTAGTATGGACTTGGACTGCTAGTCGCGGCTCCGATTTAGGGCAACTTTCGAGTTACCTTGATCGGTTCTTAATTAGGAGAGTCGATTTAGGGCTTTTAGATTGTCCAAGTTTTCATAATATAGTTTACTCGGATCATAGGCTTGTCCGGGTGCGGGTAAACTTAGATAGTCCTAAGCCTAGATTGGCTGGTTACTGGAAGTTCAACACATCGTTGTTCGATTTGAAGGACTTCCGGGAACAGCTTTTACTAACATTACAGAAGGAATTGACGGGTGCTATCATTGGGAATAAGTGGTGGGGCCACCTTAAGAACGTTATTAGGTCCTTCGTTGCCGATTATAGTCGTCGACTCAACCTTAGATCTAGGGCAACGAAAGTGGCACTAGAAACTAGTTTAAGTCGGGCGGCGGAGGCGGGGGATAGCGTTACCTTTACTGTAGCTAAAACGGAACTGAACTCCTTGGATAACAAGGCAGATCAGGGATTGATAGTTAGGTCTAGGTTAAAAAGAGTGCCGCACGAGGCGACAAACATGGCCGCGTCACTGCGTGCGGAGGAACGTCGACGGTCTACTGATCGACACATCGCCAGTGTCACATTATCGGATGGGCGTCTCGTGACTACAAACGACGGGATTTTGGAGGGTTTTCGCTCTTATTTTCAGGATCTTTTTACCAAGGAGCCCGGTCTGACAATGGCTCAGTTCGACGCCTATTTAGCTGACTTTTCTCGTCTCGAGGCGACCGAAGCAGCTAGGTGCGAAGGGTGTATAAATGAGGATGAAGTCCTGGAGGCCCTAAGGCAGGTTGGCCTTGATAAGTCTCCGGGTATCGATGGACTGCCTTACGAACTGTATTTGAGGTTGTCGCCCATTTTTGTCCCCCTGCTGGCTGTGTTGTTTAACTCCTGGTTTAGGAACGGGTATATCCCCCAGTACTTTACCAGGGGTATCATCAAATTGCTCCGCAAGGACAAGAGTGGTGGGGATGGTATAGGTAATTTCCGGCCCTTAACAATGTTAAATACAGAGTTAAAGATTTTGGCCAAGATCTTGGCTAATCGTCTGCAGGTTGTCTTGTTTCGTCTAATAAGTCCCGAACAGACTTGTTCTGTTAAGGGCCGGACTATTCAAGATAATTTGCACATGATACGCTTGATCATAGAGAAAGTCGACACTGAGGCCGCGCTGATCAATTTAGATCAGTCCAAAGCATTCGATAGGGTCGATCATCGTTACTTGGAGGCTGTCTTGTCTTCGGCTGGATTTGGTCCCCATTTCCGCTCCTGGATTCGCCTCTTTTATGCTAACCCCGGTGCGTTGGTTGAAGTGAATGGAATAAGGTCAAAGCCTTTCGATTTGTCCAGATCTATTCGTCAGGGATGTCCGCTTTCACCGATGCTTTATGTGCTTGCGTTGGAGCCTTTCCTTCGCAGGCTTAGGGTGAATCCGGTCCTTCGTGGGATTACTTTGTCTGGTGCTTGCCCCATGATTAAGTACTCCGCCTATGCCGACGACGTCACTGTGCTTGTAACGAGCAGTGCTGAGATTAGGGTCGTCGACATGGAAATAAGACGGTATGAACAAGTGACAGGGGCCAAAATCAACTGCGATAAGTCTGTTGGCTTACGCATTGGTGCCTGGAGGGGTGTTCCCCTTCAGGGGCCCTTTGGCTGGACGGATGGGCCTTGCAAGATACTCGGCGTCTGGTTTGGTCCTGATCTCCAGTTGGAGAAAAATTGGTCGGAAGTGTTGAAAGCGGTTAAGGCTGCAGCCCGTCTGTGGTCTTTGAGAAATCTTACTTTAAAAGGAAGAGCGGAGGTGTGTAATTCTCACATTTATCCTCTCATCCTCTACCGTCTTTCTGTGCTCCCTCTGCCGGCGATCACACTAGTTGAACTAGTGAAGGCTCTTTTCGCGTTTTTGTGGCGCGGAAAGCAGCCCATGGTTCGCCGGGAGATCTGCTACTTGCATCCGTCTGAAGGCGGTCTAGGTATGCCAAGCGTTGAGATTCGTCAATATACGCTTCGCTTACACTACCTAGACCGAATGTGTACACCTTGTGAGGGAAACGGTGAATTCTGGAAGGAAGACACCAAGAAAGCCTTTCCGGCTTTGAAAAGTGTGCACTTGCATGGGGGTGAGGCATTTCGTTTACCTCGACGCGAGTGCTCCTTTTATCGCGAGTGTCGACAGTCCTTGAAGTACCTTCTAAGGGTGTCAGAAAGCCTCTCTGACACCCGAGTGTTGTCTCGTAAAGCACTATATCGGGTTATGGTGAGGGGTTCTGTTCGTGACGATATTACTGAGGAGCTCGGTCTTACGAAGGGAGAACTTCGCTTGATCTGGCCTTGGGCGCCTGGGTTGAAATGCTTCGATAATTACGAGGCATCACTCACCTGGCTGATAATACGAAATGCACTCTGGGTCGGCAAAAAGCTTTACGCAGCGGGATTAGTAGAGACACCAAGTTGTGTTCGATGCGGCGACTGGGAGGAAACGACCAGTCATGTTTTCTTTCATTGCCCCATCGTTCGCCCGCTGTGTGAGTTAGTTGAAGGCTACACGGTTCGCATGTTGAACGGACAGTTCTTCGTTTTGGAGTCTTTTTCGACATGCTGCAATTGGGCACCAAGCATGAAGTGGGAGGAGCATTATGTGTTTCTTTGCTTACTAGCAGTCATGAGAGGAGTGATTTGGTCGACACGACAGAAGGAAGTCTACGGGGAAGAGACCTTCACTGCTCCCCAGCTTGTCCTCATTTTCCAGTCTCGCTTGAAAATGCGTGTCAGGCTGGAGAAGGTGAAACTCCCCCCGGCAGATTTCAACAAAAGGTGGGTGAAAGTTGCACGTTTGTGTCGTTTGAATGGAGCTAATTTTGAGTGGTACTTGGACGTGCCTTAGACAGAATATTGGGTGGCCGAACCGAACACTGACCCTTTTATTTGACCCGGTTAGGCAAGATTAGGTTATGTTTTGTTTTTCTTCCCCTTTTTTAGCTTAGCTAGCGGTATGTAAGTTGTCATAGGCCCCCCTTTTTTTTTCGTCCTCTCCCCCCCCCCTTTTTTTTTTTTTTTTTTTTTTTTTTTTTTACCCCGACTTTTATTTTCTAATTCCCATTCCCGACCCCTATTAGGTGACTGATCTGTTGTTTTGTCAGAGATGCAGGTCTCCTTTCGTAATTTTCGAAGGAGGTGTGAGAATAAAACTTTCGTGACCTGCATCGCCTTTTTTCGACTGGCAAAACTACTTATCGGCCACATTTCTTTAGTGGGAGGTTCTTATACTAACACTTAATTTTATTTATTTTTTCATTGTATATATATATATCATTCTTGTTCCCCCACTCCCAATTCCATGTATATATTGTCATTTTTGGGTTTTAAGTAGGTATATCATGGAGTAAATTTGTTTTGGTGATTGTGACTAGTTAAGTTAAAAATGTTAGTTAGGTCAACATTTTCCCCACCCCCTTGTAGGCCTTGTGCCAAATTTTGTATTTTTTTACAAATAAATATAGTCTAGCTAAGCAACAAATGGTTAAATAAAGCTTATCCTTAAGTTATATTCGGCGTCCAGTTTTTATTACAATTTATTTAACCATTCGTTATGGAACGTTACTTGAAACCCGATCGTCTAGACCTTGATACGGCCGACTCGGAATCTACTGACAAATGGCGGCATTGGAGAAAAATGTTCGAAGGATTCCTTACAGCTCTACAGTTATCTTCAAACGCGGCTTTAACAGGTACTGAGAAATATACCCTTCTTTTACATCATGTCTCTACTGCTATTTATAGAAATTTATCTGAATGTGAAAATTATGAAACTGCGGTGGATATTTTAGAAGCCATGTTTGTCAAGAAAAAAAATACTATTTTTGCTAGACATTTACTTGCTACCCGGCGTCAACAACCAGAAGAAAGCCTTGAACAATACCTTCAGATTCTAAAGACGTTAAGTCGCGAGTGTGAATTTACAGCCTTAACTGCGAACCAAGCGAGAGATGTTTTTATCAGGGACGCATTTATTAATGGAATACAGTCCAACCAAATAAGACAAAGACTACTAGAGAATAAAAACCTAGACTTACCAACAGCTTATGAACAAGCTCTAACGTTGGACATGGCACAGAAGCAGTCTGTCTTCTATTTACAACCCGATATTTTGGGAGCTGCTATCGTAGCCCCTCCTCTGCATGTTCAAAATTCTTCCATTGTCCAAGATGCTGCCACCCCCCTTTCTAACGATCACGAACAACTTATCACTGCCGCCTCAGCTGGATCCACATGCTACTTTTGTGGCCTTCGTATACATGCTCGTTCGTCCTGCCCGGCTCGAGATGTTAGATGCCACAAGTGTGATAAGCAGGGACATTTTTCGAAAGTTTGCCGGTCAGCTTCTCAAAAAAAACGTTCGGCTACTCTTGCTACTGTAGCACCAATTACAATATCAGCTGCATTCCCCGGCTGCCTCTCAAAAACAATCGTGAGGGTAAAAATCAATGGATTGACTATTCATGCGCTTATTGATACAGGCAGTTCCGAAAGTTTTATTAATGCCAGTATTGTAAAAGCAAATAAATGGGAAATATTTCCTTGTTCCAACCAAATATCAATGGCAAATTCATCTTTATCGTCCCATGTAATTGGATATTGCATGGTTAACCTGAAACTAAAAGGAAACTCCTATCAAGGGATCAAATTATCAGTAATGAAAAACCTCTGCTGCGAAGTGATTTTGGGTCACAATTTTCTAAAACAACATTCATGCGTTGAAATTCCTTTTGGTGGCCCCAAGCCAGTCCTAAGCGTATGTGGACTAGCAGCTGTCAAAGTGCGGCACCAGTCACTTTTTACAAACTTAACTCCTGACTGCAAACCAATAGCAATAAAATCAAGACGCTATTCAGAAACGGACAAACAGTTCATAGCAGCAGAAGTAACAAAACTACTTAAGGAAGGAATTATAGAGCCAAGTGAATCTCCATGGCGAGCACAGGTCCTCGTAACAGCCACTGAAAATCACAAGAAAAGGATGGTCATTGACTATTCCCAGACCATCAACAGATACACATTACTCGATGCCTATCCACTGCCTCGTATTGACGAAATGATTTCTAATATTGCAAAATATCACACTTTCAGTACTTTAGATCTCAGAAGTGCCTACCATCAGGTACCTATCAAGCCAGAGGATAAGCCCTACACGGCATTCGAGGCCTGCGGTCGCCTATATCAGTTCTGCCGAATTCCTTTTGGGATAACAAATGGTGTGGCTAGCTTCCAGAGGGTAATAGATGAAATAATCTCCAATGAAAAATTGAAGGGTACTGTTGCATATATAGACAATGTCACAGTATGCGGACATAACCAAGCTGAACATGACCACAACCTTAAACGATTCATGGCTGCCGTCAAGAAATATAATCTGACTTTGAACAGTGAAAAATGTTCCTACAACTTGAAAAGCATCAAATTATTGGGATACATTGTCAAAAATGGCACCATGACGCCGGATCCCGAGCGACTGAAACCGCTAATGGAATTACCAATCCCTGGAAACATGCCCTCTTTACGACGAGCCCTCGGTATGTTTGCTCACTACTCCCAATGGGTTGCGTCTTTTTCAGAAAAAATACACCCATTGACACAAGTATCTACTTTTCCGTTGTCCTGTTCCGCCATCAGAGCATTTCAAAACATGAAAAGGAACATTGCTCAGTCTGCCATTTCTGCTGTGGATCCTTTTATCCCTCTATTAGTTGAGACGGATGCCTCCGACTGTGCGATAGCTGCCTCACTGAGACAATCCGGTCGTCCTGTAGCTTTTTTTTCAAGAACACTTTCGAAATCCGAGCGACGACACTCTGCAATAGAAAAAGAAGCGTACGCCATAGTTGAGGCATTACGAAAATGGAGGCATTACTTAATCGGCCGACATTTTGAATTAATCACTGACCAAAAGTCGGTCTCGTTTATGTTTAACCCAAAAACAACGAGTAAAATAAAAAACGAGAAAATAGCGAGATGGAGAATGGAGCTTTCTTGCTACTCCTTTGACGTCACTTACCGCCCTGGTAAGGAGAATGCCGCGGTCGACGCGCTTTCAAGGGTGTGTGGCCTGGTAACTGGCTCAGATGATCTTCAGTATATACACAGGGAATTGTGTCACCCAGGTATCACAAGAATGATTCACGTAGTCAGGAGCAGAAACTTGCCATATTCTGTTGAAGACGTAAAAAGAATTACGAACTCTTGTCGGATATGCGCAGAAAATAAGCCCAGGTTCTACAAACCTCCTCCAGCAACACTCATTAAGGCCACACAGCCTTTTGAAAGACTTAACCTGGATTTTAAGGGCCCTTTACCCTCTAAAACTAAAAATAAATACATGCTCACAATAATAGACGAGTACTCAAGATTTCCGTTCGTCATCCCCTGCCCAGACGTAACGGCTGCAACAGTAATTCAAGGCCTCTGCTCCATTTTTGCCGTTTTTGGAGTGCCTGCATATATACATTCAGATCGTGGGTCTGCTTTTATGTCGGACGAACTCAAGCAGTTTCTGCATGAACGAAGAGTAGCTGTAAGTAGAACAACTCCTCACAATCCTCAAGGAAACGGACAGTGCGAAAGATACAATGGTATAATATGGAAGACAGTACAGTTGGCGGCAGCAAATCGCAATAGTCCGATCTCCGATTGGGAAAGTCTCATCCCCATGGCCTTATACGCTATTAGGACTCTATTATGTACAGCGACAAACGCTACCCCACATGAGAGATTCTTCTCGTTCCCACGACGAAGCTCAGCAGGCACATCACTTCCCTCGTGGCTTGCACAACCTGGCACAGTTTTATTAAAACGTCATGTTCGTCATAGTAAACATGACCCATTGGTAAGCGAGGTACAATTAATCGAAGCGAACCCTCAGTATGCACTGGTCAGAAATTCAGAAGGAAGGCAATCTACTGTCTCCTTAAGGGATCTAGCCCCAGCAGGAAATGTATATGAACGTAGAACTGCTTCAGATGGATATAGAGCTCCGGTTCGTGGAACAAGTCCGACCCTCTTAGGTGATCGTGTGCCAGATACGTCAAGTTCAGAGTCCCAACAAAACGAATCTGAATATACTAACAGAGTCATCTCTGACTCTAGTTCGGACGACAGATGGGTACCACGAAAGCGGTTTCACCCAATATCTGAGACAGATACTCAATCTTCAGACACCAAGCGACCGAAGCGCCGTAGAAAACGAGAGCGATTTGGAGCAAGATATTTTAGCTCTAAACCAGCCACACAAGACAGTCCCGAAACGTCGTCAGGTCCCGAGGAGCCTAGATTAGAAATGGATGTCGGGCACGAACAACCAAGACGCCCTCAAAGAACCCGCAGGAGGCCAGGTCGATGGGATGATTTTGTTCCCTACGAATAAGAAGATAGATGGGGGAGAATGTAGTAACAAAGATAATTGATGCCTGTCTCCCCCTTGGAGTAATAATGGAATGTTCTACATTCGTGTATATTAAGAGTGAATGTTAAAACACTATTTGTCTAGCTAAGCAACAAATGGTTAAATAAAGCTTATCCTTAAGTTATATTCGGCGTCCAGTTTTTATTACACTAACATAAAGTGCTTCTTATAAAAATTAATTCATATAGTATTACTGGACAGATATTTAATATAATTACATCCTTCCTATCCAAAAGAAAGATCCAGGTTGTCCTTGATAGCCGTTCATCTAAACTACATGGCATACATGCATGTGTACCCCAGGAATCGATCCTTGAACATTTATTGTTCCTGATTTTCATAAACGACCTCCTTGATGACTTTGTGTCTGATATGTGTATATTTGCTGACGACACCACACTCTACTCTCGTAATGTGAGTAAAGCGGACACGCACATATCCGAGGCAATGGCTGAATCCTTAGAAAATTATGCTGCAAATCTTCTGTTCTGTACTTAAATTCTCCAACTGAGTTAATTACATACTTTTTGTGAAAAGGAATTAGAATTACCCTGGTCACTTTGCTTCGAGCATTTGTCTAAGAGTTTTCAAAAATAATTTTCTTGTAGTTCGTGTTCTTCTCAATGGTTTTTTTTTCAGGAGATTCTTGGTCTTTTTTAACTGTATCTTGCTTACTCTTTTTCCAAGTCTTTCGATATTTTTCCTGTTGGTAGTATTATAACATGAAACTGTTAAACTCCTTTATTCTTCAATTTTGGTAAGAACTTTCTTTGTGTCTTGATTCGTAATTGTGTTTAAAATCACATAGATTAATACAACATTTTCGTGTCGCTAATTAGTTTTATCTTTACCCATAGCCGAAAGTAGAAAGAATGAATACACTCTGAAGACAACATTATCAATTAACCATATCTTTTATTTGCTACATAGCTAGTATGTACCCCCTCCCACCATGGAAAGATGTGGCACAAGGCCGGAACATGTGGATGGTAGACCAACGCACTCTGGACCCGCAAAAAATTATTGAGCAACCCCTGTCCTGGGACGGGTATTCTTCAAGTAGACATAGTATACATATGAGAAAGGTAGGATGAGAGTAATCCGACGTAATGGGAAATGGAAAAGGAAAAACCAAGAGATATTTTTTTATATATTCATCAACGTTTCGTCTTTATTTGTAAGACTTCCTCAGGATGATAATTTTAAGAAAAATGTCATGCAAGTACATCGAAATCTTGGGTTGACATGATGGGTTGATGAGAAAAAGTAGTAGGCGTGGCTACTGGGAGCGCTGGACCAAGGTCCGGGCTGATAGAAGTCAGTGGCAGAGAGTGAAATGAATGTGGATGGCTGTGAGTGAAAAATGTGAGGGGTGGGAGTGTTAGTGAAGTTGTCTTTCAAATTATCTTCATTTCTTCAAATCTTTTTCTAAAACTATGATACTACCTACACACCAAAGACACAGAGTTTCCCCATTGCCTCCTCTTTCCCCAACCCCTCAAAATCCATGCTGCACCTCAACACGACAAAAACCTCAGCATCCCCCTCCCTCTCTCCCACCCTAAGACAAATTCATTAACAGTTTTTTTAGTTTTTATCTCAGCGTTCTATGTGTACCATGAAACTTGCTATAATTTATCGATTTTAATTTTTTGAATAAAAATAATAAATAAATAAATAAATAAAAATAAGTTGTTTTGGAGTAATGTCGAAACCCATTTTCATTTTAGATAATTACCGCGACTAAAATAAGAATTAACAAAAAAAAAGAATAAAAACAATAAGTTGGTGGGAATCTGTCACGTTTGCGTTTGAAATGGTATTTTTTATTGATCTGTCACGTTTGCGTTTGAAATGGTATTTTTTATTGATCTGTCACGTTTGCGTTTGAAACAATATTTTCGTTGTTCTGTCACGTTTATGTTTGGAAGAGTATTTTCGTTGATCTGTCACGCTTATGTTTGAAGGAGTATTTTCGTTGGTCTGCCATGCTTGTGTTTGGAAGAGTATTTTCGTTGGTCTGTCACGCTTATGTTTGAAAGAGTATTTTCGTTGGTCTGTCACGCTTATGTTTGAAGGAGTATTTTCGTTGGTCTGCCATGCTTGTGTTTGGAAGAGTATTTTCGTTGGTCTGTCACGCTTGTGTTTGGAGGAGTATTTTCGTTGGTCTGTCACGCTTATGTTTGGAAGAGTATTTTCGTTGATCTGTCACGCTTATGTTTGAAGGAGTATTTTCGTTGGTCTGTCACGCTTGTGTTTGGAAGAGTATTTTCGTTGGTCTGTCACGCTTGTGTTTGAAGGAGTATTTTCGTTGGTCTGTCACGCTTATGTTTGGAAGAGTATTTTCGTTGATCTGTCACGCTTATGTTTGAAGGAGTATTTTCGTTGGTCTGTCACGCTTATGTTTGAAGGAGTATTTTCGTTGGTCTGCCATGCTTGTGTTTGGAAGAGTATTTTCGTTGTTCTGTCACGCTTGTGTTTGGAAGAGTATTTTCGTTGGTCTGTCACGCTTGTGTTTGGAGGAGTATTTTCGTTGGTCTGTCACGCTTATGTTTGAAAGAGTTTTTTCGTTGGTCTGTCACGCTTATGTTTGAAGGAGTATTTTCGTTGGTCTGCCATGCTTGTGTTTGGAAGAGTATTTTCGTTGGTCTGTCACGCTTGTGTTTGGAAGAGTATTTTCGTTGGTCTGTCACGCTTGTGTTTGGAGGAGTATTTTCGTTGGTCTGCCATACTTGTATTTGATCTGTCACGTATAACTTTGGAATAACATTTTCATATCTAAAGAAAAATGAACGCATCTTACGAATATCTGTTCTCGCTGTAAATGCAAAAATGATACAAAAACGAAACGAAAAATTCTCGATTAAAAATGTTTTATTTGTTTTTTAATATTTCTGACATAACAAGTTGTACATCAGGCTGAAAATCTTGACATACTAAAAACTTGATTATTACATTTACTTAATATCAGATGTTCAGACTATTTTTATATCGTTAAATTTAAAAGGCAGGAAAGCATTGTGGAGAATCAGAGACGAGTTACGGTGTCACTCCGTTCAAAATCTCAAGAACATTTAATGTGTTGTTCGGATCCAATGGTTTGCCGTTAGTATCAAAATTTTCATAAAACGTACCGGTTATTGCATTTACTGTGTCGTCGTTAACAATATGTGTTGATAGTACCAATGAACAGAGTATTACTTCTATCGGGTTTCCGATGCATTTGCACGTACTGCCAACTAAAGTGTTACACTGACGGGTACGTATCATCCATTTACCATGGCAACCAAGATTTGTCCATTCTGACCAACCAAAAGTCGACCAGAGACAAATATTTATATCTGGGATTACATAACAGGTCTTCTTCATATTTCTGAAATAAATTTTTTAAAAATAAACTAATGTAATATTGCAATGTCATTGTGGCTGTTGGAATTTATTTCTAAACTTCTTAGTTTAAATAATAAAAAAATGAAATAAAATAAGAATTAAAATATTTAAAAAATAAAAAAATAAAAAATAAAAAAATAAAATACACAAAAAAAATAATATTTAAAATTTTAAAAACCATAAAGATAATTTCATCAGTTACTGCCTCGTGGCAGTTCGGATTTATTTATAACAAATACGAAACATATTATTTTACATATTTTTGTATTCTCATCTGTTTTATTACAAGTTATTACTTGTTTCCGTATGTGTGTCTTATTGTTTTTTTACGGATTCATTCTTGCGTGATGTTAGATGTTGCACTTGCTATTGTGCTTGGTAAATGCATTTCAGTTTCCATAGTTGGAACTTAATTTTTATATAATTGATCTCTTTACTTGACTTGACTTGAATCATCCTTTGCGTAGATCAAACATTGACATATTCCGAGCTCTGGTGGTGTCGCAACTGGATTTTAATAAGTTTTCTTTTCTAATGGCTGGATATGTATACGGATAACCACATCTTTATACGTATATGGCGCCTAGTATTTCTAAATGGCCCCTTATCTCGTACTGGCTAGGCTCAACTTCGCTTACTTTCGGTGATATGACGAGAACCGGTGTCAGCGTGGTTATGCCGTATGATCCCATCCAAAAGCAGAAGTAAGATTCTTCAGATTTTAATAAAGAATTTAACAATTTGTTAAAAGAAACGAGCAAATCTTCAAACATAGAATCAGAAATAAAACATTTAAATAGAAACAAAATATCTTTGTACTTACGTTGTTGAAACTTCTAAATTTAAAGGATGTTCGATAACCTTATCCAAATGACCATTGTTACATAAGATTTTCGCCAATGTCATCTTCTTTATGTTAGTAAATTGTTCTATCAACAAAAAAGACATAATTCTGTTCATATACAAATCAGTCCATGTAATAAACAGATCTTGAAAAGGGGTTTATATATGACATTAATTTTTTTATTATGCTAACTACAAATGTATGCTCCTTCCGGTCGCATATTTTTGCTAGTTGCTTTATTTAATTGCTCAATAAAATGTGTGTTTTTACAACTACTACCATCAATGACTACGACTACGTAACACAGCTGTTCGTACTAATACTGTAACATTTACACCAACTAGTAACAATACAACTATTCGTACTACATCAACAACAACTACTACCACGATAATCGATTATTCGTACTGCTATAATAACATCAACGACAAGTAATACTAGCAACGTATTGACTATTTGTACTGATATTACTACTACCACATCGCCACGACTACTACTACTACTACTACTACTACTAGTTGATTCAATAAATCTGTCTTTAAAAGTGAATATATCGTTGTTGAGCGACTCGTGCAATAAATCTCAGAGAATGTGAGGTTTACATATTATCAATCAAATAACAGGGCCCTGTCTTGTGTCAATCGCTCTCTCTCTCTTTCTTCTCTCTGTCCCTTTCCCTCTCTGTCTTTCCTTTTCTCTCTCTTTTTTTCTCTCTCTTTTTTTCTCTCTCTCTCTCTTTCTCTCTCTTTCTCTTTTTCTCTTTCTTGAAATAGAACTTTCTGTGCGTTCGGATAATCAGAGGACGGGTAACCAAATGTTGTCATGGCCGCCGGATGTTTCATTATATTCTATTACAATATAATGTAATTACGTACTCGTAAATATAGATAAAAACAATGTCTTTAATTGATTCTTTTTATAATTTCTATTAAGACTATCATTATCGAGGAAATTATTTTAAATACATCTGGAAATCTGAAAACATAACCACGAGTGTATATTTGCGAATATCAATTTATTAGAAGCTTTACAACAAATTAATAATTTAAATCTGAAAGCCGCGTGATCTTTGGGGAATCTTTTGAATGGGTATATATAGGAGCTGATAAGTAGATATAAAAGTATGGTAACTTTTATGTGTTGTACATTTTTGGTGTCCTAATCTGTTAAGCTGAAAGAACTAAAACAGAAAGAAAACGAGAACAAAACTTCATTTGATATTTGTAAAAAAGATAACAATGTTTTAAAGTAAAATGTTTAATTGAGAAAAATGTTTTAAAGTAAAATGTTTAATTGAGAAAAATGTTTTAAAGTAAAATGTTTCAATGAGAAAAATGTTTTAAAGTAAAATGTTTAATTGAGAAAAATGTTTTAAAGTAAAATGTTTAATTGAGAAAAATGTTTTAAAGTAAAATGTTTAATTGAGAAAAATGTTTTAAAGTAAAATGTTTCAATGAGAAAAATGTTTTAAAGTAAAATGTTTAATTGAGAAAAATGTTTTAAAGTAAAATGTTTAATTGAGAAAAATGTTTCAATGAGAAAAATGTTTTAAAGTAAAATGTTTAATTGAGAAAAATGTTTTAAAGTAAAATGTTTAATTGAGAAAAATGTTTTAAAGTAAAATGTTTAAATGAGAAAAATGTTTTAATGTAAAATGTTTCAATGAGAAAAATGTTTTAAAGTAAAATGTTTAATTGAGAAAAATGTTTTAAAGTAAAATGTTTAATTGAGAAAAATGTTTTAAAGTAAAATGTTTAATTGAGAAAAATGTTTTAAAGTAAAATGTTTAATTGAGAAAAATGTTTTAAAGTAAAATGTTTAATTGAGAAAAATGTTTTAAAGTAAAATGTTTAATTGAGAAAAATGTTTTAATGTAAAGAAGAAGTTTTAACAAGAAAAGAATTTAAGAAAATGTTTTTAACGAGAAGTGTTGAAAATGGACCGACAGTTTAAAGGCTTAAAAATGCCCTAAAAACGCCTTAAAGAAATGTGTTTAAAATGCCTTAAAAGTGGCTTTAATATTCAAGTGCTATGTAACATTAACTGAACATTGAACTGTTGTTATTGTTTTTGAAAGCGAACAAACGCAATTGTAGAATTGTTTTGTTTTGATTTTTGTTCATGCTTGTTGAACGTATTTGCTTTCTTTTCGGCTGCGGGGTGGGTGGTGGGTTACGGATTGTAGGATTGTATTACTGAATAGTTCGACATGAATAGCAAAATACATTATATATATAATTAAATTGAGAAAAAAAGTTAATAAAACTAAAATGCATTGTATGGCGTTCTAATTGCTTATTATTATTTTTAATAATTAATATTTCCATGTAAACAATGCTTTCTAACCAAGGACAACACCTCTTATTATTACAATTTGCACCGCCATGTGCCGTCCCCAAAAAAAAGACTCATTCGTTCACCAACATCAAACTGATAACACCAAAAAAAACAAGATGAGGACTAAAAAAAAAAAGAAAGGTATTTTTATATATCTTTATTTGAAATTCAGTAATTCTGATGATGAAGTATATCTTCGAAAATTAAATTGAAAAAAAAAAAGTTAATAAAACTAAAATTCATTGTACGGCGTTCTAATTGCTTATTATTATTTTTAATAATTAATATTTCCATGTAAACAATGCTTTCTAACCAAGGACAACACCTCTTATTATATATATATATATATATATATATATATATATATATATATAGTAACACAAAATGCATAGAGATTTAATTTATTAGATGATTACTGATTTTAAGCGAGAGTGCATCGATGATTATGTGAGAGTGTGTGACATGGTTGCCCGAACGTGGAGTAGTGGTCGTTGGGCCCTGAATACCGAAGAGTCAAGCCAACAACTGGGGGTACGGAAAATGTGGCGTTAACACGAAAATACGAAATGACGTGATATGGATAGAGGTCGCGCCGAGATATGACGTAGGGGTGGCTAGAAAAAGCCGATGTGGATCGTAAGCATTTGTGCCTCATACCTCGAGGTTGCAGCAGGTGAGAAGTCGTAGAGCTGCTTCAACATTGCGGTCCAAACGATAATTTGGGGAAGAAAGAAAAGGAGAAAACGACGGTTATGCTCTACTTGGTTATTGGGGAGTGGGCGGCTTACACTTTGTCGAGGAACTGCAAGCTAGAACATATATAAGGATATTTCATATAAGAAGGGGTGGAAGGTTAAATAATGGATAATACGTTGCTAATATTCATCTTGTGATTCAGATTCGCGGGCCAACGTCAACACGGTCACAGGGTACCGGGGTCATCGGGTCACGACTTCAGTCTCGACCCTGCCGTGTACTGGAAACAAACGTGACGTTACATGGTCAGAAGAGAGAGGGGGTAACGTATAGGGAGTTGGTTCGAAGCTTTGCGAAAGTAATACCCCGTGTAGAGAATATCTTAATATTGACTATAAAATATGAGGCCAAGAGACCCAAAGATCCGTATCCGGAACGCCCCTCCCCTGTCACCGCTAGTAAAAGAGAAGGCAATGACAATAGTACAATAAAATGTATTTCCCAACATTCTTCTTTTCTTTGCGTTGTTATGTTTAACTTTGATTCCAGCGATAATTCACCCTTGGAGGCGACCGTGGGATGACTGACTCAGACACAAACGATTGCTATAGTTGAACGTGGGAGACACAATGTATATTTATAACATTCACGTATTTTATTAGATTGTGACTTGTGAAACATTAGACTTCCTCTAAAAAGGGTAAGTATATGTAACATAATGAAGGTGTCAGTTTTATACCGACAATAAACACCAGACGAAAGCACATGCATTGCCTAGGAATAAACTTTAAATATTTAGTTTATTTTTTTGTGATGACATTAAGGCCAAAGATTTATGTTGGTTTTGGCAAGAGTTTGTTCAAGTTTCAAAATCGCATCTATTCTATACATTATATGACATATGACCCGTTAGTCTTCGAGGATTCCAGATTAGAGGGCTTGTCTTGAAAGGTTCCGGATTTGAGAAATTGTCCTCAAGGGTTCTGGATTAGAAGTTTTTTTCCCAAGGTAAATTTACTAGAATGGTAACGGATTGAAGAAATTACATTGAAGATTCCGGATTAGAGGACTTGTCTTCAAGGGTGTCGGGTTAGAGAAATTGTCTTCAAGGGTTCCGGAGTTGAAGGGTTGTTCACAAATGGAACCGGATTAGAAAGATTTACTAAAATGGTTCCGGATTAGAGAGATTTCCTTAAGATTCCAGATTAAGGGACTAGTCATCAGGGGTTCTGGATTAGAGAGATTGCCGTCAATCGTTCCGAATTTAAGATATAGATGTGATCGATATTTACGATGTGATCGATATGCGTATACCTAATTTTCAGATTTCGTCATGTTATATAGAATTCGTTTCTATGCATGTTTATTTAAGAAAAGAAAACGAACTTACCTGCCGTGAAAACGCCTGCGTGGCTGTAAAAGAATCGATCCCCTTCTTTTAACGCTGTGAATTGCTTCTCCATTAATATCTGCGTTGTCTTACCGTAAATCACATCAGAATTGAGAAGTTTTTCAGAAAATAGTCCGGGCAGGAGCTCAATAGCGAAATCACTCCTGATTTCGAAAAAGAAAACAGAAACCATAATACAGAAATATTTACTGACCCAATAATTATAATTAAAATAAAACGTTAGTATCAATACTTTACTATAGGGAAGAATTAATGGGCGAATAAATTGAGAGCTGTAAAATTATCAATAGGATTTCTTAATATAGTACGCACATTTTAATATCTCTCTTTTCACTGGAAATTTATTGGCATCAAAGAAAAAAAACTCTTTCATGATTAGAATTCTTTGTAATAGAGTAATATATTTGAGAACGATTTACACAATCAAGCTTAAAATAGCACTGGTATACATTTCTACTGTTTATGCCCATCGTATGTTCGTCGGCCTGCTGATTCTTTTATCTCAGCCGGCATTTAAGCAATCTCTGACCACCGACCCGAGCAAGCGCTGATGCCAGCCAGCTCGAATTACCTTAAATATTACTATCATCATCATCATCATCATCATCGTCGTCGTCGTCGTCGTCGTCGTCGTCGTCGTCGTCGTCGTCGTCGTCGTCGTCGTCGCCGTCGCCGTCGCCGTCGCCGTCGTCGGTTTAACGTCTGTTTTACATGCTAGAATGCGTTGGATGACTTTAAGAAATTTACTTTCAAAGAAACCTATCTGTGAGCAGGTCTTAATTTATCCCTTTTTCCCTCAAGTTAATTTTTATCACATCCTTTCATGTTTTTTTTTGGGGGGGGGGGGGCTTTCCCATGTGAACTGAATCTACTACTTAAATTGCTCTACATCTACTAACCCAAGAACTATCATCCATTCTGTCAACGCGACCATACCATCGAAGTCTACACTTCGGCACGCATCTCCCTATACCGTCAAAATGTAATCATCCTCTGAGATGATCGGAACTAAGTATGTCTTTAAGACTCACATCACACATGCATTGTATCATTCTCATACCCATTTCTTTCCATGCAACACATGTCTTCAACCCTCACTAGTCAGGTTTCACTTCCATACATAATCACACTGAACACATGCCTAATAGACTCTTCAATGGTCGACACTTGTAACTCTCTGCTGATTAGTAATAGCAGAAATCCCCTTAACTATCCACCCCTAATTCTTGCAATCACACTAGCACCGGCTCCACCTTGTGCTGCAATAGTATCACCAAGGTAATAAAACTTCTTGACAACCTCAACAGCTTCGCCATTCAGATATACTTTATTTATATCTGAGTTCTGGTCTATCTCCATTTACTTACACTTCTTGCACTCAAATTGGTTATCCTTTCCCAACCTACCAGTAATTTCAGTTCAATCTTGTGTATCCAATGCTTACAGGTACTATAAAAGAATTCAATTGCACCCAACTCTCTTTTCACAAACTAGGCAGGGGAACTTTCTTCCTTTGGGGTGCTTACCAACACTACAACCATTGATTATCACTTTGTTCTCGGTAACATTCACTGCCAGGCCTTAACTTTTCATAACATTCCCCCAAGTTTTAAATTTAACAAGTAGACCATCTATTGTTTCCCACGCAAGAACTAAATCACCAGCACGCAGCATCTCTCCTGAACAAACCGTACGGAACTCCCAGGACAATGCTTCGAAGAAAGACACAAATGAAAAACAACGGACTCAGTAAAGAATCCGGATGCACTCTTACTTTAACATTAAAGTTGTCACTTAATGTGTTGTTGATTTGAACACGACTTTGAGCATTTCTATACATTGCTTGAACAACTTTCACCAACCACTCGCTTTCCCCAACTTTATGCAAAGACCATCACACAAACTCGCTTGGTACTCTGCCGAAAGCTTTCTCTAGATCCACGAAAGAAAATACAGGTTCGTCCTCGTACCGAAATACTTCTCTTGCCTTTTTACAGAATAGGTGGTATGGTTTGGTAGTTTTGTTTTACGGCATATCAACCCTTTTTGGGTTATTTAATGCCGAATCTGGTCATTATAGTAAAAGTTTTTATGCTTCAAGTTCTTTATATCTTCAAATGTTTAATCATCGTTTTTGGTTTGGTAGTTTTGTTTTACGGCATATCAACCCTTTTTGGGTTATTTAATGCCGAATCTGGTCATTATAGTAAAAGTTTTTATGCTTCAAGTTCTTTATATCTTCAAATGTTTAATCATCGTTTTTGGTTTGGTAGTTTTGTTTTACGGCATATCAACCCTTTTTGGGTTATTTAATGCCGAATCTGGTCATTATAGTAAAAGATTTATGCTTCAAGTTCTAAAAATAAAATAAAAAAGGGGAGGGAGAAAGGGAGAGGGGCTGTTGTTTTTGTTTTTGGTTTTGTAGAACATAATTAAGTTTTACAACAAAAAAAAGAAGAAAAACAAAAAACGTCAATGTAGGTGAATTTCGTCTCAGGGAGCCACAGGGCAGCCTGATCTGGTATCACCATTTTTACAGAATAAATATGTCACCAGTGGCACTTTGCCCAGGCATAAATCTCAACTGCATTTCATCTATGCTTATCTGACTTCATATTTTCTGCTCACTTATTCTCTCAATCACTAGGACCTGATCCATCAACTTAAAGCCTATGTAATTACTTCTATCTAGTGCTTCCATGTTTTCCCTTGTAATAATTTACAATTGAACTAAATTCCCAGTCTTTTGGGATAACACTTTATTTTATGATCTGATCTTTCAAGTATATGATAATCTCAATTCCTGTTTCACCCGCAGTCTTCAACGTTTCTGTAACATTTCTGCTAGTATTACATATAAAAAGTAAAACGAATTTGTTCACAACTGTCACAGTCGTAAAGATTATATTGAATACGAACAATCGACCTATAAAGATATTTGCTAAGATATTAAATCCCGGGATTCTGTTTTTTTTTTTAATTTTCGATGTTTGTTTTTCATTGTCGTTTTATTTAGATTTTTCTTCTCGTTTGTTTCTCAAAAAAAGGTTTTAAAAAAAAAACACCAAAAGGTCATTGTAAAACGTATACCAACAATTTCTTTTTCAAACTTCTGGGGGTTATATTAAAAAACAAATTACGGGTCAAACTAAAAAAAAAAAGAAAATGTTGTCTTATGTTTGAAGAAAATATGTGTATTAACTTTTTGGTACGCTCATTTAATTTTGTAAATAGTAAATGTTTACCATATACGTTATAATTAAATTTACTGACTACCAGTGATTGCTAACCGATAATACTGGTTGTGTTCCCTGGAATCTGAGTGGCAATAAGCCTCCCCAGATTTCCAGTACTCTCCACCTCTTTCGATAACCATTGCAAATGACTTTGTGTTATCTCAACAGCCGCTTACCATTGATTTCTCGCAGGCAATGACTATTGGTATTCACTGGGTGGCAAACAGTCTCCCCAAGGTTCCAGTATTCTCTGCACTCTTCCAGTTGGGGGGGGGCAGGTTAGTGCTCTATCTCCTCGGTCTTTCCATCCTCCTTGACTCTTCACGACTATTTGGTGTGGTACCAGCCGAGGCCGGCACCATTTCCGTTTTCTCTTTTTTATGTGTGTGTGGGGGGGGGGGGGCAGTTAACTGAACATTTTTGCGACTTCGGTTCTCTTGGGCTCACATGTGGTCGTGTTCTTTCTGGGAGGTTTTGTTTTATTTCTGTTGCAACTTCCATGTGACTGGTTAGTGTTGGCAGTTTATGTGCGTTGGTTTCCGCATTCGAGGATTTTCCTTAATATTTCAACTGTTTTCGTTATTGCGGTTATTTGTATGGTCTCAGCTTTCCCTTTGATTCCAATTTCTCGCTTTTCATATATTATTATTATTATTATTATTATCATTATTATTATTATTATTATTATTATTATTATTATTATTTACGCACTAGAAGTTTTCACATCGTCAATATCAATGATTGCTCGCTCACGATACACAGTGGTTTCCTGGAATCTGAAACACAACAAATATTTCCAAGGTTCTCCGCCACTTTCGATAATCATTTTAAATCATTTTGCGTTATAGCAACAGTCGTTTAACATGGATTATTATTATTATTATTATTATTAGTAGTAGTAGTAGTAGTAGTAGTAGTAGTAGTAGTAGTAGTAGTAGTAGTAGTAGTAATGATCAATTTACTTACGGGTACAGTTTTAGTTCCTTAATATGCGGATCTATATCTGATAATCCTTCATTTTTTTCGTTCAAGGCAATATAGAAGACTGGATAGAATGGGGCCCCATTTTCTCGTGATTGTTGAAGGTTCAATGCAACTTTATCTGTACCTGAACCAGGTATCTTTTTCAAGTATGAATTTGTTATTGCTTTTACCATGTACCTGAAAATAGGCGAGAATAGAAAGCATTTCTTATACAAGGCATGTCTTATTAATCTTTTCCTAGTGATTATGAGTAAAGTGGGAGTATATCTGATTTAGAGAGTAACCCTCCCCTCTTCTACTGATGACTAATACAAAATTAAATATTGACCAGGGTTAAATATAAAATCAATTGAAAATTAAAGTTTTGTTTGTTAAGTACACGGAACAATAACTGGTATAAATGACTGATGGAACAGGTTTTTATATAATTCTTGTTAAGAAAGCTGTTAACACGAATTAAATAGTGGAAAATTGTCTTTACTTTATATATAATACTAGCTTGCCCGTGTCCAGGCGTTGCCCAAGTAAATATATCAACTCATCAAATTTCCGGCCCCAAAGTTGAGCTATCGAATTATTAGTCCATCAAAGTTTATGCTTTTCCCGTGCGAAAACAGACCTCAGGAGTTATTATAAAATATTTTGTGGGGAGGATAGGGCTTGCCACCCGGACTGATGGGTGAAAGTTTAATTGCCAACCTGGACTTAAGGTTTGTGTTGAGCTTAAAGTATAACTTTTTACTACTTAGAGTAGACCTAGGATTGTCAATGTTACCAAACATCGAAATAGAAAAACGTAAAAATAAATCGATGAGAAAATTAATTAATTTGTTGTTTCTTTCTTTCTGGTTGTCCAGCGCTTCCGCAGAACCCCACGATTTTAATGTAAAACCGTGTAATAAGACGGGGACACCCTAAGTTATGGTGGAAGTTTAATTGGTAAATCATTTTTTTGTGTGCTGTGGCAAAGGCAATTTCACCAAAAGTTTTTAAAAATGGAAAAAAGAGACCACAAAGTGCATGACTAAAAGAATGTAAAACCGATGAAAAAGAGACAGGAGCTATTGTATAAAAAACCTTTACGTAAAATAAAAGAACACGATGACCTCATTGAAAACAATTAATATTATTTTAAAGCGTACGTTTATTTGTTCTTTTATATTTAAAGAACATGGGTCAAGAATACAGATAAAAACACGGATAAAATCTTACTAAAGAACACGGCTTGAGTTTAAAAGGGTAAAAATAAAATCAAAGTAAACACAAAATGTGAAAAATGAAGGAGGAAAACATGTGAGCGTGTGTGAGTACTAGACAATGGATGTGTACTAGCTATTTGTTGACAAAATAGTGTCCCGGTGTTGCGCAGGAAAGTATATTAACTTGTGAAATTTCCGGGTCCAACGTTGAACTATTGAATTATTAGTCGATCAAAGTGTATGCTTTTCCGGCGAGAACCCAGACCCCACAATGTTATTATAAAATATTTTTGTAGTAGGGGGATTCCCACTCGGACTTATGAGTGCAGTTAAATTGCTAACTCGGACATAAGGTTAGGGCTTTAATCATTATATATTTGGCTTAAAATAGACGGTAGATCGTCAATTTTATCGAACTAAAAACGAAAAACAAAAAAATAAATCTGATAAGGAAATTCATTTATTTGAGTTTTTTTCTGTATTTCTGGTAATCCGGTGCGAACGCATGACCCCTCAATTTGAACGTAAAACCGATTTTAGGGGCGGAGACACCTGGACTTATGGTTGAAGTTTTATTCAAATCATTTTGTATATTATGCTTTGGTTGTTAGATGGCAATTTCACGAAAAGTAGAAAAAAATAAAGAAAAGAGACCACAAAGAGCATGCCTAAAAAAGGAAAATCGAAGAAAAAATACGCAAAGAGTCCGATTTAGAGACGGAAGTGATTATATAAAAAAAACGTTAATTTATACGATTCGGAAGCGTATGTTTATTTGTTCTTTTTTATGTTTAAGGGACATGCCTCAAGACCAGGGCCCAAAAACTTGCTAATGAACACCGCTCAAGTTTGTAAAGTAAACAATAAAATGGCAATAAACACTAAAGGTGAAAAATGAATCTTCTTCTTTCGTTTGCTTCACAGCATCTCACTGTTAGATCACCAGCTCGGTTGAGAAAAATGAATGAACAAAATGTGTGAGTTTGTGATGAAAGAAACCATATGAGAGTGTGTGAGTGCTAGACACGGCGAGTTGTAAACAAGGGACGTGTACTAGGTTTTTGCTGACAAAATAGTGTTCTTTCGACAAAGCTGTCCATTTTGTCTTTAGGTGACGTATATTTTCAAACAAAAGCTATAGAATAGAGCTTTTAAGGAAAAGAGAAACATATCTTTTTTAAGGAAGCAAATTACTACGAAATTAGGCATCATTTTGCATACACGCGTGCTATTTCGTTATGTGTTCGTAAATTATATTCTGAGTATATTACGTTATTCTTGAATGTCTGTAAACAAGCAAAGATCGAGAATGGAAGATGTAAAAATGTAAATAAATAGTTAATATGACGCGTGAATGTAATTGTTGTTTTGATCTGAATCATTTGATGTAGGAATTGTTGACGAAAATTGAATAAGTACTTTTAATATGAAAAATGAAAATTGTCCCATGTTTTTTTTGTAATGGTAAACCACTGCTACTATATTCCATTATACTAATATACGCTTAAGTAGGACAAAGAGTACTTGAAGAGAACGACCAGTATTTAGATTTAAAATCTAGTGTAATATATATAATATATAGATCATTTTGTTTTTAAGAACACGGACCAATGACTGATAAAACAGATGTTTATGTACGTTTTATTAAGAAAGCAATTAACGTCAATTAAATAAGGGAACATCGTTTTTGTGTTCGTAAATTCTATTCTGATTATATTCGTTTATTCTTGAATGTCTGTAAATTGACAAAAATCGAGAAGTAAAGATGAAGAAATGTAAATAAATAGTTAATATGACGAATGAATGCCAGAGCTGTTGTTATATGAATCATGTGATGTAGGAAATGTGAAAGAAAATTTAATAAGTACTTTTAATATGAAAAATAAAAGATTGTCCTATGTTTCTTGTAATGGTAAACCACTATTACTTTATTCCATTATACTTATATACGCCTAAATAGGGCAAAGAGTACTTGAAGAGAACGACCTGTATCAAGATTTAAAATCTAGTGTAATATATAGGTAATTTTGTTTTTTAAGAACACGGACCAATCTTTCCATAAATGACTGAAGAAAACAGATTTTGTTATATACTTTTTGTTAAGAAAGCAATTAACGTCAATTAAATGAGGGAACATCGTCTTTATTTATATATAAAACTATCTGGCTCTGCCAGCTCTCTATCGCTACGCAAGGTTCGCCGCTTGTAATACTTGAAACATTAATTTAAAACAACATGTTATTCATAACATTGCTGTAAACATGAAACAAAACATTTCTCATTTATTTTAATAGATATATAACATTCATATTTCTGTAATTTCGATAGAAACTTATGTATCTTTAATGTGGATGTAAAGAAAAAAGAAGAAAGAAATAAATCGATTTTCTTTTTCACGTGCAATTTAGAAAAAGATCATAACCTATTGTGAATCATGTCGGTCCATTTAAAGCAGGGGAGGGCAATCTTTTCAGAGTGAGGGCCAGATGAGACTTTTGGAAGGAGATTGCGGACCGGAATGAAAAAACGAAATCTCAGAATTACTATATTTTGTTTACATGAATAAATTGCAGAAAAATTGCATTGAACACTCTACAAATCTGATATTTTTTCTCATGGGTATGTAATGTTATAAAAAGCGCCGACGAAGAACCATTTTGGAATCATAAAAAAATAATGACGGGGAAAGTAGCAAGTTGATCCAGCATTCGTTTTCAAACACCTCACATAAGTTTTCTGTTTCATGGCCTTTCCTCATCTCTCGTTTCCTCTTTGCCTCTCTCTTTCTCTTTTTCTATTTTTATCTCAGGCCAAGGATTTGAAATTAATAGTTAAAGAAAAATGAAATATACACGCATCATTGCTCGCTGATATTTATACATTTTTATCTCACTGTAAATCTTAATTGAAACCTACTTTTACGTCTATGTCGCAATAATAAAGCCTAACAGGGTGACGGGCTAGACGCTAAGCCTTCGCGGGCCGGATGTGGCCCGCGGGCCGGAGGTTGTCCGCACTTGCTTTAAAGCAAAGAACAGTTGAACATAATTGCATATATTTGTTTCGGAAATAAAACTATATTGGGTACATAACTATTTGTAATATTAAAATCAAAACAATAATTGAATTAAAAAACAAAACAATAATAAATAATAGTTAATTAATAAAATGTCATTTTTCAAAACCGATATGCAAATTAGTTTACCTTGCGACTGATGTCGCATATGCATAGGCAGTATAAAAAGGCGGTGCGTCTATTATGAAAAGTTGAATTAATTAAAGATAAGGCATTTCGACTTGACTTGACTGTTAGTGCGAGAAATTTGCCCAACATTTGCATTAATTCATTTAGTCAAAGAAGAATACAAAAGCTATAAATGTCAATTGAAATAAATGGGAAACTAACTTTACTTTATTATATAGACTAGCGGACCCGTCGCCCGGTGTTGCACGGGAGAAAGTACTACCTATTGCATGACGTCGAATAGAAAAAGAAACGGCCTATTGTTCATCTTCCCCCTCTCTGCCGTGTTGGTGAATGTTTTAAAGTAAAAATAAAAAGTTGTAGCGAAAAAGAAAAAAAATGTCGTAGCGTAGACTGGGATCGAACGCTGAAACTGCTGATTATGAAACCTAATTTCTAAACCATTGCCCTAACGTTTCAAGTTTAAATCTATGTATAAATACCTAATTAAGCTAAGCTTGTTCATCGACCGAATATAAAGTTCAACAATTACACGGTTTACGGCATTTGGGGATGAAGTAAAGAAGTTGGCCAAGATTGCTATAATATGCGTCTTGTAGGTTCATGATTTAAAAAATGTAAATATTTCGGGGTCTACCAGTATGTTGGCGCTTATTCAATTAAGTAGGAAGTTGATTCGATCAAGAAATTCTAGGTGCCATCTTGAATGATTAAATCTTGCTGGAACTGTGTTCGTTAATTTCATTCGGTTAATTCCGGAATGAATGTAAATGTAGAAGTTATAGGTGGAATTACAAGTAACGTAATCTGATATTCGCGAATAATCATCGGAGTGTAAGGGAGCGGTCGTTAAGTTTTTGCGTATTGCTTAATATTATGTAGTAAAATTATGCCAGGCAAATACGAAATAACAATGGGTGTTTTGTGAAAATTATACTGTGTTTATAAGTTCTCGGTGTCGATGAGTGTAGTCACAGTACAGAATTGTTAGGGAGAAAAGTTTTTTCTACCACCTATATGGAGTTGGTATTTCGGAGAGTCGTGGCGGCCGGGCCGAATGTAATATTCAGTGTTAGTTTTGAAAAAAGAATAACAGATATACAAACACATGCTCGAGTGAATCAGTGTAATGTAATTGTGAGTTCAGTAGCCTGTGATGCATGTGGTTATTTTCCTATTCTCCGAGAAGGTACAGGGGAAAAACGTCTCTACTTTATATATTAGAAGAAGATAAAAAGAAAAAAACAATCAAATACCTGTCAACTTTTTCTGCATTTTCTTTCTGCATTCCTTCCAAAATATTTTTTATACCATCAGTTTCAAATAATGTTGCTGGGTTGTAATAAACGGGCAAACAGTGTCATGTTTTTTTCATTTCGGGGCCTTTTGACCCCCTGGGGGGCTAACCAGATTTTTTTTCAAAAATCGGAGAATGTCACTTTCTAACCTGACCAAAGTTACAATTTCATGCAAAATTTCAGAGAAATTCAATGGATGGTTGCGGAGAAAAATCCGGACGGACGGACGAACGGACAGACGGTATGCCTTAGAACATAAGTCCCTTGATTTTATAAATCGGGGGACCAATTAGTTATCCTTGCGACTTATATCGCATATGTATAGTAAGTATATCAGAAAACCGGTGCGTCTATTGTGAAAAGTTGAATAAATTTAAAATAAGGCATTTTGACTTCACCGTTAGTGCGTGAAATAGGCCAAACATTCGCATTAATTCATTTAGTCAAAAAGGAATGACACAAATTCTATAATAGTCAATGAAATAGGGAGAAAATTAACTTTACATTATTATATAGATAAAAAGGGAAAAATACAATCAAATACCTGTCAATTTTTTCTGCATTTTCTTTCTGCATTGCTTCCAAAATATTTGTTATACCATCAGTTTCAAATAATGTTGTTGGGTTGTAATAAACGCTATCCAATGGGACGGTGCTTGCACCGATCTTAATCTGTTGCGGTACCATCGAGTCAACAATCGCAGTGTACACAAGGCTGAATGAGTTAAATATCGTGGGTTTAGCATCAACCGTATGTGAACTGGTACCTGCGGTGGATGCTTTCAATTGCGTTTTTTTATCAAAAACCGGCAAAAGTTCATTATACACGATATGTTGATATTGAGCAATGACAATCTTCCTGGCTGTCTGGAAAATGGTTTCATCGTTGGCATGTATAAGGGTGTTTTTCAGTTTTTTTGCAATAGCATTATGATGACGTACCCATATAGTATACATAGTCATGATCAGAGGGTCAATATTAACACGTAGATCGCCTAAGAAGAAAAACAGAAAGATTACAACACCATATATATATATATATATATATATATATATATATATATATATATATATATATATATATATATATATATATATATATATATATAGAAAGAGAGAGAGTGAGGGGGAGAGAGAGAGATTATTTAATGTACCCGCATAAGATGTTATAAACAAATATAATATATTATGTATCGATGTTCAGTATTTACTTCAGCAGTGATCAATACGTGAGTAAAGCTAGGTAGAAAGTTATGAAAATATATTTATGAGAATTAAGCTACACAGAGGCTTCAGCGTTTATATACATAGTACGTTAGGGTATGTTGAAAGAAATCAACAAAGTTCTCTATCGCAAAACGTGAGAGTTAAATACAAATTATTTATTTAAAAACTATATGTTACATATTTCAGAGACGTACCGCGGTTTCATCGAGATGGACCGACCTTTTATCCTTTAAAAGGCTGGCACAGTTCATTCAATTCATCAGCGACTCAGGAAATGAAAATAAATCGAAGGATGGGGTTAAATGATCAACGTTAATATTTTCCGATGTATTCGCTCAAGCAAATATATATATATATATATATATATATATATTACATATATATATATATATATATATATATATATATATAAATGTATACCTATATATACATATAAATACGCATATATATATATATATATATACATACATACATACATACATACATATAAATGTATGTATATATATTTAAGTGAAATATTTTTAAAATCAACAATCGTGCAATTTAAATGAAAAATTCATTTATTTAATTTTATTTGCAACTTTGTCAGGCGAGACTGTCTTATAGTTTTATTTCTTCTTTTATTTTACCTCATTTTGATGGTATCAACCCCGAGGGGTCGAATCACATATGAACAGAAAGAGACGTCAAGTTCTAAAAGACATTAGGATAAGTGTAGTCCTGGCGATGTTATACGCAGATTAGCGCTTTTTAAGTAAGGAAATTGACAACATCTTTAGAGCACGCATTAAAATGTATTTAAGTGAAATATTTTGAAAATCAACAATGAAAAATTCATTTATTTAATTTTTTTGCAAGCTTTCGTTGTAGAACAACTATGTCAGGCAGAAACTGTCTTATAGTTTTTACTTCTTTTCTTCCTCCTCATTTTGATGGTATTAACCCCAAGGGGTAGAATCGTCTTTTAGAACTTGATGTCTAAATTCCCTTACTTAAAAAGCGTCAATGTACGCATAACATCGCCAGGACTACACTTATCCTAACGTGTTTTAGAACTTAACGTCTCTTTCCGTAATATTTTTATTATTTAGAGTATAATTTTTGTCAATTTATCTCATTGGAATTAAATTGATATAAAAATAGAATACATTAGGGGAATAACTCATAGATTAAGTGCGTTAAGAGGAAATAACTCTTAGATGAAGTACGTTAAGGGGAAATAACTCTTAGATGAAGTGCGTTAAGGGGAAGTAACTCTTAGATGAAGTGCGTTAAAGGGAAATAACTCTTAGATGAAGTGCGTTAAGAGGAAATAACTCTTAGTTCAAGTGCTTTAGGGGAAAATAACTATTAGATGACGTGCATTACGGGAAAATAACTTTTAGATGAAGTTCGTTAATAGGAAATAACTCTTAGATGAAGTGCGTTAAGGGGTAATAACTCTTAGATGAAGTGCGTTAAAGGGAAATAACTCTTAGATGAAGTGTGTTAAGAGGAAATAACTCTTAGTTCAAGTGCTTTAGGGGAAAATAACTCTTAGATGACGTGCATTACGGAAAATAACTCTTAGATGAAGTTCGTTAATAGGAAATAACTCTTAGATGAAGTGCGTTAAGGGGTAATAACTCTTAGATGAAGTGCGTTAAGGGGAAAAAACTCTTAGATGAAGTGCGTTAATAGGGAATAACTCTTTGATGAAGTGCGTTAATAGGAAATAACTCTTAGATGAAGTGCGTTAAGGGGAAATAACTCTTAGATGAAGTGCGTTAAGAGGAAATAACTCTCAGATAAAGTGTGTTAAGGGTAAAGAACTCTTAGATGGTGTGCGTTTAGGGGTAATAACTCTTCTGGTCGGGAGAACGAAAGAGATTTTAATTTTAACTTTTTTGTTGTCTATTTCATTGTTGGTCGGTGTCAGTGTGAAAGCCATTCGAGGGGGGAAATAAAAAATATCTGCACTTACCAGCATCGAAACAATGTACATTGTTTGGATTCGGTTGGGTAAGTACACAATCTGAAAATGCATACTTCGGCAAAAGGTCTTTTGGGCCACTCACTTTCAGTAAACCTATGGGGAAAAGTCAGATATATGCGTGCTCTGTTAAATAAACAACGGTGCTGTTATACGTTTCATTTTCAGGTTTTCAATACAGAAAATTTGCTGACTTTTAAAATGTAGACATCATTTATCCTCCACCGAATCACCCATCTCCCCAAATAAATACGATTCTTCTGTTAAGGCGTTTACGTGTGAACACCCTGAAATACATGGTTGAAAAAAAAGAAGATAAACAAAGAAAATAGACTTGTGAGTGGGGTTGTAGCAGTCACCAATAGGGACTACTTTTGAATGCGTAATCACTGTCCCTGTGAGCTGGCTTGTCCAATCAAATCACAGGGCGCAGTAATATCGTTAGTTCCCTAAGGGACTACTTATATTCCCTTAGGGTTCGAAGAGAAGATCAGACGACCTCCTGGCACCAGCTTGGACACATCGCAGAGAGCACCAGCGAGGAACGAGGAAACGCTCTCTCTCTCTCGCCGCCGTCGCCATATGACGACTACTACCATCTTCACCTGAAGAAACCCACGGGCGGCCCTAAGAAATCTTATATTCTTCCTCTTCCTCAGACGGACACCGTCCCACGCTCTTCTACCTATACCAAACGGTATATGTAACCTTGAGTTAATAAACCCCCTTTTTGTTATAGTTACAGAAATACTTTTCGTTGTTTCGTTTCTTTATGAGAAGATAAAAGGATAACTCCTTTCATCCTCCTCATCTCCCCTTACAGGGTCGTATAAAAATTTAGCGTTACATGATCCCCATTTCCTGGTCATTGTAACGTATTACGGCAATTAAGAATTTTTGTTACCACTTAGTCAGAGTGGTTGTCAGTTAGGGTTAGGGTTAAGGTTAGGGTTAGAGTTAGGATTCGGCTATGAGACCGTAACAATTGTTTTGAATAATAATTTATTGGCGAAATAATGTTTTGAAAAATAATTTATTGGAATGATTTGAAAAATAATTGATTGGCGAAAAATAATTTATTGAAATGTTAAAAAAATAAATCTATTGGAGAGAAAGAAAGTTTTAAAATATTATTGGGATGGGCGAAATACAGTTATATTTGTGCGAAAATGATCGAAAGCGTTCTCTAAAAATTATTATTGGGAGGGGCGAAATACAGCTATATGATCGAAAGTGTTCTTGTTTTTTATGATGTTGTCGCCACCGAAAGAGTTCACATCGTGCACAAAATTGGCGTAACATCAGTAAGGAGAGATAATACAAAACGTAGAATAACCGAAACGAAATTGTTCCATTCAAGAAAGTTTTACATCACCTATAATTTTACGTTCACAGAAGATAACATGCATTGAAAAGATCAAAGAATCGAAAGAAAGAAAATCGTAATTTGTAAAGTATTTCAAAATTGAAATTTAAAAGCTGTGAATAGCTTTGCCTTTTAGCATTTAAACTTGCATATCGCTATTTATGTAAGCCATTCATTAAAAAAAAATAGAAAAGGTGCGATGACTGTTATTTATCACGTTATTTTCCTGGAGTATTTATGAATTACGGATATCCCTGGTAAAAAGACTCCTGTTTGTGTAAGAGTTTGTGATAAAACACTGGCTTGCGAAAAACCCAGGGGACGAAACAAATTGGATTGTTTCCCCTGGTTTGCCAAAGCATTGGAAAATTTTAGTCCAAAATGTAAGAGTTATTAGGAAGGTCCATAAAGTAATTCTGATAGCGATAAATCGATAACAAATTTCAATAAGTAATCTCGATGCAAGAAGGTTTGTAGGGGAGTATTTGGAATGGGTGCGTAAATTTAGGGTGCCGTAGGACATGGTGGAATTAGGTAAGTTCTGATTTACTTGTAAGGTTTTACGGATAATCTTGGTAGTTTTGCTAAATAGGTCAGGGTGGAGCCTGACATATGCGCCGTGGGACAGTAGTCCCAGAGACTGATTTGAATTATTAGGATGACTCGGCGTAGAGAAATTGGTTACAGGAAGTCACCAGGCTCATATAGGTATTATCAAGAAAAGCAGATTTGGTGCCAATGTGTAGTTCATATAGGTCATTGGGGGTTATCATGAAGAGTGATAAAGTGAAACGATCTGATAAAATCTAGTAAATTAAGTATTTGCAAATATGAGGGTAATTGAGGACTAAAAGGCAGGTGGGGTGTAGAGTATCTGATCGATATAGAGCTTTGTCCGGGGTTAACAAACTAGTGACTTTAACGGGGTAAGTCATGGGATTTAGATCAGTCCCCCACCATTCGAAAACTTGGAAAGCAAATATCTTCCTGAATAGGACAGATTCTAAATATTTCCGATTTTACGTTAAGACAATTTATAGAGAGATCGTTGATTGTCCATTTTCTCGCTATTGCAAAGGTATCACCGCTTCCAGTTGCTGTTGTAAGGCCTCTGGTGTGAAAGAATTCCCCAATGGACAGTGTAAGGATAATCTGAAACTTTCAATTTCCAGATAACGGGCCAGGACGGTGGTGTCACGTTTGTCCGAATGCCTAAATGTTGTGACCCTATTAGGGGCCGAAATAAAGACACGGAAACACAGGTTTACAGGAACAAATATATATTATTTAAGAAAATGAATATATATACAAGAAGTGGTATACTTGAGTTCCAGTATAGAACTGGGTTGGAAGAAGTCAGTGAGTTGGAATGCTTCTCGCATTTTATTATGGATGGACGAGTCTATTTGTTCTTCGTAAAGGTACGGCACCATAACACTAAAGAAGGCTGTATGAGCGCAGTATCCTCTCTTGTACTTGCATTTAGTCCTACAGATGTATATCTACTCTTTTGGGAGGAGTGCTTTAAGAGATATGGCCCCGAATATTACGTATATTACAGTCTAAACTCCCTCCAAATAGAAGTTTTCTTCGATTCTATAAAGGCACGTAGATTTGTTGAAAGCCTTGTTCTTGGTGGATATTAAGGAGCTCACATAGGTTTAACAGGTATAGAGGATGTAAACTGATCACACACACACACATACAAACACACATATATATACATATATATATATATATATATATATATATATATATATATATATATATATATATATATATATGCGTGTGTATATAATTACAGATCTGAGTTATGTCATATTATGATTGAATGTCAGTTTCGGAGAAAAAAATCTTACACGTGTTTCTAAAGAAAATTCACAGCATACTTGAACAAAATCCAAGCTATCATATAGACAAATGTACATCTGTGCAGAGATGATGCACTTTTTGCAATTATTTGCGTAAATATGTATTTTTATGTATGTGTATTTAGGCTGGTATAAGTATGATTGTATGTATATGTATATATATAGGTGTGAATTGTATGTAAATATTTCTGTATATATCTATTATATGCCTGTGTACGTATGTATGGGTACATGCATGTATTTATATGTGTATTATTTTGTCTGTGTGTCTTCATATGAATATGCATGCGTGTGTATACAAATATGCACACATATATATATATATATATATATATATATATATATATATGTATATGTATAATGTGCTTGTGTATACATTCATATATATATATATATATATATATATATATATATATATATATATATATATATATATATATATATATATGGGGGTATGTATGTGTATACATATGTTTATTTTGGTGTCTGTGATTTTGAATGTATGACATATCTATATGCATGCATAGTGTGAATAGTGTCTGAAGTTGTATGTGATGGGTTGTGTTTATAAATATGTATTATATATATATATATATATATATATATATATATATATATATAAAAGAGGGTAGTGCAGTATCAGTTCAGTTCCAGCGAGAGAAAAGTATATATGTAATAGAGTAAGGCTACCAATATTTGTAAAAAAATATTTTTTTCAACATTTATTTATTACTTTGTTATTTAATCATTTTATAATTTTATAACGCGTTTAAAGCGTGGTGTGCTCTCATCAGATATGTAGATCCATTTGAAGAAATGTATTTCGATTTGGTGTTTCAATATTATATATATACATATATATATATATATATATATATATATAATTATTAATGACAATATATGTATCACCATATACCATCAGTTCCTTGTACTTTGTAGTTTCCTTAGAAGATTCAGCTCAATGTTTGTCAATTATTGATAACAGAGCAAAATATAAGTCAGTTTATATTATATTCCAAGAACCATGGTTTTATTTCATTATTTTTATTTTTTCACATTTCCAAAAAATATAACATTTCTGTGAGATATATTTTGAACGGTCCGTTTCATTTGTCAAATAACATTTTTATGTCAATATTGTCTCTGCAACACTATAAAATCATCAGAAAAAATTAACAAAGAGCAAAAAGTTCTTGGATTAAAGTGTCTTGAAAACACCTACACTATACAGTAGTTTCATTTTAGGGTGAAAACGAACAAAACACAACCAAAAAGAGAGAGCAAAATCTCACACGTGGGAGATCCCACTATTACACCATTTTGAATTAAAATTCAATACTGTATAGTGTAGGTGTTTTCAAGACACTTTAATCCAAGAACTTTTTACTCTTTGTGAATTTTTTTTCTGATGATTTTGTAGAGTGGCATAGACGATATTGATATAAAAATGTTGTTTGGCACAAGACAAATGAAACGGACCGTTCAAAATATATCTCACAGAAATTTTATATTTTTTGGAAATGTGCAAAAATAAGAATAATAAAATAAAACCATGGTTATTGGAATATAATATAAACTGACTTATATATATATATATATATATATATATATATATATATATATATATATATATATATATATTATAATATAAAATGAAGTAATAAAATAAGGTGTCAATCAAATTTTATTAGAATTCAAAGTTCATGCAAAGCATCCTTAAGTACTTAGCTCATGAGTTTTCAAAGATAATTCTGCTTTTTCTTGAACCTGTCAAACAGGAAGTAGGACAGACATAATCTTGAACCCGTTGAAGTCATTCTGAGATGTAGACAATTTAATATCGCCTTCTGTTCGTTAGGGATTTGTCATGTCTGGTGAGAAGATCACTTATATATTTTTCGCTCTTCTGGCTAGATGTGATGGGAGTCCGTCTTGTTTTGCTCAATTCGGATTTAGCTGGTTTTCTAATTAAACAACGAATTTGGATTTGATTAGAGTTGCACATGTTGGGATCTCGGAACTTTGATTGGACTTTTTGTATTATTTTGATTGATTTATTTATCATTAACATTGAATATGGACACATTTCGCGACTGGATAACTTTGCCGGCCCCTTCAATTTCACATATTTGGACTGCTGTTTGTATCTTGGAGTAATGTCCTTCCTGATTATGCTTCTCAACTTGTATGACCTGGATGGACTGTATGGATTCAACAAAAGTATGTTTTTGGATTGATATGTTTGATGTTATGTATTTTTATATATTTGTGTATATAATTTTATATATTTTCAAAGCGTAATTTTATTGCCTGTAGTAGTATAACTGCGGTAATGGTCCTCTGAAGAGAAGAATTATCTTTGAAAACTCATGAGCTAAGGACTTAAGGATGCTTTGCATGAACTTTGAATTCTAATAAAATTTGATTGACACCTTATTTTATTACTTCATTTTATATTATAATATTAATGCTCTATCCAGTATATTGAGCTTCAGTTTTTTTATCCGGATGTTTCACTAATTATAAGATATTAGTTGACGCTTATATCTTTTGTTGGATTGCTTCATATATATATATATATATATATATATATATATATATATATATATGGTAAAATGAAAAAGGAAAACCAAAAACATCCAGTTTTTGGTTTTTCCTTTTTCATTTTACCATCACGTCGGATTACCTTCATCCTTCTCTTCCCATATATATATATATATATCTGACTGTATGTGTGTGTTAGTATAGTATCAATATAGGTGTATATGTATATATATATATGGTTTTAATATATATGTGGATTTTTATAAGTGATATACATTGTATAAAATAAATAAGCTTTAAAAAATAATTACTTAACATAGTATATTATCTTACCCGTTATTTCCATTAGATTTAATTTTAACTTTAAACTTAAAATCATAATTCATATATACTTTTTATTCTTACATTATTATTGTTTCTTATTTTGAATTGATAGAATTATAAATTATTTTAACATAATTGCCTTCTTTTGATCATCATTATTGATCATTATTCAATTAACTGTTTAGTTTTTTAAAATCTACAAATATGAAAGCGACTTTTTTCTATACAGTCGAAAAATTTTTTGATAATATTTTAAATTATTTTTCACTGATATTACCTTAATTTAAGAAAAGCTTTCTCAAAATATATTTTACCGTGCATCAGAGTGTTTTCCTAGGCATTTGATTACTTATCGTTTGAGCATCTAATTTCGGCTTGTTTTACCTGTAGATTTCGCTTGGCGATTTTGATGTTTAGTTATTAAAGGTTTGGATATTCAATATTATGCTTTATTTTATTTGGAAATTGATTCTCATGAGAATCGATCTAAACTATATAAAGGTATTGTGTTTACATACTCTCTCTCTCTTCCCCTCTTACTCTCTCTCTCTCTCTCTCTCTATATATATATATATATATACTGGGGGTTCAAGTAGTATATTTAAGCATTGTTTACTGTGTATATAATAGTAATTTATAGATAGCGATACAATGCAGAGGTGTAACGGATAACGGATTACCTTTATATATATATATATATATATATATATATATAGAGAGAGAGAGAGACTCCTCACCAAGTACGGACGTCCACCCAGTAGTGGCCATTATTTTCTTCCCTTTTTCCCAATATGTCAACCCTACATGTGTTTGTACTTGCATGACATTTTCCTCTATATTAGCATCCTGATGAAGTCTTATAAATAAAGACGAAACGTTGATGTACACATAAAACCATCCATTTTTTGGTTTACCTTTTTCATTTTCCCATATATATATATATATATATATATATATATATATATATATATATATATATATATATATATATATATATATATATATAAAGGCGGTAGTGCAATATTAGTGCAGTTCCAACGAGAGAAAAGTATATATGCTAAGGAGTAAGGCTACCAACATTTGAAAAATGTTTTTTTCAACATTTATTTATTATTTTGTTATTTTATCATTTAATAATTTCATATGGCGCGTTTCAAGCAGTGGTCCGCTTTCAACGCGTTATATAAAATTATAAAATGATAAAATAATGAATAAATGTTGAAAAAAACATCTTATAAATGTTGATAGCCTTACTCCTTTACTAACATTTAGTGTACGATTGTTTCTAAAACAATTTCGCAAATTTTATTTTGTATTATACTTTAGATGATTCGAAAAAAGTCTTCATCAACGCCCCTTATCAAAGACATCAAATGTTCTTCTTATTTAAAAAACACATATCAAGTCAATATAGGAAACAAACTCTCTGATCATGCAGTTTCACACTACTTCACTTGTAAGGTCAATAATGATAATAGTAAGGAAAATATATATGGTACAGCAAATTTAAATATTTAAATACATAATAAATGAAGTCAATATATATATATATATATATAGAGAGAGAGAGAGAGAGAGATAGAAAGAGAGATGTATATATATTATATATATATATATAGAGAGAGAGAGAGGAAGATATATATATATATATATATATATATATATATATATAAATATATATATATATATATGGTACAGCAAATTTAAATATTTAAATACATAATGAATGAAGTCAATATATATATATATATATATATAGAGAGAGAGATAGAGAGAAGGGAGGAAGATATATATATATATATATATATATATATAGAGAGAGAGGGGGGGAAGAGAGAGATGTATATATATATATGTATATATATAGAAAGAGAGATGTATATATATCATATATATATATATATATATATATATATATATATATATATATATATATATATATATATATATATAAATATATGTGCGTGAATAATAAAGATAGATAAATTTATATCTGATAGACAAATGCTTAAAATGAGGCATAATAAAAAAACTTTTAGACGCTTCTCATTCTTTTCAGAAACACATCATAAAATGTTCTGGATCTTATTTAATGTAACCATAATTTTTTCTATGAGAATTAATAAAAGTAGTCCAATACACGTGGCGGAACTTGAACTTGCCCCGCTGAATCTACAGTCGGCGTTTGCAACCTTCAGCACCATCGTAACTTCTGATAATACCATGCAAAGAATATTATAAAAGAATAAGATTACCGTCTTTTTTCGTTCTCAGTCGATCAGAAGCTGCTTTTGTTGATCCGTAAATGTTAGAAAGATCCAATAGATGTGTATTTTCATTAGTTTGCTGTGGAGGGCCACCTGAATTCATAAACAAGATAAATAATAAGTGATAAAAACAAAGAACATAATTTGTGTCAACTTAATTTTGACTTTTGTGCGGCGATATTGAACTTTAGTGTGTATAAATGATGTTTAAAAGAGAATTTTCCATAGGGTTAGATTAAGCAGAGAATTTGAGATTTCCATTAGAGGTTATACGTTTAGAATTACGACTACGTGTCAAAATATTTAGTCACAGACATAAGGAAACAGACACAAGGAATCTTTATCTATATAATTAAACAGCAAAAGAGAGCAATCAGTTTTTGGACAGCTAATCCTTAACACGCTATCGGGGATGGGTTGTTGATATGATGTATCTATACCGTACACTGCAAAAATCCCGAAAGCATTGTTCAAACTTAAATGATCGTTTAAAACCATTATTATTCCATGATAATGCCAGTATACTGAAATCATATGCCCTTAATAGGGTTAAGATGAAAATTTATATACACTAAATGTACAAAAGCAAGGACATTCCCAAATGTTTACACTTTTATTGTCATTAAGGGTATGCGAGTACAACAGGGCTATGTATTTTACTGGTAGAAATTTTTCTTCAGCGCACCTCACACACTTCATCCACTCATGCATAGATATTTATACTGTAGTGATGTGATAATGAAATGGTTTGGTTGATATGTAGTCATACCCTTAATGACAATAAAAGTGTAAAAATTTGGGAATTTCCTTGCGTTTGTACATTTAGTGCATATGAATTTTCATCTTAACCCTATTAAGGGCATATGATTTCAGTATACTGGCATTTATCATGGAATGTCACTACTTTTGTAAAGGCTATGCCTCAAGACAATGGTAATTTTTAAGTTTTTTTTTAATTTTCTGGAAAACTAAAGTATATGGTGAACTGAAATTAAAATGCCATCAACTAGACCCTAGAACCTCTATCTCTGCCAAAAATCAGCTGAATCCATCAAATAGTTGATGAGATACAGGGTTGCACATACGTACGTACGTACGTACGTACACACGGATAACACAAAATCACTCCTGACCTTTCTGGATCTCTGGGTTGCCTTGACTAATGATGCTGAAATTCTACACACTTATAGAACCTATCAAATGAAAATGTTGTGCAAAGTTTTAACTAATTTGGTTTATTGGTTTTTTAGTTATGACTGATCAAAGAAATGAGATTTCTAGCATAGGTCGTTTTTGAAGTCTATTAAGGGATAGAGCGCTATCGCGCCTCCCTTGATTTTACAGCCGCTGTTATTAGGGACAACGGGTGACTGAATCAAAAAGACAGACAGAAACAGAGTGACGTCACTATCCAATGAGCAACAACTTACGACGTGTCAACAAAACAAGACTTTGGCTGTGTACCACAAGACGCTGGCAAAATATGTTTTCTCACAGTTTGGAATCAAGAAATTGGTTCACCATTGTGCTACATTCTCAACTGATAACTGACCCTAGTGTTAATACCAGTATGCTAGATTCAATAGATGATATTAGTTAATCTGTATCAACATGTTTAGTAACAAAATGCTATCGCATTGTTTCAAAAAAATAAAAATTACCACATCAACAATAAAATAGATTGAAAAGAAATATATTAAACACGGCTTCACTAATGGTTTTATCAAATTTCATTTGTTCACAGAAAAGGCTAAACTGTTTGTAATCAAGATGATAGTATAAACCATTTTACGTAAAGTTCGTATGAAGAACTTGATCTCTCTGGACAATAATGCTAAATTTGTGCATTTACATCTCTTTAAGAACACCATCGCAAGATTTTTCTGTCTTCAAATTATCTAATTTGTGCTAAAACTTCAAAACGTGCTAGGTAGTCATATGGTTTTTCTGCTTTCAGCAAGAACAAAAGTTTCTCATGCATATCACTTTTGAACTGTTGATCTCTTGCCATTTTATTCAGATTTCTGTCGATATGAAGGAGTATGGCTTGACTCAGTGTCATTAGAATACATTAGCATGAAATATACAAAATCACTAGCGAGATTACTTAGAGTTTAAACTCAACACTCATACAAACAAATGGACTTTATTAATAGACTCACAATTACCCAGCGTTACATGCATGGTATTTAAAAAGAAATACCAGTTGTGGTGTATAAAGATGTATCTACTTGTAAACATTATAACTGTCTTAATAAACCTGATTGTACATTGCATTTCAGGTTCAGTTAGTGTTACAAACTAGACAACAAGTCATGCTTAAGTTTCGCGATTTACGTCTCCTGTTGTTGTCTTCAAATTATTCGCTTTCTGCTTAATCTGCTCATGTGCTTGCATTATTTTTAAATAACAAATTGTTGTATTTGCTTTTCGCTCTTCGTTATTTTTCTGGGTGATGAACACAACGACAAGTTTCCATTTAAAACCACGCCGATAAATCTAAAGAAATGCACATGAATCTAAAGAACGCGCACGTATCCGAGGAAATAGCTGAATCCTTAGCAAGTGTACTCATGCTTGTTGTGGAATTGGGTTTTAAGTGGATGGTAAAATTTAATGCTGCTAAGACAAAGCTCCTTTCTGTCCACAACTACAAGAAACCTCTTTAACCACCGACTTACATGCCGAATAAAACCTTACATGAGAGCCCAACGTTCAAACGCCTCGGCCTAACATTTACATGTAACATGAATCGGAACAAATACATAGAAGAAGTTGCCAAGGCTGCTGCAAAGAAAGTGAAATCCCTCTACCGAGCTAAATTCTCACATTGACAGTATCCTATATATGTGCAAAGCTACCATCTGCCCATGCATGAAGTATTGTTGTCACAGCTGTGCTGGTGCACCATCCACCAGTCTCTCCATCTTAGATAAAGTCAAAATAAAGAGTCGCTAATCTAATAGGTCGCTCACTATCCAGTAAGTTCCAGCCAATGCCATATCGACACAATGTTTCATATTTGTGATTGTTTTACAAGTACTTCAATGGATTGTGCTCTGATGAACTGGCAGCTCTTGTGCCTCCTCGACGTAAATACACTCGACCAACCCGATAATAAGCTAAATCCCATCAACTGTTGAGGTCCCCAGATGCCGGAGATCCTTCTACTCCAATAGCTTCTTTCTTCGAGCTGCTAGCCTTTGGAACTCCCTCCCTACCCTATGCTTCCCCGACTGTACCGGCATGCAGTAATTAAAAACTAATGTAAACAAGCATCTGGCTGCACAGATTCCAATTTAGGATGACCCCCAAACTTTTCGCCCTTAATTCGCAGTAGCCCCTTACGTCTACAGTGGCAACTTGCCTTGTTTGGGGGGGGGGGAGACTAACTTAAAAAGAAACATCCAAAGATATACACATACATCTAAAGCATATTTGAGAATAGGCTAGGCTACATATACCAGTTTAGGATACGTCATCGATAATCAGTCCAACAGAGCCTGGGCCAATTTGAAGCTATGTGGGATTTTTTCTGTTTTATGGTTCTGTGTAGTTCTAGGAGTTCCATCCTTCGAGACTTTACCTTCTCACGCTTTGGGAAGGGTTTAGTTTATTGCTAATCGCCTGAGGCACCCCCTACTGAGGAACAACGATTGAGATGCTCAAGCATTTTTATTAACCAAAAAGCACTTTCTTTTGTGAGCTGGGTTTTCAATCCCCAGCTTCTGACCTTGTGTCACGTCTCCCTGCGGTGGGTAAATACGAGCACACACACTTACAACGCAGCCATCTATGTTGATAAGACCCATTATTTCCTAATTCCGTTTTTTTTTTTCATTATCTGATTTCACTATTATTATCATCAGTAGTATTAGTATCAGCAGTAATAGCAGTAGTAGTAGGAGAAGGAAGAGTAGTACCTTTTTGACAGTCGAGTTTCTGAGTTGGCACCATGTTGCCTTTGGGCAAGCATGTTTTAAGGAAAGCCTTGTAATATAGATCTGTAGTGGGCACTTTTATGTTGTCACATACGCTACAAAAGACAGAAAATGAAAATGAATTTTTAAATTTTACAAGCAAATTTAAAAGTGCTAAAAGCAGTCAAATATTCAAAAATGGAAACTTACACATTTTCAAGGTAAAGCTTAAAGTTAAAAAACATTAAAAGTGTTAAAAGCCAAGTTAAATATTCAAAAAGGAAACTTAAATATTTTAAGGTGAAACTTAAAGTTATAAAAACATTAAACGTGTTAAACGCCAAGTTAAATATTCAAAAAGGAAACATTTTTAAGGTAAAGCTTAAAGTTAAAAAACATTAAAAGTGTTAAAAGCCAAGTCAAATATTCAAAAAGGAAACTTACACATTTTAAGGTAAAACTTAAAGTTATAAAAAACATTAAACGTGTTAAAAGCCAAGTTAAATATTCAAAAAGGAAACTTACACATTTTAAGGTGAAGCTTAAAGTTATAAAAAACATTAAAAGTGTTAAAAGCCAAGTTAGATATTCAAAAAAGAAACTTACACATTTTTACGGTAAAGCTTCAAGTTAAAAAAAACATTAAAAAAGCTAAAAGCAAAGTTTACAAAATGTTAAACGTTTTAAAAATGAAGTTAAAAGATTTAATAGTAAAGTAAACCCCCCCTAAAATTAAACGTTCTAAAAACAAGGTCAAATATTTTAAAGGAAAATGTAAAAGTTTAAAGGAACAGTTAAAAAAGTAAAATTTAAAATTCTGAAAATAAAAATTACAAGATGCTCAAAGGCAAAATTCTAAGTTTAATACGAGAAAGTTCAAACGTTTCAGAAACCAAGTTCAAAGATTTTAACATGAATTTAAAATTATATTTCTGAATTTTTCAGATGAGGATTAATAAATTGCATAATTTTGCTTATTCGGACTACATTTCTCATCTGGAGTGTAATCATCACAACTTTTCGGCCGCTGTAACTATCGCTGTAACCATCGGCCTTCTTCGGGTGTATCTCTTCGAACTCGGGAATATTTCTGTCGAACTCGGGAATCTGGATGGAATTTCGAACAGAAACCGTTATTTAATCCACGGGGGAAGCATGCAAGGACTCGTTGCGCAGTGGATACAGTACTAAGTTAAATTTAGTTCCAAGTGATAGTCATCTGAAGGTTGAAGGTTTGATCGTCGGTGCTGGCGATACGAAGAATTGCAAATTAGTGAAGACTTCTCCAAGTCATGACTGATGGACGAGAATATGCTACCCCGTGGATTAAATAAAGAGTTCTGTTCGAAATTCTGTCCAGATTCCCAAGTTTGACAAAAATATTCCCGAGTTCGAAGAGATACAACTGCAGGAGGCTAGAGATTACAGCGGCCGAAACGTTTTGATGATAACACTCAAGATAAGAAATTGTAGTCCGAATAACCAAAATTATGCACATAAATTAATTTAAAAGTAAAAAAAAACATTGGTAAGTTGTGAAAGCAAATTTAAAAGTTTTGAAAATTCAGTAAAACGTTTTAAAAATAGAGTTAAACGTTTTAAAAACAAATTCGAAAGTTTCAAAAGTCTATTAAACTAATTTAAAGCAATGTAATGCAAAGTTAAGTGTGCTCAAGGCAACATTAAACTTTCATAGTTGAAAGTGTAAAAGGTTTATAGGCAAAGTCAAAAGTTGTAAAGCACAGGTAAAAGTAAAGTAAAATGTTTTAAACGAAATTAAAAGTTTCTAAAGCCTATTAAAATAATTTAAAGCAATGTAATGCGAAGTTAGGTGTGCTCAAGGCAACATTAAACTTTCATAGTTGAAAGTGTTAAAGGTTTATAGGCAAAGTCAAAAGTTGAAAAACACAAGTAAAAGTAAAGTAAAAAGTTTTAAACGAAATTAAAAGTTTCTAAAGCCTATAAAAATAATTTAAAGCAATGTAATGCAAAGTTAAGTGTGCTCAACGCAACATAAAACTTTCATCGTTGAAAGTGTTAAAGGTTTATAGGCAAAGTCAAAAGTTGCAAAGCACAGGTAAAAGTAAAGTAAAAAGTTTTAAACGAAATTAAAAGTTTCAAAAGCCAACTGAAATAATTTAAAGCAATGTAGTGCGAAGTTAAGTGTGCTCAAGGCAACATTAAAACTTTTATAGTTGAAAGTGTTAAAGGTTTATAGACAAAGTCAAAAGTTGTAAAGCACAGGTAAAAGTAAAGTAAAAGTTTTAAACGAAATTAAAAGTTTCTAAAGCCTATCAAAATAATTGAAAGTTAATGTAATGCGAAGTTAAGTGTGCTCAAGGCAACATTAAAACTTTTATAGTTGAAAGTGTTAAAGGTTTATAGACAAAGTCAAAAGTTGTAAAGCACAGGTAAAAGTAAAGTAAAAAGTTTTAAACGAAATTAAAAGTTTCTAAAGCCTATTAAAATAATTGAAAGTTAATGTAATGCGAAGTTAAGTGTGCTCAAGGCAACATTAAACTTTCATCGTTGAAAGTGTTAAAGGTTTATAAGCAAAGTCAAAAGTTGAAAAGCACAGGTAAAAGTAAAGTAAAAAGTTTTAAACGAAATTAAAAGTTTCTAAAGCCTATTAAAATAATTTAAAACAATGTAATGCAAAGTTAAGTGTGCTCAAGGCAACATTAAAACTTTCATAATTGAAAGTGTTAAAGGTTTATAGGCAAAGTCAAAAGTTGTAAAGCACAGGTAAAAGTAAAGTAAAAAGTTTTAAACGAAATTAAAAGTTTCTAAAGCCTATTAAAATAATTTAAAACAATGTAATGCAAAGTTAAGTGTGCTCAAGGCAACATTAAAACTGTCATACTTGAAAGTGTTAAAGGTTTATAGGCAAAGTCAAAAGTTGTACAGCACCGGTAAAAGTATAGTAAAAAGTTTTAAACGACATTAAAAGTTTCTTAAGCCTATTAAGATAATTTAAAGCAATGTAATGCAAAGTTAAGTGTGCTCAAGGCAACATTAAAACTTTCATAATTGAAAGTGTTAAAGGTTTATAGGCAAAGTCAAAAGTTGTAAAGCACAGGTAAAAGTAAAGTAAAAGGTTTTAAACGAAATTAAAAGTTTCTAAAGCCTATTAAAATAATTTAAAACAATGTAATGCAAAGTTTAGTGTGCTCAAGGCAACATTAAAACTGTCATACTTGAAAGTGTTAAAGGTTTATAGGCAAAGTCAAAAGTTGTAAAGCACAGGTAAATTAAACTAAAAAGTTTTAAACGAAATTAAAAGTTTCTAAAGCCTATTGAAATAATTAAAAGCAATGTAATGCAAAGTTAAGTGTGCTCAAGGCAACATCAAAACTATCATACTTGAAAGTGTTAAAGGTTTATAGGCAAAGTCAAAAGTTGTTAAGCACAGGTAAAAGTAAAGTGAAAAGTTTTAAACGAAATTAAAAGTTTCTAAAGCCTATTAAAATAATTTAAGTCAATGTAATGCGAAGTTAAGGCAACATTAAACTTTCATAGTTGAAAGTGTTAAAGGTTTATAGGCAAAGTCAAAAGTTGTAAAGCACAGGTAAAAGTAAATAAAAAGTTTTAAACGAAATTAAAAGTTTCTAAAGCCTATTAAAATAATTTAAAGCAATGTAATGCAAAGTTAAGTGTGCTCAAGGCAACATTAAAACTATCATACTTGAAAGTGTTAAAGGTTTATAGGTAAAGTCAAAAGTTGTTAAGCACAGGTAAAAGTAAAGTAAATTGTTTTAAACGAAATTAAAAGTTTCTAAAGCCTATTAAAATAATTTAAAGCAATGTAATGCGAAGTTAAGGCAACATTAAACTTTCATAGTTATAAGTGTTAAAGGTTTATAGGCAAAGTCAAAAGTTGTAAAGCACAGGTAAAAGTTAAGTAAAAAGTTTTAAACGAAATTAAAAGTTTCTAAAGCCTATTAACATAATTAAAAGCAATGTAATGCAAAGTTTAGTGTGCTCAAGGCAACATTAAAACTATCATACTTGAAAGTGTTAAAGGTTTATAGGCAAAGTCAAAAGTTGTACAGCACCGGTAAAAGTATAGTAAAAAGTTTTAAACGACATTAAAAGTTTCTTAAGCCTATTAAGATAATTTAAAGCAATGTAATGCAAAGTTAAGTGTGCTCAAGGCAACATTAAAACTTTCATAATTGAAAGTGTTAAAGGTTTATAGGCAAAGTCAAAAGTTGTAAAGCACAGGTAAAAGTAAAGTAAAAGGTTTTAAACGAAATTAAAAGTTTCTAAAGCCTATTAAAATAATTTAAAACAATGTAATGCAAAGTTAAGTGTGCTCAAGGCAACATTAAAACTGTCATACTTGAAAGTGTTAAAGGTTTATAGGCAAAGTCAAAAGTTGTAAAGCACAGGTAAATTAAACTAAAAAGTTTTAAACGAAATTAAAAGTTTCTAAAGCCTATTGAAATAATTAAAAGCAATGTAATGCAAAGTTAAGTGTGCTCAAGGCAACATTAAAACTATCATACTTGAAAGTGTTAAAGGTTTATAGGCAAAGTCAAAAGTTGTTAAGCACAGGTAAAAGTAAAGTGAAAAGTTTTAAACGAAATTAAAAGTTTCTAAAGCCTATTAAAATAATTTAAGTCAATGTAATGCGAAGTTAAGGCAACATTAAACTTTCATAGTTGAAAGTGTTAAAGGTTTATAGGCAAAGTCAAAAGTTGTAAAGCACAGGTAAAAGTAAATAAAAAGTTTTAAACGAAATTAAAAGTTTCTAAAGCCTATTAAAATAATTTAAAGCAATGTAATGCAAAGTTAAGTGTGCTCAAGGCAACATTAAAACTATCATACTTGAAAGTGTTAAAGGTTTATAGGTAAAGTCAAAAGTTGTTAAGCACAGGTAAAAGTAAAGTAAAAAGTTTTAAACGAAATTAAAAGTTTCTAAAGCCTATTAAAATAATTTAAAGCAATGTAATGCGAAGTTAAGGCAACATTAAACTTTCATAGTTATAAGTGTTAAAGGTTTATAGGCAAAGTCAAAAGTTGTAAAGCACAGGTAAAAGTTAAGTAAAAAGTTTTAAACGAAATTAAAAGTTTCTAAAGCCTATCAAAATAATTAAAAGCAATGTAATGCAAAGTTTAGTGTGCTCAAGGCAACATTAAAACTATCATACTTGAAAGTGTTAAAGGTTTATAGGCAAAGTCAAAAGTTGTACAGCACCGGTAAAAGTATAGTAAAAAGTTTTAAACGACATTAAAAGTTTCGTAAGCCTATTAAGATAATTTAAAGCAATGTAATGCAAAGTTAAGTGTGCTCAAGGCAACATTAAAACTTTCATAATTGAAAGTGTTAAAGGTTTATAGGCAAAGTCAAAAGTTGTAAAGCACAGGTAAAAGTAAAGTAAAAGGTTTTAAACGAAATTAAAAGTTTCTAAAGCCTATTGAAATAATTAAAAGCAATGTAATGCAAAGTTAAGTGTGCTCAAGGCAACATTAAAACTATCATACTTGAAAGTGTTAAAGGTTTATAGGCAAAGTCAAAAGTTGTTAAGCACAGGTAAAAGTAAAGTGAAAAGTTTTAAACGAAATTAAAAGTTTCTAAAGCCTATTAAAATAATTTAAGTCAATGTAATGCGAAGTTAAGGCAACATTAAACTTTCATAGTTGAAAGTGTTAAAGGTTTATAGGCAAAGTCAAAAGTTGTAAAGCACAGGTAAAAGTAAATAAAAAGTTTTAAACGAAATTAAAAGTTTCTAAAGCCTATTAAAATAATTTAAAGCAATGTAATGCAAAGTTAAGTGTGCTCAAGGCAACATTAAAACTATCATACTTGAAAGTGTTAAAGGTTTATAGGTAAAGTCAAAAGTTGTTAAGCACAGGTAAAAGTAAAGTAAATTGTTTTAAACGAAATTAAAAGTTTCTAAAGCCTATTAAAATAATTTAAAGCAATGTAATGCAAAGTTTAGTGTGCTCAAGGCAACATTAAAACTATCATACTTGAAAGTGTTAAAGGTTTATAGGCAAAGTCAAAAGTTGTAAAGCACATGTAAAAGTAAAGTAAAAAGTTTTAAACGAAATTAAAAGTTTCTAAAGCCTATTAAAATAATTAAAAGCAATGTAATGCAAAGTTAAGTGTGCTCAAGGCAACATTAAAACTATCATACTTTAAAGTGTTAAAGGTTTATAGGCAAAGTCAAAAGTTGTTAAGCACAGGTAAAAGTAAAGTAAAAAGTTTTAAACGAAATTAAAAGTTTCTAAAGCCTATTAAAATAATTTAAGTCAATGTAATGCGAAGTTAAGGCAACATTAAACTTTCATAGTTGAAAGTGTTAAAGGTTTATAGGCAAAGTCAAAAGTTGTAAAGCACAGGTAAAAGTAAAGTAAAAAGTTTTAAACGAAATTAAAAGTTTCTAAAGCCTATTAAAATAATTTTAAGCAATGTAATGCAAAGTTAAGTGTGCTCAAGGCAACATTAAAACTATCATACTTGAAAGTGTTAAAGGTTTATAGGTAAAGTCAAAAGTTGTTAAGCACAGGTAAAAGTAAAGTAAAAAGTTTTAAACGAAATTAAAAGTTTCTAAAGCCTATTAAAATAATTTAAAGCAATGTAATGCGAAGTTAAGGCAACATTAAACTTTCATAGTTATAAGTGTTAAAGGTTTATAGGCAAAGTCAAAAGTTGTAAAGCACAGGTAAAAGTAAAGTAAAAAGTTTTAAACGAAATTAAAAGTTTCTAAAGCCTATTAAAATAATTAAAAGCAATGTAATGCAAAGTTAAGTGTGCTCAAGGCAACATTAAAACTATCATACTTGACAGTGTTAAAGGTTTTTAGGTAAAGTCAAAAGTTGTTAAGCACAGGTAAAAGTAAAGTAAAAAGTTTTAAACGAAATTAAAAGTTTCTAAAGCCTATTAAAATAATTTAAGTCAATGTAATGCGAAGTTAAGGCAACATTAAACTTTCATAGTTGAAAGTGTTAAAGGTTTATAGGCAAAGTCAAAAGTTGTAAAGCACAGGTAAAAGTAAAGTAAAAAGTTTTAAACGAAATTAAAAGTTTCTAAAGCCTATTAAAATAATTAAAAGCAATGTAATGCAAAGTTAAGTGTGCTCAAGGCAACATTAAAACTATCATAGTTGAAAGTGTTAAAGGTTTATAGGCAAAGTCAAAAGTTGTAAAGCACATGTAAAAGTAAAGTAAAAAGTTTAAAACGAAATTAAAAGTTTCTAAAGCCTATTAAAATAAATAAAAGCAATGTAATGCAAAGTTAAGTGTGCTCAAGGCAACATTAAAACTATCATACTTGAAAGTGTTAAAGGTTTATAGGTAAAGTCAAAAGTTGTTAAGCACAGGTAAAAGTAAAGTAAAAAGTTTTAAACGAAATTAAAAGTTTCTAAAGCCTATTAAAATAATTTAAAGCAATGTAATGCGAAGTTAAGGCAACATTAAACTTTCATAGTTATAAGTGTTAAAGGTTTATAGGCAAAGTCAAAAGTTGTAAAGCACAGGTAAAAGTAAAGTAAAAGTTTTAAACGAAATTAAAAGTTTCTAAAGCCTATCAAAATAATTGAAAGTTAATGTAATGCGAAGTTAAGTGTGCTCAAGGCAACATTAAACTTTCATCGTTGAAAGTGTTAAAGGTTTATAAGCAAAGTCAAAAGTTGAAAAGCACAGGTAAAAGTAAAGTAAAAAGTTTTTTAAAAAATTAAACGTTTCAAAAGCCTATTAAAATAATTGAAAGCAATGTAATGCAAAGTTAAGTGTGCTCAAGGCAACATTAAAACTTTCATAATTGAAAGTGTTAAAGGTTTATAGGCAAAGTCAAAAGTTGTAAAGCACAGGTAAAAGTAAACTAAAAAGTTTTAAACGACATTAAAAGTTTCAAAAGCCAATTAAAATAATTTAAAGCAATGTAATGCAAAGTTAAGTGTGCTCAAGGCAACATTAAACTTTCATACTTGAAAGTGTTAAAGGTTTATAGGCAAAGTCAAAAGTTGTAAAGCACAGGTAAAAGTATAGTAAAAAGTTTTAAACGACATTAAAAGTTTCTTAAGCCTATTAAGATAATTTAAAGCAATGTAATGCAAAGTTTAGTGTGCTCAAGGCAACATTAAAACTTTCATAATTGAAAGTGTTAAAGGTTTATAGGCAAAGTCAAAAGTTGTAAAGCACAGGTAAAAGTAAAGTAAAAGGTTTTAAACGAAATTAAAAGTTTCTAAAGCCTATTAAAATAATTTAAAACAATGTAATGCAAAGTTAAGTGTGCTCAAGGCAACATTAAAACTGTCATACTTGAAAGTGTTAAAGGTTTATAGGCAAAGTCAAAAGTTGTAAAGCACACGTAAATTAAACTAAAAAGTTTTAAACGAAATTAAAAGTTTCTAAAGCCTATTGAAATAATTAAAAGCAATGTAATGCAAAGTTAAGTGTGCTCAAGGCAACATTAACACTATCATACTTGAAAGTGTTAAAGGTTTATAGGCAAAGTCAAAAGTTGTTAAGCACAGGTAAAAGTAAAGTAAAAAGTTTTAAACGAAATTAAAAGTTTCTAAAGCCTATTAAAATAATTTAAGTCAATGTAATGCGAAGTTAAGGCAACATTAAACTTTCATAGTTGAAAGTGTTAAAGGTTTATAGGCAAAGTCAAAAGTTGTAAAGCACAGGTAAAAGTAAAGTAAAAAGTTTTAAACGAAATTAAAAGTTTCTAAAGCCAATTGAAATAATTTAAAGCATTGTAATGCAAAGTTAAGTGTGCTCAAGGCAACATTAAACTTTCATAGTTGAAAGTGTTAAAAGTTTATAGGCAAAGTCAAAAGTTGTAAAGCACAGGTAAAAGTAAAGTAAAAAGTTTTAAACGAAATTAAACGTTTCAAAAGTCAATTAAAATAATTTAAAGCAATGTAATGCAAAGTTAAGTGTGCTCAAGGCAACATTAAACTTTCATTGTTGAAAATTTGAAAGGTTTATAGGCAAAGTCAAAAGTTGTAAAGCACTCGTTAAAGTAAAGTAAAAAGTTTTAAACGAAATTAAACGTTTCAAGAGTCAATTAAAATAATTTAAAGCAATGTAATGCAAAGTTAAGTGTGCTCAAGGCAACATTAAACTTTCATTGTTGAAAATTTGAAAGGTTTATAGGCAAAGTCAAAAGTTGTAAAGCACTCGTTAAAGTAAAGTAAAAGGTTTTAAACGAAATTAAACGTTTCAAAAGTCAATTAAAATAATTTAAAGCAATGTAATGCAAAGTTAAGTGTGCTCAAGGCAACATTAAACTTTTATAGCTGAAAGTGTTAAAGGTTTATAGGCAAAGTCAAAAGTTGTAAATCACATGTAAAAGTAAAGTAAAAAGTTTTAAACGAAATTAAAAGTTTCTAAAGCCTATTAAAATAATTTAAAGCAATGTAATGCGAAGTTAAGTGTGCTCAAGGCAATATTAAAACTTTTATAGTTGAAAGTGTTAAAGGTTTATAGACAAAGTCAAAAGTTGTAAAGCACAGGTAAAAGTAAAGTAAAAAGTTTTAAACGAAATTAAAAGTTTCTAAAGCCAATTGAAATAATTTAAAGCAATGTAATGCAAAGCTTAGTGTGCTCAAGGAAACATAAAAACTTTTATAGTTGTTGTGGACCTTGGTAAAGCTGAATGAATGACACAGGAACACATGGTTTAAATGAACAAAGGTATATATATTATATAATAGAAAGAAAGATATTACAAGGAGATGTTGCTCTCAACCGCCATTGCTGGTTTGCCTGGGAAGAAGAGAACAAGTGTCACGTGCTTCCCGTATTTATAAGGTGGACGAGTCCATTAGTTCTTTGTAGGTAGGTACGGCACCATAACACCCCCCTTCCAAGCCTTACCTCTTCAGGAGTCTTAATAACGTTTCCTTTTCGGATCTATCTCTAGGTAGTCCGGAGCCATTCGTTTTCTTTTTGGTTGTCGTTTACGTGTGACTACCTGGGGTGCTGGTAAGTTGAAGGTGTCATATATCACGTCCATCACGTCTTCTCCTTGTGGGGCGCTGTCAGTGTCATCTGACAGTCTTTTTCTGATCTGATTTAGATGTCTCTTATGCGAGAACCGTGGTCCTTTTATGATATAGACCATCGATCCGATCCTCTTTTCAATTGTACCGGGTTCCCAGAACGATGCATTGTTTTTGAACATCTTAAAATATACCCTATCTCCTGGGTTGTATTTTTTCTTCGGTACCGTAGAGATTCGGTCATAATTATTATGTTTAGGTAATAATTTATCAAACACGGACTTCACATTCCGCGCAAACATCATCTCTGCGGGGGATAATGATGATGCTATGGTCATGTTTTTTGTAATTCTATATACCTGTAAGAATTGTTGTAAAGCCTTCTCCTTAGGAGTATCACCGGACTTTTTTAATGCTCTTTTTAATGTGTCTACGAAGCGTTCCGCCTGGCCGTTTGACCTAGGATGATACGGGGGCGTCGTTATATGTCTGATTTGAAACGTCGCGCAGAACTCCTGAAAATCTGATGACGTGAACTGTGTCCCATTATCACTCACCAAACAATCCACTACCCCAAAACGGGCAAATAGTTCATGTAGGAATCTTATCGTAACCTCTGACGTGGGACTCTTGCAACGTAGTACCTCGGGCCACTTTGAAAAACTGTCGACTACGATTAAGTAGTAAAATCCTTCCAATGGTCCCGCGAAATCCACGTGAATTCTTTCCCACGGACGGTCGGTCTTTGGCCATGGGCTATGCTTTATATGCGGTGCTTTTGCCGCTAAGGCACAGCCTTTACAAAGCTTTACTGCTTTTTCAATGTCATTGTCCATACCTGGCCAGTACACAAAACTCCTCATTAACCCCTTCATCCTGGTTATCCCTGGATGGCCAACATGAAATTCTTTCAGAATTTGCTTTCGTAGTTTTTTCTGGGATGACCACCCTTTCGTTATGCATGAGTACGTCATCACAGAGTAAGAAACTCTTTGCCGCATGTAAATCCTTATCTACCAATTTCATTTTTGTTCTGGTGATAAATTCATCCTCTTGAGCTTCTTTTTTTATCTCGTATAGTGTCACCGGGAGCTCTCTCACTGCGTTGCACAAAATCTCTTTAAAATCTCCTTCTGTTTGAAGAGACGCAATCACTGTGTCTTCTAGAGTCTCTCTCTGTTTTGGCACTAATCTCGACAATCCATCTGCATGATAGATTTTATTTGAATGCAAATGTTGCATTTTAAAGTTGTAGTTTAATAAGATAGTTCCCCATCTTTGTAGTCTATTAGCTGTATATACAGGTAGGCCTTTTTTAGATCCATAAATTGTAATTAGCGGCTTATGGTCTGTCTGTAAGGTAAATTGTCTACCATGTATGTATCGGTGAAACTTTGTTACTGCAAATATTATTGCTAGGGCTTCTTTCTCGATTTGAGAATACTGTTTTTCCGCTGGGAGCAAGGTCCTTGATGCATGAGCAATGGGTTTATGGGTTCCATCAGGCATTTTGTGTAGGATACATGCTCCTAAACCATATGAACTAGCGTCGCTAGCTACGATTATGTCCAATTCTGGGTTGTAATGCGTTAGAAATAACTCTGACGTAAGTCTTTCTATGATTTTATTAAATGCATCCTGACATTCAGGTGTCCATACCCAGGCTTTACCTTTTTTTAATAGCTCATTTAATGGAGCACGCAAATTATGCATTTCTGGGATAAAAGCCTGGTAGTAATTTGCTAGGCCCAGAAAACTCTGTAATGTCATGACGTTTTCTGGCGCCGGCATGTTTTTTATTGCGGTAGCCCTTTCTGGGTCTGGTCTTCTGCCGTCCTTGTCGATCACATGACCCAGATATTTTATTTCCTCCAGGAAAAAATCACATTTTTCTTCTTTTACTTTGAACCCATAATCTTGGATTCTCGCAAACACTTGATTTACATGTTTTTGGTGTTGTTCGATATCTTTGCTGTTGATCAAGATGTCATCGAGATACGCTATTGCGAAATCGAGTCCGCCCAGCATTGTGTCCATTACTTGTTGGAAAATGGCTGGCGCGACCTTAACTCCGAACGCTAATCTTTCGAATTTATATAAACCACGATGTGTGTTTATACATAACAGCTTAGAACAATCTTTATCCACCGGTAGTTGTAGGTATGCCTCACTTAGGTCTATTTTTGAAAAAAATCTTCCTCCATTTAAGCTTGTAAACACTTCTTCCGGGGTATGGAGTGGGTAGTGATAGTCCGCGAGGGCAGTATTCAGTCCTGTTGAAAAATCTGCACATACACGAATCTCATTAGATTTTTTCTTTACATAAACCGTGGGTGCTGCCCACTGGCTGTGTTGTACTTTTGATAAAATACCCATCTTTACCAGTCGGTCTAATTCAGCGTTTATTTTTTCAATCGAGGCGAAGGGTACTTTCCTTTCTTTTCTAAATACCGGCAGTACATTTTCTTTTAGACGGAATTTTGCAGTCATTTTAGTGCAGCATCCAAGACCGCCAGAAAAAACCTCTGGAAACGAGTTTTTTAATTCTCGTTGTAGTTTTTCCGATTCTGTTGCGCGACTATTTATTTTTTTACAAAATGTATTTATCGGCAACTTCCATAAATCAAATGCCTGCATAAAATCTGAACCAAAAAGATTATTCGAATCCTTCAGTACCAGTAGTTTGAGTTTTTTAGTATTTCCCATTAGGGACACATTTGTGATTAATTCTCCTTCAAATGTAATTCTTTCACCAGTAACTGTGCTTGCCAGCCTGTTTGTTCTTGATAGAGTAGGTTTATTTAATCTCCTCCATGTATGTAAATTTATAATGGAAACGTCTGAACCAGAATCCAATTGCAATTTTATATTTTTATCCAGGATTTTCACCTGTACATATTTTCTTATGTTCATGCCAGTTTCCTTCTTTGTCCTAGTGGCTTGAATCCGCATTTTATTTCCTCTGCCCGTTCTGCAGTGCGAACTTTTATGTCCAACTTTTTTGCATTTCATACAGGTTTTAAAACGGAATGGGCACTCATTGTACCAATGTGGATTACCACAGCGTGAACAAGGGCTTGGTGGCAATTTATTTATTTTTTTACTGGTTTGGTTTGTCTTTGTTACATCAAAATTATTATTTCTTATTTTTCTATAAGGTTGAGCTTTTGTTTTTTGATGTACCTTTTTTATGTGCGCAATGCCGGACAATTCAATGTGTTTTGAGTCCTGTTTTACATTTACAAATCTTTGACAGTCCTCAGCCAACTTTTGCAGCGTAAGGCTTGGTTCATTCTCTAATTTATTTAGAACTCTACGCCTTATCTCCGTGTCATTTCCTGAGATTAAACCTTGTACAAAAATTAGACACTTGAAATTATCTGCACTTAATTCAGCTAGTCTAAAATCGTCACAATGCTTGTTCACTATCGATGCAAAAGTAGCGTAATCTTCCTCTTCTTTCTTTACCAGGTTCATGCACTTCCATCGTTTGTGGAATAGTGTAGTTCTTGGACTAAACAGTTCTGTCAATAAACCAACCGCTTCTATGAAAGTTAGCTCGCTGGTTTTCCGAGGCAAAATGAAATCCACGAATTTGGTATGTTCTGTGGTATTTAGTTTTCTAAGAAGGAGGCGTAGCTTCTTCGCATCACTCCAACCACCGCAGTCAATTTTATATAGGTCTTCATATCTTCGGAAATATTCTTCAAATGTATTATTTTCCGTGTATGAGTAATTATCAATACTGTTCCAAATTTCGTTCTGCGAAAACGTGTCGTCTTTTTCATTTTGTTGGTCACTGCGCGATATTGTTTGTATCAGAAATTCCAATCTTTCATCATACTCTTTTTTGTGTAATAAAATATTTTGGTTCTGTTGTAATAAAAGCTTTTGAAATCTTTCCTCAGTTTGTTGTTGTTGGGAGATTTGGAATTTCGTTAGTTCGGCGATTATAGACTTAATATCTTCCATATTCAACCATTTAGTTTCTGATTTTATTTAGAAAATTAATATTTTCTTATTATCTTATGATTTTATAAGAGTTCTTTTCTTTAAATTAGCGTTTGCTAGGCGCCGTTTTAATTATGAAAAGATTATGAAACTTTTCCTTTTCTCTATATACGCGTATATTCACTTATTTTTTTATTTTGAAAATTAATATTTTCTTAATGAATTTATAAGAAGTTCTTTTCTTTAAATTAGCGTTTGCAAGACGCTGAGTTTTAGTTATGAAAAGATTATGTAATGTTTTTTTCTTATACACGTTTTTAATTTTAACGAAGAGAAAAAAAAATCTGTTTCACAATTAATTCTTTCTGCATTTTAAAATATTTCAGTACAAGTCGGAAAAGAGAGAGAGAAAATAAAACTGACCTTTTTTTTATCGTGCGTCATTTTTTTTTTATGGAGTAACGCACGTGTGTCCATTTCATGTTTTTGTTTCTAATCTGTTTTTAAAATGAAGCACGTGGTGTCGGTTTCATTTTTTTTTTGTGTGTGTTCGTCAAATAAACTCGCTGTGACGTTCGTCTGAAAAAAACAATAATCGCTTAAGCTTGGTGTTCGGTATTTCTTTTGTTTTTTGTTTTTTTTAGTTTTCCAACCCAGAGAAAAAAAACGCGCATTCAATTTCAGTTGTTTTTGTTTGTTTTTTGTTTTTTTAACTAGTTTTCCCAAACTAGAAGAACGCGCACCCAATTTCAAGCTGTTTTTTTTTTTTCGATAAGCAGTTTTAAAACTTAGAGCACAACATATCCATTTCAGTTTTCTTTTTCTTAAAAGAAAACAATTTTCTCGCACTTAAGAATTCAACGTGTTTTTTTTGTTTTTTTTTTCAGTTGAGTTCTCTTTTCTTCTCTCGACCGTACGGCAAAAACCTTTGTTTTTTTTTTGTTTTTGTTTTTTTTTTTGTTTTTTTTTGTTTGCGTGCGGTTTCCTGCATTAACTGTGTGAGTACATTTTCACGTGGTATTTTCAGTTTTTTTACCCAAGAGTTCGAATTGCCTCGTCGCTATTTGTCGTGGACCTTGGTAAAGCTGAATGAATGACACAGGAACACATGGTTTAAATGAACAAAGGTATATATATTATATAATAGAAAGAAAGATATTACAAGGAAATGTTGCTCTCAACCGCCATTGCTGGTTTGCCTGGGAAGAAGAGAACAAGTGTCACGTGCTTCCCGTATTTATAAGGTGGACGAGTCCATTAGTTCTTTGTAGGTAGGTACGGCACCATAACAATAGTTAAAAGTGTTAAAGGTTTATAGACAAAGTCAAAAGTTGTAAATCACATGTAAAAGTAAAGTAAAAAGTTTTAAACGAAATTAAAAGTTTCTAAAGCCTATTAAAATAATTTAAAGCAATGTAATGCGAAGTTAAGTGTGCTCAAGGCAACATTAAAACTTTTATAGTTGAAAGTGTTAAAGGTTTATAGACAAAGTCAAAAGTTGAAAAGCACAGGTAAAAGTAAAGTAAAAAGTTTTAAACGAAATTAAAAGTTTCTAAAGCCAATTGAAATAATTTAAAGCAATGTAATGCAAAGTTTAGTGTGCTCAAGGCAACATTAAAACTTTTATAGTTAAAAGTGTTAAAGGTTTATAGACAAAGTCAAAAGTTGTAAATCACATGTAAAAGTAAATTAAAAAGTTTTAAACGAAATTAAAAGTTTCTAAAGCCAATTAAAATAATTTAAAGCAATGTAATGCGAAGTTAAGTGTGCTCAAGGCAACATTAAAACTTTTATAGTTGAAAGTGTTAAAGGTTTATAGACAAAGTCAAAAGTTGTAAAGCACAGGTAAAAGTAAAGTAAAAAGTTTTAAACGAAATTAAAAGTTTCTAAAGCCTATTAAAATAATTTAAAGCAATGTAATGCAAAGTTAAGTGTGCTCAAGGCAACATTAAAACTTTCATACTTGAAAGTGTTAACGGTTTATAGGCAATGTCAAAATTTGTAAAGCACAGGTAAAAGTAAAGTAAAATGTTTTAAAGAAAATTAAAAGTTTCAAAAGCCTATTAAAATAATTTAAAGCAATATAATGCAAAGTTAAGTGTGCTCAAGGCAACATTAAACTTACATAGTTGAAAATTTTAAAGGTTTATAGGCAAAGTCAAAAGTTGTAAAGCACATGTTAAAGTAAAGTAAAAAGTTTTAAAGGAAATTAAACGTTTCAAAAGTCAATTAAAATAATTTAAAGCAATGTAATGCAAAGTTAAGTGTGCTCAAGGCAACATTAAACTTTCATACTTGAAAATTTTAAAGGTTTGTAGGCAAAATCAAAAGTTGTAAATCACATGTAAAATTAAAGTAAACGACATTAAAAGTTTCAAATGAAAAGATAAATAATTTTAAGATAAAGGTTATAAATTTTAACAGCAAAATTAAACGTTTTATTAGAAAAGTTAAAACTTTCAAATGCAACCGTTCAAAGATTTAAAACTTTTAAAAGCCGGTAAAAGTTTTAATAGTAAATTTATCTGTTTTATAAGAAACATGAAAAGTTTTATAATCAGAGTACAAAGCTTTACATGCAAAGTTTTAAGTTTTTAATGCAAACGTTTAACTTTAAAAAGCAAATTTAACTGTTTAAAAGCAAAGTTGAAAGTTAAATTAATTTTCTATTAAAACTTCTAAGCGCAAAGTAAATTTCTGATTGTCTATCAGTTTTGTCACTTGGCAAAAACAAATATCTGTAAAGAAATGAATAATTCTGAATTGTCTTCCGTTTTTTATGGAAATCACTCCAGACAAGCGACTTGATGTAAGGAGCTAAAAATATACTACGTTAAAGTAAAATAAACTCGCCAATAATAAGTGTTAGATGGATAGATTTCGACTCAGAAAACAGCAAGTGTTCTCCCTTTGTCAGAAACATCGCTCATTGAATGTAAGGACTATAGGGCAAAATAAGGGAAGCGAGAGTGAATTATTATAATTCGTAATTGACTAGATGTTACGAACTATTTATTTATGAAATATTACCTGACTAATTGCTATTTTGAATAGGTGTGAGGCCTTCTATAGGTATCACTTTGTAAAGGTGGTATTTGATATGTTTATTAGTGAGCAATTTCGGCTCATATCCCCCTGTTATATATATATATATATATATATATATATATATATAAAAGTGCGAAAATATGTTTTAACATATGCCTTCTATACTTTATGTATACCAACCTTTTGCAATTAAATACTCGATGAGTTTCACCTTCTAATAACAGAGCATATATAAGTAAACAATATTTGGTTACATTCCAAAAGCCAAGATTTTATTTATCTCACGAAACATTTTCAAAACAGGTAATCTTTAGCGCAATTCTTTTACGAATTCGTTTCGTTCATAGGGAGACCAACCAACATATGTCAATATTGGATCTGTCTTCCTTGAACTCTTCAGAATGGGCGTGTGGATATATATATATATATATATATATATATATATATATATATATATATCGAGGCAGCATTTTTTCCTTAAGATGCGTATTATTAAATATTATATATATATATATATATATATATATATATATATATATATATATATATATATATATATATATATATATTATTAAAAATAACCGACAATTTTTTTCTGGTTATTGATCCCTTCAATTTTCCGGATAAAAATCTTAATCTCGGAAGAAAATTGACTGATGAAACTGCCAGACGGGTCAGTAAGTACTCTGGACCAACATGTACATTACGGTAGTTTCATCAGCCAATTTTCTTCCGAGATTAAGATTTTAATCCGGAAAATTGAAGGGATCAATACTAAAATAACCAGACAAAAATTGTCGGATATTTTTAATAATAATAATAATATATATATATATATATATATATATATATATATATATATATATATATATATATATATATATATATATATATATATATATATATACATATATATATATATACATATATATATATATATATATACATATATATATATATATATATATTGTAAATATTGTTTGTGTAAATTACAGCTGTGTTTTTGTTTTATATCATTTTTGAAAAATGTATTTAATTAAAATTAAAAAATTCTTACCCATCCCCTTCATTTCTGAAAATAAAATACAATTAAAGTGTAATTTTTCTCATCAATACATTATTTCTTATAAAAAGTTCAGTAATTTTTCTTGTTCTATATATATAATAACAAGTAGATAAAATTAAGTTTAAGTCTTCCAGAATTTCTCACATTGACATAGGGCGTAACAGGTGAAATGTTGGTTTAGGATCAGTTCTACATGACGGTTTCTGATGGTTGCATGTCCAATCCTTATTAAAGGAGATGAATAAGAATAGCATAAATTAACAAAATTCTATCCGAGGGAATGAGAACAATCTACCTAATAAATTAAATAACGGCTTTAGTTCAATATTCCGTATGCTTTCATGTTCGACTTGCAGGTTCCTATATTCTAAAAGATTCACCTGAAGAAGGTCGAAGATTATATCGGTCGAAACGTTGTAAAAATAACAATCAAGATAAAAATAGTTTTCCGATTTATTCAAAGAATACAATGTGAAAATTACAACAAAATTAATGAAAAATTAATTTTATCTTTTCAAATTAAAAAAGAAAACACTCTAAAATATTTAACCCTTAAGTGCTGTTTGTTTAATAAAAAATAAAAAATATAATCAAAGCCTTAAAAATCTGAAAATTGTAAATAGAAAATGTCATTTTAAATCATTTCTAAGTTGAACAATAATTCGCATTGTTTGTAATGTTATGTGTTGTTTTTAATTATTGTTATGCATTTTCAGATTTTTTTTTCATTTGCATATGTGAACTCTCGTCGCGTGATAAAAGTTACAAGTTTCCGTTTTGTAACCGGAACACTCTGCGTTCAATCACCGATGGACAATACACGGCGCAACACTCACTGGTTTTACCTGTGGACTTGCATGATGGCTGCTACACTCAACCCTGATATTTTGATCACACATGATGCATGGTGGTGGTGGCCTTTTGATTCGTGCTCTTCTTTGAAGTGGGACATACACCACAGTTTCTGCTTCTGAATCGTCCGTCTGATGAAGTTTCCGCTTCTGAATCGCTTGACGAAGTTTCTACTTCCGAACTCGCGGCTTCATTCTTGTGAGGATCACTGACACTGCCTCCTTAATAGTTTAGCGGCAGACGACTCATTACTTTCCCCAGTGGTTGAATGGTCCGCTTTCAAAGCAGGGAGGAGATTGCATATATGACGTGGGATTCTATCAACCAAGACAGATTGCTGATTGACCGTGCCAGTCACTTGTCCCCGTTTGAATTTGGTGGTACATCGATATCCTGGTGGTTTCGCCCAGACATGATCCACCACAGCATGTGGCCCATCTATCTTCTAGTTTTCAAGTGACTGTACAAGGCCGATTCCTTTTACCCGAGTCAGGTACGTGTAGATGGCATTCGCGGGTGCGGTTGACGGGAACACATCATCTTTCTGCGTAACATTGTACCAGTATGTTGCTTCCCCAACACAGCACTTTCATCCTAGCAGCAATCCTCTTTATGCTGCAGTGGCTTCTTTCTACAATGTCATTGCCTGATTGTACGTAGGCGCATTGCACCGCACTTGAACTCCCCATTCACATAAAAAACTGTCTTACTTGGTGGCTGCAAAATGCTGGTCGTTATCGGCCAAAATCTCATGCGGTGCTCTCATTTTGTAAAAAACGGGCAATAGTTGTCGAATAACGCTTGCTGACTCTTGGCGTGCAATTGGTCGCCACACCACAAAACGGGTCGGTCCACAGTCGATGAGAGAAATAAAGTGGTTGCCATTATAATGTGTGATATCCAATCCCACCCTTTGCCATGCATCAATTGCTTCCAGTCGTCCATTTCGCCGCCACGTTGGTACTGGGTCAATTTACTGACACATCTCACAGTGCTTGATGACTTGTTTCACCTCTGATTTGGCTGGGTTTACGCGCCTCACGAAATACAGAGTCCTCTTGAGGTCTGGATGTCCGCTTTGTGTGTGGATATTTTCTATCTGCTGCTGGTTCATCGCGCTCACTGTAGCAGCGCATGTTTGATGAACGGGCTCGGACCCCACCTTTATTGCCTCGTACCATTTGCGATGTACTCGTGTCCATTGGTCAGCAAAGTTGGTTGCAGTATGACGGGAGCAATGTTACGCTGACTACCAGGCCATACTCGCAGACTAGACTATTTAAGGTGCTTAATCTTCGACTTATTAACTTCTCGCTTTCTGCATTGGTGCGTATTCTTGCTTTCACAGTCAGCGTGTACGCCACCCAGTGATAGACACAAAAGGAAGTCGATATGCAAGTGCAACCTCTTTGCCTGTCACTTTTTTTGCTAGGTTAACGCCCTTCATCACAGCATCTAACTCAGCAAGGTTGATGTGCTGGGCGGTGTTCGCAGGCTGCAACCAATAGGCATCCTCCTACATGGCTTCATCCTTCTCCAACAGGACTCCCAATGCTAGTGAACTAGCGTCAACCCATACATTTATTTTTCCCCCATTGGCACACCACTCTCAACACTTTTCTGCAATCAATTGTTTGATCGTCCCACTCTTTGTTCAACGCATTCGCTCTGCGTTTTATAACACCCACTACCACGAAGCAAACCACACACTACAGGTGTCCCACGCGTTTTTCGCACAAGGAAAAATGGTCCTTTTGTGAGAACTTCAGGGATGCCGCAAATCACATTTCCTCGTCTCCATTGCAGGGTGCTATCTTCCCCTCGTACTTTCAGGACCAATACGCATGCTCCGTCTTCAAGCCGCTCTGGGTCTTTACACGTTAGGCCAAACTCTGCCAATTTTACTCGGATGTGCGTCGCCGACTTGACATCTTCATTTAATGTCATCAAGGTATGGCGATGTTGTCTTTTCGATGGTCTTCTCCTGCGATAACACAGCAGTAACGATGGTCCTCGTGATCTACGGCGCCACATTCAACCCAAAACCAAGTCTGGTTAGGCAGTATCTCTTGCCGCGAAATACAACTGTCCAAGATGGCTATGATGTTTTGTCGACCTTCACCTGCAGATAGGCCTTACTCAGATTGAGCAATGATACAGTCAATCCTTTCTGGTGCTACTCCCTTAACTTGCTTGCACATACATCAGCATGAGCTGTCTAAGACTCTATATATTGATTGAGCTCACGGTAGTCCATGACTGGTCTCACCTTGATTTGGTATGTTGTACCACTACGATTAAAAGGATATCTTTTGCGGATCCAAGCTCTTGGTCGGGGTACTGGATCAACCAGCCATCTTTGATTCGGGCGTCAACCTTTTGTTAATATGCGACTCTAACGCTCACGGCTACCGGGTATTCTGTGACGCTATTCCGTAGCTTGATTAATACTTTATCACCAGTCCATTTCCACGACGCAGTCCAGATCTTTTGGCGTTGATCAAACTGCACCTTGAAGTCTGGCCGATCAATACAAAGTGCGGCATACACCGATTCCTTAGGGAATTTCACAGTCCTAGATGGTGTAATGAGAACACACCTCAGTGCCTTGATAGCGTCATATTCGAGCAATAGGTCGAAGCCCACTATGTCCTTACATGTCACGATGACATTGACCTCAGCGGATACACCAGAGCCCGTGCAAATCTTTACTAATGCTACTCCACAGCCTTTTGGCTAAAATCAAAGTGTAGTATCTCGTCTTATGGATACTGCACCCAATAGACTGGTATTGTCTTGGCCTTCGGGGCTTGACTTACGCCGGTCAATGGGTTTGTCCTGTGCAGTTCTAGGAGGTCCACCCTCCCAGGCTTTGCCTCCCCTCTTTATTTATCGTTGTTATTGTAAAAGGAGTACTTTTGCTTCAGTTGCGGCGCATAACATTGCGCTCACTACGGGAGTAGCCTGAATAAAGAAGCACTGTGCAAGGCGCTTGATTGACATGCACTCTGATTATTGGTTGCACCTCGTTTACATACTGTCTGGGGAACAGAGCCGCGCTGACATCTCGTTCCCTGACTCGTTTCCCGGACAGCTTGAGACCATATGCCCGATCTCGCCACACTGGAAGCACCATATGCGTCCCCGTTTTCTATCCATACAATCCTTCACAATGTGACCACTCCGTGCACAGCGGAACAATTTACTTTGGCATGCGAGTCCGTCCTCTGCGGATTTTTAATCACACTCTGGGCCGACTGTGCGGCCATTACGACATGCTCTTCAAGTTCTGCTTCATCCCTGGCGCGCTCAAGTAACTGTTCTATCGGTGTCACTTCTATGCTTATGGATGCTCTCAGGGGTTGCTTCACTCGAACAGGGAGCCCGGCCACAAATGCGTAAACGAAAGTCTGTTCAGGCAACCTTCCAAACAGAACGGCCAGCTTTTTCCATGTAGCAAAGAAGACATCACTCTAGCTTGTCATGTAATGAGCCGCCGTCCAGATAACCTGCGAGCAAAGAATCGATCAAACGTAACGCTACACTAAGTTTCTTTGTGAAATCGAAATGTTATATTTGTTCACTTTCGCATCGAATATACATTAAAGTATATTAATCTTAATGTGAGATTACTTATAAGAAAATAAAACACTACTTACGAAGTGCAACATCTACTTGCTGAAACAAAAAAAAACATTATATTGATCATATAAAAACAAACAATGGAAGAGACTATACACACTCACGTATATATATATATATATATATATATATATATATATATATATATATATATAAAATAAAGTATAATAACACGAAATTACATAATCATCGATGCAATAATTTATTTCAACCTTGTGGTTTTTTCAAGCATCCGATTCAGACGATTACAGTTTTGAAATTATATAATCGTCTGGATCGGATGCTTGAAAAACCACAAGGTTGAAATAAATTATTGCATCGATGATTATGTAATTTCGTTTTATTATACTTTATTTTATTCTTGTTCTGTTTATCACATTGAGCTCTTATACCCGGATTTCCTCCTGGAATTATTACATTATAACACAATATATATATATATATATATATATATATATATATATATATATATATATATATATATATATATATATATATATATATATATATATTATTAACATTTTGAGTTAAGGAATTTGAACTATTGTTATATTTCAAGATTACATAACACAAATTGTATTAATAACAAATATATTCTCAATCAGTAGGATATATAAAATACTGCAGATAAAATGAAGCTCAATGGTGTACATATTATATCAAATAGAGCTTATATATTTTGATTCAGTAAGATACAATATTTACGCAATAATTAATATTTTGTAATCATGCTCTAAATATCCAACTTTGAAACACATGTACATATGGAGAAATATTGCTGAGTGTTGATGTTTGGAGCATGATTACAAGATATTAATTATTTCGTAAATGTTGCATTTTGGTGAAATAATATATATATATATATATATATATATATATATATATATATATATATATATATAGTACATGTATTGTACTAGTTTCTGTAGATGTAAATCCGTTGAAACTCAAGTGTTTATAAAAAGTGCTCAATAACAAGTAGAGCTGTTTATAAGTATAATTTTTTATTTATACAAACATTATTGGTTACATATGTGCATACATGTTTCGGTTGCACTCTTCGCAGAAAGTCAGCCTCACCAGAGAAATGGGATGGATTTCCCTGGAATTCTTGGTCTGATGTGGTTGACTTTCTTCGAAGAGTGCAACCGAAACATGTATGCACATATGTAACCAATAATGTTTGTATAAATAAAAATGTATACTTTTTTTTAAATTTAAAATGATGTAAACTCTTTTTATTTTTAGGTAATTATTTAAAAATGTTTCATAGTAACAGTCGTTCGGGCCGGACTAAGTAATTGTTTTAAATAGCTTATAGCGAAGTAGGTTATTATATTGCCAATAACACGATACAAAATAACGAATGAAAATTGGCTAATCAGAAAGAAAATGTTGATTTTTTTTTTCGCTTAAATGCTAATTGGCTCTGGCTTAAAAAAATTTGATGAGATACGTTTAAATATTAGCTCATTTGAAAATCATAAAATACAACAATGAGTCCAATTTAATCAGCTATGTAATACAGGTGAACGTACGTGTGTCCGGCTCGCTTCGCGTTATGAATAATCACGTACACAAATTTACGTTTATGAGAAATGAAGGGGAAAGCTTAATCGTAAAACTAACTAACAATAATAAATAAGAAAGGAAGAACTAATCACACATGAAAATTAATTTATCATGAGCAAAATTAGCTTTGTCTACCTTTTTTGTCGATTAGTGTTGTCTTATCGATTAGTTGAGTTTTCTTTTTCTTATCGATTAGTTTTATCTTCTTATCGATTAGTTTAGAATTCTTTTTGTTATCTTAATTGTTTTGTATTTTCTATCTTATGGATTAGTTTCGTTTCAATGATTTCAAGTTGTAGATAGGAATTAAATTGATAATCGATAGCGAGCGAGGGAAACCCGCTAGTTTTTTTAAGGTTTTACACGCAATATATTTTAGTATATCCATTAGTTGTGATTATGTTCGTTCTTTAATTGTTCAAATTAAAAACAAAAGTTTTAAATGTAGAAAGAAGATTGATATGCCATAAAACTAGACGGACACAAATTAAAATGCAAATATGATATTTCTAGACATATATATATATATATATATATATATATATGTATATGTGTGTGTGTGTGTTTTAAGGTTTACCAAAAAATTTCGTTCAAGAACTCATTCATCACAACAAAATACTTTTTCTTTTCATAGTTTATTTATTCAGATTTTTCAAAGTTAAAGAATTTTTCCCTACACGTATTTCTCTACTCAAGCAGGTTATTGCTTGGCAGTTCATCAGGGGAAAATATATACTTGTAATAAGGACCCCAACAACTGATAATACCCGATGTGGTGTTGCCTTAATTGAGGCCATTTAAGAAGAAAAAGGACAAACATCTTAAGAAAGTAGTTCAAGAAAATGTCCACAGTATGGTTGCTACTATGCATACCCACTAGAAATTAGTCCCAATGCAGTCCAAAAGAATCGGGAACAATGTGTGAGAATACACCTCCTCATCGGGCGGCACAACGATGATATATATATATATATATATATATATATATATATATATATATATATATATATATATATATATATATATATATATATATATATATATATGGGTGTGAATATACAGGGTGTTTCAAAAGTCTTGGGAACATAATGATTTTTAATAACTCAAAAACTATTAGGAGTTGAAAAATGAAATTGGTACCGTTGGAAAGGGTAAAGTTTCAAGTTTTGTGGGGAATCTTTAAAGTTGCTCAATATGAGCACCATTCGTCACACGGCAGACATCTAGTCGATAGTCCATTTCCTGCCAAACGCGTTCCAGCATCTTGACGTCAATGGTTTCCACAACTGCCGTTACTCGAGCCTTTAGTTCGTCAATATCTCTTGGAAGGGGCGGCACATAGACTTGTTGCTTGACAAAGCCCCAAAGGAAAAAGTCACACGGGGTAAGATCTGGAGACCTAGGAGGCCAGGGCATGAGAACGTCATCACCTCGCCCAGATCTCCCAATCCATCTACCAGGCAGCCTTGTGTTAAGAAACTGCCTTACTCTAAGACTCCAGTGTGGTGGTGCACCATCTTGTTGAAAAATGAAGTCATCAGATTCTGCTTGTTCCAACTGAGCCATTAACCAGTCTTCCAGCATGTTGAGATAGGATTCACCAGTGATAGTTGCCTCTTCAAAGAAGAACGGTCCATAGACACCTTTCTTGGAAATTGCACAAAACACGTTCACTTTCGGTGAATCTCGCTCGTGCTCAAGAAGTTCATGAGGATTCTCAGTACACATATGCGAGTGTTATGCTTGTTAACTTTGCCTTTCAGATGGAAGGTCGCCTCATCGCTAAAAACAAGTCGGTCATCAAAGCCGTTATCTTCCAACTTCTCTTGCATTGCAATGCAAAAGTCACGGCGAAGTGGCTTATCAGTGTCCTTCAACTTTTGGACCAACTTGAGCTTGTAAGGTACCATTTGCAGTCGTTTCCTTAAGACACGCCAGACAGTTGCTGGAGCAAGCTGAAGTTCCCCGCTGGCTCTTCTCACTGATTTACGGGGGCTCCGCTGAAAGGCTGTCCGAACTTGCTCAACTGCATCTTCTGAAGTTGAAGGGCGACCTGTTCGCTTACTTGGGCACAAACACCCATCTTTCACAAATTTAGCATGCCATCTGACAATGGATTTCCTTTCAGGGGCTTCTTTTTTAAATTTCCTGCGAAATGCACGCTGAACACATGTCCACGATTCAGTCTTTGCAAATTAAAGGACGCAAAATGCCTTGTCTTGTTTAGAGAACGCCATTACTGCACCTGGAAAGATAACACGAAAATCATTAGTATGACCAAAAACTTGATTAAGCAAGCTTTAAAATAGCACCAGTTTCATTTTTCTACCTGGAATAGTTCATGAGATATACGCATTTGTAATGTTCCCAAGACTTTTGAAACACCCTGTATATATATATATATATATATATATATGGGTGTGAATATATAACGAATATAATCATATATTTAAATCAGTATGTTATCAATCAAAGTTGTTTTACTTTTGTTCACAACAAAAAAGGCATACTGCCACTGAAACGTAAGGGGCTACTATGATAGTAGACAAATTAGGGCATGAGTCAGGCACAAAGATGTTTGCTTACATTGTATTTAAATTTATGCATGTTGGTAGGATCAGAAAAACAGAGAAAATGGAAGGCAATCGGCCCGACGAAATTAGCTATTAGAGTAAAAAAAATATTCCGGCATCTCGAGACTACTACGGAGAAGTGGTGGGATTTTGCCGCTAGTCGAGTGGGTCTGACGTATTTACGTTGATGGGGTGCAATTGCAGTAAGTTCATTCGGAGCACACTCCGTGGAAGTACTTTGTTTTTATTGAAATGGTCCCAGACAAGGCATAAAGCCACTTAATGTAGGGGGCTAAAAAAATAACATAAAAACTTGCCAATGATAAGTGTTATATATATAGATTCATATCCAGGAAACAGTAATTATTCCTCCATTGTAAGAAACATCGCTCATGGAATGTGAGTACTAAAAGACAAAATAAGAGAAGCGAGCGTTAAGAAGCTGTCGAAAATATACGTAAAGTCCACTTTCTACTCCCCTTGTAAAACAAACACAAGGATGCGACAGGGGTTGGAGCTTGGCAGACTGTACAGTACCTATTAGGTTGCAAATTCCTTTGTGCCCCATGTCTAGAGAAGCTAGTGGTTGGTGCACCAGCTAAAATGTGGCAACAATACTCCATGCACGGGCGAATGGTGGCTTTATAGAGATATAGGATACTGGCAGAGGTGATAAGTTTTCTAGCCTGGTAGCGAGAGCCTATCTTCTTTGCGGCAGACTTGGCAGCATCTTCTATGTATTTATTCATCTTCATGTTGTCCGAGAATCTCAAGCTCCGGGGTTTATACGTTGGATTCTCGATAAGGATACTATCGGACGGTTTTTTTATAGTTCTTACAGGAAAAGAGGCTTTGTCTTGATAGCATTGATCTTTATTAGTATTTATATGACCATTTTCGATTACTAGATGTTGTAAACACACCCTCCACTTATCTATATAAATGGGTCCAGTTTGGTTGGGAGTATAACCGACGGTATACTAACGTCCTGTCCCAGTGTCTATTTGAGAATTCTATGTGATGTAAGAAATCAATCAACCCAGATATATAAGTAGAGACCAGTCTTGATGAGAAGTACAACCAGCGAGAGACTTGCGTCCTGTAACGGGGATTGTTCAGGCTATATGTTTTACTTAAGGCTAGAACACTATGGGTTTTTACTTTTATGCGGTGTAATCTTTTAGGAGTTATCTTTTTATATTCATGAAACACTATAAATATTTAAAGAAAAGATTTGAAGTTTCATTCAAGTTATTTGCTCAGATTGGAGAGGATATAATGTTGGGTGCTGGAGTATGTACACCCTGTCTAAGTGGTTTCGTTCCTAAGTTATATAATGATCATGCAGCCAGATAAGATGGTGGGTGTGTAAAAATAAGGTTTAACATGGAAAATGGCACATAAGTTTAGTTAATAGAATTTTCTAAATGTTAAGTTAGAAGTCAGGCTTACGTGTACAGAAAGTTGCGTAATTGAGGAAGTACGTGGCAGAAAAGCTAAAAAGTTATTGCTCCCTATGAAGTTCAGCGTTAAATTGATCGGATGCGTTTTTAGGATCTTCCGCCACCCGATGGGGGGTTGGAAGTGGAAGATGCAGTTCATCTTGATATACTTGTTGTTTTAAGAAATAAACATAATCTCAGAGAAAATAATGGAGTTATTTGTTGTTATTTTAATTGCTTCTATTATGTTAGCCACAAAGCGAATTAAGAAAAGGTATCATCTCTACAATTGTTACTATGACGATGGATAATCCGTGGGTATCGAAGAAATCCCTACGATGTGCTACTGTTTTCACGCGAGAATGTGCTTACGTTGATAAGTTACAACAACAAGGAAGATGACTTACCGTCCAACAACTTTGTCTTGTACAAATCGTGTTCCACAAAGCGAGCGAAGATAGGGGTGATAACAGAAAGGGTATCAGACTTGTCGGACGTCTCTTTGAAAAAGTCGACACTTATTTTTCGTGGACCAGGTAATGGCTGGCCCGATAAACTTTTGTTTCTTGGAATCTGGTTATCTGTTAAAAGAAATAAAAGAATATGTAAAACATGTTAATCAACACTAGACATCTTTTCGAAAAAAAAATGATACAAATAAGCGCCGTATATACTCTTATATACGTGGACTTTTATGGGGAAAATTGTTTCGGAGAAAGATCGGAGTGTTCACCAATAAGAGGCAGATACGTCCTGAGATAAAGTACTACTGTCACATCTTATGTGGTGCCGCTCAGAGAACTCTTTCCGGCCTTGATAGAGTACAAAATCGACTTCGCAATCTAGTCGAGGATGAGCACTTATCTTTCTTTACAGTCCGTTTCTCACAGAAGAGACATTGGCATTGTGTCTCTACTCTATCGTTATTTCCATAGTTATTTCCATAATTAAATATTAGCAACTTGATTAACACGTTTTTATCCAATTGTATTATTATTTTTATGTTTAAATATTGGACCACTTGATTAAAACCTTTTCCATACAATTATTTTGTTATTTCTATATTTAAATACTCGATTACATGATTAAAACATTTTTTCATACAATTGTATTATTCTTTCTATATTTAAATATTGGACCACATGATTAAAACCCTTTTTATACAATTGTATTACTCTTTCTATATTTAAATATTGGACCACATGATCAAAACACTTTTTATAAAATTATGTTATTATTTCTATATCTAAATATTGTTCATCATGATTAAAACACTTTTTATACAATTGTATTCTATTTCTATGTTTAAATTGTTGGCCACATGATTAAAATACTTTTTATACAATTGTGTTATTCTTTCTACATTCAAATATTGGACCACATGATCAAAACACTTTTTATTAAATTATATTATTATTAGTATATCTAAATATTGTTCAGCATGGTTAAAACACTTTTTATACAATTGTATTCTATTTCTATGTTTAAATTGTTGGCCACATGATTAAAATACTTTTTATACAATTGTATTACTCTTTCTACCTTTAAATATTGGATCACATGATCAAAACACTTTTTCATACAATTGTATTATTATTTCTATATCTAAATATTGTTCAGCATGATTAAAACACTTTTTCATACAATTGTATTCTATTTCTATGTTTAAATTGTTGGCCACATGATTAAAACACTTTTTATACAATTGTATTATTCTTTCTACATTTAAATATTGGATCACATGATCAAAACACTTTTTATAAAATTATATTATTAGTAATATATCTAAACATTGTTCAGCATGATTAAAACACTTTTTATACAATTGTATTCTATTTCTATGTTTAAATTGTTGGCCACATGATTAAAACACTTTTTATACAATTGTATTCTATTTATATATTTAAAATAGTAGACAGCATGATTAAAACACTGTTTGATATAATTGTATTATTATTTCTATATTTAAACATTGGAACACAAGATTAAAATACTTTTCATACAATTGTATTCTTTCCAGACTTGATAAAGTACAAAATAGACTTCGCAATATAGTCGACGATGAGCTCTTCTCTACCCTATAGTCCGTTTCTTACAGAGGAGACATTGCCAGTGTTTATCTACTCTAACGTTATTTCCATAGAAAGTACTCGGCTGAACTCCACTCTGTGGTTCATCTGTGTGTGACATTAGTAGCAATAAATCGTCGTCTTACCGCAAGGGAAAATAAATTTCCTTCCTTTCTGCATGTGTTTAGAGTTAGGCGGAGTTTCCGCGGCTTTTTCATCTATTTCCCTGCGAACTATAACATGGTCGTCTTAAAACCCAATATCCATACATACTTGTCATAAACTGTGCTACTTCTCGGAAAGACAAAACGTATGAATAAGTACCGCGTGTACTCATATATAGGGAACATTTTATAGGGAAAATTTTATAGGAAAAATTGTTTCGAAATAAAAACACGATTGGAAGGGTTACCAATACACTTACTGTATGCAGTAAGGACCCCCTATTCGTAATCTGTGACAGGGTGCTGCCACTAGAAGATTATTTAATCTTATAAAATTACCCAGAAAAAAAACAGAAAATTATAAAATTTTTATTGACGTTTGCATAATTCATTTGCTTAAGGACATTTTTGCAGACATTCTTTTATTTTAATAAACCTTCTTGAATTTACAACAAAGATCTCTCTGTTTTAATTTGTCTTTCTACTACAATACATTTTGTGTGACTTTGTTGGACTTTGCAAAATTAACGACAGCTAACAGAACGAAAAAGAAGTAAAAATAAAAAATAGGCAACAAATAAATGCTATCAAATGTAAAATAAGTTGCTCTTCTACCTACCTACATCAGATGGCCACCTGTGGCTATTTTTTTCTATTCTACCGTGACGTATCAACACTACTTTTAAATAGAACTAAAAAATGATTGAAAATAAGTTAAAACACAAATAATCTGATCCAGTTAGGTAGAAGAGTAACTTAGTTTGCCTTTGGTAACATTTATTTGTTGTCTATTCGTTTTGTTTTCACCACTTTTCGTTATGTTAGCTTTCGTTAAAAATGCCCGAAAAATAATATATTTGTATAAAAAGGTGTTATTAATCATGTGGTTTAATATTTAAATATAGAAGGAATACTTTAATGGTATAAAGTAATCGTTGCATCGAATTGAATATTACAAAATTGCGATTATCCTCCGAGGGAATACGTTCATTCAGAAAGAATAATACAATTGTAGTATAAAAAAGTGTTTAAATCATGTGGTCCACTATTTAAATATAAAATAACAGTATATGTGTATAAAAAGGTGCTATTGATCACATGGTTACAACATTTACACATAGAAAGACTAAAACAATTGTATAAAAATAGTGTTTTAATTACATGGTCCAATATTTAAATATTAAAAGAATAATTTAATTGTAAAAAACGTGTTGATCATGTGGTCCACTATTTAAATATAAAAAGATAATATATTTGTATAACATGGTGTAAGTATTGATGTAGTCCAATATTTAAATATGGAAAAAATCATACAATTGTATAAAAAGTATTTTAATCATTTGGTCCACTAGTGAAATAAAGAAAGAATAATATATTAATTATTAAAAAATAATAATAAGCAATTAGAACGCCATATAATGCATTTTAGATTTATTAACTTTTTTTCAATTTAATTTTCGAAGATATACTTCATCATCAGAATTTCTGAATTTCAAAATAAAGATATATAAAAATACCTTTTTTTTGTTTTTAGTCCTCATCTTGTTTTTTGGTGTTATCGGTTCGGTGTTGATGAACGAATATCGATGAGAGTCTTTATTGGAGGCACGTGGCGGTGCAAATTGTAATAAGAAATGTTGTCCTTGGTTAGAAAGCATTGTTTACATGGTAATATTAATTATTAAAATAATAATAAGCAATTAGAACGCCATACAATGCCTTTTAGTTTTATTAACTTTTTTTTTATATTAATTTTCGAAGATATACTTCATCATCAGAATTTCTGAATTTCAAAATAAAGATATATAAAAATACCTCTTTTTTTAGTCCTCATCTTGTTTTTTGGTGTTATCGGTTCGGTGTTGATGAATAATATAATTGTATAAAAACGTTTTGATCATAGGGTCATATATTTCAATATGAAAAGAAACATGGAACAGTATAAAAAGTGGTTTAATCATGTGGTCCACTAGTGAAATAAAGAAAGAATAATATAATTGTATAAAAACGTTTTGATCATAGGGTCATATGTTTCAATATGAAAAGAAAAATGGAACAGTATAAAAAGTGGTTTAATCATGTGGTCCACTAGTGAAATAAAGAAAGAATAATATAATTGTATTAAAATGTTTTGATCATAGGGTCATATATTTCAATATGTAAAGAAAAATGGAACTGTATAAAAAGTGTTTTAATCATGTGGTCCACTAGTGAAATAAAGAAAGAATAATATAATCGTATCAAAACGTTTTGATCATAGGGTCATATATTTCAATATGAAAAGTAAAATGGAACTGTATAAAAAGTGTTTTAATCATGTGGTCCACTAGTGAAATAAAGAAAGAATAATATAATCGTATCAAAACGTTTTGATCATAGGGTCATATATTTCAATATGAAAAGAAAGATGGAACTGTATAAAAAGTGTTTTAATCATGTGGTCCACTAGTGAAATAAAGAAAGAATAATATAATCGTATCAAAACGTTTTGATCATAGGGTCATATATTTCAATATGAAAAGAAAGATGGAACTGTATAAAAAGTGTTTTAATCATGTGGTCCACTAGTGAAATAAAGAAAGAATAATATAATCGTATCAAAACGTTTTGATCATAGGGTCATATATTTCAATATGAAAAGAAAGATGGAACTGTATAAAAAGTGTTTTAATCATGTGGTCCACTAGTGAAATAAAGAAAGAATAATATAATCGTATCAATACGTTTTGATCATAGGGTCATATATTTCAATATAGAAAAGAAAGATGGAACTGTATAAAAAGTGTTTTAATCATGTGGTCCACTAGTGAAATAAAGAAAGAATAATATAATTGTATCAAAACGTTTTGATCATAGGGGCATATATTTCAATATGAAAAGAAAAATGGAACTGTATAAAAGTGTTGTAATTATGTAGTCCACTAGTGAAATAAAGAAAGAATAATTCAATTGTATGAAAACGTTTTGATCATAGGGTCATATATTTCAATATGAAAAGAAAAATGGAACCGTATAAAAAGTGTTTTAATCATGTGGTCCACTTGTGAAATAAAGAAAGAATAATATAATTGTATCAAAACGTTTTGATCATAGGGTCATATATTTCAATATGAAAAGTAAAATGGAATTGTATAAAAAGTGTTTTAATTATTTGGTCCACTAGTGAAATAAAGAAAGTATAATATAATTGTATCAAAACGTTTTTATCATAGGGTGATATATTTCAATATGAAAAGAAAAATGGAACTGTATAAAAAATGTTTTAATCATGTGGTCCACTAGTGAAATAAAGAAAGAATGGTATAATTGTATTAAAACGTTTTGATCATAGGGTCATATATTTCAATATGAAAAGAAAAATGGAACAGTATAAAAAGCGTTTTAATTATGTTGTCCACTAGTGAACTTAAGGAAGAATAATATAATTGTATCAAAACGTTTTTATCATAGGGTCATATATTTCAATATGAAAAAACAGATGGAACTGTACAAAAAGTGGTTTAATCATGTGGTCCACTAGTGAAATAAAGAAAGAATAATATAATTGTATCAAAACGTTTTTATCATAAGGTCATATATTTCAATATGAAAAGAAAGATGGAACAGTATAAAAAGTGGTTTAACCATGTGGTCCACTAGTTAAATAAAGAAAGAATAATATAATTGTATCAAAACGTTTTGATCATACGGTCATATATTTCAATATGAAAAGAAAAATGGAACAGTATAGAAAGTGTTTTAAACATGTGGTCCACTAGTTAAATAAAGAAAGAATAATATAATTGTATCAAAACGTTTTGATCATAGGGTCATATATTTCAATATGAAAGGAAAAATGGAACTGTATAAAAAGTGTTTAAATCATGTGGTCTACTATTGAAATAAAGAAAGAATGGTATAATGGTATGAAAACGTTTGGATCATAGGGTCATACATTTCAATATGAAAAGAAAAATGGAACAGTATAAAAAGTGTTTTAATCATGTGGTTCACTAGTGAAATAAAGAAAGAATAATATAATTGTATGAAAACGTTTTGATCATAGGGTCATACATTTCAATATTAAAAGAAAAATGGAACAGTATAAAAAGTGTTTTAAACATGTGGTCCACTAGTGAAATAAAGAAAGAATAATATAATTGCATCAAAACATTTTGATCATAGGGTCATATATTTCAATATGAAAGGAAAAATGGAACAGTATAAAAAGTGTTTTAAACATGTGGTCCACTAGTGAAATAAAGAAAGAATAATATAATTGCATCAAAACATTTTGATCATAGGGTCATATATTTCAATATGAAAGGAAAAATGGAACAGTATAAAAAGTGTTTTAAACATGTGGTCCACTAGTGAAATAAAGAAAGATTAATATAATTGTATAAAAACGTTTTGATCATAGGGTCATATATTTCAATATGAAAAGAAAAATGGAACTGTATAAAAAGTGTTTTAATCATGTGGTCCACTAGTGAAATAAAGAAAGAATAATATAATTGTATGAAAACGTTTTGATCATAGGGTCATATATTTCAATATGAAAACAAAAATGGAACTGTATAAAAAGTGTTTTAATCATGTGGTCCACTAGTGAAATAAAGAAAGAATAATATAATTGTATGAAAACGTTTTGATCATAGGGTCATATATTTCAATATGAAAAGAAAAATGGAACAGTATAAAACGTGTTTTAATTATGTGGTCCACTAGTAAAATAAAGAAAGAATAATATAATTGTATAAAAATGGTTTGACTATACGGTCATATATGTCAATATGAAAAGAAAAATGGAACTGTATAAAAAGTGTTTTAATCAAAAAGTCAAATATTTAAATATGGAAAAAATAATATAATTGTATAAAAATGTTTTGATCATGTGGTACAATATTAATATATACTCTATATACCGTCTGACTGTTACTCTACGGCGAACTTAAACCTGGCCATGGTTGGCATCGTCACAACCTCCTCTGCTAAGTTTGTTCAACGGAGCATAAACACGGACAGAGAATGCTTAGTTTTTTCTATTGAGACGAAAGTGTCTATTGTACACCTTCTGCTGGGTCTTGTTCAAACCACGATTTTGCGTTCGGATAAATAACTCTTCGAATGGTAGCTTTTAATTCTCGTTGATAATGTTGTAAGCATGAATCATGTTCCTTTGAATCCTCCGCAGCTCTAGTTTGGGGTAATCATCTAAAGATCAGCGACCATAATGCATCAAGCATCGTAGTTTTGACGTCTATAGGCTGATCACGGCTTATGGCAGCTTGTTCCACAATGCAGCGACAAGAACCGAAAAATGAACTTACCAACAATTCAGCCGAACTATTTAAACGTAAGTAGTATTGTATCGATAATCATGTACTTTCAGGGTATGCAACATACGTCGGACTGGGGGAAGGGAAAGTAGTTATTATCTGGGACTGATGATTCGCCGTGCTGCTTTCGAGTGCTATCAGACCCAAAGCATCACTTTCGCTGTAGATGTTGGCAACCTTCATCTAGTCAATTCTGTGAGTACTTGCTTCTAAAGTCAATCGGGGGAAATGCCACCAGGAAAATTACGCCGATAGAAAAAGTCGTAACTGATGGTTATTCATACGAATCACGTGTTCTGACAAAGTGTATTTGTACTTACCTATATACATAGCAGACACAATGCGGATGTAAGGAGTTTCTGATTTTCCAGAGTAGGGAGAGTTTGCATCAGTGCAATGACCATCAATAGAGCGAAAAGCTTGAGCGGAAGAACAATTGATTTTTGGAGAGTAAGGACAGTAGTGCACGGACAGATAATTCTGAGGATGTTGCCTAAATGAAAAGACAAAATGATGTAAACCTCTTAATTATTTATGTTAAAAAAGATAATGTATATCTCATCTTTTTTTCTGCTCTTTTGGATTGATACGTTTTTCTATTACTATTAAATGAACAATTTATCATAAAAATTATGGTTATGGATTGATTTTTCTCTTCGTCATTGTAATGTAAGTAAAAAGTATATATGCTATTAACACAACATCATTGAGCTTGACATTTGAAACGATTTCGGACATTATAAGTAGTGTATACCTAAATATGTACTTTTTATAAAAATTCACACACACACACACACACACACACACACACATATATATATATATATATATATATATATATATATATATATATATATATATATATATATATATAGGACGTGTGATCGACGTGGATTGTCTCCTCCCATGCTGATAATTGCTAGTTTGACTTGAAGCACATGTGTATATAGGTTTATTTTGTAAAAATAATATTTATTTATAAATAATTATATATATATATATATATATATATATATATATATATATATATATATTATAATATGAAATGAAGTAATAAAATAAGGTGTCAATCAAATTTTATTAGAATTCAAAGTTCAAGCAAAGTATTACTTCATTTTATATTATAATATTAATGCTCTATCCAGTATATTGAGCTTCAGTTTTTATCCGGATGTTTCACTAATTATAAGATATTAGTTGACGCTTATATCTTTTGTTGGATTGCTTCATATATATATACATATATATATATATATATTTGTTTTTACTTATTTTGATTAGCCATCGTATATAATTAACTGAACAAGTCACACATCTCTCTAAACTGTTTACATATTTCTTTCGTATGTAAAGTACACACACACACACGCACACACACACACACACACACACATATATATATATATATATATATATATATATATATATATATATATATGACATAGGGTCTGAGATTGGTTTATTTGCTGACGACACTACACTTTACTCTCGCCATGTTGGCAAAACAGACGCGATCATATCCGAGGCAATGGCTGAATCCTTAGAAAATGACCTCCAGTCTGTAGTGGATTGGGGTCATAAATGGTTAGTAACTTTTAATGCCGCAAAGACAAAGCTCATTTCCTTCAATAACTACAAGAAACTCTCTCCAACCACCGACTGTCATGGCAAATAACACCCTACCTGAGAGTTCATCATTCAAACTCCTCGGCCTAACCTTCACAGGTAACATGAATTGGAACAAATACATTGAATTCATTGCCAAGGCTGCCGCAAAAGAAGGTGGGCTCCCTCTATCGTGCTAGTAAACTTTTCAAACCTTACATTATCCTCTATCTCTACAAAGCCACCATCCACCCATGCATGGAGTATTGTTGCCACATCTGGGCTGTTGCATCATCTATTAGTCTTTCCCTCCTTGACAAGGTCTAAAAAAGAGTCGCCAACTTAATAGGTCCCTCACTGTCAACCAAGCTCCAGTCCCTGTCCCATCGCCGCAATGTAGCACCATTGTGCTTGTTTTACAGATACTTCAATGGATTATACTTCGATGAATTGGCTACTCTGGTGCCCTATCGACGTAAATTCACTAGACCAACTTGACAATGAACTAAATCCCATCTATTAACTGTGTAGGTCCCCAGATGCCGGAGAGCTTTCTACTCAAATAGCTTCTTTCCTCGTGCTGCTGGCCTCTGGAACTCTCTCCCTTCCCCTTGTTTCCCCGACAGTACTGACATGCAGAAATTTAAAACTAATGTAAACAGACATCTCGCTGAGCAGATCCCAATTTAGGTTGATCCCCCTAACCTTCTCCCTTTTTTCTCAGTAGCCCCTTACGTCTACAGTGGCAGCCTGACTTGTTTGGGGTGAACTCTGTATATATATATATATATATATATATATATATATATATTTATATATATATATATATGAGGAGAAAATGTAACAATGGTTAAGACAAAATATAAAAATAAAAATGGAATAAAGGATAAGCAAATCAACAACTAGCAAAAATAAACTCAAAAACACATATTGAATAGTTCTACCAAAATATTTCGATCGTTTATAATACGATCATCCTCGGTAGGTAGCAGAATTACGCCTCCTCCTCCTCCTCCTCCTTCTCCTCCTCCTCCTCCTCCTTTGTTGTTTAACTCCTTGGTCATTAATTTCAAATTACTACTAGTCTGTGCTACCCACTCGCAGCGTTTCCAGTCGGCGTTCAAGGGTTGACTGCTGATTTGTTTTCTCTCTTTCTTCTTCTTCTTCTTCTTCTTCTTCTTCTTCTTCTTCTTCTTCGGCGTTTCTTTCTTTCTCCCTTTCTGCTGTTTATTACACGTGACTATTTTTTTTCCAAATGCGTTCTTTGTATACATTTGAAAACGTTTCCGTTTTTTTTAATTAAAGTTCTGCTACCTACCGAGGATGATCGTATTATGAACGATCGAAATATTTTGGTAGAACTATTCAATATGTGTTTTTAAGTTTATTTTTGCTAGTTGTTGATTTGCTTATCCTTTATTCCATTTATATATATATATATATATATATATATATATATATATATATATATATATATATATATATATATATATATATATATATATACGCAGTTTTGTTATATTTTTAACCGATACAACAGCATTGTTTTTTTAGTATTTCCGCATTTCCTAAGCGGTTAAGAACATGCAGAATATTGCATCCAGTCGCCCTTAATCGGACTTTTCATCATTTCCATGTCATAGATATATTTATTAATTAATTATCACGTACATAAAAGAAATCAATGGACATGTATTCTTGACTATCAGCCGACATTAGCATGGCTATCCTGAGCAAGGATCAAACTCTCTAAAAACATATTTTTCTCTTGGCTTGTAGATATCTGAGGAAGTTCTACCAAAATACTATATGGACTGAATATAGACTATTTAACATAAGATTGTCCAGTCATTATATATACATACTAGCAAAACCTACCCGCCCACCGGGCAGCAATTAATTTACTCAGAGAATTCCAAAATTTTAACAACAAACTTTGGTAAATGAGTAGATTAATACACTCAGCAAAATTACAACACCCTAAAAAATAGGATTCTTCTTTTTACGGTCATTTTAAATTATAAAGGCAGTTAACTAATATATTTTTAACATTAATTCTAAGTTCGACTGGCAAGGTGATAAAACCACACGCAATCGCCCCAAAACAATAATGTACATAATTTCTCTCAAATAGCAAAAAAATGGTATATGCCACAAAACCCTAAGATAGCTAAAAAAATATAGGATCATTTTACGTTAAATTTATTTGCGAAACTAATACCTCAGTCTAAATTCTTAAATATTTTTGTTGCTTCTCTTTTTCGCGAGTGTTTTGAAGTAAACACGTAATCGCCTAAAAAAGTAGAATCTCATTTTATCGAGAGATGGGTGTTCATCTACAATGATATTCAAACTTTGGTACTTGTCCAGGATTTGAACCTAATTTCCGTGACTGCCCGGCAGCAGCGAGCTGACACCTAACGGAAGCGTCCGAGACCTGCCGAGTCGAAGACGAGGCTGGCGTCGTCGTCGACGCTGTATAAACAAAACTGACAGAAAATCGTTAAAAAAAAAATGAAGCTCGGCAGACGACAACAATATAAGACGATGAATATACGTAAAGAAAAAGAAATGCATATATTTTTATACAAAAAATGAAATAAATGAACAAACCTATAGCTGAAATAAATAAACTTTTTTTCGCTAAAATAATAAATACTGTTTGTTTTTTTGTAACTTTTAAACGCTAAAATAATAAAAACTGTTTTAAAAACTTTTTTAACCATTTTTTTTTTGTAATTACGCATTGTTTTTCTTCATTTTTTTAGCTTTTTTTTTTTACATTAGTCATTTTTTCCTTTATTTTGTTTAGCTTTTTTATGAGGGGTGGGGGGAATTTTGAAGATTCTTTTCCTGGAGGAGTAGGGCTTGTTCTTTTTTTTTGGGGGGGGGGGCGCTGGAGAACACGGCCGACGTTATGTTTTCTACGGTTGAACAGACTCTCGTCTATCTCAACCGTATGCCCTGGGCCTCCGAGTCGTCCGGGGTTTCGCGCTAGATGTTCGGTGCACACCTCCCGCAGAAAATTCTTCCAGTCAACTTGCGTGGTTCGAGACAGTACGCCGCATTCTTTTTGTAGGTTTTTACCGGTCGCCATATCCTGGGACCACAGGTAGATCATCTTTAGAATGGTCGAAATTTCTAATTTTGATCGCGAAAAAAACGTCCCCGATCGCAACGAAATCCAAGCCCGGCATTCCTGGGTGGGGCATCTCCAGGCATATTTGTCCGCCACAGTCTTTCGCGGTGCTAACCGGCAAAGTCGCTTTCTGCTGGCAAAAGTTAATGCACTCCTCCGGAGATCCAATCGTGCGACACAGCACTTCGAAATTCATTTTTTGCAATTGGTTAACAAGCGTCTCTCCTTCAAATCGTTATCGGCTGCTTGACGCCAGCCTCGTTTTCGACTCGGCAGGTCTCGGACGCTTCCGTTAGCTGTCGGCTCGCTGCTGCCGAGCAGTCACGGAAATTAGGTTCAAATCCTGGACAAGTACCCAAACTTTTAATATTTTATTTTTACCATAAAGATAAGGAATTTAATTAGTTAGATAATTTTAAAGTATTTCATTAAATTTTAACGGGAAAAGTTAAAACAACTAAAATCGATTGCTTAAAATTAAAATAAAAAACGGGCGTATAGTTAAAAAAAAATGTAAAAAATTGTTAAAAATTAAAGATGGGTTAATTTGCGGATATCTCTATCGAAAAAAATGACATTCTGCTTTTTTTTAGGTGATTCGTGTTAACACTGGAAAACGTAGATAGAGAAAAACAAATATTTTATAATTTAGTAGGGGCATCAGTTGTATAATATATATATATATATATATATATATATATATATATATATATATATATATATATATATATATATATTAAACGGACTATATTCTTAATTTCCGGGTCATTCTCTACTTTTAGGGAACTTACAAAAGTGTTTACTACTAACCCTAATTCCGTGTGGCAAGGTCATAAAACTACATGTAATAACTTAAAAAGTAGCTACCCCTCCCAAAAATGCAGCAGATTAAACTCCCATAGTAATAAAGAATTTAGTTACCTGCTCTAAAACTGGAACGGAAAATGAGGTTCATTTTACATTAAATTTATATACAAAAAATGTCCCCTACTTTAAATTCCAAAATAATACTTTTTTCTTTTCATCTTTCCGTGAAGTTTTTCAGGGTGTTCACATGTGATCGCTAAAAACAGGTAGAATACTATAGGGGTGGATGGGGGTAATTTAGCGGAGGTTGTTAATAACTCTTCGAAAAGTAGATTTTAATTCCCGTTGATGATGTTGCAAGCATGAATCATGTTCCCTTGAGTTAGGGGTAATCATCCGAAGATCAGCGACCATGATGCATCAAGCATCGTAGTTTAATGATACCAAAATACGGATCGATATTTTTTCGTAATTGGGACAGATCACAGTGCTACTAAACGATTGTTTTAATTTGTCAATCAGAATATTGACCAGGTATTTGTAAACATTAAACAATAAGTTTGTTGGTAAACTTTACAGTAAAGGATTAAACTTACCAAATAAAAAAGTTATTTACTTATTTTTTTAGGGAAAATGTAAAAACCGAAAAAAGAGGGCGATAGAAAGGGGTCAGAGAGAAAGCGAGCAAGACAACCACACTCTCCCCCCCCCCCCCCTTCCCATTTCTATTCTTGCATATGCCTCGCTCGTGGCGAGCAACGGTCTTCGGTAAGGCTGGTGGTTTAAGCTTAATGTGTTTTAGTTATTTTTCCGATTTATTTATTTATTAAATTACTGTTAATATAGACGAAACTATTGCATATAGCTAACAAACATAAGCAAATGCAATTCCAAATGAATAATACCAAATGTTAATAATTATGGACGGTTTTTAAAAAATAGTTATGCTAATTAGGCAGTCAAAAGGTGTCTCTTAATCGTTTATCTGCACTATCTATAGAGAATATCAATTCTTTATGTCGTACTATTGATTAAAATAACAGTAGCCTGTTTTTATTGTTAGATATGAGTGATAAATGAAACACTTCCATCACCAATAAAAACAATTACATGATATATATATATATATATATATATATATATATATATATATATATATATATATATATATATATATATTACAATTACATATATATATATATTACAATTACATATATATATATATATTATATATTACAATTACATGATATATATATATATATATATATATATATATATATATATATATATATATATATATATATATATATATATATCGGGTTGGAAGATATGACCGGGTTTACTGACTCAATTCAATCTCATTTTTGTTCAATTCGGATTTAACGGACTCTCTAGTTAACAAATGAACTTTGATTTGATTTGGGTTGCCCAGATCAAGACTTTGGAATTTTAAGTAAGTTTATTGAACTTTCTATATTATTTGATTTGATTTGATTTATTTATCGTTGTAATAATCAACATAAACATTGGATACTTTTCACTTCATCGATTGTTGACGCATTTCGTGACTGGATGACTTTGTCAGCTCTTTCAGTTTCTCGTATTTGGACTGGTACTCATCACCTGGATTAATCTTCAGTCAACCCTTTGGATGCCTTTCCTGATAATGTTTTTAAAATTGTATTACTTGGATGGATTATATAGATTTAACAAAAAAGTATGTCTTTGGGTTGATATATTTGATGTTATATATTTTTATGTATTTTTGTATATATTTTTATATATTTTCAAAGTTTAATTTTATTACCTGTTGTAGTATAACTGCGGTAATGGTCCTCTGAAGAGAAGAATTATCTTTGAAAACTCATGAGCTAAGGACTTTAAGATACTTTGCTTGAACTTTGAATTCTAATAAAATTTGATTGACACTTTATTTTATTACTTCACTTTATATTATAATATATATATATATACATAAATAAATTGATAAATAAAAAAAATTTAAAAAAAATAAATAAATTGATAAATAAATAATAGTAATAATAGTAATAGGAATAAATAATAATACATAACTAAATAATAGCAAAAATAAGAACTAATAAAATAAATAAGTAAACAATAAAACCAAACACACAAACGATAGAATAAAATGAACTCAACCACACACCCTCTTCTCTCTTTCATTCTCCCGTAGCGATAACTATAAAACACTAACTCCAGTCTTCTTATTTAAATTAAAAAAACAAACAAAACCCTAATCCTGAAGACGACTACGAAAGTCGAAAGCGCTCGAGAAAATGGCCGAATTAAAAACTATCGGCGAAGTACTATACGGATTGCCACCTGAAACCAGAAAGATGGCTCGACGGTTTGAGAACCTCACGAGGAAAATATACAAACGCGAAAGTTCCGTGATGTTCAACAACGCTTGCTTAGATATATATATATATATATATATATATATATATATATATATATATATATATATATATATATATATATATTTAAATGAATATATGCGAAATTGTATGCCGTTCACCATACCTATATTACCATCAAAACGGTCCACTGTTATTTAAATCAATACTACATAGAAATCTTTTAAATAATGTATATATAGTAGAGAGCGTAAACTTAAACACACATATTTGCATGCATAATTTACACCATTATTTTTAGAGATTATGATAAATTAATGTTTGGTGTTATTTATTTGTAATTTTATTCTCTTATTTTTCTATACGTATAGCAATAGGTGTGTCGATATTAGCAGCAATTAATTATAATGAATGTTTTTTTAATTACTTAAACCTGTTTAAAAATAATATGTATGTTTATTTTCAGGGGAAAACATTTAGAGAAACATGATTATATGTTATTAAATTACAATAGATTGATATTAAAGACAGGTAATGTAAGTTATATCTATAAAAAGAATAATAAAAGCTAGATTAATAGCCACCGGATGGATGGTCGTTTTCTGCGTATATATTAGTACACAAGAATGGGCATTGTGTTGTAGAATACTCACGGCGAATTAGCAGGAACTGTTAAAAAGAAAAAAATATATCAGAAAAGTGAAACATTAGCTATAGTCATAGAAATTTCACACAATTAAACTATCATAATCTATATAATAATATAGTAAGCTTAATAATAACGAGCTGAAAATCACCTATAAAAAAATAATTACATAGAAACCATTACATACTTGGGTGATAAAAATCGTACATTTTTCTACACAGAGCGTCTTGGCCCAGTGGTAGAACGCTGGACTATAGACATCACCGTCGAGGGTTCGATCTCTGTGTAAGTTAGCCAGAAACACGTGTTCATGTAAAAAATTAATATATATCAAAAACAAAAAATACGACCTTTGAAATGAGGCCGACTAATAATTCAGTTTTTCTGCATCTTAACTTAGGAAGTGAAACAATTAAAAATAATAGTAAGCTCAATAATAACGAGGTGAAAATCACCTATAAAAAATTAATATAACTTATATAATAATACACTAACGCAATTTCATGTTCGTAAACGTTATCATCCTCCACCGATTTTGCAAACGATGGGATCGCCCGATCACCCAAGATGCAATACAAAAAATGTAATTTTAAAATTTCATTTGATGTCGCTGTTATTTCAAATGTAAAAATTGCACTAAAATACATTTTTTTAGAAACAAGTTTAGTATCTGTCTTGTCCAAAGAATATACAATAATGTTGTGGGGATTTCGTTAGCAGCGAACTTTCATTTAATGGAGGCATGTCACAAACTACTTCATAGGTTTTCGAAATAGACTCTCCATGACCGGATATATTCTGAAAGTAGATTAGCCAGATTACGCATGTTTCAGCTTGAACAAATGTGTTTCTGCATTTCTGAAGATTCATTATATAGTTTGTATGGTTTGTGTGTCGGAGGGGGGACATCTTTTTGAATCGACGTGATGGATTTGCCAAACAAATCTCTTTGTTTGTATAGCAATGTTACTTTGCCTCAGATACACGAGTGAGTTTTTTTTTCTACCAAGCCTATCTTGACGTCTATTTGTAAAGATTTATCCCACCATAATAATTATATTATTTATTTAAATGTAGTTGTTGTTTGCACTACGTTGAAATGACGACGCAAAGATTAGATATCCGGGTCAAACAACACGTTCTCACACAAGACTGCCAGGCAAATTATTTACCATCGGATGTTGTGAACAATCCATCGCCGAACATCTTATAAATAATCGTTCCCAGACCTCCAATTTTAGTGTAGACTTATTCTCCATGTTTAGTAAGCCCCCCTCTGCCTTTCTCTCTAAAGATTCTAGAAACTATTTACATTAAGTCCTTGTGACTTGTAAGCAAAGAGAGAATCTTCTCGGACTTAATGTAGTTGCTATTTTTTTCATTTTTTTTATTCCTTTCATTCACTATAAATTCCATAGCATTATTTTTCTCGTAATCTTAACCTCGATTTAGTTATGTTTAGCGAGGTTCGAAACAGGTTCTCTAGCCCATTAATTATTTTTTATTTTTTTTATTCTATCATGTTTAAAAATTAATAGTATTTTTATAGCCATTATATAATTTTGTACCGAAAAAATATTTAGATATTCTCTGATAATGGACATGTTATTGTCCGAAATTAAAAAAAACAAAGACAAAATGTAAAAAATTAATGATTTTTAATAAAAAATAATTGCATCTTATACATGGTTTCAAAATGCATATTGTCTATGGATTTTTTGACAATTTTAATATATATATATATATATATATATATATATATATATATATATAAGGATAAAATGTACGATGTATTGTAAAATAAAATGCTGTGAAAGATAAGATGTGTGAAGAAGACAATATACATATATATATATATATATATATATATATATATATATATAGTGAGAGAGAGAGAGGGGGAGGAGTAACAGTTTGTAGAATTGAAGAAAGTTGTTTAACAAATAAAAGGTGGAGGGTTCAAAATATCTCAATTGGTCCGTATGGATTCGTACTCCGTTATAGTATATTTCCGTGGAGTTACAAGTAAAAATCTGTTACTTTTACTATTAACTATCTACACCATAACGTCCCTTTCGTCTTCAAAAATCACCTCGCAATACTGCTAATTTTTTACTTCCCGGCCTTTTATTTCTTTATCCCCAACTTTTTGTTTTTTTATTCTTCAATTTTTCAAAGTGAAATGGAACTAGGTAATATTTAATTGTAATAAATACCATAATACCAGAGTTATCCTCTGACAGGAAGAGTTTTATCTTTGAAAAACCATGGTTTAAGGATTAATGTAACTCCTTGCATCTGAACTTTTGATGTAATAAAATTTGCATTAATTTATGTAACTTTATGTAATTTTGTACCATTTTTTATCTTCATCTTTCTGTCTTTAAAATGTATATATATATATATATATATATATATATATTCATATATATATATATATATATCTATATATATATATATATATATATATATATATATATATATATATATATATATATATATATATATAAAACAACCAGGTCAATTTACGTCCACATGGTTAAATCCAGTGAATCATATTTGAGTATTTACTTCAACAGTGCACAATACATGAGTAGAGCTTAGTATAGTATGAAAATATATCCATGACAAATAAGCTACACAAATGCGTATATGTTTAATTCCAACAGGAAATCGTCTGGCTCAATTCATTGAGTCTCACGATTTCTATTAATGTATATGAACACATATGACCTATTATTACGTCGGGTAATTAAAAACCTTAAAAAAGAAACTCACCAGATTGTCCATTGATGCCGAAAGTAAAGATGCAGCAAGCGGCAACAAATGTCAGATAAAATGGCAAACTGTAAAGAAACAAACGAGAATCAATCCACCATTAAAACAATGAACGAGAACGGATCTTTGAAATATGATCAGCCTTCAGCAATCGAGCCACTTGCTTACCGACAACTATTTAACATTTTTGTAATATAAAAATAATACAAGATGTGGCACAAGATAAATTGTGGGCGATGTAAATGACTGGTCTTCACTACTCAACTAGCCGCTATCACTGACCAATATATTATGTATGAATTTAACATTAACCAAAAACAACTCAATTATTCACATATTACAAGACAAACACTTACCTCTAACTCTATATGGAAACTGGGGGGGCACAACACACACGCACACATATATATATATATATATATATATATATATATATATATATATATATATATGCGTATATATAGGACATTTTTAATAACTAATATAAGTTAGCTAAACATTTATCTGAAACAAAACTTAGATCTAATATACGGAACGTTTATGTTTTTGTCTTTTAAGTGAAGATTGGTCTGATCAACTCTGCTGGGATGCCATGAAATAAAATACTGTTTTTTTTTAATTTCCGAAAGTTTTTCATGGTAAACAACTGATAATCCCTTAAATAATGTTAAGACTAGTATAAATTCTTGTAAGCAAACTAATATAGTAACTACAAAAAATAAATTGACTTACATGAGTGATTTTCTACTGAAGAAACACCACTTACCGGAAAACCTTCAGGTAGAAGACTGGCAAAACGTAAACACTGAAACTGAGGAGATCGAAGACTACGAAATCACAGAATTCACCGAGGAAGAAACTGGAGAAGTGGAAAACATTAAACTGTTCATGACCGAGAACAAAACAAAACTTCCATCCCTAAGAAACGAAGATTGGTCGAAATGAAAATTAGAAACAGAGAAAGTAAACAGACTCCCCGCCTACATCTCAACAGATACTATCACAGACCTAAACAACTTGATATATGCGAAGGCAAAATCAATAAGTATGAAACTAAAAAGAGGAAAACAGAATGACCAAAAGAATGGACCGACGAAGCATGAAACCCAGATCGTAAAATTTCGAAAAGAAGCTAAAATCGTAAACAGAATGAAACGATGAAAGAGAGGAAATCTGACTAGCAAGGAAAGACTAAATAGAAACATGAAGAACTAAAACAAAAGATAGCAGTAAAACAAGGAAAACTGAGACGATACACATTCAAATTGCAACAGCACAAACAGAACAGGACGTTTGAAAACAATGAAAGACAGTTTTACAAAGAAAAAAACGTCAACTGACAAAGAACAATAACAGAACAACCGGACCCGACAGAGACAAAACACTTTTGGAGCAACATATGGGAAAAGCCTCCGAAACACTACGAAAATGCGAAATGGAGTAAAAACATGAAAGATGAATTACATGAAATTGAAGAAGGAACAGAAACAGAAATTAATGAAGAAACGATTAAGACAACCCTCCAGAAAAATGGCAAACTGGAAAGCACAAGGTCACGATGAAATACATGCATACTGGTTTAAAAAAATGCATAACCCTGCATGAAAGTCTAGCACAGAAACTGAGAGGATGTATTCACAAGACAGACGTACAAGAGTTGATGACTAAAGGTAAAACAACGCTAATAAAAAACGAAGTCAAAAGATACCGATCCTAAACAACTACAGACCAATAATCAGTTTAGCAACAATGTGGAAAATCCGAACGGCACAACTGAGAGAACAAATCTAGCAATCCTTAAACAAACGTGGACTGCTTTCCCGGGAACAAAAATGATACCGAAAAGGGAAAAGAGGGACGCATGATCTGCTACACAGAGAGCAAAAGATCCTGAATAGTTAAAAAGCAGAAAAAAGAACATATCTATGGCATGGATTGACTACAAGAAAGCACATGACAGAATCCTTCAAACATGAATAGTTGAATGCATAAAAATATACAACATACCCGACAGGATCATTAATCTCATAAAGAAAGCAATAGGAATATGGAGACTAGAACTGACAGCTTGAGGACAACACCTGACTAAGATAAAAAAAAGAAATACAAAGACGAATTATCCAATGAGACTTCCTATAACCACTTCTATTTATTATAGTTATGACGTCACTCAACTACGTACTAAGGAAATGTGATGCCGGATACAAGTTTACAGACACAGAATAAAGAATAAACCACGTCATGTATATGTCATTTGAAAAACTAAACAAAGAACTGGAAAAGACAGAACAGTCAAATGGAATTTAGAATTGAACAGTGTGCACTACTAGATATGAAAAAGGGGAAACTGGAGACAATATAAGGAATTGAACTGCCATACCAAGAAGAGATTGGGGCGCTAGGTGAATACTCGAGAAGAACAAGGAAACTCTTAGAAACGAAATGATAGTAAAAAGAATAAAAACCTGGACAGTATCACTAATGAGAGACTCTGAACCATCTCTGAGGCACCTTGATCAGAAGCATAGAAAATAAATGACCATGCACAACGCACTATACCCAAAAGACTATACGGACAGACTCAACATGAAAAGAAACGAAAGGGGAAGAGGACTAGTAAGTATAGTAGAAGAATGTGTGAAAGACACAAAAAGAGCTAAGGAAATACATAAATCAGAACACAGAAAAGCTGATTACCGCAGCAAGTGACATGGTCCAAATGAACAACTCGAGAGGCACCGAAACAAAAAACAAAAAGACAAGAAAATAAAAGTGGGAAGAAAAACAGCTACATAGACGTTTCATAAGAATGGCAAGAAAAGAGAGTCACCAATATTCCTGGGCGTGGCTAAGAAAGGGCACTTGAGCAGAGAAACGGAACCTCTACAGCTGCCACAGAACAACGCGATTAGGACTAACTACATAGGTTAAATAAATAAAACTCAGGAAAACAGTAAATGCAGACTTTGTAGGAAAATGGGCGAAACAGTAAATCACATAAGTGAATGCAGCAAACTAGCCCAAATATAATACAAGAACAGACATGACTAAATGGGGAAAGCAGTACACTGGGAACAATGCAAACGACTGTTTTTCGAACAGAAGGACAAATGGTACCAACTAAAACCAGAGACAGTACTAGAAAATGAAAATAAAAAACCATCTGAGACATGGAATTGCAAACAGGTAAACTCATACAAGCAAGGAATCCGGATATCATAATAGTCAGCAAGAGGAAAAATCCTGCCAAGTTGTAGATGTTGCCGTTTCAGCAGACCACAGAGTGAAGATCTAGGAGATAGAAAACTAGAGGCAAATACACGGAACTTGCCAGAGAATTTAAAGGAATATGGAGCATGAGGAAAGTCAATATAATACGTCGAAGCTGTTTCTAGTAAACAGTACACAAAATTTGGAAAAAAGACTGGGAGAAATTTGAATCGAAGGGATCACTGATACCATACAAAGGACGGGAATGATAAAAACAGCTGCAAACTTAAGGAAAATGCTCGAATGTTGAAACTAACTCGCATAAGCTACGAACGGTCACCAGCCCCATGGATGTTACAATAGAAAGAAAACAAAACCACAGGAAGAACACCGTCACATGAACCTAAGGAACAGAAACTGCAAAAAACTTTAGAAACTGTTACCCCCCCACACACACACACACACACACACACACAAACATAGTAAAGGCACCAACCTCGGATGATTCCTCACAAAATAGTCGTGAAGGGTCAAACAGGAGTGGAATACTGTGGAGGGAGAGCACTAAGTAGACCTCCACTGGAAGAGTGCGGAGAGTACTGGAACCTTGGAGAGACTTATTGCCACCCAAATCCTAGACGATACCAATGGTCGTTACCAGCGAGAAACCAATAGTAAGCGGCTGCTGCTATACCGCAAATTCATTTGCAATGTTAATCTAAAAGAGTACTGGAAATCTTGGGAAGAGCGTTGTCACTCAGACTCCGGGGAACACCACTGGCTATTATCAGTGAGCAATCACTACTGATTACTTGTGTGAGAACTTGTAGCGAGTACCAATAATAATAATAATAACAACAACAATAATAATAAGTCTTGGAAAAAATAAAATAAAATAGCCGAAATATTAAAAAAAGTTCTTAAGTGCAGAAAACCAACCCAGATAATTAACACCAAGAACTTGAAAAAAATCGCACTTTGTAAGAATCTAGGTTGAACATGTTCGATCTATATTATTACAAACTGCTATTCCATTTCATTTCTCTCTCTATCTCTCTATTTCTCTCTCGGTTTTCGAAGAATTCGGTTTTAGAACAGATTTTTAGAACGAATTATGTTCGAAAATCGAGGTTCCACAGAGACTATTTAAAAAAGGAACAGAAGATAGGACATAAATCTCACCTCATTGTTTAAACTTGGTCAAAAGTTCAGGTTCTTGTTCAGAGGAAAGTTGGTAGGAAGCAGTGACTCTTCGGTAAAGGGACGTTGTTCAACAATCAAAAAATGCACACTGACTGAAAAAGTCTGATGCGATTCTAAGGTACAAGCAACCTTGTCTACCTTTTATACAGCTAAAAAGACAGGAGGGATTTGATCTATTAAAAGATTTTTCGTTGTTGTTTGTGTAATAGTTTGTACATGTGAGAGAAGATAAACTCGTTTGACTTTTACGTTATTTGTTTTTAATGAAGTTGCCGATAAATTCAAGACCAATGAGAACATCCTCATCAATTTAAAACTAGCTGAAGTACCCAACCATGGCAAGTAATAAATTATCTAAAATTAAGCGATCAGGTCGAGAATTCATCCGAGATTCTCCTCACTCGTCCGTTAAAGAAACTGTAATTTGAATCTTTCGATGGCTGATAGCGTCTATTTTATTACTACTATATGTGTATTACGGTTCTCTGTTACTTGTGTCAGTTTTTTTTTACTAATGAATCACCGCTTATCAAGTCCCAGAGGCGACTAGAGGATAAAGTTGATAAGATTGTCAGTTGGCGATGAAAACCCCATCGAGCGGTTTGGAAATGAAGGGTGAAATATATTAGAATTTGATTAACTGGTCGGCTTGAGAAGAATTTGTTAACATTGGACTTAAAAACGACCATGTTGTAGTCAGCTGGGAAGCAGCTCCGTAGTACTGTATTCCACAGATGGGAAGATCCCGGAAATAAATTTTGTTATGAGTGATGGTTATTTGAATATTTCCATGGTTGATGACATATTTTGTTTACTATTGGGTCACCACTTATCAAGATAATTTTGGGGGTCACCACTTATCAAGAAAAAGAGTGACTCGAGGATAAGAGTTAATGAGACGGAATGATTGTCAGCCGAGAGATGAGGAACGCTATGAGAGTACTATGATTGATCAAAAGTATGAACTATTGATAGGACGAGTTTAATATTTTCCCTATTCTGAAACAATTATTTATTCTGTTCGAAATTCCCGATTACGATAGAATTACCGATTCTGTTCGAAATTCCTGATTCCAATACAATTATCGATTCCGATTCTGATTCTAAAAAAATGCCTAATCGCCCCCCTCCCCCAGTAAAACTTCATTGTTTTGTTTGGGAGGGGGGATTCGGTGGAGTGTGCTCGTGTACTTTTCAATGTAGATATAATTTTCTTTTTAATTTTAGAAACTTCTTAATTTTTCGCTTTATATCTTGTATTTTTCACTTGTTTAATTTTTCCTATTCATCCACTCGTGCCAGTTTTATCTTAATTCGTTACTATGATCGTTGCATTTTAGTTTTACTGGTAGTTTAAAAACAATAAATATTTATCATTTTAACATTAGTACAAGCTTTGAAACTCAACGTATGGGTATTTAGGTACCTTGAACGCAGACACATATCTCACCGTATTGAATGGGGAAGGATCCGCTCAGAGTACTTTTTCCTCTCCTGAACTAGTGGGGATGATATCTTCTGTTCCTTGTAGTCTTTCTCTATATCGTTATTTTTATGGAAGGTGCTAGACTGAGTTCCAATCTCTAGTCCCACTTGTAAGACAGTCACAGCAAGAACTCATCTCATTACAACAGCAGAAAATATTTCCTTTCTTCCTACATGAGTGCATGAGGACCAGTAGGGACATCAAAGCTAATCACTTATTTCTTATCTAAAATAACCTCAATAATTATACATCCTTATTTTTAGATGAGATTAAGCATCTTTATAACTTGTCCATTTTTATATAATGAGTAGAGTGCTCGCCAATGAGTCGAGCAGAAATAAGTATTATTTGAGAGAAATTTAATCGAAATAGATTTTGTTTCAGAATTTTTTAAATGAGGGTTGATAATTTGTAGAATTTGGTATATTCGGACTACTGTTCTCATCTTGGGTGTTTTTATAACAACGTTTAGGTCGATGTAACCTCTGACTTCTTAAGGTGTACCTTGTCGAACTGGAGAATATTTCTGTAGAACTCGGGAATCTGAACGGAATTTTGGACGCAACCCTTTATTAAATCCACGGGGGTAGTATGCTCTCGTTCCATCTGCCATGACTGGGAAGAAGTTTTCAATAATTCGTAATTCTTCGTATCCTCCGCACTGAGGATTAAACCTTCAACCTTCAAATGACTGTCACTTAGAACTGAATTTTACTTAGTACTATATCCAAGTCAGCAAATTGGATAATAATAATGTAATATGAAAGTATCAGTGTAATGCATCATCTTTTGTTCAGTTGTTTGGGGGTCTTTGAATACCAACTAATTTGTGAACGCTTTTAACCTATTGACGGGGGTAATTTGGGTCGGGTAAAGTAAGACTCATCATAATAAGCAATACATCTTTTTATACTAAAAACTTTATGAAAATCAGTTGAACATCAATATACATAAACACAACTTGACTTTTCAATGAAAATTCAATTTAATTGGTGCACTTTTTGATGCCATCCATAACGGCTGCACTACTACGCTGTGAAAATGATTTGCTAACCCAAATTTACCCTAGGTTTCCTAATAATATTGATTAAGAAAATGAGTATTTTTTATTGACCAAAAAATAAAAAGTTGAATACACTTTTTGTTGGTTGAGGGAAGGGGTAAGGTAATGTACCAGGTTTGGTTGTGTGTTTATCCGATTTCTAAAACATTGATGGGGTAATTTGGGGCAGTTAAAGTAAGATTCATTGTAATATGCAATATATCTTTTTATACGCAAACTTTATTAAAAACCAGTTGAATAGCATTAAAGATAAACACAACTTGACTTTTCAATTAAAATTATGTTTAATTGGTGCACTTTTTGATGCCATCCATAACGGCGGCACCACTCAGTGAAAATGAGTTGGTGATCGAAATTAAACACGGTCTCAAACAACCCCTTGGTTCCCTAATAATATTTAGTAAACAACTAGTTATTTGGTATTGTCAAAAAAAAAAAAAATAGAAATCTTTTTTTGTTTTAGCGGAATGCAAAGTTTGATATTTATGAAAAAATAAATAAAAACAGTTTTTTGTGTCAATATTCTTTTTTTTTTGAGTAAAGAATAAAAAAGAAAACTTTGAGTTACTTTAAGAATAGTTTTATTAAACATGTTCTTTTTTAATAATTATATTACTATGATTATTATTATATTATGTTTGTATGCCATGTTCAAGAATTTGGAAGCATATGTTAACTGTGTGACTCAAATACCCCATGAGTTCCGCCATAATATTAAATAAGCAATTGGTTATTTCGTATGTGAAACGAAAGAAAAGTAGAAACGGTTTTAAATTGTTTAAAGAATAAAGACAGGTTTTATAGTGTGTTTCTTAGGGGGGGGTCGAGTAATTTTTTTGTAATTTTTAAATAATCGTGAAAGACATGTTATTTAAAGAAATCTATATTTAATGTTGACGAATGAGACATGTATTAGTTGGTTTAAATACTTATAGTACTCTGATTCTTATTATGTTATGCTTTTTTAATGTTATGAAATTTAGAAGTATACTTACTAAGCGTGGAAGTGTAATTTGTTATTGTATAATTCAGCGCGTGATGTGTTTGTTTTAATGCAATCCGTTATTCAATAACGTAGAGATGTTATGTTTTCGGAATAACCGAATGATATTCCCGTAATCTGTAATTGGCGGTGTTTCTATGTAATAGTTTCGAATTGAATAAAAATAGGCGGTGTTTTAAGGTGCGGATAGAGTAGACAATTTGCAATAAGCAAGTATAGTGACCACTGTCTATGTGGGTTTTGTACTTGAGAGAGTGAGTGATCTTGGAATAAATATGATAATTATTATATTATATGTAGAAGAAATTATGCGAAAGTTTCTGCAAACACATTTAAGTAAATATATGTATAGCAGTGTGTATTTTAGTAGTGAATGGTGTATTTTGGTAGTTTTCTAGTATAGCCAAATGTACAGGAGAAAATGTCGTTACTTTATATATATATATATATATATATATATATATATATATATATATATATATATATATATATATATATATATATATATATATAAGTAAATTTCGTGTACAACAGAATCGTAGGATCAATTTTTTGAAACAGACGAGTGGAAAAAAAAGGAAAATTGTTAAAATTACCTTAAGGCCTTATCGTCTGACCCTCTGAGAGGAAACGTCAGAATGGTAAATTAAAAACTAAAAGTCGAATGAGATATGAGGGAAAAAACTTATTTCAGTTGGAGGAAACGATTGAGAGGGAAAAAAGGGTAAATCTCTCAACGTTATGGTGGCTTTGAATAATTAAAGATCTCCAACTGATGCTTCAAAATCTTTTGTCTATATATATATATATATATATATATATATATATATATATATATATATATTTGGATTTAACCTTCAACCATCTAGTTAATAGTTGACAGCTCTTATCACTAAACCATGGGACAGGCGTTGGTAAATAATATATACCATATATTTATCTAAATATTGACTGACACCTCTAGTGCTCTATTGTTCATTTACAATGAGTGTTGCATTATGCTAAGTAGAAGCAGGCGATACCATTTAACAACAATGCTCAAACTGAGAACGGGAGCTTATATAGGCATCCACAGACAGACTCTTTCGTCGTATAACAGTTGTTTAGTGCGGCTATATATATATATATATATATATATATATATATATATATATATATATATATATATATATATATATAGCTGAGCCTGCCTGCATCCACGAGCGTACCTCTTATTGGACTTTTTACCCTTTTGGATTTTCTATTTTCGCCGCACCTGAAGTTGTGGCTTCTTGGAATTCAACTTTGAATCCTCTCTCATTACATCTCGTGCCTTTAACGCCATACCTATCTACATCTTATTCTCTCAGCTGGACTTTTCGACACCGGACTTTTTAGCAATCGGACATTTGCTTGCATTCGGGCAGAGTTTTGCCCGGTGTTTCTTTCCCTACAACTTTTATTTTATTTTTTCAAATTTTAAATCTTGGCCATTATCTATCCCAGCGACTTCCTCTGATGATAAGATTTTGATCTTTGAAAAGCCTGGCTTAAGGAAAATTTAACTTGAATAAATTGCCTTTTTGCGGAATATACCTTGCTCTGAGCAATTGAATTGAATTTTGATTTGGCTTTTGCTTCTCTAATTCCTTTCCATTCTTCTTCATATATATATATATATATATATATATATATGTATATATATATATATATATATATATATATATATGTGTGTGTGTGTGTGTGTGTGTGTGTGTGTTATAATGGAATAATTCCAGGAAGGAATCCGGGTATGAGAGCTCAATGTGGTAAACAGAGCAAGAATAACATAAAATATAATAACACGAAATTACATAATTTTCGATGCAATAATTTATTTCAACCTTGTGGTTTCCTCAAGCATCAAACTAGACAATTACATTTTTGAGACTGACAGAAAACTGAATTCACCTTCAACAATTCAAATACTACCAGAGAGAGTTATGGTTGCAACCAATCTGAACACCTCTTACAGAGCGAGGAGGAATTAAAATCTTATATTTAACTAAGGCGATCGAAATGGATCTTATTGTTTTTTTTGGTTTTTTTTTAAATAATAACGTCTGAGTTAAAAGCACATATTCTTTTGATACTTACGACTTGGTGATATAAAAACGTATAGACGTCTCTAAACACACATATATATACACATCCTACGATCACGCACACACGCAACAATATTTTTTTGGGTCATATAAATTCGGCTAGACTTGGAAAAAGAAAGGAAGAAAGAAAAGAAGAGAAACAGGCAGGCGTTTGCGTGTCATCAACCGACTGACAAACTGTGGAAGGTTTACAAGTTTGAATTCTGTCTAGATCCGAGATAGGATATATTTGAAAAATAAAAATTATTTAAGATTATATTTGAATCTATTTGAAATACGTATTATACGCATCCAGTTACATACACACACAGATGCCAATATGCATCTAAATACAAAACATTTAGATAAACATTCTATATTCTAATTGTAATATATGAATAATCTGCGTTCTAAAAATTCATCTTACATTAATTTTATAATCAATGGAAACCTATAATTATAACTTAATTCCAATCTAACAATGTCTAGTGATAATATTAGACACTTATACCTAAATTAATTCAATGATTAGTGTATTATCAGCAGAAAAATTTCTTAAAGCTATCTTATTTTAAGTAATTAATTAGAATAAACAAATATCTTAAAGTACAATTATATATGCATACATCCCAAAACACCTATAATGAATATCACCAAGTCAGTAATTATGTGTCCATAACAGATATTATTATAAATACTTATTGGGGGTTTAAATCTATTTGGTATCTTCACCGTTACAAATCTAAAGGTCTATCGGATTATGAGATATTGGTTATTTTAAATTTACATTTATGTCTGCATTTTGCCATAAGTTCATCGCGTTTGTTTAAAAGATTATTGTGCTCGTATTTTAGGATTCTTATTTTTTCCTCTAAACATAAATTGCATCTTTGCCTAAATCCATTTGGAACATCCGAAAAACATAGGATTGACCACGAAACCACCGGGGACCGGTTCTCATTTGTCAGAAACCACCACTTTTTAGCTAACACCGTTTTGTTCTTAAGTTCTGGGTTGTTAAAAGAGTGTTTGTGGTCATAAAAACGTTGTTTCCAGTTACCCGCGGAGATGCCGATGTAAACTTTCTTGTCCCTGTAGTTATCTTCCGGATGAATAGTGGCCTTATAAACAACGCACTCAACTTTACAGTTACCGTCCAGTGGGCAGTTATCTTTCACTTGACAATTACATTTATCTACTGAAACCTTATTTTTACTAGAATTGTTTAGTAATTTATGATTATGGGTGCTGATTATTCTATCCATGTTTTTGGTACAAGAGTAACTGATTTTTATGGTTTTTCTATTAACTATCTTCCTAAGTGGATTATTCATACTAAAATGCTTATCTACCAGGTTCAAAAATACTTTCCCGATGTTGATGTTAGATAGTTGGCAGTACGGAGGATTGAACCATATTATGTTCCGGCCTCTATTCCTGGATTTATTTTTATTTTCATTCTTGGTATATTTGAGTTTTTCACTATATCCGCTTTTTTCTAGCGCTCTATTGTATAAATGTTTGTTTGTTTCAAAAATTTCCCTGTTAGCCGAAATTTTATTAATTCTAGTATTAATTGTTTTAGGTACTTGTTTAATTATACAGTTCGGGTGGTTAGATCTAGTATTGATATAGGATGGTGTGTGATAATCTTTATTGAAGTGTTTGTATGTCCCCTTTTTTAAGTCTAGTGTAATATCTAGATAATTTACTTCTTTACAATTGGGGGTTATATCTATTTTAAATCCAAGGTATTTGAAGGCTCTTATTAATTTTTTATGTAGTTTAGATACCATGGGGTCGTCAGTATTAGGGATGATAATTAGTCCATCATCCCTGTATAAACCCACTAAATTAGGCTCTACAATTCTGCTAATAGTGTACATTATAAATATGCCCACCAGATCGGCAATCTGGGCTGAGTCAAAGGAACCCATCGGAACATCAAAGCTGTTGGTGTTTAATTTAATCCATGTTTCCCGATTGTTTGTAAGGATAGATCTGCGACAAGCCATAATTATTCTTACCTGTTCATCGGATATATCTATATATATGCTAGGAACTTCGTGGATATTACCGGTAGTATAATTATCGCAAAAACTGATAACAACAAAAATTACGACATGAATTTATAAACGATTGTTAGCGTACTAGGTCACACACTCAGTGATCGCAGATTCAAACCCTGTCAATCGGACACGTTGATAAGGCGCAGTAACGGCGAAACACGGGTCCGTTGAGAACTATATATATATATAGTTATTGATGAAGGCTGATAGCAATGCAGAAAACCTAAATGATGAAAGAAAGTATGAACAGAAACAAGCAATCGACAACAATGTTTGAGTTACAAATCTTCACAAAATATATTTATTTTTCAAAAGAGCTGTCATATATCAAATCAGTAAATATGAATTGTCAAGCAGAGTGAAGACTTCAATATGGCTGCCCCTCTCTGAAAGCATACCGCTTGCAGACATATATATATATGTATGCTCGCATGTTGAAGTATGTCCGATATTTATTGGAAAACGGCTTAATATTTACTACCTGATTCAAATAATAATATATGATAAAAACTACTTGAATTTTAAACCTTCATATAATAGTATTTGATTTCCTCCCTTACTGCATTCCTATAATCTGTCTGCGAATCTCATTTTTTTTAGAAATGGGCAGCCATCTTAAATTCTTTACTCCGCTTGACGGTTTTTCACTTTTGTATTCCTTTTTTGAGAAGGGGTTGATTTTCTCCCGAAATTATTAAAAGATGTTACACCATCACTGATATTTTTATTAATATTTAGTAGTAAGTCTCATATTTACTGATTGATATGTGAAAGATCTCTTCAAAAATAAATAGATTTTGTGAAGAATCGTAACCCAAATACTTTCTTGGATTCTTTGTGTCTGTTCATACTTTCACCGTTCCATTTTTTCTGCATTCCTATCAGCCTTCATAAATACGTACATACTTATTTATCAGCAATGTTTCAAGCAAAGTAATATTCTATGTCCGTGAAGATAGAGTGAAAGCGTGCGGAGCTAAAGGTGACTCTGTGAACCGGGTTCGCGCTTCATGCCCGTCTTAAATTATCACTTCCCTACACTGATGACAGTAAAACGCTCGAAACGACGTGTTCTGTAGGTAAATATAATTAAATGTTTATTTATATCTATATCTATATATAGTGAGTTATGAAAATATATTTATGGCAATTAAGCTACACAGAGGCTCCCGCGTTTCATCCCCGGGGGAATCTTCAGGATACAATGCATGGAGTTTATTTAAATAACACTCATAATTTTTTTTCTCGTGCAAACTTTTGGAAAAGAGCCCGTAACTTTCTTACAATAACGCGACGAGTGTCACGACTAATGTTTCTAGGAAAAATCATACACGTGTATAAACTTATTACTTTAAAGATCAAAGTGTAGTATCTGTTCCGATGGATACTGCACCCCATAGACTGGTATTGTCTTGGCCTTCGGGGCTTGATTTACGCCGGTCTATGGGTCTGTCCTGTGCAGTTCTAGGAGGTTCACCCTCCCAGGCTTTGCCTCCCCTCTTTGGGGAGGAATAAGTTTATTGCTTACTGCCTGAGGCGCCCCTACCGGGGAATGCCGACGGGGCTGCTCAGGCATTTTTTAATGGCCAGAGTGCTCACTTTCTCGGGCGCTGGCTTTTCAAACCCCCACTTTCCCGACCAGACCTTGGGTCACATCTTACTTGTGGGAGTAAGATAAAACTGGCCTTGTGCCTAACTCCTGGAGAGGAGTAAATAAATAATTTATTAAAACTCTCTAATCTGTCTTTCTATAAACATACGGAAACACATACACCCGTGGTGGCGCCACGAATTCGCCAGCTGGAACCCCATGCATAGGTGTAACTTGCCCCCCTCCCCGAAAACGGGTCCATCTGTAAGCAGTGGGTGGCGAACCGTGATGCCTTAGGACGCAATCCTGGTTGCTGATCGATTATTCAACTTCTGCTCTTACTTCGGCTAGGCGGGAGATCGGAAAAGTCAGATCCGATCAATCTGCTGGTCACGTCATACCCTAGTATCTATAAGTTCATCCCCAACCGTATTATTTAATCTGATTCTTCAAAATATCAAAACCTTATTTCTCTTTTTATTTTGTCCCCGAATAGATACAAGAAGACGTTGGCTGGGAGTCAATCGTGTTCATAACAAAGATTTCTAATGCTAAGAATTATTTTTTTAAGAGTAATGTTTCCTGACAGTTATCGGGAAGTAATGGTTTTAAACAGTAATTTTCCCAGGAGTAGAGTCACTTGTGGAGTGCTCCGTTTTCTTGTTTTTGAGTAATGATGATACCCACTTTTAAATTGCTTTCTAAGAGTAATCTTTTCTAAGAGTAATGTTTTCCAAGAGTAATGCAATGTTTTTGAAGAGTAGTGCAATGTGTTCGAAAATTAGTGCATTTTGAGAGCAATGTATTCTAGGAATATATATATATATATATATATATATATATATATATATATATATATATATATATAAATATTTGACTATTTTATACGGCATTAAATAACCCATAGATGGTTGATATGCTGTAAATCATGCCTAACAAAGCCAAACACTATTTTACTATATATATATATATATATATATATATATATATATATATATATATAGCTAACTTTATATATAGAGAGATCAGACACAAGGCCAATACATTTTGAAGGCGGGAGCGAGGATCGTATTGCTCTATGCGTTTGACTATTTGGGAAATGTGATTTCTTTCTGTACGGACACATTAGGAATTTTACGATTGGAAATGTAATATATTTGTTTTTTTAGGTCCGTCATCAAAATCGTACATAGTTTCTCTACCCATTTTCTTTCGCGCATAAAGCATGATATTTTCTTGTAACTTTTGTCTGCGCTATTTGTGTATTTCTCATGTGCATTTGCATATATTCCCATGCAGTCTGGCATTGCATTACGAACTGTGTTAATTCAATTGTTATTTGAAATTAACAGAATTAAATCCCTAAAAACATCCCACATTTTCTATGTTTTGCGTACGTAAATAGAAAACACACCATTGCTCTTTTTTTGTTTTTACCGGTGTGCACTGTGAGCTTCGGCTAAACCAATGCTGAATTTAGTTGAGACACCCGATGTGTTTTGAGCAAAAGCGGTAAGTCTACTGCGCTGTATGTCATCTTCCCATGACCAGATTATACATGCGGTTGGGGATCGCTTGTAAAAAGTAATATTCTCTGCAAACTTATTCTTTCGGGGGATGCTGGCATAGCCCGCCTAGGGCTAATACCACACCACGTATTACCGGTTCGTTTTTTAAATAAACACGCAGAAACGCTACTATACTGTCTAAAAATAAATGACAAATTGCATTCGGCTTTTGAGAATAAAACCAAAACATAGCACATTCTCCTAAACAAACATGGAAATATATTTTCCCTAAATAGAACTTCTTTAAAACATGCCGATTAGTTTAGCTATATTGGCATTACAGTTACAAACAAAGATTTCAGGGAGGGTAAACTAAATGTGCGAATTGTAACACTATGTGCTGGGCTAGGTTGATGAACGTAATCTGGAAGTCAGGTCATTTTACCAAGATGAAACCTGACTTCTTTAAATCTATTGTTTGGTAGTTTGGTTTGGTAGTTTTGTTTTACGGCATATCAACCCTTTTTGGGTTATTTAATGCCGAATCTGGTCTTGTTTTCTTCTCTTTTTTTGTTTCTTTCCCCTTTTAATATCTGTTTCTATTTAACCCATAGTTTGGACCCTAACAGGTACTACCACTCCGGGTCAGGGTGGACCTGGGAGCAATGGTAATTAAGAGGAGGCTCCACATTCCCCAAAGTCCGTAAGCCGGATCTCACCATCGGATGTAGTTTAAGGTCATATCCAGGACCGGGAGTAGGGTAGGAAAAATAAAAATAAAAAAGGGGAGGGAGAAAGGAAGAGGGGCTGTTGTTTTTGTTTTTGGTTTTGTAGAACATAATTAAGTTTGACAAAAAAAAAAAAAAAAAAAACGTCAATGTAGGTGAATTTCGTCTCAGGGAGCCACAGGGCAGCCTGATCTGGTATCACCAGTAAATCTATTGTTACATCAGCTCTCGTATATAGAAGTTGCACCTGGACTTTTTCTAAAAGATTGGAGAAGAAATTGACGGTGTATACATTAGAATGCTAACATCTCCTATGGGCAGCATCTTACAAGGGGACAACTCTATAAACACCTCCGGATCTCAGTCCTTACCAGAGAGAGAAGAACCATATTTACTCGTAACCTCTGGAGAACTAAGGATGAAATCGTCAGTGATGTTCGTTGGAGGCTGACAATACATGGATGTAGATTAGTGAAGATACTGCACAAAACTTACATCAAACAACTAACAGAGGACTCACAATGAACCTATCAAGACCTATAGGGTGTGATTGAATAAGGAGCAAGATGGCGCAAGTCAGGAAGATCCACGAGACTACCCCAACAAGATGATGATGATGATGATGATGATGATGATGATGATGATGATGATGATGATGATGATGATGATGATGATGATGATTGCAAATTTAATTTAACATTTCGTAAGACGTCCAATCGATTCAAATTTAAAAATAATAATCTTTCGTAATAAAAAACAATAGCAGAATTTAACAAGTAAACCGACCCTATATCGGCTGGGGACAGATTTACAGAAATCGACGTTGTTCGTTCGTAGCCATGCAGTAGCAGTCCTAGCAATTCTGATTGTCGCTCTAGCAATATAACAATGCGATCTGTTACCACTATTTTTTTATTCGTAAGTCATTCCGGGGCAGGTTTAAGTGCTTCTGCACTAAGCTTATGAATTTACACAAATAATCGATTTCAGTTAGAGTTTTCACAATTTGAGTTCACGGGCGCATCAGTAACGCATTTAACTAGCAATCGTTTCTAATTCTAATTCAATTCTTTTTAATATAGTTTACTATTTTCGTGTCAAACAGAACACTTACGTGATTTCGTTAAGATATTTAATCCACTATAGTGCATTTCAGTTTCTTATCAAACAAATAAGCCATTTCAATGAATTAACTCTTCAAATAAAAATCCCATTCTTTACAAAAATTATTTTACTTATTAATGAAATCTGTAAACATGCGGTAGGCTGCAGTATTAAGTGGTACCTGCGAATGGCGGACGGTGCACATGATAGATGCTCAGGCAGAGAAAAAAGTTGGGCTCATATGAATATGAACATATCTCTGATATTTTGTATTTTGGACTACACAGAACCTTATTTCTATTTGAAATGAAATAAGTACCTCTTAAAAACAGATAATCATGCTGATACCAAAAATTAATGTTTTTAGATCGTTCCCATCCTAAGCTCATATTTGAGTAGACTGTCTGGTAGTTATCTGTAATCGATTTCTCAAGCGGTCAGCCCTTCGGAGGTCGAAGGGTGACCAGTGAGAAAGACTGGAATCCAAGATTTCGGGTCAAGATGTAAGGACTCCAGGAAATAAGAGAGGGAAACCTGGCCCCTTGGGCATAACAGTCAGTTTGGTTATAAAAGACCATGGCGATCAGTGGAAGCTGGGGTTCTTAGCTAAAAGATGGTGCTGATTTAACTTCTCTTTCTTTGGTCGAGCGAAAGTCTCATTCTGCAAGTCTGCCATTCAACCTGGGAAGAAAAGTTTGGTTTGTAACCTGCAACAAATAAACGTTTTACTTGTTTATAAACTTGACTCATTCTTTGTTGTAGCACTGACTGAGGCGAACGACAACTTTGGACTGGCTGTGGTTAAGTACCATTTGAGTTATCCCCCTTGCTAATTGGCTGTTTGGAGTCTCTAATCACTAGATGGCTCTGGTGGGGAGTCAATTTGTATAGGGCTTTGGTTAAGTGCCATTTGAGTTATCCCCCCTTTGCAAATTAGCTGTTTGGAGTCTCTAACCGCTGGATGGCTCTGGTGGGGAGTCAATGTGCATAGGGCTGTGGTTAAGTGCCATTTGAGTTATCCCCCCTTTGCAAATTGGCTGTTTGGAGTCTCTAACCACTAGATGGCTCTGGTGGGGAGTCAATGTGCATAGGGCTGTGGTTTAGTGCCATTTGAGTTATCCCCCCTTTGCAAATTGGCTGTTTGGAGTCTCTAACCACTAGATGGCTCTGGTGGGGAGTCAATGTGCATAGGGCTGTGGTTTAGTGCCATTTGAGTTATCCCCCCTTTGCAAATTGGCTGTTTGGAGTCTCTAACCACTAGATGGCTCTGGTGGGGAGTCAATTTGCATAGGGCTGTGGTTTAGTGCCATTTGAGTTATCCCCCCTTTGCAAATTGGCTGTTTGAACTCTCTAACCGCTGGATGGCTCTGGTGGGGAGTCAATGTGCATAGGGCTGTGGTTAAGTGCCATTTGAGTTATCCCCCCTTTGCAAATTGGCTGTTTGGAGTCTCTAACCACTAGATGGCTCTGGTGGGGAGTCAATGTGCATAGGGCTGTGCTTTAGTGCCATTTGAGTTATCCCTCCTTTGCAGATTGGCTGTTTGGAGTCTCTAACCGCTGGATGGCTCTGGTGGGGAGTCAATGTGCATAGGGGTGGATTTAACAGTATAAAACTGTACTCTTTTGTGAAGAGCGTTGATGCTCAGTGAGCAAAGTGAAGTGGAGAGAGAAAGAGGTGCAGTTGGCAGTTGATGGAGAATTCATAGATTTTTATTTTTCAAGAACTTTCCTTTTACGGATAGACCAGACTGGAACAACGAGTGAGGATGATTGCGGTCAGAGCAGTGAACGCACGCATACAGGTGCACATCTGGCGCCGTGATCATCGGATGTTAACCCTGTGGGACACATCGGACGCCAGGGAACTCACATCTTTGACCTAAATGTCTGGGATTCCTCTTTCTAAATTGTTGTTTTGGCTAGGATTTAGATTATTTGTCAACAATTCATGACTTGAAATACTGTTTTATTTTCAGAGCCAATATGCAAATTTGTTCATCTTTCGACGCATGGACGGTGTATAGAAGAGACGTGTGTAGAGTTGAGTTAGCTTGAAATATGGTGTTTTCCTTTTCTTTTCACTTAAAGGTTTTCTTTTCACTTTTTCACTTAAAGGTTTCTTTTTCACTTTTTCACTTAAAGGTTTTCTTTTCACTTAAAGGTTTTCCTTTAGCACTATCCCGAATGGTGTTGTTGTTTTCTTTTCACTTAAAGGTTAGTTATGTAATAAATGCTATTGTGAAATGATCTCAAGATGTGGAGTGATTTTGTCGGAATTGCTTTGTTTTGTTTGAATATTTTATTTTTATAAATTGTTATAAAATAGGGGAGGGGGGGAATAAGTAGAGTGATAAAGATAAGATAAAGTTTTAAAAACATTTCACTTAATTAGAATTTTACTTCATATTATGGATATCAAATACATTGACAGAATAATACTGTTTATATTTCAATTGATTTTGACAAATTGACAAATTGACAAAACTATGGAAAGTCAAAAAACGAATGCATCGTTTGGATCACGTGAATTTTTTTTAATCACGTGCGTGGGCGCTTTCATTTTATATAAGTTAATAAAATTAAATAATCTGTATAATATAAAAAGGAGGTTAGAATATGTTGTTGTATCCAGAAAACAAAGCAAAAACACGCAGTTGGAATCAGACATACCTGCAGTATTAATTCTAAAATTATGGGTGCGTGTGTAAGACCTTTGGCCAGGTTGAGTGTAGGAATATAATGAATGGAAAACCTGTGTTCAGATTTTCGTTGCTGAGATTGTGAGTGGAAGATAGGGTAAAGTGATTGGAAGTAGACAAAGATATCTTTCTTCGGTGTGAACTAGAAATATTGCCCCACGACCAAGATCGGGGTGAGGGGCACTGACAGCGATGGCGGTGACCGGGTCGGTAGGGGGTGAAAGGAACTGGATTGTTCCAAAGAACCCCATGTCTGGAGATTCCGAATAAGCGACCCAAGTTGATGTCACTGGAACGGTGATTGTGGATGGCTTCAATTAGTTTGAGTTGGTGCATCACCTAGGAGGGTGGGGGCAAACACCTGTATGCGCATATAACTTTGACCTAAATAGTTTTATGTTTCTGTTTTTTGATGTCCCATGGAATCACGCTGGGATCGATGATAGCACTGCCACCCACACATAATGCACAAGTTGAAGGTGAAAAGGTTGTTGATTGTTCACCCAGTCAACGGTCCCATCTGGCTAAATAATTGTCATAAATCGTGTATTGAAGAGTTAAGAAAAGTTATAAAGTGAAAATGTAACTTTTTGCAATTAATATTTTGTAGGGAGGAGAGATTAGTTGTGGTGGACTCTCGGTTTCCTTTCATAGTTGTGCACAAGGAAAACTGGAAGCACCCTCCTGGGCTGTCATATCCATATTGTTTTAGAGATCTGTGTTTGAAAAATGTTTAAATGTTGAAATTATAGAAAAGGTTGTTGTTTGTGAAATTTTAAAATAGTAGAACTATGTAATAAAAAAAAAATTGTATATAGTTCCTGCAAGTGTGCAGAAGATATTTGGGCTATTGAGAAATTCTAAAATAGTAGAATCATAAAAAAGAGTCTCTGCGAGAGTCACGCAGGTGGACCTGCCAGGCATGCGAGGGATGCATGGAACATTCACGTCGGAAGCGTGTACGTTAAGTGTCCTTTAAAAATACATATATTACGGAATTAATTTAATTAGGAGGGGATGTTTTTCGACGCCAGGAAAACGTGTGTGATTTAAAAATGTTTTACCCCATCCTCTGTTTGTTCATAAGATTGGATGAGGAAGAAAATATATTAATGAATTGTACATTGCTTATGAAAGAGCGTCAAAAGAGAAATGCGCTGAGAACCTGCTAGTTTACGGGTAGATAATAATGGACGTAATAGTGAAGATGATGATGGTGGTGATGAGAGTGATGATGATGTGTTAAAAAACCTATCCTACAGCAAACAGCAGATTCAGAATTGAGTTAAATGAGAACGCGAGGCCTAGAACAAATTGAGATCCCAGCGATGTATGATCTTGAGGGTGTGGATGGCGGTTTAATATGAGCTAGACTTTCGCCGTTTACAACTGAAGTGAATTAGAAAGCAAAAAACAAAAAAGCAACAACTGTGCTTTGCATGTGCATGGTTTCACAGCCATAAAATGATGACTAGTCCAAAATTGACGAAAAAACAATAAACCCTGTTTTTCAAAGAAAACAAAAAAGTAAAAAAAATAACAACGATGTTTTGCATGTACCTGATTTTATAATCATAAAGTAGGACTGGTAATGAAAACAACAAAAAAGAATGAACCCTCTTGTTAAAAGGAGAGAAAATATTTTTTTACTATTTTACTTGTTCTGCTTAACATGACCGTTCGCTTCGCAGTGGTACTAAGTTGCGTAGCTAATTCGGATTATTACTCACTAATCTATCAATCACAACGTGGGAGTGCGGTAATCGCTGGGTCAGGCTTTTCGACATATGCGGCCTTCATCAGAGCGGCAACTTTTCTCAAACAGTATCGGGTGACCAACCAAACTCAGAAGCGGCCAAATTGGTGACGTAACCGACGGTGTGAGCTATAGGGCTTCCTTTAAAAAAAGAGAATCATGCTCAGATCAAAAAGTATGTTCTTAGATGGTCTCCATGATAAGCCTCCCCCTTGAGTAGACTGTCTTGTAGTTATCTCTAATGGATATCTCCAGCGGTTAGCCCTTGCGTGGTCGAATAGTGACCTGTGAGAAAGACCTAATCCAAGACTTTCGGTCAGAAAGAAAAATAACCCCTTCTCAAAGAGTTAGAAGGCAAAGTCTTGGAGGGTTGACTTCCTAGAACTGCAAAGAGCAATACCTCAAATCGGCTGAATCAAGGTCCGAAGGCCAAGACGGTACCGATCTACAGAGTACAGCATCTATCGGAACATATGCTACACTTTAATTTTAGCATAATAGTCGATTTATTTAGACAAATAATATTTTTTAAATTTTCATTTAACTTATGTATGACGCCCTACTTTGTGGTGAGTGAGTGTCATTCTTGACAATAAAAACTTTTGTCTACTCTAAACTAGACACAATCACCACAATACCGCATTCACCCAATGGCTCAAATCCTTCTTAAAAGATCCCTAATAGTTTCAATGAGTTTGTATTTACAATAATAAATATACATGAGTAATGATAGGGAGTAGGGCAATCTACAAACTCTCCAAAAGTATGAAAAATAAAGAACCAAACAAAATGCTAATGGTGCAAGTTAGTAAGGCCCTCGCAACCCTCTGCTAAGCGTCAGACCTCCCATGGTTTTCCGGATCAAACCGAAAACAAGCAGGCCAGTCTCTAAATTGGAGTGGGAGCTAAAAGGCACATAAAAAAACGGATGGAATATGGGGATGGATGGTGTCATTCAAGATGAAAACAACATTTAGGGATGGCCAAGGGCAAAATAAATATGGGGAGTGGCCATCTTTGGAGGTTCTCTAATCCCAAAAAATTAAGAGGGATCAGGCTTCATTTATTCCACTAGTCTAGAAACCTTTTAAAGAAAAAATTCCAAGGGAAGGGTTCCGTAGAACCCAGGACCGCGCGTGCCATGATTAGGCAGGGAACACGTACTCGTACCTTGATCCTCGACGCCGAAGATAGAAACTGTAGTCTTTCTTCTGTCTTAGTATTCCAGCTTGATCTTAATCTGCTTCCACTGCATATCCCCGCCGGCGATCTTCTCGGCATCCTGCTGAGTTGGGAGCAGTATGTTCTATATGGCGCTATGTATGTAACTAGAATCTTAGGAGCCCCTTGTAGTTGTAATAGGGGCTCTTTGGAAACGCCGGAAAGCTCTTTTACAGTGGTGTCGGATATGATGAGGGGCAGACATCTCTTATTGAGTTCTTCCAGGGTACCCAGGAGTAATTTGAAAAGATTACATCGGTATACTGCTGGTACTGTTCTTTGAACAGTTGTCTATATGCCTCTGGTGAGAGTTGAGCCTAGGGGCCCAATACTGCTTTCTCGGCTTTCTTTGCTGGAGCTCGAAAAGCAGGAACTGGAGTAGCAGGAAGTGAAGTGGCTGCAGTTGTTACAGTCACTCGAAGTTGGGTAGTTGATCGCTGCCCAGTCTTGATGGAGAGTCTTTGAAGTGTAACGGTGGCCATTGAATTTTTCCGGGAGCAATAAGAGCCGATGATTTTTTGACGGCCCTCCTTTCTTGTCTTTGGTCTGGCCAGTCGTTTTGGTGAGGGCTTTGGGTTGTCACATTCTGACGAAGTTGAATACATGTATATAGTGTTTCTGGTTCCACTTGGTCGTGCAGCAGCCTCTCAGTAGGAGCACTGTGGGAATTGTTCTGGTCCATAGTCGTTCTTTGCTGAGCCTAGTCTACTGAGAACCACTTGTTGATTTGCAATATATTCTGTCTGGAAGATGGGGGGCGGGGCTAGTGGCACAGCTCTTTTTTATGTCTGCTTGTAGCCTTTCGAACAGGGTGTCACCGAAGGCAGCCTGTGATGTGGCGAAAGTACTTTCGGGTGCAATACTGTCTCTCTCAAACACGACTGGAGCACCGAACATCGACCCAATTGGGAAATACGAGGTGTAGTAACCACTGACGCTACTTGGGAACTAAGGCGTGTAGTACCAATAGAACCGAGACTCTACCAAACTGGAGCGCTACAGGGCGTAGTAACCACCGAAACAGACATGGACCCAACTAGGGCACTATCGGGTCTAGTAACCACCGAAACAGACATGGACCCAACTAGGGCACTAACGGATATAGTAACCCCCGCAACGAACATCGATCCAACCGAGGCACTACTACGTGTAATGCCTCCCTACAACGGAAATTAGTGAACTACTGAGCGTAGTGACCCCCGCAACGTATATTGAGGCATTACCGGACTTAGTGATCCCCACAACGGACATTGAGGTACGACATTGTAACGTGACTCCGCAACGGACAGGAACCTAACTGAGGTATTTCCGGGTGTAGTATCTTCCAACTACACGCCGTGGAAAGTGATAATTCTTGCATATTCTCCGTCCTTAAACCTTGCTCGAGACCCCCGATTCGGAACGAGAATACGACAACCTCAAAAGGTTACACTAGTCAACTCAAGCCTGCCAGCTGCTTTATCTAAGCTCGAAGTGGGCCGCTGCAAGGGAATAAAAAGCAATAAAACAGCTTGTTGTTACAAAAAAAGGCAAGTTGCCCAACAGGGACCGAAAAATAGATGCCCCAAAAGAGGGCCAGAATCCCCTGGGAGGAAAATAATATAGCTTTAAACTTGACTTGAGAGAGCGAAATAGTTGAACTACTCTTAAACAATCTCAAGTGATTGCCTAAAAGTGATCTGCCAAGATCGTAGAAAGAACAGATACTCGACTTGGTATTTATTTACATCTCACAGCGGTTACATGTGACACAAGATCGGGAAAGTGGGATGGAAAAGGAAGTAGACTCGGCCTACAAAAAAATGCCTGGGCAGCCCATCAGCATTCCCCAATAGAGGCGCGTCAGGCAATTAGTAATAAACAAATCCCTTCTCAAAGGGTGAGAAGGAAAAGCCTGGGCGTGAACCTAATACTGCATTTTATAGATAAGAAATAAGCATCACTTTCTAAAATAGAAGAATTAAATAAAATTAGAATTGTCGGAATAGGCGGTAAAATTATGTTGCTAACTCTGCATTGTCGATTCAAGATGGCGGACCTCTGAGGATTGCACGTGAGTTCTAAGTATTTATTCTGAGCGTTTGGCTTTTCATGTCAAAATACGCTGTAATTTTTCAAATTTAGAACTTTTCATGTAATTTCGGGTGAACAAATCCGAAATTGACATAATAATGTAGTTTGCCTTACTTTCAGCGAAACAATTCGTAATAATTTGCACTGAAATGTGTTTGTTTTGAAAAATGTTTTGTAAGAACAAATAAAATAAAACTTGGCATTGGGAATGTAAATGAACTTTACTTACTGATATATGACCTGTTGTGACTTGTTGGCATTCATCGAGCTTAAATTGGAAGGGGTTAGTTTACATGAAGTATTGAAAGTATATCCTAAAACATATATTTTCACAATAACATAAAATACATAATATTCAAAATGAGGAAAAAAAATCTGTCTTGATTTTTATTTTATTATTGTGTTCTGCATCCTCTGCGCTTTTAGGCGTATGCCTATATTTTATGCTAAATTTCTTAAAAGATGCTTTAAAAGAATATAATTAAACCAATCTCTCTCTCTTTCTCTCTCTCTCTCTCTCTCTCTCTCTCTATATATATATATATATATATATATATATATATATATATATATATATATATATATATATATGGCCTAAATTCTGGTATATATTATATATTAAATTGAAAAGATCTTGGCTTCTGGGATGCAAATTTACTTTACTTACTTATATATGCGCTGTTTATAAAGCTCAAATTGGAAGAAGTTAGTAAGCATAAAGTATTGAAAGTATGTCCTAAAACATATATTTTCACAATAATATATATATATTTATTTATTTATTCAAACATTGTTAAAAATAACAGAATTCGTTTGTTTAATTATGCCTTTTTTATTTTTTCAATGTTTCTGACGGTCTTTTTGTATTACAATCAAACAAATTAATAAATGTTCCATAGGTTTCACGAACGCTTTCGATTCTTCGTCGAATCATTCTCAGGTGCCGAAAGCAAATGAACAAATAAGCTGGAGAAAAAAGATAATTTTTTAACGAAACGCGCAGAGAACGTTTTTCGCATTGTTCCAAGAAGTCGTTGACGATTTAAATTCAAAAACGCTGGATGGCTTCACAAAAAAAATCGCATTACGTTAAGCATTATAAAATGTGACCACTGGTTCCATATGTGATGTTTTTAATTTAAGGTTGTTGTGTTATTATGTAGATAGCATCCAGTATTTTTTAATTTATATATATTCATCCACATACAGACTGTCTCGCTGTTTTACAGCTCATCGGCGCGGCTGGACCAGTTAGTGCCTCAAGCCAGGATCGAAACGCAACCGTCGAGCTGACAGTCGGCGCAGCTAACCCCTACGCTATCATGCGACACTGACTGAATGTAAGAAATATCTCAACGTTAGTAAACATTGCAAATGCCGGAGCTCGAAATTAGTTTTACCTAATGAGCTATGCCTTAAAGCTAAATGACAGTTGGCGATACCCTTACAAAATAAGCTCTATCGGGGGAGCTTTATATAGTCATCCACGTACAGACTGTTTCGCTGTTTCACAGCTCATCAGTGCGGCTAGACCGGTTAGTGCCTCAAGCCAGGATCGAAACGCAACCGTCAGGCCTAAATTCTAGTATATATTACAGGGTGACCCCAAAAAACGGGCAACAACTCTAATTAGGCCCCGTTTCTTAGTGTTCCGTTCGAATGAAATGAATTTTTGGTCATAACTAGTTTATTATATTCAAAACATCACATCAAAACACTAGGGTCTTTAGCCTTTTTTTCTCCATTCTACAGCATGTGTTCTAGATGGCCTTCATTTAGCTCCGTGCATTTCTTGAGGCGCAGAACAAAGTTGTCCATGACGTTCTTACAGACTGAATTGGGTATGGCTCTCATCTCCTCCCTGGTGGCTTCCTTGAGTTCCGTGATTGTTCTGGGTTTCCCTGCGTACACTCTGTCCTTAAGATAGCCCCAAAGGAAAAAATCTGGGGGGCTTAGGTC
>OY744543.1:31595566-31645566 GCA_963556195.1 Sepiola atlantica
GGGTTGGAAAATACTTGTAGTCCAGGGTTTCGAATCGTGTGACCGGTGGTGAATAGTCGTACTTCTATGCTGATGAGTCTTGATTGAAAAAAGACGAAACGTATACGTCCATAGATAAAAAATATAAACAATAACAAATATTTATATATATATCTCTCTATATATATATATATATATATATATATATATATATTTGTGTTATAATGGAATAATTCCAGGAGGAAATCCGGGTATGAGAGCTCAATGTGGTAAACAGAGCAAGAATAACGTAAAATATAATAGCTCGAAATTACATAATCGTCGATGCAATAATTTATTTCAACCTTGCGGTTTTTTCAAGCATCACTCAGACAATTACATTTTTTGAGACTGAAAGAAAATTGAATTACACTACGACAATTCAACTTAAAGATCGCTCCCCTTCGATCGCCATAGTTAAATATAAGTTTTAAATTCCGCCTCTCTCTAAAAAGATGTATCAAATTGGTTGCTACCACTACTCTCTCTGGTTGTGTTTGAATTGTCGTAGTGTAATTATGTAATTTCGAGTTATTATATTTTATGTTATATATATATATATATATATATATATATATATATATATATATATATATATATACGGGTGTAATCATGGAAGTCTCAATTTTTACATAGGGTATGTTAAAGTCGTCACAACGACAACGTAATATAGTTACAATCAATGGCAGATCTTGGGATGTAATCTCGAAAGCCTTTGTTTTCGTCAAATTAACTTTCAGTATAGAAGAAAATCTCGTGGCAGTTCCCTCGGTTTTGGAGTTAGATTCATTCTCGGTTTCGTTCTTTTCTTCTTCGTCTTTTCTTCTTCTTCTTCTTTTTAATAGCTCATAGCGCATACGCCGCTGGTAACTGACTCTTCGACCAGCGACAGTTAACTTACATGCCGTCCTGCATTTTATATATGTATCACTGATAAGCGTTGGTGGGATAGGTGGCTAGGGTGACCATTTTTTAAGTTAAGAGTACACGATACTTTGTCCTTTAATGTTTGTAAATATTATAAGAAATGACAGTCGACCGGATATATCGTCAATCTTCCTCTCGACTAGGTTCAAAACGGGGACGGTGTGTCACTAAGGGGAAATAAGACTAGCTTCTCTAGAGTACAAGGTTAGGAGTGGGTCGGTATGACGGTGTAGGCTGACAAGAAAATGGTGTGTGTTCCCTTTTGTGATTTTATCTTGATTCAAAGGAAAAAGTAAAAACGACTATGAAAGAGTATTTGCGTTGGTCTGTCACGATTATGTTTTAAATAGTATTTCATTTGATTGTCACGCTTATGTTTGAAAGAGTAGTTGCGTTGGTCTGTCACGATTATGTTTTAAATAGTATTTCATTTGATTGTCACGCTTATGTTTGAAAGAGTAGTTGCGTTGGTCTGTCACGATTATGTTTTAAATAGTATTTCATTTGACTGTCACGCTTATGTTTGAAAGAGTATTTGCGTTGATCTGTCACGATTATGTTTTAAATAGTATTTCATTTGACTGTCACGCTTATGTTTGAAAGAGTATTTGCGTTGGTCTGTCACGATTATGTTTTAAATAGTATTTCATTTGACTGTCACGCTTATGTTTGAAAGAGTATTTGCGTTGGTCTGTCACGATTATGTTTTAAATAGTATTTCATTTGACTGTCACGCTTATGTTTGAAAGAGTATTTACGTTGGTCTGTCACGATTATGTTTTAAATAGTATTTCATTTGACTGTCACGCTTATGTTTGAAAGAGTATTTACATTGGTCTGTCACGATTATGTTTTAAATAGTATTTCATTTGACTGTCACGCTTATGCTTGAAAGAGTATTTGCGTTGGTCTGTCACGATAATTTTTGTAACTGTGTTTTCGTTTCTCTGTCACACTTATATTTTGAAGAGTATTTTCGTTTGTCTGTCACACTCATGATTGAAAATGTATTTGCGTTGGTCTGTCACGCTTATGTTTGAACTGGTATTTGCATCAGTTTATAACGCTGATGTTTGAAAGAGTATTTGAGTTAATTGCTCACGTTCATGTTTTAAAGAGTATTGCGCTGGGCGGTCACTTTTATTTTTGAAAGAGTATTTGCGTTTGTTTGTTACGCTTATGTTTTAAAAGGTGTTTCTGTTGGTCTGTCACGCTTATGTTTAAGAAAGTATTACTTTGGTTGGTTACTCTCATTTTTGAAAGAGTATTTTCATTTGTCTGAAAGTGTATTTTAGTTAATCTATTACGCTAGTGTATGCAAGAGTATTTTCATTTGTCTGTCACGCTTATGATTGAAAGTGTATTTTAGTTAATCTATTACGCTAGTGTATGCAAGAGTATTTGCGTTTGTCTGTCACAGATATATTTGTCAGAGTATTTTCATTTCTATGTCACCCTTATGTTTGAAATAGTATTTACGTTTACCTGTCACTTTTATGTTCATGAGAGTAGTTGCGTTGTTCCATCACGCTTATGTTTTTAATAGTATTTTCGTTTGACTGTCACGTTTATCTTTGAAAGAGTATTTGTGAAGGTCTGTCACGTTTATGTTCTACAGGGTATTTGTGTTGGTCTATCACGCTTATGTATGAAAAAGTATGTTCCTTTGTCTGTCACGGTTATGTTTGAAAGTATATTTGCATGCCATGCTTATGTTTGAAATGGCATTTGCCTTGGTCGGTCACGCATATGTTTAGAAGAGTATTTGCGTTGTTCTGCCACGTTTTTTTTTTAAAGCAATGACGTTGGTGTATCACGCTGATGCTTAAAAGGATATTTGTGTTAATCTGTCACGCTTATTCTTTAAACTGTATTTTCGTTTTTCTGTCACGCTTATGTTTGAAAGTGTATTTTCCCTGTATTTGTCACGCTTATGTTGTAAAGAGTATTTGCGTCGGTCGGTCACGCTTATGTTTCAAAGAATATTTTCGTTCATTTGTCACGCTTAGGTTTTGAAAAGTATTTCCGTATGTCTGTCACGCTTATGTCTAAAAGGGTATTTGCGTTGGTTTGTCACGCTTATCTCTGAAAGAGTATTTGCATTGGTGTGTCACGCCTATGATTTTAAAAGTATTTTCGTTGGTATGTCACGCTTGTATTTTAAAGAGTATAGTCGTTTGTCTGTAACACGTATGTTTGAAAAAGTAGTTGCTTTAATCTGTCATGTTTATGTTTAAAACAGTATTTGCATTTGTCTGTCACGCTCATTATTTAAATAGTATTTTCGTTTATCTGACATGTTTATTTTTAAGAGTATTTGCGTTGGAGTATCACGCTTATGTTTGAAATAGTATTTTCGTTGTTCTCTCACGTTTATGTTTGAAATAGTATTTTCGTTGTTCTCTCACGTTTATGTTTGAAATAGTATTTTCGTTGTTCTCTCACGTTTATGTTTGAAAGAGTATTTTCGTTGTTCTCTCACGCTTATGTTTGAAAGAGTATTTTCGTTGTTCTCTCACGCTTATGTTTGAAAGAGTATTTTCGTTGTTCTCTCACGCTTATGTTTGAAAGAGTATTTTCGTTGTTCTCTCACGCTTATGTTTGAAAGAGTATTTTCGTTGTTCTCTCACGCTTATGTTTGAAAGAGTATTTTCGTTGTTCTCTCACGCTTATGTTTGAAAGAGTATTTTCGTTGTTCTCTCACGCTTATGTTTGAAAGAGTATTTTCGTTTATTTGTCACGCTTATGTTTTAAAGAGTTTTAAAGAGAATTTGCGTTGGTCTGTCACGCTTATGTTTTAAACGGTATTTCCGTTAATCTATAACGCATTATTTTGGAATAGCATTCTCATCGCTATATGCGCAGAGAACAGTGGGCGCATCTTACGAGTATCGTTTCTTGCTTTAAATGAAAAAAATGATAGAAAAGGAAACGAAACAATTCTCGCTTAAAAATGTTTTATTTGCGTTTTAATATTTCTGACATAACAACAGTTGTACATCAGGCTGGAAATCTTGACATACTACAAAACTTATTACATTTACTAAATATTAGATTTTCAAACATTTTTTTATTGTTAAATTTGAAAGGAACGAAAACATTGGGAAAAATCAGAGACGAGTTATGGTGTCACTCCGTTCAAAATATTAATAATATTTAATCCACTGGTCCGATCCAATGGCTTGCCGTCATGACCAAAATATTGGTAAAACGTAGCGTTTATTTGCTGTACTGTCTCGACGTCAACAATATTTTGAAATAGTCCCGATGGGCAGGATGCATATTTGATCGGGTCTCCATCGCATGAGCACTCACTACCAGCTAAAATGTTACACTGACGGGTTAATACACTAACTCCAAAGTAGCAGCCAAGACTCACCCACTCTGACCATTCCACAGTTGACCAGGTACAAATACCTATATCTTCGATTGAATTACAGTCCGTATCTGCATTACTGAAAGAAATTTTCAAAAATTGAATTAAAATAATTTAATATCATGTCATCAGTTACTGAAAATAACACATGAATTTTTTTTTAATTAAAAAAGAATTAATTAAGAAGAAAAGAAAGATAAAAATAAATAAATAAATATAAATCACAAAGATAATTTAATAAGTTACTGTCTAGTGGCTGTTGGAGTTTATTTCTAAACTTCTTAGTTTTAATATATATATATATATATATATATATATATATATATATATATATATATGTCTTGAATGTTTTAGTTTTTTGTTTTTTCATCATTGTGCCGCCCGACGTGAAAGTGTATTACTGCACATTGTTCCGGTTTTTGGGTTTTTTTAATGCATTTGGGACCGATTATTTGCTTGTTGGCTTGGTGGCAGAAATAATGCACAAGCTACTTTTCTAAGACATTTTCTAGGCTTTTCTTTTTTATCTTTGTTCTTTCTTGTTTTTTTATTTTAACTTTTATGTTTATGTTTTCCTCTTCTCTTCTTAAGTGACCTCAACTATTGCAACGCAACATTGTGTATTGTCGGTAGTTGAAACCCTTATTCCAGACATTTAATTTCCCTGATGATCTGTCAAGCAAGTACCTGCTTGGTAGTGAAACACGTGTAAAAAAAAAAACATTTAATTTGAATAAATAATATTTGTAAGAAAAAAATCTTTAATGGTGATCATTGGTGTCCTGAAAGTAATGCTTTGGTAAGCCTTCATAAAATCGCATATAAATGCTCTGTACTCTGTAATCGAGTATCATCGAGCTTGTTTTTATTGGCACAACCCCGGTCTTCACTGAATGATCTATTTTATAAGTGAAATCTCTCTCTCTCTCTCTCTCTATATATATATATATATATATATATAAAAAAAAATCTGGTGATACCAGATCAGGCTGCCCTGTGGCTCCCTGAGACGAAATTCACCTACATTGACGTTTTTGTTTTTTTTTTGTTTTTTTGTAAAACTTAATTATGTTCTACAAAACCAAAAACAAAAACAACAGCCCCTCTCCCTTTCTCCCTCCCCTTTTTTATTTTATTTTTAGAACTTGAAGCATAAATCTTTTACTATAATGACCAGATTCGGCATTAAATAACCCAAAAAGGGTTGATATGCCGTAAAACAAAACTACCAAACCAAAAACGATGATTAAACATTTGAAGATATAAAGAACTTGAAGCATAAAAACGTTTACTATAATGACCAGATTCGGCATTAAATAACCCAAAAAGGGTTGATATGCCGTAAAACAAAACTACCAAACTACCAAACTATATATAAACATATATTAATGTATATATATATAAATATATATATAAATATATTTATGTATATAAATATAAATATATTTATGTATATATATAAAAATATATATATAAATATATTTTTATATATATATATATATATATATATATATATAAAAATTCAAATGAAGATAATTTAATAAGGTAACGCCATTAGTTACAATCCCTGGCTATTGGGATTCATTGCAAAGAAATATGAAGCTTCTTAGTTCGCGCATGTTTTCTTTTACATAGTTTTGTATTCTCATCTGTTTTATTACTAGGAGATTTTTTCTAGCTTATTCCTTGTTTCACTATGTGTATTTTTACGGACTCATTTTTGCGGGATGTTAAATGTTTCACTTGCCATTGTGCTTGGTAATTGCATTTCAGTTTCCACAGTTGGAACTTAATTTTTCTACGATTGAACTCTTTACTTGACATGACTTGAATCATTTCATCCCAGTATTGATTTACTCCTCTCCAGGAGTTAGGCACAAGGCCAGTTTTCCTAATCTTACTCCCACAAGTAAGATGTTATCCAAGGTCGGGTCGGGAAAGTGGGGTTTAAAAATTGCCTGGGCAGCCCCGTCGGCATTCCCCGGTAGGGTGCCTCAGGCAGTAAGCAACAAACTCACTCCTCCCCAAAGAGGGGAGGCGAAGCCTGGGAGGGTGGACCTCCCAGAACTGCACAGGACAGACCCACAGACCGACGCAAATCAAGCCCCGAAGGCCAAGACAACACCAGCCAATGGGGTGCAGCATTCATCGGAACAGATACTACACTTTGATTTTAGCCAAAAGGCCAAGTTCAATGACCCCCAGACAAAACATTGACAAATTCCGAGCTCCAGTGGTGTCGCAACTGGATTCTGGCATATGTTAGCCTAGTATTCCCAAATGGTCGCCCATCCTTTGGGTCTGGAGTTACGCCGGTCTATTGGGGGTTGTCTGGTCCTGTGCAGTTCTAGGAGGTGCACCCTCCCAGGCTTCGCCTCCCCTCATTGGGGAGGAGTAAGTTTATTGCTTACTGTCTGAGGCGCCCCTACCGGGGAATGCCGACGGGGCTGCCCAGGCAATTTTTAATGACCAGAGTGCTCACTTTCTCGGGAGCTGGCATTTCAAACCCCACTTTCCCGACCCAATCTTGGGTCACATCTTACTTGTGGGAGTAAGATAAAACTGGCCTTGTGCCTAACTCTTCGGGAGGAGTAAATAAATCCCATCTGGTACTGGTTTGGCTTAACGTCGCTTACCTTCGGGAACCGGTGTCAACGTCGTTATGCCGTATGAACTCATCCAAAAGCAGAAGTAAGATTTTTCAGATTTTAATAAAAAATTTGACACTTTGTTAAAAGAAACGAACAAATCGTCAAACATAGAATCAGAAATCAAGCATATAAATAGAAACAAAATATATTTTACTTACTTTGTTGTCTCTATTATCTTCAGCGCATATTTGGGAACTTTAGTCACGGGGCCATTTGTACACAAGATTTTCGCCAATGTCGTTTTCTTTATTTCATCAAATCTTTCTATCAAACAAAAAATATATTATTCTATACATGTACAAATCAGTCTATGTAATTAACAGATCTTTAAAAGAGCTTCATCACATTATGATATTTGTAATTGTTACATAATAGCAAATAACAGATGGTAGATTCGACGGTACAACTTTTTATACCAATATAAAATCGTTATTTGTTGTCGGTCTTCGACTGAGCTTCGATCTATGCCCCCTATAAAACATTCCCAACAAAAACTCATCTAGCTACAAAAACTGTGCATAATTTCCCCCATCTCTCTCTCTATCTCTCTCTCTATCTCTATCTCTATCTATCTATCTATCTATCTATCTATCTATCTATCTATCTCTCTCTGTGCTGCAGACAAAATAAAACTTCTATGAGCAAAGCTTCTTTTCTAAGGCTCCACGTTCGTAGAACACAATACCGCGTGGTTGCTTCCCAGCTGACTACAGCATAGTTGATTTCAAGTCCAATGCAAACAATTTTTTGTTGTACCGTCCTCTTAGATAATCAAATTCTGACCAATTTCCAAAATCACTTCAAATAATAACGGTGGTATCTCACTTTTTACTCTCCTAAGTTTATTTTCTACTGTCCTAAGTTCACTTTTTACTCTCTAAAGTCTACTTTCTACTCTTTAAATATCCTTTTTATACTCTCCTAACTTCACTTTCTACTTTCCTGTTCAATTTATACTCTTCTAAGTCCACGTTCTACTCTCCTAAGTTAAATTTTTACTTTCCTAAGTTCACTTTATACTCTCCTAAGTTCCCTTGTTACTCTCTTAAGTTCACTTTTTAGTTTCCTAAGTTCACTTTTTACTCTCCTAAGTAAACTTTCTACTCTCCTAAGTTCACTTTCTACTCTACTAAGTTAACTTACTACTCTCTTAAGTTCACTTCCTACTCTCCTGAGTTCACTTTCTACTTTCGTAAGTTAATTTTTTACTCTCCAAAGTTCACTTTCTACTCTACTAAGTTAATTTTCCACTTTCCCAAGTTAACTTACTACTCACTTAAGTTTACTTACTACTCTCCTGAGATCACTTTCTACTTTCTTTAGTTCACTTTTTACTCTGCTAAGTTCGCTTTCTACTCTCCTTAGTTCACTTTTTATGTTCCTTAGTTTAATTTTACTCTCCTAATTTCACTTTTTACTCTCCTAAGTAAACTTTCTACTCTCCTAAGTTCATTTTTAGTTTCTTAAGTTCACTTTTTACTTTGCTAAGTTAACTTTATACTCTCCTAAGTTCACTTTCTACTCTCATAAGTTCACTTTTTACTCTCATAATTTCATTTTACACTCTCCTAAGTTCACTTTATTCTTTCCTTAGTTCACTTTTTACTCTCCTAATTTACTTTTTTCCATTCTTAAGTTCACTTTTTACATTCCTAAGTTCACTTTTTACTTACCTAAGTTAAATTTTTAACTTTCCTAAGTTCATTTTTTTCTCTCCTAAGATAACTTTCTACTCTCCTTAGTTCACTTTTCACTTTCTTAAGTTTACTTTGTACTTCGGTAATTCAACTTTTAACTCTCTTAAGTTGACTTTCTCCTATGTTCACTTTATACTTTTCCTAAGTTCACTTTATACTTTGCTTCTCTCCTGAGTTCACTTGGTACTCTCTTAAGTTCAGTTTCTACTCTCCTCAGTTCAATTTCTACTATCCTAAGTTTACTTTCTAGTCTCTTAAGATCACTTTATACTCTTATAAGTAAACCTTTTACTCTCCTATGTTCATTTTCTACTCTCTTAAGTTAACTTTATACTTTCCTAAGTTCACTTTTTATTCTCCTAAGTAAAATTCTCTACTCTCCTAGGTTTATTTTATACTTTCTTAATTTCGCTTGATACTCTCTTTAGTTCATTTCCTACTCTGCTAAGTTCACTTTCTACTTTCCTAAGTTCACTTTTTACTCTCCTAAGTTCACCTTCTACTCTCCTAAGTTCTCTTTTTACTTTCCTAATTTCGCTTTATACTCTCCTAAGTGCACTTTCTACTCTTTTAATTTCACTTCCTACTCTACTAAGTTCACTTTAAACTTTCATAAGTTGACTTTTTACTTTCCTTAGTTCACTTTCTACTTTCCTAAGTTCACTTTTTACTCACTTAAGTTCACTTTCAACTCTCCTAATTTCACATTTTGCTTTCCTAAGTTCACTGTATACTCTCCTAATATCAGTTTCTACTCTCCTAAGGTCACTTTTTACTCTCCTATGTTCACTTTCTACTTTCCTTAGGTCACTTTATACTCCTCTAAGTTCACTTTCTACTTTTCTACGTTCACTTTTTACTCTCCTAATTTCAATTTCTATTTTCCTTAGATACCTTTATACTCTCCTAAGGTCACTTTTTACTCTCTTAAGGTCCCTTTTTACTCTCCTAGGTTCACTTTCTACTTTCCTTAGGTCACTTTATACTCCTCTAAGTTCACTTTCTACTTTTCTACGTTCACTTTTTACTCTCCTAATTTCACTTTCTATTTTCCTTAGATACCTTTATACTCTCCTAAGGTCACTTTTTACTCTCTTAAGGTCACTTTTACTCTCCTATGTTCACTTTCTACTTTCCTTAGGTCACTTTATACTCCTCTAAGTTCACTTTCTACTTTTCTACGTTCACTTTTTACTCTCCTAATTTCAATTTCTATTTTCCTTAGATACTTTTATACTCTCCTAAGGTCACTTTTTACTCTCTTAAGGTCCCTTTTTACTCTCCTAGGTTCACTTTCTACTTTCCTTAGGTCACTTTATACTCCTCTAAGTTCACTTTCTACTTTTCTACGTTCACTTTTTACTCTCCTAATTTCAATTTCTATTTTCCTTAGATACCTTTATACTCTCCTAAGGTCACTTTTTACTCTCTTAAGGTCACTTTTTACTCTCCTATGTTCACTTTCTACTTTCCTTAGGTCACTTTATACTCCTCTAAGTTCACTTTCTACTTTTCTACGTTCACTTTTTACTCTCCTAATTTCAATTTCTATTTTCCTTAGATACCTTTATACTCTCCTAAGGTCACTTTTTACTCTCTTAAGGTCACTTTTACTCTCCTAGGTTCACTTTCTACTTTCCTTAGGTCACTTTATACTCCTCTAAGTTCACTTTCTACTTACGTACGTTAACTTTCTACTTTTCTACGTTCACTTTTTACTCTCCTAATTTCACTTTCTATTTTCCTTAGATACCTTTATACTCTCCTAAGGTCACTTTTTACTCTCTTAAGGTCACTTTTTACTCTCCTAGGTTCACTTTCTACTTTCCTTAGGTCACTTTATACTCTTCTAAGTTCACTTTCTACTTTCGTACGTTCACTTTCTACTTTTCTACGTTCACTTTTTACTCTCCTAATTTCACTTTCTATTTTCCTTAGATACCTTTATACTCTCCTAAGGTCACTTTTTACTCTCTTAAGGTCACTTTTTACTCTCCTAGGTTCACTTTCTACTTTCCTTTGGTCACTTTATACTCTTCTACGTTCACTTTTTACTCTCCTAAGTTCACTTTCTACTTTCCTTAGATACCTTTATACTCTTCTAAGTTCACTTTTTACTTACCTACATTCACTTTCTACTTTCCTACGTTCACTTTTTACTCTTATAAGTTTACTTTCTACTCTCCTAATTTTACTTTCGACTTTGATTAGTTCACTTTTTACTCCCCTAAGATCACTTCTTACCATCCTATTTTCCTAATTCAACTTTTTACTCTCTTAAGTTCATCTTCTACTCACCCAAGTTTAATTAATCTACTGTCATAAGTTCACTATTTTCTCTCCTAAGTTCACTTTCTACACTTTTAAATACACTTTTTACTCTCCTAAGATTACTTTCTATTTTCTTAAGTTCACACTCTACTTTCCGTAGTTCACTTTCTACTCTCCTAAGTAAACTTTCTACTCTCTTAAGTTTACTTTCTTCTCTCCTAAGTTCACTTTTTACTCTCATAAGTTCACTGTTTACCCTCCTTAGTTCACTTTTTACTTTCTTAAGTTCACTTTCTACTCTCCTTAGTTAACTTTTTACTTTCCTAAGTTCACTTTTTATTCTCATAAGATAACTTTCTACACTCTTAAGGTCACATTCCACTCTCCTAAGTTCACTTTCTACTTTCCTTAGTTCACTTTATACACTTCTAAGTTAACTTTCTACTTTCCTAAATTCACTTTTTACTCTCCTAAGTTCATATTCTACTCTCCTAAGTTCACTTTCTACTTTCCGAAGTTCACTTTTTATTCTCCGAAGGTCACGTTTTACTCTCCTAAGTTCACTTTTTACTTTCCTGTTTACTTTTCTCTCTCTTAATATCACTTTATACTCTCCTAAATTCACTTTATTCTCTCCTAAGTTCGGGTTCTACTCTCCTACCGTCACTTTTTACTCTCTAAAGTTCACTTTTTACTTTTTTAAGTTCATTGTATACTATCCTAAGTTCATTTTCTACTCTCCTTAGTTAACTTTTTACTCTCCTAAGTTCACTTTCTACTTTCCGAAGTTCACTTTTTATTCTCCTAAGGTCACTTTTTTCTCTCCTAAGTACACGTTTTACTCTCCTAAGTTCACTTTTTACTTTCCTGTTAACTTTTCTCTCTCCTAATATCACTTTATACTCTCCTAAATTCACTTTATTCTCTCCTAAGTTCGGTTTCTACTCTCCTACCGTCACTTTTTACTCTCTAAAGTTCACTTTTTACTTTTTTAAGTTCATTTTATACTATCCTAAGTTCATTTTCTATTCCTTTCTTTCCTTTTATTCTCTCTTTTGTTCACTTTCTACTGTTTTAAGTTCACGTTATGCTCCTCTAATTAAGCCATTAGTGCGATTGGTCCTTTTTTAATAATGTGTGTTTAACAGATAAGAATGTTTGGTCAACAGATGAGAATAATCGGGTCACGAAAACAAACGAAGGGAAAAATCAAAGTTCTTGTAAGTGAAATTCACTCACATCCGGTGCAAACATCGATGTTGGGATACGTAAAAGATGGAGAGATGAAAATGAAAGTATGGTGGCATAGTACAAAAAGAACAAAGAAAATTTACTGTTTAAGCCATTTCATTCTTTATGCTTTCTCACAACAACTGATTCTTCTCATACGATAGAATAAAGAAAATCATTACTTTATGCTTTTAGATTGTTCTAGTTTCATTCATCCTGGCGCTATCTACACATTATGTAACATAGCATCCATTTGGCTTCAAGGATTTGGGATTAGTGGTATTATTCTCAAATGTTCCGGATTAGAGAGGTTTTCTTCAACGATCCAATATTATAGAGATTGTCCTCAAAGGTTCCGGATTAGAGAGATTGTCTTCAACGGTTCCGGATTGTTGACTTGTCATCAATGATTCAGATTAGAGAGATACTCATCGAAGGTTCCGAATTAGAGTTGTCCTATACGGTTCGATATTACAGAGAGTGTCCTCAAGAGTTCCGGATAAGGGAAATTGTACTCAAGGGTTTCGGATTACAGAGATTATCCTTAAGGGTGCAGGGTAAGTGGCTTGTATTAAGGGGTTCCGGATTAGAGAGATTGTTCTCAAATTGTGGTGGATTAGAGTTTTCTTTAACAGTTCTATATTAGCGCTGCTGTCCTCAGTGCATACGGATGAGGAAGAGTGTTCTCAAGGGTCCCGGATTCGAGAGGTTATCTCAAGAATTCCAGATTCGGGAAGTTGTCTCAAGAATTCCAGATTCGGCAAGTTGTCTCCAATGATTTCATATTAGAGAGATTCCCCTCGACGGTCTTATATAAAAGTGATTGTCCTTAATTATCCATATAGGAGAGATTGTACTCAAGGTTTTCGGATTAGAAAGATTGCCCTAACGGGTTGCGGATTATAGAGATTTATTCAAGGGTTACGGATTTGTGGCTTCTCAAGGGTTTCGGATTAGAGGGGTTTCCCTCCAGGGTTACGGAGTAGAGTTGTCTTCAATGGTTCTATATTGGAGAGATTTTCCTTAGTGCATACGTTTTAGGGAGATTGTCCTGAATGGTTTTGGATTAGGGAGATTGTCCTCAAGAGCCCCAGATTAGAGAAATTGTCTTTAAAGATTCGTATTAGTAAGATTGTCCCAAAGGTTTTCGGGTTAGAGAAATTGTCCTATCGGTTTTCAGATTAGAGAAATTGTCTTTAAGGGTTTTAGATTAGTGGCCTGTCATGAAGGGTTCCGGATTAAAGTGGTCCTCAATGGTTCTATATTAGATATATTGTCTTCTGGGCTTCCTGATTAGGGGGATTGTTCTCAAAAGTTCCAGATTATAAAGGTTTCTCTAACGGTTCTATATTGGAAAGACTGTCCTCAAGGTCTCCGGATTAGAAAGATTTTCCATAAACGCTGTAATGGTCTGAGCCAATCCCCCAACATAAACGACAAAAATAACCTGTGAATTAAATTTGCATAGCGTCTGTGTGAATTGATAAGAAGAGCGGATTTGAAAATAAAAACATAATGAACTAGAAAGCGGCAGAAACGACGGGTGATTGTTAGACGATTGTTCCGGGTTTTTTTGTTTTGTTTTATGCATTGCTTTCTTACAAATTATTTCGACGTCATGATGGGAGAAAAGATTGATCTGAAGCTAATACCAAGGTTTAGTGGTTCGGAGCACCACCAATCTATTACTGAATGGTTGGAAAACGCTGAGCTCATGTGTCGGCTGTGCTCTGTAAAGAAGATAAAATGTATAATCCCTATGCGTTTGACGGGCGGCGCCTTTGTGGTTTACCAACAATTGAGTGAAGAAAAAAGGGGGATTATGCCCTCATAAAGGAAGCTTTATTTAGAATGTTCGCCCTGGACACATATGCAGCGTATGCACAGTCAATGGTATGCCGCATGCACCCGGGTTAAACTGTCGATGTTAATCTGGCGGAACTGTGGAAGTTTTCTGTACCATTCGATAGTATTACGGATCAAGGCCTTAAAGCTGCCTTTGTCCATAGGTTGCCCGACCATGTCCAACAGATCCTACGATATTTTTCTCGAATGGAGGAAATGAGCGTTTCTCAACTTTTGGCTAGAGCTATTTTGAGAGATGACCCACCAAGACCCGCATTAATTACGGCAGCTGTGGGGCCAATGCAAATCAAGGAAAACCAGACGAAGAACACCAGGATAAGGCGTATCGAATGCGATGGGCGCGACAGACGGAGAGCACAGAACCCCCAACAGCGGAGAAGTGGTGCAGGTTCTTACCGATGTGAAGGACTAAGCCACACTTCTCTAGATTATCCGAGAAAAGGTTTAGGGGACGATAGTTCTTTAGCTATATGCGTCTTGCTTCAATCACATGGGACCACGATTGAAAATGCGTGTTATATGCGATCAGAATCGGACACACGATACATAAACCTCGCGGAGGTGGATGCCATTCGAAAAGAAGAAAATCTGGCTATGCATTAAGAGGCCAAATCCTCACACCTGAAGACTGACCCCTTATGTGTTTACCGATGACTTACTAACACGTTGTCTAACAAATCCAGAGTAAGCACTAAGACTGCTAGTGAAATGCTTATCAGAAGACGGTTGCAAACCTTTTCAGAACTTGTCAAAGAATACGCGCTGGTGATAGACGCTGTGCTCGCCAGGTCAAGTCAAAATAAAGCCGATAAAATCAACAGAGTCCCTCAGAGGTTGCTGGAGGCAATGGGGAAGGAAACAGAACCTGTGTATCAGATATGTACCGCCGTCGATAACAGCATGGGGCCGAGTCAAATACGACGGACCCATTTAAACAGCGGACATCATGAAAAGAAAAAATTTGAAAATAAAAACCTAATGAACTGGAAAGCGACAGGAATGATGGTTGATTGTTAGACGATTGTCCCGGATTTTACGTTTTCGTTTGTGCGTTGCTTTCTTACAAAAGTTCCGTATTAAAGAGATTATCATCAAGGGTTCCGGATTAGAGTGATCACCCCTACGGGTTCCTGATTAGTGGGCTTGTTCCTCAATGGTTCGGGATTAAGGATCGCCATCAAGGTTTCCGGATTAGAAATATTTTTCAAGAGTTCTGGATTAGCGAGATTATTTTAGAAAAGAAAACGAACTTACTTGTTGTAAAAACGCCCGTGTGACTGTAAAAGAATGGATCGCTATCTTTTAACAGATTGAATTGATTATCCATTAATGTCTTTGTTGTCGGACCGTAGTTTTCAGTAGGTGCTTTTGTTTCAGAAAATAAGCCGGGCAGGAGCTCAATATCAAAGTTTTTCCTGATTTCGAAAGAAGAAAAAAAGAAAATAAAACTCATCATATGAAATAATTATATATCCACTGATCATAATAAAAAGGGTTAGAATCATTACTTAACGATAGGGAAGAATGAGTAGCCACTAAATTGTGAGCTTCAAAATTATTCATTGAAGAGTTCGAACGCAAAACGCGATAAATCCAATTCGTTTTAATTGAGACCTTAAACCAGAGGCGGGCTACCTCCAGCCCTCGGACGCCATCCGGCCCGCGAAGGCTTAGCGTCCGGCCCGCCACCCTGTTATGCTTTATTATTGCAATCCGGTCCGCGGACCTCCCAGTAAAATTCATATCATTTTGTGACATAGACGTAAAAGTAGTTTTCAATTAAAATTTACAGTGGGATAAAAATGTATAAATATCAGCGATCGATGATGCATGTATATTTCATTTTTCTTTAACTATTAATTTCAAATCCTTGCCCTGAGATAAAAATAGAAAAAGAGAAAGAGAAAGGCAAAAAGGAAACGAGAGACGAGGAAAGGGCTTAAAACAGAGAACTTATGTGAGGTGTGTCAAAACGAAAGCTGGGTCAACTTGCTGCTTCCCCCGTCATTATTTTTTATGATTCCAAAGTGGCTCTTCGTCGGCACCTTTTATAACATCACATACAGAAGTCTCTTGAGAAAAAATATCAGATTTGTAGAGTGTTCAATGCAATTTTTGTACAATTTATTCATGTAAACAAAATATAGTAATTCTGAGATTTCGTTTTTCACTCCGGCCCGCGATCTCCTTCCAAAAGTCTCATCTGGCCCTCACTCTGAAAAGGTTGCCCACCCCTGCCTTAAACAATAAAAACAAAAATATATTAAATCTAGACTTCAAATGAAAGCTGATTTTAAGTTAAATCGAAAAGAAATTATTTTGGTTTGGTAGTTTTGTTTTACGGCATATCAACCCTTTTTGGGTTATTTAATGCCGAATCTGGTCATTATAGTAAAAGTTTTTATGCTTCAAGTTCTTTATATCTTCAAATGTTTAATCATCGTTTTTGGTTTGGTAGTTTTGTTTTACGGCATATCAACCCTTTTTGGGTTATTTAATGCCGAATCTGGTCATTATAGTAAAAGTTTTTATGCTTCAAGTTCTTTATATCTTCAAATGTTTAATCATCGTTTTTGGTTTGGTAGTTTTGTTTTACGGCATATCAACCCTTTTTGGGTTATTTAATGCCGAATCTGGTCATTATAGTAAAAGATTTATGCTTCAAGTTCTAAAAATAAAATTAAAAAGGGGAGGGAGAAAGGGAGAGGGGCTGTTGTTTTTGTTTTTGGTTTTGTAGAACATAATTAAGTTTTACAAAAAAATCAAAAAAAAAAAAAAAAAAAACATGTCAATGTAGGTGAATTTCGTCTCAGGGAGCCACAGGGCAGTAAATTATTTTGGTATCATATTATGTAACACATAGTTTTAGGGTGTCGTCGAGTGTTTAAATGCAACATTTTTTGTAGAGACAGTTTCGTGATTTTGAAAACGGCGTTTATCGCGTTTTGCATTCGAACGCTTCAAATATAGGGTGCACATTTTAATATCTCTCTTCATATTTATTGTCAAGATTAAAAAAACTACTTCATTACTAGAAATTTTTGTAAAAGATTAATATATTTTCGAAGAATTTACGTAATCAAATTAAAAGTAGCATTTGGTGTACAGTGTGACTGTTTATGCCCGCCAACCCGACATGTGTCCGTTAGCCTTCGGCATTCAGGCAATTTCAGCCGATCGGCTTGAGCAACCTCTGATGCCCGTCCGCATTCGAGGAATATCTGCCCGTCGGCCTGAGGTATATGAAATATTTCTTGCGTTAGTATTTGAAATGAAAAGTAAAACGGATCTATTCATGACGTTACCAGTCCAAAATATTCTATGGAATCAGAACATGAACCTATAAAGATATTTTTCAAAATATTTAAGCCCGGGATTCTGTTTTGTTTTTTTAAATTTTATTTTCGATTTTTGGGAATTAAGTATTTCGTTGATATATTTGCTTTTAATTTTCCTTTCGCTTACATTGTCTTTCTCTTCGCTTTTATCTCAAGAAAAGATAAAAACAAATAATAATTTCGACGGGTTGACAGGCTTGATTGCTGTTTTTGTTGTTTTTGCAAAAAAATAAACAAATAATATATTTTTCAAACTTAAGGGGGACATCAAACACAACCAATTAAAGGTCAAACTAAAAAAGTCCCTTTAGATTTGAGAAAAGTATGTGTACTATTATTATCATCATTATTATTATTATTATTATTATTATTATTATTATTATATTTATTATTATTGGTACTCATTAGGAGTTCTCACACAAGTCATCGTAAGTGATTGCTCACTGATAATAACCGGTGGGGTTCCCTGGAGTCTGAGTGACAACAAGTCTCACCAGATTTCCAGTACTCTCCACCTCTTTTCGATAACCATTGCAAATGACTTTGCGATATCGCAATATCCGCTTACTATTGATTTATCGCTGGTAAGAACCATTGATATCCTCTGAGATTTGAGTGGCAATAAGCCTCTCTAATTTCCCAGTACTCTCCGCTCTCTTCCAGTGGAGGTCTGGTTAGTGCTTTTCCTCCTCGGTCTTCCAAACCATCTTTGACCCTTCACCTTTATTTCCTGTGGTATACAGCCGAGGCTGGTGACATCACTTTGGGGGAGGGTCAGTTTATAAAATGTCTTGCAGTTTATGTTCCTGGGGTTCATGTGGTGCTGTTTTTAATGTGCTTTTGTTTTCTTCCTATTGTAACTTCCATGTGACTGGTTACCGTTCATAGCTTATACCGGTCGATTTCCGCATTCGAGGATTTTCCTTAAGTTTGCAGCTGTTTTTTATCATTGCCGTCCTTTGTATGGTGTCAGTGATTCCTTTGATTCCAATTTCTCCCAGTCTTTTTTCCAGGTTATTGGGGATTCCTTTTGGCCAAGATCAAAGTGTAGTATCTGTTCCGATGGATACTACACCCCATAGACTGGTATTGTCTTGGCCTTCGGGGCTTGATTTACGCCGGTCTATGGGTCTGTCCTGTGCAGTTCTAGGAGGTCAACCCTCCCAGGCTTGGCCTCCTCTCTTTAGGGAGGAGTAAGTTTATTGCTTACTGCCTGAGGCGCTCCTACTGGGGAATGCCGACGGGGTTACCCAGGCAATTTTTAATGGCCAGAGTTCTCACCTTCTCAGGCGCTAGCTTTTCAAGCCCCTACTTTCCGACCCGATCTTGGGTCACATCTTACCTTGTGGGAGTAAGATAAAAATGGCCTTGTGCCTAACCTCCTGAAGAGGAGGTAAATAATATTGGGGATCGTTCCTCCTACGATTATTGGTATTATATTGACTTTCTTCATGCTCCATATCTCTTTCAATTCTCTGACAAGTTCCGTGTATTTGCTACATTTTTCCGTTTCCTTGATCTTCACTCTGTAGTCTTATGGAACGGCAAAATCTACGATTTGGCAAGATTTTTCCTTCTTGTTCTTGGCCTTTTGGCTAAGATCAAAGTGTAGTATCTGTTCCGATGGATACTGCACGCCTGTCCTGTGCAGTTCTAGGAGGTCCACCCTCCTAGGCTTTGCCTCCCCTCTTTGGGGAGGAGTAAGTTTATTGCTTACTGTCTGAGGCGTCCCTACCGGGGAATGCCGACGGGGCTGCCCAGGCAATTTTTAATGGCCAGAGTGCTCACTTTCTCGGGCGCTGGCTTTTCAAACCCCACTTTCCCGACCCGATCTTGGGTCACATCTTACTTGTGGGAGTAAGATAAAACTGGCCTTGTGCCTAACTCCTGGGGAGGAGTAAATAAAACTTTACATGTATTATTTACTCCTCTCCAGGAGTTAGGCACAAGGCCAGTTTTATCCTACTGCCAACATGTTTGTATCTCCATATCCTAGAGGATTTTATGATGTTCGTTTTCCAGTACTGTATTTGGTTTATGTTTGCACCATTTGTCCACGTGTTCGAAATGCAGTCGTTTGCATTATTATTATTATTATTATTATTATTATTATTATTATTATTATTATTATTATTATTATTATTATTATTATTATTATCATTATTATTATTATTATTATTATTATCATTATTATTATTATTATTATTATTATCATTATTATCATTATCATTATCGTTATCGTTATCATTATCATTATTATTATTATTATTATTATTATTATTATCATTATTATTATTATCATTATTATTATTATAAACTCACTAAGAGTTCTAATACAGGTGATCATCAGTGATTTCTCACTAATTATTACCTGAGGTGTTCCCTAGAGTCTGAGCGACAACAAGTCTCCTCAGATGTCCAGTACTCTCCACCTCTTTCAATAATCATTGCAGATGATTTCGCATTATCATAACAGCCGCTTACCATTCATTTCTCGCTGGCAACGACCATTAGTCGTCCCTGGGATTTGGGCGGCAATAATCATCCCCAAGGTCCCAGTACTCTCCGCATTCATCCAGTGGAGGTCTGGTTAGTGCTCTCTCTCCTCGGTCTTTCCATTTTTCTTGACCCTTCAGAACTATGTTGTGCGGTGTCAGCCGAGCCTGATGCCATCACTATCATTTTGAGAAATGGGGGAGAGAGTTTATGACATTTCTTGTAGTTTCAGTTTCCTTGGGATCATGTGGTGGTTTTTTTCTGTTTTTTGTTTAATTTCAGTTGCAATTTCCATGTGACTGGTTAGCGTTCACTGTTTATGTGGGTTGGTTTCCGCATTCGAGAATTTTCCTTTATATTTCAGCTGTTTTCATCATTTCTGTCCGTTGTATAGCCTCAGTCTTACCTTTGATTCCAACTTCTCCTAGTCTTTTTTCCAGGTTTTGGGGGATTGTTCTTAGTGCTCCTACGATTATTGTTATTATATTGCCTTTCTTTATGTTTCATATTCCTTTCAGTTCTCTGGCAAGTTCCGTCTATTTGCTTTATTTTCTCTGTCTCCTTGAGCTTCACCCTGTTGTCTGCTATGACGGCAAAATCTACGATTCGGCAGTTTTTTTTTCCTTATTGTAAACTATTATGACATCTGGTTGCCTTGTTTTGATTGGTTCATCTGTCTGTATCTCCATATGCTAGAAGATTTTGTGATTTTCGTTTTCCAGTACTGCCCTCAGTTTGTGTGTGAACCATTTGTTTGAATGTTGAAAATCCAGCTGTTTGCACAGTTCCCAGTGTACTGCCTTTCCCACACAGTCGTGTTTTTCCTTGTTTTCTTTTTCGGAAAGTTTGCTGCATTACGTTAATAAGTTACTTATCGTTTCGTCGCTTTGTCCACAGAGTCTACATTTGCTAGTTTTCGGGGGGGGGTTCTATCTCAGCTTTGATATAGTTAGTTCTAATCTCATTCTTTTGTGCGGCTGTTTGTAGTGATTTCGTTTCTCTGTTTAGGTATCCTTTTCGTATCCATGTTCAGGTGTTTTCGTGAGTCTAATCTCTTGTCATTCTTATGAATCGCCCGTGTAGCTGTTTCTCTTCCCACTTTTCTTTTCTCCTCTTCTTACTTGTTTCTCCGTTCTCTGCATTGTTCCTGTTGGTGTCTCTTTTTCTGTGTTCTGAGTTATGTGTCTTTCTAATTCTTTTTTGTTTGTTATTTGTAATCTTCTATACTTACCGGTCCTCTTCCTCTGTATTATTTTTTCACGTAGAGTCGGTCAGAATCATCCTTCGGATGCAGTGCATTGTTCATGGTCATTAGTTTCCTAGTCTTCTGGTCAATATGTCTCAGTTCTTCTTTGATCCAGTCTATGAATGGTACTGGATACTAGTGATATTGCCCAGGTGTTTATTCCTTTCACTAGATTCCTGCTATATAATTTAGGTTTTATGGGTTTTCTTGTTCTTCTCATGTATTCTTTTCCAATCTTTTTTTAATTTCTGCTGATTGTATGGTCTCAGCTTCCAGAACTCCCAAATATCTGTATGTTCATGTTCGGCTAGTTTCCTTATCTAGAACCTCTAGTGCATCCAGTTTTCCCTTCTCATTTTTAGCAGTGCTCACTTCTCCATTCCGAATTATATATGAATGTCGTAGTTGAAGATGTTGGTTGTGTTTATCCACATTTCCAGTTCCTTTTTAATTTTAGCAAATAGCTTCAGGTCGTCCATATTGTTCTGTATTAGTAATCATTTATCCGGCATCACATTTCCAGGGTATATTGTTGAGTTGCATCATGGCTATGATGAACAGTAACAGTGATAGAGAGTCTCCTTGGAAGATGCCTCTCTGTATTCTTATCTCAGTTAGGTATTGTCCTCTAGCAGTCAGTTCCTGTCTCCCTGTTCCCATTTAATCAAATTGATTATCTTCTCTGATACTTTGTGTATTCTTTAAGCACTCAATAATCCATGCTTGAGGGATCCTGTTGTAAGCTTTATTGTAGTCGATCCATCCCATGGCTATGTGCTTCTTCTGCTTTTTACCTCTTTCTTGATATGTTTCTTTTCTCTTTCCGGCATCCTTTCTGTTCCACAGTTATTAAGGGAGTTGTAGATATGTTCTCTCAGTTGTGCTGCTAATATTTTCAAATGGTTTCTAAACATGTTATTGGTATGTAAATGCTCGAAGTCGTACCCTTGTCGGTGTCTTTTTCTATTAATGCGGTTCTCCCTTTGGTAATCATGCCTAGTACGTCTGTTTTCTGGGTACATCTTCTCGGGTTTTGTAATAGGCTTTTCATGTAGGGTCGTGAATTTTTTGAACCACTATACATGTTGTTGTTATTATTATTATTATTATTATTATTATTATTATTATTATTATTTACTCACTAGAAGTGTTCACATAGTCATTATAGGTGATAGCTCGCTGACAATACCCAGTGGTTTCCTAGAATCTGAGAGACAACAGGTATTTTCAGGATTCTTCGCCACTTTCGATAATCTTTTAAAATCATTTTGCGTTATCGCAACAGCCGCTTAACATGGATGATTATCATTGTTATTATTATTATTATTATTATTATTATTGATTATTACTTATTACGTGTACAGTGCCTTTATTTCCGTTATCAATGCATCTAATTCTACCAATTCTTCTTTAGATTTTTTGTTCAATACACAGTAGTAGATTTCATAGTTTCATTATTATTATTATCATCATCATCATCATCATCATCATCATCATCATCATCATTATTATTATTATTATCATTATTATTATTATTATTATCATTATTATTATTATTATTATTTACTCACAAGAAGTGTTCACATAGTCATTATAAGTGATAGCTCGCTGACAATACCCAGTGGTTTCCTAGAATCTGAGAGACAACAGGTATTTTCAGGATTCTTCGCCACTTTCGATAATCTTTTAAAATCATTTTGCGTTATCGCAAAAGCTGTTTAACATGGATTATTATCATTGTTATTATTATTATTATTATTAGTAGTAGTAGTAGTAGTAGTAGTAGTAGTAGTAGTAGTAGTAGTAGTAGTAGTCGTAGTGATCAATTTACTTACGGGTACAGTGTATTTAGTTCCGTAATCGTCGTATCTATTTTTGGTAATGCTCCATCATATTTTTTGTTCAATACACTATAGAGGACTGGATAGCATGGAGCCCCATTTTCTCGTGATTGTTGAAGGTTCAACGCAACTTTGTCTGTGCCTGAGCCAGGTGCCTTCTTCAAGTATTTATCTGTTAAGGCTTTTACAACGAACCTGAAAAGAGGCGAAAAATAGAAAACATTTCTTATGAAAGTAAATTGTTTACGGGAGATAATGAGTAGAGTCGGACTAGATATGAGTTAGAGAGTATAATCTTCCCTCACTAAATATGACTAATAAAATGAAACATTGATCAGGATTAAATATGAAAATCGATAAAATCGATTGAAATATTTTTTTTGAACACGGACCAATAACTGGCATACATGACTCATGAGACAGATTTGTATGTAACTTTTGTTAAGAAAGCTAATAACGTCAATTAAATGGCGAGGAAATCGTTTTTGATTTTATATATAAGACTAGCTTACCCGTGTCCCGGCGTTTCCCGGGAAAGTATATTAACTCAATAAATTCCCGCTCCCAACGTTCAACTATTGATTTATTTGCTGCTTATGGTTGTCCAGCGCGAACCCAGACCCCACGAAATTAATGTAAAATACTTTTGTGGGCAGGATGGGGATCGCCATCCGAACTTATGGGGGAGGTTTAATTGTCAACTCGGACTTAAGGTCAGTGTTGAGCTCAAAAATGATATTTTTGCTTCAAAAAGACGTAGAATAATTAATAGTCAATTTCACCAAACTAAAATCAAGAAAAACAAAAATATAAATCTAGCAGAAAATTAATTTTTTTTAATTAATAAGAGGCGAAAAATAGAAAACATTTCTTATGAAAGTAAATTGTTTATAGGAGATCATGAGTAGAGTCGGACTAGATATGAGTTAGAGATTATAATCTTCCCTCACTACATATGACTAATAAAATGAAACATTGATCAGGATTAAATATGAAAATCGATAAAATCGATTGAAAAAAAATTTTTTGTTTATAAAAGAAGTGCGGTCGTTTGAAAGCAATGTCACCGAAGGTTAAAAAAAAAAGAAAGAAATTATAGCATACCTAAAAAACGCAACTAAAAGCAAAAGATGAACTCAACAAAGTCAATATGCTTTTATACAATTCGAAATGTGTTTGTTATGTTTTGGTAAAGGACACGGCTCAAGTATTAAAAGTAGGCAATACAAGAGAAGTAAACGCTAAACGTGAAAAGGGAAGGAAGCAAACACGTGACTTTGTGATGGAATCCGAGACACGGAGTGTTGTAAATAGGGCAGGTGTACTTGGTATTTGCTGACGAAACGGTGTTCATTCGATAAAGCTGCTAGTTTTTTTTTTCTTTGCCGGTGAAGTATTTTATTTACTTCCTTTCCAGGAGGTTAGACACAAGGTCGTGTGTGGGTTTTGATGAAAGTGTTTCTGTGGAACGAACTGAATTCGAACCCGGCACACCAAGGTCCTCAGTCCGCATCGTTAACCACTTGGCCACTGTACCAATTCCAAGCAGTAGCTATGAAATGGTTTTTTTAAGGAAAATAAAAAAAATATAAAGTAGGATTTAGGAAGCGAATTAAAACGAAATTAACGCCCATCTCGCACAGATGCGTTTTATTTCGTTATGTGTTCGTAAATTCTTGTAAGCTCCTTACACCAAGTGGTTTCATGCCTTGTCTGGAGCGATTAAATAGACGAAAATCATTCTAAAATACGAATGGTAAACCGCTATTGCTGTATTCCATCATTCTAAAATACGAATGGTAAACCGCTATTGCTGTATTCCATCATCCTAAAATACGAATGGCAAACCGATATTGCTGTATTCCATCATTCTAAAATACGAATGGTAAACCGCTATTGCTGTATTCCATCATTCTAAAATACCAATGGTAAACCGCTATTGCTGTATTCCATCATCCTAAATACGAATGGCAAACCGCTATTGCTGTATTCCATCATTCTAAAATACGAATCGTAAACCGCTATTGCTGTATTCCATCATTCTAAAATACGAATGGCAAACCGCTATTGCTGTATTCCATCATTCTAAAATATTAATGGTAAACCGCTATTGCTGTATTCCATCATTCTAAAATACGAATGGTAAACCGCTATTGCTGTATTCCATCATTCTAAAATACGAATGGCAAACCGATATTGCTGTATTCCATCATTCTAAAATACGAATGGTAAACCGCTATTGCTTTATTCCATCATTCTAAAATACGAATGGCAAGCCGCTATTGCTGTATTTCCACCATCCTAAAATACGAATGGTAAACCGCTATTGCTGTATTCTATCATTCTAAAATACCAATGGTAAACCGCTATTGCTGTAATGCATCATTCTAAAATAGAATGGCAAACCGCTATTGCTGTATTCCATCATTCTAAAATACGAATGGTAAACCGCTATTGCTGTATTCCATCATTCTAAAATACGAATGGCAAACCGCAATTGCTGTATTCTATCATTCTAAAATACGAATGGTAAACCGCTATTGCTTTATTCCATCATTCTAAAATACGAATGGTAAACCGCTATTGCTGTATTCCATCATTCTAAAATACGAATGACAAACCGCTATTGCTGCATTTTATAATTCTAAAATACGAATGGCAAACCGTTATTGCCGTATTCCATCATTCTAAAATACGAATAGCAAACCGCTATTGCTGTATTCCATCATTCTAAAATACGAATAGCAAACCGCTATTGCTGTATTCCATCATTCTAAAATAGGAATGGTAAACCGCTATTGTTGTATTCCATCATTCTAAAATACGAATGGTAAACCGCTATTGCTGTATTCCATCATTCTAAAATACGAATGGTAAACCGCTATTGCTGTATTCCATCATTCTAAAATACGAATGGTAAACCGCTATTGCTGTAATGCATCATTCTAAAATACGAATGGCAAACCGCTATTGCTGTATTACATCATTCTAAAATACGAATGGTAAACCGCTATTGCTGTATTCCATCATTCTAAAATACGAATGGTAAACCGCTATTGCTGTAATGCATCATTCTAAAATACGAATGGCAAACCGCTATTGCTGTATTCCATCATTCTAAAATACGAATGGTAAACCGCTATTGCTGTATTCCATCATTCTAAAATACGAATGGTAAACCGCTATTGCTGTATTCCATAACTCTAAAATACGAATGGCAAACCGCTATTGCTTTATTCCATCATTCTAAAATACGAATTGTAAACCGCTATTGCTGTATTCCATCATTCTAAAATACGAATGGTAAACCGCTATTGCTGTATTCTATCATTCTAAAATACGAATGGTAAACCGCTATTGCTGTATTCTATCATTCTAAAATACAAATGGCAAACCGCTATTGCTGTATTCCATCATTCTAAAATACGAATGGTAAACCGCTATTGCTGTATTCCATCATTCTAAAATACGAATGGATACGAGAAGAGGTATTTGAAAAGAGCGAGCTGCATTTTAATTTAAAATCTAGTGTAGAATAGAGACAATGTTGCTTTTAAGAACACGACCATTGAATGACTGATTGCACAGATTTTTGATGGTCCTTTTGTTAAATAAATTGGGAAACATCTACATATAAAACTAGCTGGTTTTGTCGGTTTGCTATCGCTTCGCAAAGATTGGTAATTGAAATACTAAAAACATCAATTCAAAATAATCAACATTTAATTCATAACTTTGTTGTAACCACGAAACAAAAGCAGTCTCATTTATTTGTATAGATAGATAAACATTAATATTTTGGTAATTTCGATACAAATTTATTTATCTTTTTATGTGACCGTAAAGAAAGGAAAAGAAAATAAAAAACAATTTTCTATTTTACTTGAAATTTAGAAATAGATCGCAACTTGTTGAGAATAAACTTAGTCTTTCGAAAGCAAAGAACATTTGAACACAAATGCTGAATATTTGTCGAGGAAACAAAAAACAGTATTGCAAAACAGAACTATTTGTCATATTTAAATCAAAACTATCATTGAATTAAAAACAACCAACAATAGCTAATTAATAAAATATCCTTTTTCAAAGCCAATAATCAAATTAGTTAACCTTGAAACTGATACCTCATATTCATAAGCAGTATATTAATAAACGGTGCACTTATTGTGTAGAGTTGAATAAACTTGAAATATGATAGTTTTAACGTTAACGTTAGCGCGAGAAATGGGTCCAACCTTCGCAGTTATCTATTTAGTAAAATAAAATACAAAAATCCATAATAGTCAATGAAATAGTCGAAAATTGACGTTACTTTGTAGATAAAAAAGAAGAAAAAATCTATAATGATCAATGAAATAGGAGAAAATCGACGTTACTTTATGAATAAAAAGGAAGAAAAAATCTATTATGGTCGATGAAATAGGGGTAAAATTGCCGTAACTTTATAAATAAAAAAGAAGAAAAAAATCTATAATGGCCAATGAAATAAGGGGAAAATTGACGTAACTTTATAAATAAAAAGGAAGAAAAAATCTATTATGGTCGATGAAATAGGGGGAAATTGACGCAACTTTATAAATAATAAGGAGGAAAAATCTATAATGGTCAATGAAATAGGGGAAAATCGACGTCACTTTATGAATAAAAAGGAAGAAAAAATCTATAATGGTCAATTAAATAGGGGAAAATTGACGTTACTTTATGAATAAAAAGGAAGAAAAAATCTATAATGGTCAATGAAATAGGGGGAAATTGACGTTACTTAACGAATAAAAGGAAAGACAAAATATATAATGGTCAATGAAATAGGGTAAAATTGCCGTAACTTTATAAATAAAAAGGAAGAAAAATCTATAATGGTCAATTAAATAGGGGAAAATTGGCGTTACTTTATAAATAAAAAAGAAGAAAAAATCTATTATGGTCGATGAAATAGGGCAAAATTGACGTAACTTTATAAATAATAAGGAACAAAAAAATCTATAATGGTCAATGAAATAGGGGAAAATTGAATTTACTTCATAAATAAAAACGAAGAAAAAATCTATAATGGTCAATGAAATAGGGGAAAATTGAATTTACTTTATAAATAAAAAGGAAGAATAAATCTATAATGGTCAATGAGATAGGGGAAAATTGACGTTACTTAATGAATAAAAAAGAAGAAACAATCAAATACCTGTCAATTTTTTCTGCCTTTGATCCCTTCATTCCTTCCAAAATTTTTGTTATACCAGTTTCAAATAGTTTTGCTGGTGTGTAATAGAAGCTATCCATTTCGACGTCGGTGCCATCGATTGCAACCTTTGTTGGTATCATCGAGTCAACAATCGCAGTGTAGACAAGGCTGAATACGTTATATATACTGGGTTTTTCATTAGCTGAATATGAAGTGGTACTCGTGATGGGTGTGGTTGATGTGTCCAAAGCTGGCAAAAGTTCATTATACACGATATGCTGATATTGAGCGATCACAATCTTCCTGGCAGTCTGGAAAATGGTCTCATCGTTGGCATCTTTAAGGATATATTTCAGTTTTGTTGCAATAGCATTATGATGAAGTACCCATACAGTATACATAGTCATGATCAGAGGGTCAATATTAACACGTCGATCCCCTAAAACCAGAAAAAAATAATTTGTCCATATATATATATATAATTATGGCAAATTCATCAGCCAATTCCTATCCGAAACTAAGATCCTAATTCGGACTATTGAAAGGGTCTACCAAAGGATATCTAGACACGAGTTATCTATTATATTCAACAATACTCGCCTGAAAGAGAAAATGCTGCCTATATATATATATATATATATATATATATATATATATATATATATATATATATATATATATATATATATATATATGGGAAGAGAAGGTTGAAGGTAATCCGACATTTTCCCATCACGTCGGATTACCTTCATCCTTTTCTTGTTTTCCTTTTTCATTTTCCCATATATATATATATATATATATATATATATATAAATTGATCTGATTTGACATAATGACAAAAGTAACAGATGTTTATAAAATTACCAAAATATCAAAGAATTATTAAATTAAATAAATTATTTGGTATTTAGGCATTACTTTATTACTTTAATAATAAAAAGTTATGTTTTTTTTAATATAAAAAGTATAATTATTGTCAATATATCTTACTGGAATAGAATGCGTTAAAAGGGGGATAACTCTTAAATAAGGTGCGTTGAGCGGAAATAACTGTATTAAGGGGCAAGAACTCTTCTAGTCGGCGAACGAAAGAGATGTTAATTGTAATTTTTGTTGTTATTCATTTCATTGTCGGTCAGAATTTGATGGAGAAAATTAAAAATGAGTGCACTTACCAGCATCGAAGCAATGTTCACTTTTTGGATTTGGTGTAGGAATTACACAGTCAGAAAATTCATATTTCGGCAAAAACTTCTTATCGTCACTCACTTTCAATAAACCTATGGGATATAAAAGGCGGATATATACGTGCTTTTTCAGATAAATAATGCTATTGTTATACGTTTCTTATTCAATTTTTCAGTGCAGAAAATCTGCTTACTTTTAAAATGTATATATCCTTAGTTAGGTGTAGATTAACATCCTCCGGTGTATCCTTACCAAATAAGATTCTACTTTTTAAGGCGATTACGTGTAAATACCCTGAAAAACTTAACAGAAAAATTATTCTAGAATTCATAGTGGGTGCCAGTTTTGTATAAAAGTTTAATGTAAATTATTCTCAGTTCCGGGGAATTCTAGCGTTTTAGGAAGGTTAACACTAAGTCCGAGTGGCTGCTGGTTAAGGTTGGCTTAGATTTAGGATTATGTTATTAGACTGTAACGAATGATTTTAAAAATAATTTACTGGAGAACAAGAAGTTATTTTAATGTTTAAAAAAATAATTAATTGAAATGTTTAAAAAAAATAATTTATTAGAATTGTTTGAGAAATAATTTATTGGCGCAAGATTATTTATTGGGATCTTTTGAAAAATAATTAATTCGCAAAAAATAATTTATTGGAATTTTTTTTAATAATTTATTGGAATGTTTTGTAATAATAATTTTCTGAAGTAAAATAAATTATTGGAATGTTTTTAAAAATAATTTATGAGAATGTTTTTTAAAAATAATGTATTTGAGAAAAATAATTTATTAGATCATTTTGAAAAATTTATTGAAATATTTTGAAAAATAATTTGTTAGAATGTTTGAAAAATATTTTATTCGAATATTTAGAAAAATAATTTATTTGCAAAATATAATTCATGGAAATGTTTTGAAAAATCATTTATTAAAATGTTTTAGAAAAAATTTATAAGCGAAAAAAAAATATTGGAATATTTTGAAAAATAATTTATTGTCGAAAAATAAATAATTGGAATATTTTCAAAGATAATTTATTGAAAGATTTTGAAAAATCATGTATTAGAATGTTTTAAGTAATAATCAGTTAGTGAAAAATTATTTATTCTAATATTTTGTAAAAAGAATTCTATTAGTATGTTTGAATAATAGTTTATTTGAAAAAAAAAAATATTAGAATTTTTTAAAAATATTTTAGTGGAGTGTTCTGAAAATAATTTACGGGCGAAAATATATTGAAATATTTTGAACAATAATTTTCAGCCAAAACAAATTATGTGAATGTTTTGAAAAATAATTAACTGGCGATAAAATAATTTATTGGAATGTGTTAAAAATAATTAATTGGAATGTTTTAAATAATTTTGGAGGAAACGTTTAAAAAATAATTTGTTGTAAAAAACTAATTCATCTGAATGTTTTGAACAGTAATTTAATAACGATAAAAATTATTGGAATGTTTCAAAATATAATGTATTTAAATGTGTAGAAAAATAATTCATTATCAAAAAAAAATATTGGAATGTTTTGAAAAATAATTTATTAAAATGTTTTCAAAAATAATTTATTCGCGAAAATAATTTATTGAAATGTTTCGAAAAATAATTTATTGGAATGTTTTCACAAATTATTTATTGGAATGTTTTGAATAAACATTTATTGACAAAATATTTATTACAATGTTTAGAAAAATCATTTATTGTGATGTTTTGAAAAATAATTTATTGGCGAAAAATAATTTATTGGAATGTTTGGAAAAATAATTAATCTGCAAAAAGTAATTAATTGGAATGTTTTGAAAAATAATTTATTGGAATGTTTTGTAATAATAATAATTTACTGAAGAAATATAATTTATTGGAATTTTTTGAAAGATAATTTCTCAGAATGAAGAAATATAATTTATGGGATTATTTTGAAACATTTATTGGAATATTTCGAAGAAAATATTTAATAAATGTTTCAAAAAAAATTATTGGCAAAAAATAATTTATTTGAATGTTTTGAATGTTTTGAAACATTATTTATTAGAATGTTTTGAATAAACATTTATTAAAAAAATATTTATTACAATGTTTTGTAAAAATCATTTATTGTGATGTTTTGAAAAATAATTTATTGGCGAAAAATAATTTATTGGAATGTTTGGAAAAATAATTAATTCGCAAAAAGTAATTAATGGGAGTCTTTTGAAAAATAATTTATTGGAATGTTTTGTAATAATAATAATGTTTTTTTAAGATAATTTCTCAGAATGAAGAAATGTAATTTATGGGATTATTTTGAAACATTTATTGGAATATTTCGAAGAAAATATTTAATGAATGTTTAAAAAAAAATTATTGACAAATAAATAATTTATTTGAATATTTTGAAACATTATTTTTGAGAATGTTTTGGAAAATAATTTCTTAGTGAAAACGAATCATTGGAATATTTTGAAAAATAATATTTGAAATGTTTAAAAAAAAAATTTATTGTCGACAAAATGTATTGGTATAGTTAAAAAAAAACAATTTATTGTCGAAAAATAATTTATAATAATGTTTTAAAAAATAATTGATTGGATTATTTTCAAAAATTATTTATTTGAATTTTTTGATAATAATTTATTTAAGAAAAATTATTTATTTGAATGTCTTTAAAAATAATTTATGTAAATGTTTTGAAAAATAATTTATGTAAATGTTTTGATATATATTATATTATTGGTCAAAAAAGGTTAATGGAATGTTTAGAAAAATAATTTATCTTAATGTTTTTAAAACATAATTTATTGGAGAAAACAATTTTATTGGAATGCTGTGGAATGTAATTTATTAGAATGTATTGAAAAATGATTTGTTGCAATATTTTGTAAAAATAATTTATTAGCAAAACATAATTTATATTTTTAAAAAAATGTATTTGCAAAATATAATTTGTTGGAATTTTTTTACTAATTTATTGGAATGTTGTAAAAAATGTATTAGCAAAAATGGTTTATATAAATATTTTGAAAAATAATTTACTGGAATGTTTTTAATGATAATTGTTAGAGAAAAATAAGTTATTAGAATGATTTGAAAAAAAAAATCATCGGAATGTTTTGAAAAATAATTAGTTAGCTAAAATAATGAATTTGAATGTTTTAAAAATAAGTTACTTTATGTTTGGAAAAATAATTCATTGGAATGTTTTAAAAATAATTTATTGAAATGTTTTGAATAATGATTTATTTGTGAAAATAATTTATTGGAATGTTTTGTGAATCAAATTTATTGATATGTTATAAAAATCATGCATTGAAATATTTTGAAAAAGAATATTCAAAAAATAATTTAACGCTAATAAGCGTAAAATTATTTTTTGAATATTTTGAGAAATTATTAATTTAGGATAAATAATTTATTATAATTTTTTGAATAATAATTTATTGGACAAAAATAATTTATTTCAATGTTTTGAAAAATAATGTATCAGAATTTTTGTTAATAATTTATTTGATACAAAGAATTATTGGAATGTTTTAAATAATAATTTATTGGCGAAAAATAATTTATTAAAAGGTTATGAAGAAAATATTGGAATATTTTTAAAATAATTTATTCGAATGTTTTCAAAAATAGTTCTTTTAATGTTTTCAAAAATAATTTATTGGAGAAAATAATTTATTCAAATGTTTTAATAATTTATTTGAGTGTTTTGAATAATAATTTATTAGAGAAAAATAATTTCTTGGAACTTATATTAAAATAATTTGTATGAGTAAAATTATTGATTGAAATATTTTGAATAATTATTTTTGTACAAGAATAATTTATTAAAATGTTTTGAAAAAAAATTCATGGAATGTTTTGAAAAATAATTTATTGAAATGTGTTGAAAAATATTTCATTGGAATGTTTGGAAAAATAATTTATTTACGAAAAAGAATGCATTGATGAAAAATAATTTATATGAATGTTTTTTTAAATAATTTATTGGAATGTTTTGAAAAATAATTTATTGGCAAAAATTATGTATTGCGATGTGTTAAAAATAATTTATTAGAATGTTTGAAAACTAATTTATTGGCGAAAAATTATTTAGTTGAATTATTTAAAAAATATTTGTGCAAAAAATAATTTATTTGCTGTTTTGAATAATAATTTCTTGTTATGTTTTAAAAAATAATTTTGTAACGACAAATTATTAATTGGAATGTTTTGAAAAATATTATTGCAGAAAAGTTATTTATTAGAATGTTTTGAATAATATGAGGAAAAATAACTTATTGGAATGTTTTGTAAAATAATTTATATTGTATGTAATGGTTTCAAAAATTATTCATTAGAATGAATAAAAGATAATTTATTGGAACGTTTTAATAATTAATTATTGGAACGCATAAAAATAATTTATTGGGGAGAAAGAATATTTTTTTAATATTGGGGAGGACGAAATGCAGTTATATCACTGTAAAATTGATTGAAGTGTTCTTGTCTTTATGATTTTGTTGCCACCGAAAAAAGTTAATATCGGGTACAAAATTGGCGTAACATCAGCAAGAGGAGACAATACAAAACGTAGAATAAACGAAACGAAATTGCTTCATTTATGAAAGTTCAACAGCACTTATAAGTGTACGTTCACAGAAGAGAACACGCAGTCGATGAATCGAAAGAAAGAAAATCGTAATTTGTAAACAATTTGCAAATTGAAATTTAACATCTGTAAATGGTTTTGTCTTTAAGCATTTAAACTTGCATATCGCTAGTTATATAAGCCATTCATTTAAAAGAAAAACAGAAAAAGTGCGAGGACTGTTACTATTTATACTTGCATAAGAGGTCAGTTTGAAGAAGACATTTGTAGGCTAGTGAGCATTCCCAAAACATACTAAGTACTCCGTTTTTCTTTTTTTTCTTCTTCTTTCTTCCTTTATTTTAAATGCTCGTAAAACAACAATTTAGTTAATTTAATGTTTTTACAATGGTCACTTACTGTTCGAATCATTGTCACCTCCATCGACTTTTTGGCTAAGATCAAAGTGTAGTATATGTTCCATTTTTTTCAACTCAACTGACCCTCTTTTTCAACTGGCGATAGAGATATGGAAATTACCGCTACAAATAGTGGGGAGGGATAAAGTGAAACACCCCAGCCCGGGGGCGAACAATTAAGGAGCTGCTCCTAAAGATGGCAACTCTCCCACCCGAAGCTCCTCCAATCGGGGAGCAAAGCCTAAAATCGATAGGGCCTGCCGCATGGACAATGAAAAATTAGAAGCAGCTCTCTTAAAGGGTAACTCCCTCACTCGAAGCTCCCCTAATCGGGGCATAAAACCCAATATCGATGGGACTTACTGCCCGGATCACGGATAATCGGAGGCAACTCCCTAAAGAACAAATCCCCTATCCGGAGCTCATCCAATCGGGGATAAATAACTAAATCGACGGGGTATCCCCCGGACAATAGAACAACCAGGGCTGTTCCCTAAAAAGCGGGTCCCCTGTGAAAGGGGTTCAAATAAACCTTCCAACCAAGCCCACGCCCGGGTTGCTGGGAAAGCAACGTACAGGCGTGAACAAAAACACTGTCCGACAGCTCGTCTGAAAACGATGACCACCATCCGACTTCAGATCCAGAACGAAGAAAGTAAAAAGTAAAAAGACTGGGTCGGTCAGCTCTTCTTTGAACACTTCTGAATACTATCCCTTTCTGTCGGGAACAACCAACTAATAGCCGGGATGGCCAATGCGTGGAAGCTTCATTATCTCCATCACGCTTGTCCCAGAAATAGCTGTAGAGGACGACGACGACAATCTAGACACTTTTATACTTCCAGCACACCCACAGAGGACAGTGCTATCAGTGACAGCAACCTGGGGACTGCAGTCACAGCTGAACCCCGCAATAGAAACGCCTAATACACTGAGGACAACATCCTTAAGCCCGTGCGTGGTACGTAGGAGGACATTCAAAAAAGAACGGCGTCCTTTGTCACTTCGGACATGAAACAAAAAGGACTGACTGGGGTGAAAAGGAAATAATGGTGGAGCTCCTTGTCGATCTGCAAATGCCTATGCAGTATCCGTTCGCAGGAGCTACTCTATGTTGGGCGTTCTGTTTCACACGTCGGAAAAGGCCGAGAAAGCAACCAGAACCGACCACAGGTGGAAGAATCTTGAAATTTAACCGAATACCTGAGCAGAAGGAGGACGATAATATCCACCCTCGGCGTTCCGTCATATGTCTAGGCGGTATAATTCGGGGCTGTCATTAGCCAGTACGGAGATGTAGAGGCATTCATCCCCGTCAGAGGTCTCAGGGGTCATTTGGGAGACTAAACCCTGCGAGTGAAGCTGGATAGGGACGGTTTCAACAACATACCAACTCTGAGCAGGTATAAAACGTAGACAATCTAGGTCATAGTTTAAGGCAGATGACTACACTACTGGCCATGTCAGCAGCAGTGGCATATGTCTAAATTCTATCCTTAAAAACTAAGGCCGCTGTTGCAGTGACGGGACCAACAATTACGCCCATGACAGTCGGGGAAGGGAAAAACTCAAATGGGGGTGTCTGGAACACAGTGGCGCAAAGAAATAACAAAAGAAAACGCGGGACCAACTTCTAACCCTGCCCCCAAGGACAAACACTCGACACCTGAAAAGAAGACCCCTGAGCAAAACCTCCAACAACCTCATCCACAGCCGTCAACTTCAGAAATGTCAGAAACGCCAAACATGATAGCTGCGATCGAGCTGGTCACTTCTTCAGAATCGGAAGGGAACGAAGCAATGACAGGTAGAAAAACCCCGACGCGATCGCAGAAGGCAAAGACAAAACGAAGAAAAGGAAAAGCAAAAAAAAAGAAGCTGAACTCTAACCCGCGTCCAGAAAGAAGAAATGCAGCGAGTTGAAACTTCCCCGACGCCCCAATGGTGATGTCCTTCCTGAAGCCTAAGCAGTGTGGGAGGACTAAGTGCCTGTGGCGAATGGTTAACGAGGCAGTCAACGCGCTATCCGGTGTGAAGCTGGTGGAAAAGGAGCTAAAAAAATTGAACAAAGGGCAGAAGGTAATGTCCCCATTTATACTCACCCCTATTTTTATCGTGTTATTAAATTAACTTTCCCTCTGGGCGTCGGGTGGGTGGCGCGAGGCGATCGAATTACGACCGAACTTTTGACAGGCAGCCTGGGAAAGACCTGCGGTGTCTTCACTACTGAGAATTTCAAGCCGGTAATCAGCACTGAATAGTCCTCATGTTTACAAAATTAAACTTGGCAAGTCTCAATACTAGGGGCATGAGATCCCGAAGCAAGGCTGCTCGCGTGCTTAGGAATCTTCTGGTCCGCAACATAGATGTGGCTGCGCCGCAAGAAAATCACTATGATTCGATTCACGACTGTTGTTTGCTGTCTAAACATTACGATGTTTCTCAGCATTTGGCAGCGGTGTTTCCTTGTTAGTGAGTCGTACCTTGTCTGCAAAAGTAAACATTGTACCCACAGATGCAGAAGGTAGGCTGGTCGTGGCCGATGTTGCCGTTAACAACAGCAAGTTTCGGATCGTCGCGGTGTATGCACCCAACACACCTGTCGAGATGGTTTTCTTTTTTTTCGGAGGTTGAAGGTGTTTCTCGCGGTCTGTACTCAACGTCCGAACGATAGGGGTTTGGAGATGTCCGACTTGGAAAGTCATCGACATGCTGAGAAACTGTCACTCCTAGGCGGACCTTGATAGAGGAGTCCACGTGGGGCCCTGAAGTTGATAAGGCCTTTCCCAACCTCATCCCCGACCATTTGATTGAAGGCGGACGTAGACCAAGAGGGCAACCGCTGTTCTTTAACAAATGCTGAGATGCGCTCAAATTACTGCCGGGTTTCACTGACCTTGAACGGTACAGAAAGACGTTATATTGATAGATAGTGGCGAGGACCGCTTCCGATCCGCTGGGACGGTCGAAGGAGGAGATCTGTATATAGTAGAGTTGGGCGCCAGCCTGGAGTCATCTCAAAAGCTTTGAGTTTTCTCTGACCTGGCGATTGGTTTAGGTGCGCTTCCCCTTAATGACAAACTCTTCAAAGCTAAAACTAGCTTAAATCCTTTTTGCCTGCGCTGTGCGGATGTTGAGGAAGAAACTACCGAGCACGCATTCTCTAATTGCAGCAAGCTGCATGTATTTTGGAAGTATGTCAACGAGCAGTTAATACCCATAGATGTAACATCTGTAGTGACCCAGGAAGAAAAAAATGTTGTTTATCACAACTTGTAGTGTGGAGCTCACGCTTAGACATTTAGCGTCGTGGTGGGGGAATCGCCTTCTGATTACAATCTGATATCGCACTTTAAACATCAGCTTAAAGTCAAAATCAGATGTGATAGGAGGAGATTGCACTCTGCACTATTTAAAAGGAGGTGGATACACACCGCTAGCTTATGTGTGTTTGGACGAACCAAGTTTGAGTACGTGTTCCTTGTCTCGGCATGTTGCACGCCGACCTGAGGGGTTATCAGACTCTATTCCAGTTAGCAAAGTCTCTTAGCTGGTAGTACAAATGAGCCCTGCCCCGTTCTTTTTCTTTATTTTTGGTATTAGAGATCCCCGAGATGCCCACTCCCCATTTTATTTTGCCCCTTCCTCGCCACCCAATGGTACATATATTGGAGGACACTACACAATCCATGTTTTCAAATCCCATCCATTTTTTCCCCTGTGGCTCCCTGAGACGAAATTCACCTACATTGACGTTTTTTTTTTGTTTTTTTTTTGTTTTTTTTGTTTGTAAAACTTAATTATGTTCTACAAAACCAAAAACAAAAACAACAGCCCCTCTCCCTTTCTCCCTCCCCTTTTTTATTTTTATTTTTCCTACCCTACTCCCGGTCCTGGATATGACCTTAAACTACATCCGATGGTGATATCCGGCTTACGGACTTTGGGGAATGTGGAGCCTCCTCTTAATTACCATTGCTCCCAGGTCCACCCTGACCCGGAGTGGTAGTACCTGTTAGGGTCCCAACTATGGGGTAAATAGAAACAGATATCAAAAGGGGAAAGAAACAAAAAAAAGAGGAAAACAAGACCAGATTCGGCATTAAATAACCCAAAAAGGGTTGATATGCCGTAAAACAAAACTACCAAACCAAACCATTTTTTTCATCACCCAATAATCCCTTTTTTCTCCCTACTTAAAATCTGTCTTGCTTGTTTTCGGCCCTTGAAACAACCCAGAAAAACAGTGAGCAGCTTATACCTAGATAGATTTGGGAGGGTTTTACTAATCACCTCACTTAGCATTTTTATTTTTCAGCTATCTCTGTTGCTTTTAGCGCCCTCATCTTCATTCGATGAACTTGTAGATATATTTTTTGTAAATCAAAAAATCGTCAAACCATTGAGGATAATGTTAAGTGGGAATTATTTATAGAGTGAAACTTTTTGGTAATTGAAACTAGTTTAGAGAATAGACCAAAAGTATGACAGCCAACCATCCTTCCCACCCACTCAATTCTAGCCCGTACTATGCTGTGAACTCTTTTGTAAAATGTTAAACGTAAATAAAATCACTATTTATCTTTAAAAACTAGAAGTTGTGATAGGACTGCTATATGTTAAGTTATTTTTCTCGAATATTTATTAATTACAGCTATCCCAAATGAAAAGAATCCTGTTTGCTGATGAGTTTGTGGTAAAAGACTGGCTTGCTAAAAATCCAGGGGAGGTGCCTTTAACAGGTGGGTTGTTTTCTCTGGTTTACCAAAACATGGGAAATTCTTAGTCCAAAAAGTAAGGGTTATTAGGTAGATCAATAAAGGAATTATGATAGCGATAAATTGATAACTAATTCCGATAAATAATTTCGGTATAAGAAAGTTTGTAGAAGGGCATTTGTAATGGGTGAATTAATTTAGGCTAAAGTGGGGCGTCGGGGAATGATATAAGTTCTGATTTACTTGAAAGAGTTTCCGGATAATCTTGATAGTTTAGCTAAATAGGTCAGGGTGGAGCCTGGCTTATGAGCCGATTCTGATGTTTATCTGAATTTTTTCACCTGGATGTTATGAAGTTTAATCTGGCTATTATAATTTTTAGAAGACAGGTGTTCGTATGGTAGCTTGGATTTTGTTCAAGTATGCTGTAAAGTTTCTCTAGAAACGCGTGTCAAATGTTGCTAACTTTGATATGTCAGTTTCTTTATTTAAAGCTTTTTTGCAATTATAAAAAAAACTAAAATAGCTCTTTGAAGGTTTAAATATTGAATATTGCGCTCTATTTCCATTTGGAAATTGATTTTCATAAGAAATATATAAAAAATAATTTCTTTATATTTTTACATACTATATATATATATATATATATATATATATATAGTAAGCTATTAAAATATATTTATGGAAATTAAGCTACACAGAGACTCCCGAGTTTCATCCCGGGGGGGGGGATCTTCAGGCTAAAATGCATGGAGTTATTTTTGCCGGGTGTTTTTATATACACGGCTAGCTATTTAACCAAGCAGATTCTTTGTTCTTCTCTCAGCTAATCGTTGGGCTTCCCACGAACAAAGATGTGGTTAGTTTTACTTTATTCCTATATCGTGTTCTATTATTCTGTTTTCTATAGATTAATCTATATCCTGTTTGTTGTGTCAATATAATGGGTGAATATATTTTAACACGTGGTTCCTTGTATTTCTATTTTAGGTTTTTATTTTTAAATTGTTAAGTTTTTGTTTAGTTTAGTTTTTGTTTATGTATTTATTTATGTATCGTTAGTCTAAGGTAAATTTATTTCTGTGTAAGCATATATATATATATATATATATATATATATATATATATATATATATGTATATATATATATGTGTGTGTGTGTGTGTGCATGTGTTTATAATAAAATCTTCTGCATACTATTTAATGGAATGCAGAAGAAAAGACGGAACCATAGTTTCCCCGTGGGAATTAATGGAAGTTATGCAATACACGTGATGGAACTTGAACATGTCTCACTAAATTCACACTCGCTGCTGACAACCACAGCACCACCATCACTTCTGATAACATTATATAATGAATATAATGGAAGAAAAAGTTTACCGTCTGTTTTCGTTCTCAATAGATCTGAAGCTGCTTTTGTTGATCCGTAAATGTTAGAAAGATCCAATAAGTGTGTATTTTCATTTATTTGCTCTGGAGAACCATCTGAAATTATAAACAAGATAAATAATTAAAACAAAGGACACAATCTGTTTCAACTTATTGTTGGCTTCCGTGCAGCGATATTGGACTTGAGTGTGTAGAAATAATGTTAAAGGGAGAATTTTCCATGAGTAGAAAATTTGAAATTCCCATTAGAAGATATAAGTTTAGAATTACGACTATGTGTCACGATATTGCGTCAAAAACAAGAAGAAATATAACGAATAAGCTGATCAAATCTGTCTCTGTTTCTCTATATCGCGGAGGAGATCGATCGGTTTGGAGACAGCTGGGCAGTCCCACGCTAGGGAGGATGGGTTGTGGATATGATGTATATCTACGGAATAATGAATATATATATATATACCAAAAGCATTGTTAAACTACAATTGATCGTATGATGTTTTTATTTATTTTACAGTCGCTTTTATTTAGTAGAAGGTGACAGCCGGAACAAGAAGTAAGAGAGAAAAACAGAGAGACGTCACTATTCACTGATCATAACTTACGACGTGTCAACAAAACAATACTCTAGCTGTGTTCTACAAGACACCGGTTAGAGGTATTTTTTACAGTTAGGAATCAAGGAATTGGTTCACCATTGTGCTTCATTCTGAATAAATAACTGACCTTACTTTATATGGATCAACATGTTAAGCAACAGGATTACCTCGCTTAGTATCAAAAAATAAAAATTACTACATCAACAATCGTGTTTTTATAGAATTCAAAAATACATTCAAAAGAAAAAAATAACGTGGCTTTATTAATGGTTTTATTAAATTTCGTTTGTTCTTAAAAAAGGGGTAAACTGCCTTAATCAACTGGATAGTATATTTCATTTCAGGTTGAGTTCGTGTTAAGAACTTTTTCTCTCTGGACAACAAGTAATGCTTAAGTTTAGCGATTTATGTGTCTTTCAGAAAACCATCTCCGGATTTCTCTGTCTCCAAATTATTCGATTTTTGCTAAAACTTCACAACGTTGTAGGCAGTCATATGTTTTTCATCTTTCAGTGACGACCCAAGTTTCTCATGCATATCACTTTTGAACTGTTGATCTCTTGTCATTTTATTTTTGATTTCTCTGTCTCCAAATTATTCGATCTGTGCTAAAACTGCTCACGTTACTTTTCTTTGTGATGAACTCAATGGGAAGTTATTAATCAAAACCACGGACATACATCTAACCCTAACACTAACCACGGACATACATCTCAAGATATACATATACATCTAAAGCCTCTTTGCGCATAAGCTAGGCTGTACACACCAGTCGAAGATACGTCATCGACAATCAGTCCGACAGTCTGGGCTATTTTAAAGCTAGATGTGATGTATTCTGTATGGCTGTGGTATGGTTCTATGCAGTTCTAGGAGATCCATCTTCCCGGGCGTTATCTTTGCTTACTTTGAGAAGGGGTTATTTAACTGATAATTGCCTGACAAGAAATATCGACGGGGATGTTCAATCAATTTTAGTGGTCCAGAGTGCACTTTCTTTTGTGAGCTGGCTTTTGAATCCCCACCTTCCGATCTTGTGTCACGTTTTTCTGCGGTGAGAGAGACAGGTAAATACTAGCACACACATCTAAAGTTATGCATAAACTGACAACGCACCCATCTATGCTGATAAGACCTTGTATTTACTGTTTTGTTCACTATCTGAGTACATTATTTGTATCAGTAGTACTACTAGTAGTAGTAGTAGTAGTACCTGTTTTACAGTCGAGCTTCGTAGATGACACAAAGTTGCCTTTAGGCAAGCATGTTTTAAGGTAAGCCTTGTAAAATGGATCTGTAGTGGACACTTTTATGTTGTCGCATACCCTACAAAAGACAGAAAATGAAAAGGAATTTTCAAATTCTAAAATCAAATTTAAAAGTTCTAAAAGCAAAGTATCAATATTCTAAAAGCAAACTTACACATTTTAAAGGCAAAAGTTAAAAGTTATAAAACATTAAAAAATCAAAGTTAAAAGTTATAAAAAACATTAAAAGATCAAAGTTAAAAGTTTTAACGAGAAAGTTTAAACGTTTAAGAAACCAAGTTCAAAGTGTTAACCGCAAGTTAAAAGTTCAAAAGACAAATTGAAAGGTTGGGAAAGGAAATGTAAAAGTTTTAAAAGCAAATTTGAAAGTGTTTAAAGCAATTTAGTTCAAAGGTAAAAGTTCGAAAAGCAAAATTAAAACTATCAAATGCATAATTTCAAGTTTTAAAGGCAAAAATAGGAGGTTTCAAGGCAAATTAGAAAGTTGTAAAGCAAAGTGAAAGGTTGTACAAACAAATATAAAAGAATAGTTTAAAATGTTATACAAAATTTATATTTCAAATGCAAAAATACACGTTTTAAAAGCAACGGTAATAGTCTAAACAGCAAAGTTAAAAGTTTTATAACTTCAAACTTTTAAAAGCTTCAAACTAAAGTTTAATCTTTTAAAGCTAGATAAAATACTTTTTAAAAGTAAAGATAAAAGTTTTAAAAGCAAATTTAAATGTTTTACAAGTTAAAAGTTTTACAATCAAAGTTAAAAGCTTCAAATGGAAAGTTTAAAGTTTTAAGACAGATTTTTAACGTTTAAAAGCAAACGTAAAAGTTCTAAAAGCAAATTTAACTGTTTTAAAAGTAAAGTTAAAAGTTTTAAAAGCAAATTTAACTGTTTTAAAAGCAAAGTTAAAAGTTTTACAATCAAAGTTAAAAGCTTCAAATGGAAAGTTTGAAGTTTTAAGACAGATTTTTAACGTTTAAAAGCAAACGTAAAAGTTCTAAAAGCAAATTTAACTGTTTTGAATCAAAGTTGAAAGTTAAAAACAAAGTTAAAACTTCTAAAGGCAAAGTTAAGTTTATTTCTTGTTGTCTATAATTGTAATCACTTGGCAAAAATAAATACCTGCAAATGAATCAATAATTGTTATAGGTGGCAAATGCTTCCATATAATTATTATAGTTGGTAATTGACTAGATATTCCTAACAGTTCCTTTCTTAAATATAATCTAAGTAATTGTTATTTTGCATAGGGGCCAGGCCTTTTATAGGCATCGCCTTATAATAATGAGTTTTGAGTTTTTTGTAAGTGAGCAATTTAGACCCTGTGACGTGTTTCTATATATATATCTTTAAGAAATTAAGGTTGAGCACTCTCAGGGATGTTAAAAATAGACTGTCAAAAAGCTCTAATGCAAAGTTCCGAATACGTTCATCGAACACTCTCGACTAGTCTTCTATCTGTGCCAGTTTCTAGGTACATATAGATCTTTATTTCCCTTAATTACGTGACAGTTTCCGTTGGTCGAGTGGTTATAGCGACTACTTACAGATTCTAGGCCGAATTGTTAGTTTCCTGCACTGATGAGAGCAATAAGCTTGAAACACTCACGTCTGTAGGTATTCATAATTTAATATTCATTTATAAATATTATATATATATATATATATATATATATATATGTGTGTGTGTGTGTGTGTGTGTGTGTGTGTGTATTTTTAAAAATTAACAAATTCTTACCCAGCACCTTCAGTTCTGAAAATAAAATAAAATGAAAGTGTAAATTTTTCTCATCAATACATTATTTCTTATAAATAAATTCAGTAATTGTCTTGTTCTATATATAGTTACAAGTAGTAAGACTACATATGTAGATAAAATTAGGTTAATACTTCCAGAATTCATACAGGAATTGCACACATTTACATAGGGCGTAACAGGTAATGGCGTCGGTTAACAATCAGTTTTACGTGACGGTTTCTGGGGGTTGAAGGCGCAATCCTTACAACAGAAGATAATAAGATAAACATAAATAAACAAAATTCTACTCGGTAATGGCTGGCGGAATGAGAACAATAGATTAACAAAAGATTTGATTCGATAGTCAATATAGATTTCAGAGTTCGAAAAGATGTCCTCGAAGAAGGTCGAAGATTACATCGGCCGAAACGTGGCGCAACGGATAAAGTAATAAGTAACATTCAGTTCTAGGTGCAGTCTTCTTAAGGTTAAAGGTTCAATCCTCAGTGCGGGCGATACTAAGAATTGCGGATTGCTGAAGACTTCTAGCCGGTCACGGACTGGCGGAACGAGACCGTGGATTAAATAAAGGGATCCGTTCTAAATTCTGTGAGAAATATTCCCGATTCCGATAAGATACACTGAAGAAGGTCAAAGGTTACATCGGCCGACACGTTGTGAGAATAACATTCAAAGTGAAAAAAAATAGTCCGAATAATACAAATTATAGAAATTATCAATCCTCCTCTAAAAAATTCAGAAACATGTTACGTATTGTTTTTTATGAATTATTTTTATTTTTATGTCATGTATTGTTTTTATTTATGTTATGTATTTTTATTGTTATTTTAGTATTGTTATTTTATTATTGGTTTTAGTATTGTTGTTTTATTTATTGTTATATTATGTATTGGGTTTTTTAATTTTTGATGTGATATATTGTTTTTATTTATTGTTATGTTATGTATCGTTTTTATTCATTATATTACGTATTGTTTTTAATTTATTGTTATGTTATTTATTGTTTATTTTTATTTTAATGTCATACTGTTCTTATTTATTGTTATATGTATTGTTTATTTTTAATGTAATGTATTGTTTTTGTAGTGTTATGTTATCTATCGTTTCATTGGTATGTCATGTATTTTTTATTTCAAAATTTCTTTTTCGATTACAAAATATAACAACACCCACAAATTATGGTAAAAATGTTAAAAACTACAACTTTTTAACCCTTAAATACTTTTTGTTTCAAATATAACACATTCCAACACAATGACTATTCAACGAAAATATGTCAAACTGCAACTTGTTTCACATCTGCAATGAGCCTGTTGGCAAGTGTGAGTAGGTATTCGTATGATGTTGCATCAACACACCCACTAAATAGGTAATCAGTGTCACTGGTGTGTTATCTGCCAAATCTGATGAATATAATGGTAAGTAAAATTTATTTTATGGTTCTCTAATGTATTATGATTATTTAGATGCATATATTGTAGTGTTTTGATATACATGTAAAATGTTATGCCATTTGTTGCACATTTGCAACATCAGTTATTTTTGTTCAATAATTTATTTTCCAAAAATCATATATACTACTTTATATTACTCCTATGACACGTTTCTCGCTTGATAACATTTTTCCAAACGAATATAAAAATAACGGGTTATTATTTTATGGCAATCTTTTATCATTTATCGTATATATAAATTGCTGTCACGATCATCGTGACAACAAAATAAATTGATTTTACTGCCTTTAAAATGTTATTTTGAGGTCGGGAATGAAAGTTTACAGGCAAAATTGAGTATTATGGTTCATTTGTGCCGATAAAGCAATGATAAATGAAGAAACAAAAGTGAAATTTTTAAAAGTGGAATTTCCGGAAAATAATGTTCCTTAATATGAAAATAATGTTCCTTAATATGAAAATAATGTTCCTTAATATAAAAATAAGGTTCCTTAATATGAAAATAATGTTCCTTAATATGAAAATAATGTTCCTTAATATGAAAATAATGTTCCTTAATATAAAAATAATGTTCCTTAATATGAAAATAATGTTCCTTAATATGAAAATAATGTTCCTTAATATGAAAATAATGTTCCTTAATATGAAAATAATGTTCTTTAATATGAAAATAATGTTCCTTAATATAAAAATAATGTTCCTTAATATGAAAATAATGTTCCTTATATATGAAAATAATGTTCCTTAATATGAAAATAATGTTCCTTAATATAAAAATAATGTTCCTTAATATGAAAATATCACAAATTTCTAAAAAAACCTTTCTTCAATCAGTGCAGCAACTTCTCCCAAGCAGTACCAGGTGACCAACCGAACACAAGAACGGCTAGATTGGTGACGTCACTTAATGAGAAGTAGTGGAGGTACGCAACGATAATGAATGAACATTGGCAAGTCACAATCAACTTGTAAAACTCCACAATATAACTTTATATGTTAGATGATAAACTAAATAGCCAATTGCATGCAGGACAATTTCACGAATTTTAAATTAATTTTATTTACGGTATCTTTTTAGGTAAAGCCTGGGATGGTGGTTTCATGACAAGAGAACTGATACTACACTACACCCTCCTAAAAAGGAGAAGGTAATTTTATTACGCTAATGAAATTGTTTTTGTTTTTTTATTTGTACAAAATGACACTACTTACCAAGTTCAAGAGCCACCTGAAGATAAAAGTTAATAAGACGGAATGATAATCAGCGGAAAGATGAGGAAAACAATGGGAGTACTAACAGTGATCAAATGTGTGAACTGCGTTTGATTACTTATGTAACAGTTTGGTGACATTAGATTTGAAGATGACTTGGTTGTAATTAAGAGGAAAACAGTCCCGCGGTAATGTGCGCCACAGTTGGGGAGCCCTTTTAAAGACGCTTTGCTCATGGAAATTCTTCCTGGGTCTGGGAGGAGAAAGGAAAGTCACTTTCGTTTGTGGTTAAAAGGCGAATTCTTGCGGTGAATGTTTTGAGATGAGAAACCGGATATTGAAGCTCAGGCGAGCACCTTTCATGGAAATCAAGGGAGGCGCGAGAGCGCCCTATCCCTTAATAGACTTCAAGAATTACCTATGCTGGAAATCTCATTTCTTTGATCAATCATAACTCAAAAACCAATAAACCAAATTAGTTCAAACTTTGCACAATATTGTTATTTAATAGGTTCTATAAGTGTGTAGAATTTCAGCATCATTAGTCAAGGCAATCCAGAGATCCAGGAAGTTCAATCATTAAATCATGTTATCTGTGTACGTACGTACGTACGTATGTTCCACCCTGTATCTCATCAATTATTTGATGGATTCACCTGATTTTTGGCAGAGATAGAGGTTCTAGAGTCTAGTTGATGGCATTTTAATTTCAGTTTATCATATGCCTTAGTTTTCCAGAAATTTTTTTAAAAAAACCTTAAAAATGACCATTGTCTTGAGGCATAGCCTTTACAAAAGTAGTGACATTCCATGAAAATGCCAGTATACTGAAATCATATGCCCTTAATAGGGTTAAGATGAAAATTCATATACACTAAATGTACAAAAGCAAGGAATTTCCCAAATTTTTACACTTTTATTGTCATTAAGGGTATGACTACATATCAACCAAACCATTTCATTATCACATCACTACAGTATAAATCTCTATGCATGAGTGGATGAAGTGTGTGAGGTGCGCTGAAGAAAAATTCCTACCAGTAAAATACATAGCCCTGTTGTGCTCGCATACCCTTAATGACAATAAAAGTGTAAACATTTGGGAATTTCCTTACTTTTGTACATTTAGTGTATATGAATTTTCATCTTAACCCTATTAAGGGCATATGGTTTCAGTATACTGGCACATTTCATGGAAATAATGATAATGAGTAGAAAGAGATTAGCAACGTTTCTTCAGTGATAAAGGGGAGTATCAGGAAGAGACGAGATCATTTCCCACTTGATATCGAAATCGAATTAAAAAAACAAATAATTGTTTAACCTAAACAAAAATGAAAAAGAAAAGGTGAAAGAACGAATCACTGCTACGTGTTATCGACACAACGAGACTCTAGCTGTTTATGTAACCAGAGGCCGCCATGATAATCTGCTACGATCAAAGAATTGGTCTCCGTAATGCGACATATGTTGTCCAAAAAATATATCACTTTATATGTAAAAGAAATTCAATATGATTTCGTGTTGAAGTTTGTTTAAAAAGTAACTTTTCACGTTGAGGAGAAATATCAACCTTAATTAGAAATGTCATTAATAATTTTTTTTTATTTCAATTAAATTACCTTGCATTTTTCTCTTTAGTAAAATAGTTGGTTCTATTTTTTTAAATTTTACTTGTTACTGTATTTTTTTTTTAGTTTTTAGTTTTATACATGTGAATAACCAGGGTTTTTTACTCCGCCTAATAAACCGGTATCGTCCGGGCCTTCGGGTCTGGATTGACGCCGGTGTATTGGTTGTCGGTCCTGTGCAGTTCTAGGAGATGCACCCTCCCAGGCTTTGCCTCCCCTCATTGGGGAGGAGTAAGTTTATTGCTTACTGCCTGAGGCGCCCCTACCGGGGAATGCCGTCGGAGCTGCCCAGGCAATTTTTAAACAGCCAGAATGCTCAAATTCTCGAGCGCTGGTTCTTTCCCACTTTCCCGACCTTGTGTCACATCTTACCTTGTGGGAGGAAGATAAATAGAAAGATGTTAAACCAAATATGATGATGATGTCAATGCCTCCTGATCAGAACAACTGCGAAGAAGAGGGGGAAAGAGAACCAACTGCAGCTACGTGTTATCCACACAACAAAGAAAAAAGATAACAATCTGCTGCTACGTGTTATCTACACAACAAAAAAAAGAACAATCCAAGTTTCATATTGACTGGAAGATTCCATAAGAAGTTAAAAGATTTGAATTAGGGCTACGGTTTTAAGATATTAGATCACGGAAGTTGCCAGAGACGTGTAGCGGAAAAGTTGATTAACCTTATTTTCTCTTTTTTTGTTTGTAAACTATAGAAACAAGCGGCTGTGTTTGAGGAACCCGCTCTCTCCTCATAAAAGGGGAGGGGTTGAGAATAGCTCCACAGAAACGTTGTATGTATATATGTATACTGTGACGAAAAATGAAACCCAAAAACGCATTATGGCCCCAAAATTTGTGACTTCGTTGTTAGTAAACGCTTCTATTAATCAACACGCGTCACGCCAGAACAACTGCGAAGAAGAGGAGGGGAGAGAACCAACTGCAGCTACGTGTTATCCACACAACAAAGAAAAAAGAGAACAATCTGCTGCTACGTGTTATCTACACAACAAAGAAAAAAGAGAACAATCTGCTGCTACGTGTTATCTACACAACAAAGAAAAAAGAGAACAATCTGCTGCTACGTGTTATCTACACAACAAAGAAAAAAGAGAACAATCTGCTGCTACGTGTTATCTACACAACAAAGAAAAAAGAGAACAACTTGCTGCTACGTGTTATCTACACAACAAAGAAAAAAGAGAACAATCTGCTGCTACGTGTTATCTACACAACAAAGAAAAACGACAACAATCTGCTGCTACGTGTTATCTACACAACAAAGAAAAAAGAGAACAACCTGCTGCTACGTGTTATCTACACAACAAAGAAAATAGAGAACAATCTGCTGCTACGTGTTATCTACACAACAAAGAAAAAAGAGAACAATCTGCTGCTACGTGTTATCTACACAACAAAGAAAAAAGAGAACAATCTGCTGCTACGTGTTATCTACACAACAAAGAAAAAAGAGAACAATCTGCTGCTACGTGTTATCTACACAACAAAGAAAAAAGAGAACAATCTGCTGCTACGTATTATCTACACAACAAAGAAAAAAGAGAACTATCTGCTGCTACGTATTATCTACACAACAAAGAAAAAAGAGAACAATCTGATGCTACGCGTTATTTACACAACAGCACTCCAGATTATCATGTATTAAGCCGCCGTCTGGA
>OY744543.1:31648066-31690566 GCA_963556195.1 Sepiola atlantica
ACCGATACTTATTTTCTATTAGGAACAACTGCCTCCACATTTTGGCCAAGTTTTAGAGAAATTGAATGGATGGATGAAAAATTATGGGGCAAAAAATGTCATTTTTTGTCATTTCGGGGCCTTTTGACCCCCAGGTGGGCTAACCAGATTTTTTTTCAAAAATCGGAGAATGTCACTTTCTAACCTGACCAAAGTTACAACTTCATGCAAAATTTCAGAGAAATTCAATGGATGGTTGCGGAGAAAAATCCGGACGGACGGACGGACGGACGGACGGATATGCCTCAAAACATAAGTCCCCAGATTTTATAAATCGGGGTACCAATAATAATAGGGGTATATAATCTACGCACTTAAAACTAATAATTTTACAAGGGTAATATTATGGTTGTATACTAACTTAAAATGGCGGATTGTAAGAAACTCTTATTAACATATATAGATGTGGACAACCGACCAACACACAGAATCCATAAGTTATAGACATCAACCTATACATATAAGGAATAAGACACACACATCACTCAATATATTCAAATCGCATTATGACATACCAATTCAAAATTGGCTAGTAATAAATACAATTTTGACTTTTTCCGCTTAAAAATCCGATTGAGATCATTTGAAAATTATATTATTTAAATCAGTTTTACCAAGGAGTCCAATTCAGTCAGCTATATAATAAACGTACACAAATGTAAGTTTATGAGTAATGAAGGGGAGGCTTAATCGTAAAAATAACTGACAATAATAAAAAAGAAAGGAAAAATTAATCACATATAAAATTTAATTTTTATGAGCAAAGATTAGCTTTGTCAACTTTTTCGTATCGATTAGTTTTGTCTTCTTATTTATTAATTTCGTTTTATTTTGCTTATCGATTAGGTTTGTCTTTTATCGATTAGTTTTGTCGTCCCTTTCTTATCGAATTATTGTGTATTCTTTTACTTATCAATTAGCTTATCAATTAGTTTTGTCTTTTGATCGATTAGTTTTATCTTATTTTCTAGTCGTGGTTCCGTTCCTAAGTTATATAATGATTATGTAGCAAGATTAGATGGTGGGTGTGTAGAAATAAGGTTAAACATGAAAAATGCCACGTATGGGTAGTGTTACACCGGCCGTTCTTACACAGGAGAAACAACACCGGTTGTCACTATAAATAGTGCGAGTCACCAGAGACACGGAGAAGACAAAGCACAGTCTTGTAACTGTCTAGCCAAGTGCTAGTCACTTTCTTACTTTGTTAATACACTTGTTAAACCAACCCTCGACTTGACTTCCTTTATTTATTATTTACTGTTGGACAACTTCACAACAGTTAGTTAATGGAATTTTCTATTAAAGGTCAATTTAGAAGTTAGGCTGATGTGTACAGAAAGTGGCGTGATGGTGGAAGTATGTGGCAAAAAAGTTAGGGATTTCTAGCCGCTGGAAAGTTCAGCGTTAAAGTGACCAAGCGCGTTTTTAGGATCTTCTGCCACCCTATGGGTTTTAGAAGTGGAAGATGAACTTCATCTTGATGTACTTGTTGTTTTAAGAAGTAAATGAAGAGTTCGAACGCAAAACGCGATAAATCCAATTCGTTTAAATTGAGACCTTAAACATAAAAAACACAATATATTAAATCCAGTCTTCGAATTAAAGTAAATTGTAATTAAAATAAGAAATAAATTATTTCGGTATCATATTATGTAACACATAGTTTTGGGGTGTCGTCGAGTGTTGAAATACAACACTTTTTGTATGGACAGTTTCGTGATTTTGAAAATCGCGTTTATCGCGTTTTGCATTCGAACTCTTCAAATATTATCTCAGAGAAAATAATGGAGTTCATTGTTGTTCTGTTAATTGCTTCCATTATTCTAGCCACAAAGCGAAAGAAGATAGCGTGGCATCATCTTTGAAACTGTTACTGTGACGATGGACAATTTGTGGGTATCGAAAGAAATCCCTACGCTATGCTACTGTTTTCAGTATGGGAATGTGCTTATATTGATAAGTTAAAATAACAGGAAATATGACTTACCGGAAGACAACTTTGTTTTGTACAAATCATGTTCTACAAAGCGAGCGAAGGTAGAACCTATAGTAGTAAAAGTGGTAGATTCGGCAGGCGTTTCTTTAAATAAGTCAATACTTATTTTTCGTGGACCAGGTAATGGACTGCCAAAAAAACTCACGTTTCTTGGAATCTTCTTATCTGTTAAAAGAAATAAAATAAATGTATAAAACATGTTAATCCACGCTAGATATCTAGAAAAAACAACAACATACAAATAAGCACCGTATGTACCCTTATATACGTCAAATTTTATAGGGAAAGTTGTTTCGAAGAAAGATCGGAGTGTTCTCAAAAAATAAAACAGATCGATTCCAAGATGACGTACTGCTGCCACATCTCCTCGAATTGTATTAAAAGTGTTTTAATCATGTGGACCAACATTAAACTATCGAAAAAATAAGACAATTGTATAAAAAGTGTTTAATCATGTAGACCAACATTAAACTATCGAAAAGATAAGACAATTGAATAAAAAGTGTTTTATTCATGTGGACCAACATTAAACTATCGAAAAATAAGACAATTGTATAAAAAGTGTTTAATCATGTGGACCAACATTAAACTATCGAAAAAATAAGACAATTGTATAAAAGTGTGTTAATCGTGTGGACAAACATTAAACTATCGAAAAAAAAAGACAATTGTATAAAAAGTGTTTAATCATGTGGACCAACATTAAACTATCGAAAAGATAAGACAATTGAATAAAAAATGTTTTATTCATGTGGATCAACATTAAACTATCGAAAACATAACACAATTGTATAAAAAGTGTTTTAATCATGTGGACCAACATTAAACTATCGAAAAATAAGACAATTGTATAAAAAGTGTTTAATCATGTAGACCAACATTAAACTATCGAAAAAATAACACAATTGTATAAAAGTGTTTAATCATGTGGACCAACATTAAACTATCGAAAATATAAGACAATTGTATAAAAAGTGTTTAATCATGTGGACCAACATTAAACTATCGAAAAAATAAGACAATTGTATAAAAAGTGTTTAATCATGTGGACCAACATTAAACTATCGAAAATATAAGATAATTGTATAAAAAGTGTTTAATCATGTGGACCAACATTAAACTATCGAAAAAATAAGACAATTGTATAAAAAGTGTTTAATCATGTGGACCAACATTAAACTATCGAAAAAATAGCACAATTGTATAAAAAGTGTTTAATCATGTGGACCAACATTAAACTATCGAAAATATAAGACAATTGTATAAAAAGTGTTTAATCATGTGGACCAACATTAAACTATCGAAAATATAAGACAATTGTATAAAAAGTGTTTTAATCGTGTGTTCCAATATTTAATTATAGAAAGAATGAGATAATTGTATGAAAAGTGTTTAATCATGTGGACCAACATTAAACTATCGAAAAAATAAGACAATTGTATAAAAAGTGTTTAATCATGTGGACCAACATTAAACTATCGAAAAAATAAGACAATTGTATAAAAAGTGTTTTAATCATGTGGACCAACATTAAACTATCGAAAAGATAAGACAATTGAATAAAAAGTGTTTTATTCATGTGGATCAACATTAAACTATCGAAAACATAACACAATTGTATAAAAAGTGTTTTATTCATGTGGACCAACATTAAACTATCGAAAATATAAGACAATTGTATAAAAAGTGTTTAATCATGTGGACCAACATTAAACTATCGAAAATATAAGACAATTGTATAAAAAGTGTTTAATCATGTGGACCAACATTAAACTATCGAAAAAATAACACAATTGTATAAAAAGTGTTTAATCATGTGGACCAACATTAAACTATCGAAAAAATAGCACAATTGTATAAAAAGTGTTTAATCATGTGGACCAACATTAAACTATCGAAAATATAAGACAATTGTATAAAAAGTGTTTAATCATGTGGACCAACATTAAACTATCGAAAATATAAGACAATTGTATAAAAAGTGTTTTAATCGTGTGTTCCAATATTTAATTATAGAAAGAATGAGATAATTGTATGAAAAGTGTTTAATCATGTGGACCAACATTAAACTATCGAAAAAATAAGACAATTGTATAAAAAGTGTTTAATCATGTGGACCAACATTAAACTATCGAAAAAATAAGACAATTGTATAAAAAGTGTTTTAATCATGTGGACCAACATTAAACTATCGAAAAGATAAGACAATTGAATAAAAAGTGTTTTATTCATGTGGATCAACATTAAACTATCGAAAACATAACACAATTGTATAAAAAGTGTTTTATTCATGTGGACCAACATTAAACTATCGAAAATATAAGACAATTGTATAAAAAGTATTTAATCATGTGGACCAACATTAAACTATCGAAAATATAAGACAATTGTATAAAAAGTGTTTAATCATGTGGACCAACATTAAACTATCGAAAAAATAACACAATTGTATAAAAAGTGTTTAATCATGTGGACCAACATTAAACTATCGAAAAAATAGCACAATTGTATAAAAAGTGTTTAATCATGTGGACCAACATTAAACTATCGAAAATATAAGACAATTGTATAAAAAGTGTTTAATCATGTGGACCAACATTAAACTATCGAAAATATAAGACAATTGTATAAAAAGTGTTTTAATCGTGTGTTCCAATATTTAATTATAGAAAGAATGAGATAATTGTATGAAAAGTGTTTAATCATGTGGACCAACATTAAACTATCGAAAAAATAAGACAATTGTATAAAAAGTGTTTAATCATGTGGACCAACATTAAACTATCGAAAATATAAGACAATTGTATGAAAAGTGTTTAATCATGTGGACCAACATTAAACTATCGAAAAAATAAGACAATTGTATAAAAAGTGTTTAATCATGTGGACCAACATTAAACTATCGAAAAAATAAGACAATTGTATAAAAAGTGTTTAATCATGTGGACCAACATTAAACTATCGAAAATATAAGACAATTGTATAAAAAGTGTTTAATCATGTGGACCAACATTAAACTATCGAAAATATAACACAATTGTATAAAAAGTTTTTTAATCATGTGGACCAACATTAAACTATCGAAAAATAAGACAATTGTATAAAAAGTGTTTAATCATGTAGACCATCATTAAACTATCGAAAAAATAAGACAATTGTATAAAAGTGTGTTAATCGTGTGGACAAACATTAAACTATCGAAGAAATAAGAAAATTGTATAAAAAGTGTTTAATCATGTGGACCAACATTAAACTATCGAAAAAATAAGACAATTGTATAAAAAGTGTTTAATCATGTGGACCAACATTAAACTATCGAAAATATAAGACAATTGTATAAAAAGTGTTTAATCATGTGGACCAACATTAAACTATCGAAAATATAAGTCAATTGTATAAAAAGTGTTTAATCATGTGGACCAACATTAAACTATCGAAAAAATAGCACAATTGTATAAAAAGTGTTTAATCATGTGGACCAACATTAAACTATCGAAAATATAAGACAATTGTATAAAAAGTGTTTAATCATGTGGACCAACATTAAACTATCGAAAATATAAGACAATTGTATAAAAAGTGTTTAATCATGTGGACCAACATTAAACTATCGAAAAAATAAGCCACTTGAATTAAAAGTGTTTTAATCGTGTGTTCCAATATTTAATTATAGAAAGAATGAGATAATTGTATAAAAAGTGTTTTAATCATAATGTCAAAAAGTTTACTATAGACAATTACTATAAGACAATTTGATAAAAAGTGTGTAATAATGTGGTTCAATATTAAAATATAGAAATCATAATACAATTTTATGAAAAAGTGTTTTAAAAAGAAAATACAATATTTAAATATAGAAATAATAATACAATTGTACCAAAAGTGTTTTAATAATGTAGTACACTATTTAAATATATAAACAATAAAACAATTATATCAAAAGTGTTTTAATTATGTAGCTCAGTATTAAAATACATAAAGAATGGTTTTTTTGGTTGTTTTGTTTTATGGCATATCAACCCTTTTTGAGTTATTTAATGCCGAATCTGGTCATTTTGGTGAAAGCTTTTGTTTCAAGTTCTTTATATCTTCAAATGTTTAATCATGGTTTTTTGGTTTGGTAGTTTTGTTTTACGGCATATCAACCCTTTTTGGGTTATTTAATGCCGAATCTGGTCATTATAGTGAAAGTTTTTATGCTTCAAGTTCTTTATATCTTCAAATGTTTAATCATGGTTTTTGGTTTGGTAGTTTTGTTTTACGGCATATCAACCCTTTTTTGGGTTATTTAATGCCGAATCTGGTCATTATAGTGAAAGTTTTTATGCTTCAAGTTCTTTATATCTTCAAATGTTTAATCAGGGTTTTTGGTTTGGTAGTTTTGTTTTACGGCATATCAACCCTTTTTGGGTTATTTAATGCCGAATCTGGTCTTGTTTTCTTCTCTTTTTTGTTTCTTTCCCCTTTTAATATCTGTTTCTATTTAACCCATAGTTTGGACCCTAACAGGTACTACCACTCCGGGTCAGGGTGGACCTGGGAGCAATGGTAATTAAGAGGAGGCTCCACATTCCCCAAAGTCCGTAAGCCGGATCTCACCATCGGATGTAGTTTAAGGTCATATCCAGGACCGGGAGTAGGGTAGGAAAAATAAAAATAAAAAAGGGGAGGGAGAAAGGGAGAGGGGCTGTTGTTTTTGTTTTTGGTTTTGTAGAACATAATTAAGTTTTACAAAAAAAAAAAAAAAAAAAAACGTCAATGTAGGTGAATTTCGTCTCAGGGAGCCACAGGGCAGCCTGATCTGGTATCACCAGCATAAAGAATGAGACAATTGTATAACAACTGTTTTAATCGTGTGGTCCCATATTTAAATATATAAAAAATACGATAAGTGTACGAAATATATTTTAATCATGTTTTCCAATATTTAAATATACAGAAAAAAAATTGTATAGCAACTGTTTTAATAATGTGGTCCAATATTCAAATATATAAAAAATAAGTCAATTGTACGAAATATGCTTTAATCATGTTTTCCAATATTTAAATACATAGAATGAAGAAAATTATATAACAAGTGTTTTAATCATGTGTTCCAATATTTAAATATATAAAGAATCAGAGAATTGTATAGCAAGTGTTTTATTCATGTGGTCCAATATTCAAATATAGAATAAATTAAACAATTGTACAACAAGTGTTTTAATAATGTGGTCCTATATTCAAATATAAAATGAATAAGAAAGTTATATCAAAAATGTTCTAATTATGTAGTTCAATATTTAAATATAGAAAGCATGAAACAATTGTATAGAAAGTGTTTTAAGCATGTTGCCTAATATTTAAGTGTAGAAAAAGTAAGACAATTGTATAAGAACGTGTTTAAGCATGTTGTAAGTTGTCCACTATCTATATATATATATATATATATATATATATATATATATATATATGTATATATATATATATATATATATATATATATATATATATATAAAAATAGAGTTGTAACACGGTTAAAGTAGACTATAAAACTAATTCGTCAAACGCATCGAAACACATAACTTAACTCGCGCGTGTTTCAAGATATTATAAATTAGTTTTATAAGCTAAACCAAAAACATTACTTTCATTCTGCACTGTCAGCATCTCCCAACTAATTGAACCAAAGAGAGGGTAGCACGCTAATTTCTTTATAGGAATTAATAACTCTTACCCTTCCCAAACACCGTTTGGCAATTACTTCATAAAGAAGTGTAATCAAGTTGCACCGTTTCAGAATGTGTAAAACGTCCAATCACAGCAAAGCTTACATCGACATTACGCATGAAATTGTTCACCATAACACTACGTCACATTTTAAACAAAAATAAACCTTCAAGAAGAACCAGATTCGTATTAACTTTCTCTTGGGTTTTTTATTCGAAAATTAGATTCTATTTTTAAACGATTACGTGTACACAGTAAACACCTTGCTACAATTGACGGAATAGATAAAAAATAATATAATTTTTTAAAAAATTGGAAATCAGCTCGACGCATCAATTTTACGTAAAATGCCCCGACATTCCCCCTGCCCATCCCAGCGTTTAAGGTGTCAATTAACCACGATTATTATTTTTAATTTTTCTTCGGTGGGAGATATATATTGCGTAGGTTTAGGGGTAGCGGCAGGGGGTAATTTTTATTGAAATAAACTAAAAACAAAATAGCAATAACAATTCGCTTAAAAATAAAACAAAAACAAGACTTATGAATAAAAATATTAAAAATATTTCTACGTTTTATTTATTTACAACAAAAACAATTCGTGCTTCTACAGAATTTGAATCAAACTGTTATTTTATTTTTGCTTTTTGAGGAACATTAAAATAACCTTAAACTAATCCTAATCAAAGTTTTAAGTTTAGTTCGGCAAAAGTCTGTTTAGTTCGGTTCTGTTCAAATTCTGTAGAAGCGGTCATTGAAGCAGATATCTTTCTACACTGGAGATATCCTTCTACACTGTGGCAATTTGTATTTTTGCTACACTCCAAGGTAAACGTTTTCTTGGGTGCATAGATTTTCCACAATTCAAAAGCGACATTTGTTTCTTTACATTAAAACTATTCGATGTGACCCATTTTCGTTCGGTCAGCAGTCTACACATTTTATTTCATTCTTTTACATTCACCCTGGGCAACGCCGGGCGACGGACACCCGCTAGTTTGAATATAAAAAAGTACAATGCAATTGTATAAGAAAGTGATTTAATCATGCGTTCTAATATTTAAATAAAGAAAGAATAATACTATTACATAAAAAAAGTGTTTTAATTATGTGGTCTACTATGTAAACTTAGAACGAAAAAGACGATTGTATTTTAATACAATTGTGTTTTAATAATGTGGTCCTCTATTTAAATATAGAAAGAACAACATAATTGTATAAAAATGTGTTCTTTTTAATCATGTGTTCATCTATTTAAATTTAGAAAAAATAATATAATTTCATAAAAAGGTGTTTTTATGGTCTGCTATATAAATGTAGAAATAATAATACAATTGTATAAAAAACAGTCTCAGTATGTTGATTTTTAAGGTACTGTTGAATCGTTGTTAATTAGTATTGATTAAACACATCGGCTAATGTTTTTGTCTTCCAGACCTTTTGGCCAAGATCAACGTGTAGTATCTGTTCCGATGGATACTGCACCCTATAGACCGGTACCGTCTTGGCCTTCGGGTCTTGATTCCACCCGTCTGTGGGTTTATCCTGTTCAGTTCTAGGAGGTCCACCCTCCTCACTCTTTGAGAAGGGGTTAGTTTATTGCTAATCGCCTGAGGCGCCCCTACCGGTGAATACCGACAAGGCTGCCCAGGCATTTTTTGTAAGCCAGAGTGCTCAAATTCTCGGGCGCTTGCTTTTCAAATCCCACTTTCCTGACCTTGTGTCACATCTTACCGCTGTTGGAGGTAGATAAATAACTGGATACTACACCCTTATAGACTGGTACCGGCGTGGCCTTCGGGCCTTGATTCCGCCGGTCTGTGGGTTTATACTGTTCAGTTCTAGGAGGTCCACCCTTCTCACTCTTTGAGAAGGGGTTGGTTTATTGCTGAGGCCGCTCTACCGGGGAATGCCGACGGAGCTGCCAAGGCAATTTTTGAAGGTCATAAGTTCTCTTCCTCTAGGGTGCTGACTTATCAAATCCCACTTTCCGACCCTGTGTCACATCTTACAGCTTCTTTAATCTTTCCTGATTTACTTCTGACCGGATACTGTTAGTCGTCACGGGGTCCCTTTACTTCCGTTTCCGCCTTCTACCTACGTTAGTCTCATGGTTTTCAAATTGTACATTTGACGGTTACTTCAAACTTAATCAAATTAAATTTATTAGCAAAAATAGCAAAGACAGTTAGAAGTTGTATACATCCATATACCGTCCGAGTGTTTGTCCAAGACAATTTTAAACCTCGATATGGTAGACATCGTCACTATCTTATCTTATAGACTGTTTCCCGAAACACAAACACGGACAGAGAATGCTGCTTTTCTACCATTGCAGCGAAAGCGCTTATTTTACAGCATCTGCTATGTTCGTAGAAACACATCCTTTGCGCAGGGGGTAAAAACTTGTCGAAATATAGACTTAAATTCCCGCTGATGATGTTGTACGCCAGAATTGCATCCCTTCGCATCCTCCGTTACTCAACTAAGCTTGACCATTTAAAGATCAGAGACCATGATGCATCCGGCGCCGTCTTGAAATGTTTTGACGTCTGCAGGCTGGCCACGGCTTCTGGCAGCTTTTTTCACGGCGCAGCGACTCGAACCGGACAAGAAGCTTTCCGACGATCCAGCCGAAATATTTAAACGCAGATATTATTGTATCGGTAATCATCTACTTTCGACCTATGCGACATACGTCTGACTTAGAGTAGGGGAAGTGGATATCAGCTGGTACTGATAACACGCCGTGCCCTTTTTGACTGCTGTCAAACCCATGGCACCACTTTCACTGCAGATGTTGGCAACCTTCACCTAATCCATTCTGTGAGTACTTGCTTCTAAAATGAATCGGGGAGAAATATCAACAGGAGAATAAAGCCGGTAGAAAAAGTCGTAAGAGAACACGTGATCCATACGAATCACGTGTTTTGACAAAGTTTTCTTTTACTTACTTATATACATCGGAGGCGCGAGGCGGATGTAAGGAGTTTCTGATTTCCCATAGTAAGGAGAGTTTGCAAGATTGCAAGAACCATCAATAAGGCGAAATTTTGGAGTGGAAGGACAATTTATTGTTGGAGTGTAAGGACAGATGTTGTACGACAGGAAATTCTGAGGTGACCTAAATGGAAAGAAAGAATTCACATTAAATCAGTAAAAATAAATAATGTATTTATGTAAAACACTTAATTTATATATATATATATATATATATATATATATATATATATATATATATATATATATTATTTAATATAAGAGACAACTTATGTATGGATATCCTTTCAATAGTCCGAATCAGGATCTTAGTTTCGGAGTAGAATTGGCTGATGAATTTGCATTAGTTTTGATTTGTGTCCCAAGAACTTTCAGACCCTCCGAAACTAAAATCCTGATTCGGACTATTGAAGGGATATACCAAAGGATTACCAGACATAAGTTGTCTCTTATATTCAACAATACTTGCCTGAAAGAGAAGATGCTGCCTATATATATATATATATATATATATATATATATATATATATATATATATATTCTGTTTTAACTATTTTAATAAGCCATAATTTATAATTACTTGGGCAAGTCACTCATCTCTCTTAGGCTGTCTCCGTTGTCTACGCATTTCCCTCGATGATTCTGTGATTCAACCAGTCTCTAATATTTCTTAATTTCTATGTGAGCACTTAGAGAAAGTGCGTGAAAGAGAGAGAGCGAGAGAGAGGAGGGCCTCTTTTTTTTAATGTACATACATGTGTCTTTACACACCACACACATACACGCATATGAATAAGATGTAAAAATAAGTCTTCACTTTTGTCTATATAATTATAATAAACAACTAGCTGGACCCGTGTAAATTACACGAAATGATGTTTTCAATACTAATTATCTTGTTCTTAATCTATACATTACTTTGTAAATGCGTTATATTAAATTAAAATTGGCTCCAATTCATGAGTAGCATACAAAGATTCAGAAGGTCGTTGCTTTTGATATAAGCGTGACACACAAAATAACACACACGCTATCGTATTAATATGTGTCTTCCCGGTCGTCCTCTCCCTACCCCCCCCTTCGATGTAGAAAAAAATATTAGAGGTTGGTTGGGATCGAACTATAAACCAGTTGGGCCGACGTCAAAATACTACGTCGCTAACCGTTGCGCCAAAGAGAAATACTTTAAAATACTACGAAAATTAGGTGACTTGAATGCTTTTCCAAATATAGATGCGGCACGCATGTGCAAAGCTTTTGGTGTAAGCGTGACACACGAACACACACGCTATCGTATTAATATATATATATATAATAATAATACTTCGATATACGAAATAATAATAATAATAATAATAATAATAATAATAATAATAATAATAATAATAATAATAATAATAATAATAATAATAATAATAATAATAATAATGGAGATTATGTATCTGTCTGTCTGAAGCCAAAACTATACTATTCTAGACTATTGTACTTATGAAATAGTGTATATTATTTCAGACTTCAAATACTCAATTCAGGGCCATAGTGCAGTGTAGTATCTTCTCTGTTGTCATGATACCATCCTCCCAGGCATTACCTCTTTCTTTTTTGAGAGGTGTGAGGGGTAGTTTAGTATCCTTTCTGTCTTCATGATATTATCCTCCCAGGTATCACCTCCTTCTTTTTCAGAGGGGTGGAGGTAGTGTAGTATCAGTTCTGTTGTCATAATACCATCCTCCCATGCATAACATTCTCCTTTTTTTGAGAGGTGTTGAGGTAGTGTAGTATCTGTTCTGTTGTATTGATACAATCCTCCCAGGCATTACCCTCCCCTTTTTTGAGAAGTGTAGAAGTAGTGTAATATCTATTTTGGTGTCATGATACCATCTTACCAGGCATTACCGATCCTCTTTTGAGATGTGTAAAGGTAGTGTAGTATCTGTTCTGTTGTCATGATACCATCCTCCCAGGCACTATCCCCTCTTTTTATGAGAGGTGTAGATGTAGTGTAGTATCTGGTCTGTTGTCATGATACCATCCTCTTAGGAATTACCTCCTCCTTTTTGATGGTGTGGAGGTAGTGTAGTATATGTTCTGCTTCCAACTAGCAAAAATATGCGACCGGAGGGAGCATATATTTGTTAGTTATAATAAGGATAATATAGAAGTAAAGATACTTATTATCTTTAGTTATGTCTTAGTTTATAAATTTTCGAATAAAAAATAGAATTAATAGTTGTAGTGGTTTCAGTAGTACGTTTAGTATATATATATATATATATATATATATATATATATATATATATATATATATATACAGGGTGGGCCAAAATAAGTGTCCTATCTTTAAATTTGAATAACTTGAATTTGAATAACTTCCACAAAATAAAAGTTAAACTCACCAAACTTTATGTGTGTGTAGACTGACCCTTCCGAGATTTTTTTAAATAAACAAAACAAATTTTAGCCGAAAAACACGTCTTAAAACTTACAAAAACTAAAGTATTGTTTTTTACACTGTTTTGAGTTTTTTAAGCAAAAATAATGTTTTCTAAATGAGGGTACGTTCCTTAGGGCTAATACGGCTCATGCTTGCTTCGGAAGGGGTCCTTTACTTATTCTAAAAAAAAATTTTAAAAAAATCAATAAATAAAAAAGTTATGAATTTTTAAAAATAGGACCCTTATTTTTGCCCACCCTGTATATATATATATATATATATATATATATATATATATATATATATATATATATATATATATATATATAATAGCTTTTTAGCTAATCCCAAAAGAAAAATCCATAGTAGAGTCAATCTATTATTGTTTCGGTGTCATTTTATTCCAAACATAGTATTTTGAACACTCGAATATTGATGTATCCAATAAAGACATCGAGTGTTAGCCCCAGAAAGTTACCGCTTGATTTATGAGGGATAACTAATTGACAATCAAAAAATATAGAAAAACAAATTTAAAAAAATAATCAGACAAAAGAATCTGAATAATATTTATTTATCTTCACTTTTTTTTATATATTTTATTAAATGCTATTTAACCTTATACAGGGTGGGCAAAAATAAGGGTCCTATTTTTAAAAATTCATAACTTTTTTATTTATTGATTTAAAATTTTTTTTTTTTTAGAATAAGTAAAGGACCCCTTCCGAAGCAAGCATGAGCCGTATTAGCCCTAAGGAACGTACCCTCATTTAGAAAACATTATTTTTGCTTAAAAAACTCAAAACAGTGTAAAAAACAATACTTTAGCTTTTGTAAGTTTTAAGAAGTGTTTTCGGCTAAAATTTGTTTTGTTTATTTTATAAAATCTCGGAAGGGTCAGTCTACACACACATAAAGTTTGGTGAGTTTAACTTTTATTTTGTGGAAGTTATTCAAATTCAAGTTATTCAAATTTAAAGATAGGACCCTTATTTTGGCCCACCCTGTACTTCGAGTTAGTCTTATGTGTTGCTTTACTCTCTGATTTCGTTTAGCCGATTCACATTCGTAGCCACACAGCACAAGAGAATTGAGCCTTTTTTAGATGTTTATTCAACCGAGTTCTGTCAGCCGAGTGTGGATTAAAATGATCTACCTACGACATTGTATAAACACACCAAACGCGTAAGCGATTTGAGAGAAAGAAAGTTTGCGTTGTTCGTCTATGTTAGTCAGCGCTGATCAAGAAAAAAAAAGGTTGTCTCTTCGAATTCTCGTCTGACGTCATAGTCACAGGTGTTCACGTTAAAGTATCGGGCTTCACATTACTACATTACTGTTTAAGATATTTGCTTTTTGTGAATTTATTAGCAGAATTACCTCGCATTGCTAATGGGGCGAATTTTTAGAATACAAATGTTCAAAGAAATGTACTAATACAGATATGCCTCCCCGGGGTAGTTCCAACAACCGAATTTTAAGGAATGTATAAATTGTATACCTAAACACCATATGGACTGAATAAAGCTCATGTTACATAACATTGTCTAGTTATTATATATATATATGTATATATATATATATATATATATATATTACTGAATACATACGAAAGTGTATGTAGTTCATCACCACCATATTACCAGCAAAATGGTCCACTGTTATTTAAATCAATACTACAACATAGTATTTTGAAATAGCGTATATATAGTAGAGAGCAAAGAACAAAACACATCTATTTGTATGCCTAATTTGCTTTATTATTTGAAACGGTTTATAATAAATTAATGTCTGCTGTTGTTCATTTGTAATTTTATTGACCTATTGTCCTACATATAGCAATAGCTATGTCGATATTAACAGCAATTTATTAAGTTGATTTAATTTTTAAAAATGACTCAAACCCATTTTAAAATATTATGTGTGTTTATTTTCAGGGGGAATATTTTAGAGAAAAATGATTAGTTTATTTAAATATTACAATAGATTGATATTAAGGATATGTAATGTAAGTTATATCTTTAAAAATAATTCTTAAATCTACATTAATAGAACCCAGATAGCAAGTCGTTTTGTGCTTATATATAAGGGAATTTATTTATTTATATATATATATATATATATATATATATATATATATGTATATGTACATATATATATGTACATATATATATATATGTATATATATATATGTAAATATGTATATATATGCACATATATATATATGTACATATATATACATATATATACATATATATATGTACATATATATATGTACATATACATATATATACATATATATATATATATATATGTACATATATATACATATATATATGTATATATGTATATATATGTACATATATATATGTACATATATATATATATGTACATATATATATATATGTACATATATATATATATATATATATATATATATATATATATATATATATATATATATATATATATATATGAATGCAGTACACAAGAATGTGCATTGAGTTGTAGAATACTCACGGCGAATTAGCAGCACCTGTTAAAAAGAAAAAATATAAAAATATCAGAAAAGTGAAACATTAGCTATAGTCATAGAAATTTCACAGAGTTAAACCATCATAATCTATATAATAATACGCTATAGCAATTTCATGCTAGTACGCGTTATCATCCTCTTCCGATTTTGTAAAAGATAGGATAGCCCGATCACCGAATATGCATTGCAAAAAATGTCATTTAAAAATGTAATTTGATGTTGCTGTTGTGTCGAACGTTAAACTAGAACTAAATTACACTTTTTTAGCTATAAGACGAGAAACAAAGTGTAGTATCTGTCCTGCCCAAAGAAGCTACAATAATATTTCACAAAACGAAAATATGTCACAAACTCCTTCGTGAGTTTTCCATATATTCTGAAAGTTCATTAACTAGATTACGTATTTTTTAGTATGAACAAAGGTTTTTCTGCATTTCTGAAGATTCATCATATGGTCTGTGTGTGAGGCGAGGACATCTTTTCGAACTGACGTGAGATATTCGCCAAAAAAATATATTTGCCTGTATGGCAATGTTATTTGCCTCGAATACACGAGTTGTTTTTTCTACCCGGCCCATCTTTACGTCTATTCGTAAAGATTACCCCCACAATAATAATAATATTATTTATTTATTTCAATATATTTTCAGTTTGCAATTAGATATCTGGGTCAAATAATAAGTGCTCACAAAATGTCGACATGAAAATTATTTACCATTGGATGTTCTGAATAATACATACCGGCCATCCATCGTCGAACATCTTATAAGTCACTCTTCCTGTGCCTTAAATTTTAGTGATGACTTATTGTCCATTCTTAGTAAGTCACACTCTCCCTTTTCATCTCAAGATTCTAGAAACTATTTACATTAAGTCCTTGTGAGCTTCTCTTTGTAAGAAAAGAGAACATCTTTTCGGACTTAATATAGTTTCAATTTGATTAATTTATTTTTCCCTTTCCTTCGCTATAATCTTCATAGCATGTTTGTTTCTTAATCATAAGCTCGATTTAGCTCAGCAGCTAGATTCGAAACTGGTTAGCCAGCCCTTTCATTCTTTATTTTTTTAATTCTATCATGTTTAAAAATAAATACGGTCCTTTTATAGCCATAATAAAATGTTGTACCACAACAAAATATTTATATTTTCTCTGATGATCGACATGTTATTGTCTAAAATTATTAAGAAAAAAATTAATAAGGTAAAAATCAAGCTAAAAATTTAATTGAATGATTTTTAATAAAAAATATTTACATCTTATGCGTGGTTTCCAAAAGCATTTTCCCTGTTTTGTTTTGTTTTTCAAAATTTGCATAAAAAGTGTTTTGGTCATGTGGCCCACTATTTAACTGCATTTAAATGCATTTAGCCTCACGATTACCATTGATGTATATAAACACATATGGCTCATTATTACGTTGGGTAATCAAAAAGCTTTTTTTTAAACTCACCAGTTTGTCCATTGATCCCGAAAGTTAAGATGCAGCAAGCGGCAACAAATGTAAAATAGAATGGCAAACTGTAAAAAAAACAAACGATAATCAATCCACCATTAAAAGAATGAACGAGAACATATCGTGTAAATATGATTAACCTTCATCGAACGTGGCACTTGCTCGGCGATTCTCATTTAAAATGTCTCTAATAGAAAAACCATACAAGATGTGGGACAGGGACAGTTGTGGGCGACATGGATGACTGGATATTTACATTAAAAATATATATTCTTTATATAAATACATATATATATATATATATATATATATATATATATATGTGTGTGTGTGTGTGTGTGTGTGTGTGTGTACTAAATATATCGTTTAATGTAATATATATATATATTTATATATATATATGTGTGTGTGTGTGTGTGCGCGCGTGTGTGTGTGTGTGTGTAATCAATCAACGGAAAATCATAAACGTACAATTGGGAGGAAAAATACAATAAATAAATGATAATAATAGTGAATCAAAAACTGAGAAAGAATAAACAAATAAACGTGCAACTTACAATTCCGTGCCGAATTTATTAGACGAGTTTAGAAGCAAAGTACAGTAAATCTCAATTTCAGTTGTTGCTTTGTTTTAGGATAGTCAGTAAGTATTTTTCAGTTACCGTTCCCTTTTCAAGCGAAGTAAAATTAATATTATTAATATTTCACAAACCAGCCACCAGAGATCGTCTCTAAAGGTCATATATGGGTGTGCTTGTTGTCTGTTTTATTTCCGGTACACATGTAGCGGAAATGAAACGAACAAAAAAAGAAATGAGGAGAGTTCTTCAATTAAAACTATCTGCGCAGTGTGTTAGGGGGTGTTCGCTTTGAACCCCGGCTGGTGGCATGTTTCATTCTCTCTCTCTCTCTCTCTCTCTCTCTCTCTCTCTCTCTCTCTCTCTCTCTCTCTCTCTCTCTCTCTCTATCTATCTCTCTCTCTCTCTCTCTCTCTCTCTCTCTTAATATATATGTGTGTGTGTATTATTACATTTGTTTTCTTGCCATAAGTATTTTTATATATATACTTAATGTACAAAATGTGGATGTGTTTATATATATATATATTGTTACGAATAACCCATCTCAAATTTACATTGTATGCTCGTAAAACCGTCATTCCACTCTTGATTATCTTATAAAATCGCAACTATCAAATATCTGTATAAATCTCAAAATGTAAAATTAATTTTTATTTTCCCCCCTAAATTACACGTCCAAAAAGCTTAAATCTGGATATTAGCAGCGATGTCCAAGCAACATTGCATTAAAATGTTCGAAATGGAAAAGCGCATGCGAACATCAAGGTGCAACCATCTGTATTAACTGGAAGCCAAGGTAGACGCTCATACCGTTAACAGAGCCATCAATGGTGGCGCGGATTACACTAGACCAACCGATTTATTTATCGCTTTGCTCATGAGCAGAAAGAACCCCAATATCAGGATAAAACTGTTTCCAGTCTGACAAGAGAAAGTCAACATCTTGCTTTACCTTCGCTGCAAAGAATTAAAGAATATTTAAATTTATCGAACAAACATCTACAAGACAAGATATTTCTACTGACACCAAAGCCCGCTTGAAGATACTGAACTAAAATACAATTTTGAATTTCTGTTGAATTTCCCGAAATTTTCATTTCAGCGAAAAGAAATGGTTTTTCCCGGATTTACGATTTTTGAAGCCGCGCGTCAAACCTGACCTTTACTCCAGCCATCTTGACATTCAGAGCCAAAGAAAATTTTAATCCCGTGATCTAAGTCAGGATCAACTACTAAAATCAACCGATGGGATCAGTTAAAAATTAGATCAATCTGCCGAAAGAAATCAACAAGCTTTTTCCTTTATAATAATATCACTTTTCGTTTGAGCTGATATGGTGTTTTAGTGAAAACATAGTTGATAAAAGAATCAATAAAGGAAAGCTTGAGAAAGCTAAGATTGAACACGGAAATTTTAGCTGACTAAAATCACAAACATCTAATGGAATAGGGGGGCATTTGGATAAGGTCACTGGCCTCATCCCACACGAAGAGAGGGGCACGTGACCGTCAACTAGATAAAAAAATAACCCGAAAACTAATCGTAGCCAAAGGATTAAATGACCTGTGTGGAAAAATGTCAAGCGATCTTGATTTTGTTGATATGAGGAAAATGTAATTAAACAAGACATAATAAAAACTTAATGTTGGATAACCTGGGTGGCTGAAATGATAACGTTGATAGAAAAAGAATTCAGGAAGCCAGAATGAAAGAGATAGAAAGGAATTGTTTTTTTAATAAATAAAGGAAGGGAGGGGAAGGGGATAAACAAATAGCGAAGGAATAACAGAAAGGAAAGAAAGTGCAAAAGGGGAGAGGAATAGAAAAAAGAAAATTTAATATTCTCTGTCTTGGAGAAAACCTAATTGAAGAAAGCCCCCACCCCCAATTCAAGCATTAGGGGCTAGCAGCAAGTAACTGTGGGAGAGTAAGCCGAGGGCAAGTGGGAGTAAGAAGATGTAGTTGATTTGCCTCATAAAAGAGATTAATGCGGAAACCAAAAAAGGGGGCGTTTGATTTAATTGTATGAGAGAAAGAGAAAAAAAGGCTCGAAAATCTATTAAGTTCTCCCAGGCCCAACTCACTCGGGTCTGAATCTTGCTTAATTGGGTTCTAATGTCTATGGATCAAATTCCAAGCACAGTTGATGTATTTGAATTTTCAAATGGGAGGTTGTGCCGATATTATACGTCCTGAAAAACACTTTAAAATATACCAAAGAAATTGAAATTTTCGGAATATTCATATATGTAAAGTTTCACAGAAACGGGGGTATCTGATTACAAGTTAAAACCGATTACAAACATATGACTATTTTAATACGCACAACGACAGAACAATCACAGATAATCTTCCAGCAAGGAAAAGACAAACAGAACAAGACTAAAAAAGGGATAAAAATAATAAGCCATAGTAATAATTATATTAACAATTATAGTAAAGATACGGGATAGTGACAAATGGAATGTAATAATAGTTGTAGTAGTAATAATGATAACCATAGCAATGGTGATGATGATAATGATAATAATAATTATAATCCCAGCCACGGGTCAACTTGCATAGGGGTAGAGAATCTCCAGTAAGCCATAGCGAACGCAACATCTCTAAATATAGCAAATACTTGATGGAATGCAACGGCAGTTGTAAATACCAGGTTGACATTTGGCGGGGTTTAACTGCGCTTCGTGGCCAGGATTGGGTCTTAAGCTTTGGTTAGCAACTCTGGTAGAGATAGTATCGTAATAAAAAACACTAGGGAAGAAAAACCTTACACAAACCATTCCTTGTATTCTTCCAATATGAGTGTAAAAAATTATCAAACCTAAAACAACGTAAATGGATTCGGAATGTCAAGTACAGGTCCCACGTCCGTTAGGGTACAAACGCGGCTTCCCAAGTCGTCATCCAGCAAAACCCTAGAAACCCTAACGCGAAAACTATAACTAACTGGACTAAGGCCTTAAATACAGTTGTGATGAAATGTTATTTCAAGAGTGATCCTCCTAAGAGACGATATAGACAAAGAATGCACCGACGCTGGAATGAGCTAGGCCTGCTTGAATTATCAGAACAAAAACTTACAGGACAAACCCGTGTGATTAGAACTAATGAATGCTTATCTGCAATTGAAATTGTAGAACTAAAAAGAGAAATTGAGAGAGAAGACTTAGACAAGCTTATGGAGATCAATAAACTTGATGTAATTAAAGAAAAGTCTAGGGTAGAGGCTACAACTTACATTGATAACGAAAATATTGTAACTAATGGTAATCAGGCTGTTTTCACAGATGCAATCGTAAAACGTATGATAGAACATGTGGTGACAGAAGTAACTATTGATATTTTCAGATTGTTAGACAAGAATCTAAGAGCTGGCAATTTAGAACAGCCGCTGAACCTGCGTTTTGTCAATAGGAAAAGATTTAAAACTGCCACCACCAAAGTGAATGAAGTATTGCCTGTTTTATTAGTAAATAATATTGATCAGTGTAATAAGGTTATTAAAGCTGCTGCCAATACTGTGTAAAACCAACTCGGAATAGAAAAACGTAAGGGAGAAGTAAAAAAGAGCCTTGGTGGTGGAAACGTTTAAATGGGCAGATAAAACAACTTACAAAGGATTAAAGTTAACAGTTGCAACTCTGGGATTTTAAATCTAGATTTAGGTTTTAAAAATCAATCACGCGTTTAATTTTTTTAAATCTGGATTTTGCTTTTAGGAACTATATTTTTTAATTACCTGCTGATTTTTTCACAACATTATAAAATGTATAGTTAAATGGTCAAAAGATACAGTAAATTTATAAACATGTCACACAGAATATATTTTATTACGAAATAACGTGTCATATTATGCATTATAGTTCGTATTGAAAACAATAATATCATTGATCATTAAAAAATTTGTAAATATTAAATACCTAAAAAATATTCTATATGAAAGAATTGACGAATTGATCTTTTCTACATTTTTTAATGGGAAAATATGATTCGGTTTTCGAACAATTCAGTTTTAGAACGGTTTGTCAGAACGAATTATATTGGAAAATTGTAGTTCAACTGTATATATTTTTTAAGAAAGAAACCAACAGAAAATAGAACATAAATCTCACCTCATTGTTTTAACTTGGTCAAAAGTTCTGGTTCTTGTTCAGACGAAAGATGGTAGGAAGCAGTGACTCTCCGGCAAAAAAAAACGTTGTCCAACAAAAAAATGCACACCGACTGAAAAAGTCTGATGCGATTCTAAAGTAAAAACAAAGTTGTCCACCTTTTATAGAGCTAAAAACGAAAGGATTGTGTTGTTCTATAAATAGGTTATACGTTGTTGTTGTTTTTTGTCATACCTTTTACATATGAGAGAAGATAAACTGGTTTGACTTTTCCGTCACTTTTTTCCAGTGAAGTTTCCCAGCAATAAAAAGACGATAAAAATATCATCATCTATTTAAAGCGGAAGTACCCAACCATGGCAAGTAATAAATTATCTAAAATTAAGCAATCATGTCTAGAATTCGTCCCGGATATTCCTAACTCCTTCCTTCAAGGAAACTGTAACTTTAATCTTTCAATGGCTGATGACATCTATGTGCACCACTACTATATATGTATTACGGTTCGTTATTAATTGTGTCAGTTTTTTTAATAAAGTTTCACCGCTTATCGAGGCCCAAAGGCCACTAGAGGATAAGGTTAATAAGATTGTCAGTTGGAGATGAACAAGCCCTATCAAGAGGTTTGGAAACGAGGGGTGAAAAAGTAAGAATTTGATTATTTAAGTGGACGGCTAAATAGAAATTTGTTAACTTTGGATTTGAAAAAAAAAACATGTTGTAGTCAGCTGAGAAGCTATCGCGTAGTATTTATTCCACAGATGGGAAGATCTTGAAAATGAACTTTGTAATGAGATATGGTTATTTGAATGTTTCCATGGGTAATAACATCATTTTATAGTATTGTGTCACCACTTATCAAGACCAAGAGTGACTCGGGGATAAGAGTTAATAAGACAGAATGATTGTCAGTTGAGAGATGAGGAATGCTACGAGAGTACTATGATTGATCAAATATATGAACTGCGTTTGATTGAGCCGTGGTCAGCTATGTTTCTATCCTGCTCTTTGATCTTCAGATCATTCTGATAGTCATGCAATATGATATTTTGTGATGACGTCACGTTCTCTCTGTCGAAGCATCTGTTTGTCGATGATCGCAATAGATGCTACAACCACCTGTAAAAGATAGAGGATTTCCATCGCGGTTTCACTCCTCTAGATCCGCCGTGTTCTGACTATCTCAATGCACTTTACTAAGATTACCTCGTGAAGGATATGACACGAGCGGTCATTCACTATAGAGATGATTTCCATCGCAGTTAGACTCCTTTAAATCCACCGTGTTCTGACTATCTCAATGCACATTACTAGGGTTACTTTCTCTAGATCCATATGCCGGTCCACTCGATCATCGTCGACCACAATGTTGTTTGTACAATGGTTTTCTGTTCGTCTTCCTCGTCGTTCTAGTTCTGGCCGTGTCGTCATCTCCTACTGATAATCCACAGTGCACAAGCACCGGCTTACAAGTATATAAAAATATAAAAATAAAAGCAACGCAGACTCACAAGAGAGAACACAAACTCCGATACATTGTGCATAAATCAGTTCTACTCTATGTGATTCCATCGCGGAAAAAAACCCACATCTCGGTTAAGTTTGAGTGTATCAGCCAACTATAATAATTCATCTGTCGCAGAATCACCGTCGTCGCTCAGTTGAAGTCAGCTCATCTTATCGTTTGCTCGTCCCGATCTGCACCCATTTGTATCGCCTTCTCCTCGAGTCGCAAACTGCTGTAAAATCGTTAACTGCTGTAAACTGCCGTAAAACTGTCGCAAACAACTGACGCCCGGAAATTCCATGTCCGGTATTTTGTCTTAGTCACTAATAAGCGGAAATGACTCGCCCTCTCGGCAACGCCCAGTTGATTACCTGGAAATTGATCATCAACTGTGAGGCTCCATCCTGTCTCGAGAATTTAAAAGATTTTGGCGGCCCCCATCGTCTTTTTACTCATCTAAATTCCGATAAGTTTGCTCTTCTAATGAATAATTTTCTCCCATTGTCTGGGGTTTTGACTCTGGGGGCCAGTCTATAGTATCACAGCTGATATATGCTCTACATGGTGAAGGGGCGCACATTTATCCACAAAAGACATTTGAATCGAATGAGAAAAAGATATTCGAATGCTGTTGAGGACAATACTACAAAAGAAAAAATGATGGACGCCATGTTTGACACGTTAGAATTACTAATCTCGCAAGTAGTTTCTGAAAAGCGAATATCTAAAAAGAAACGAAAAAAAAACAGACTACATTGAAATCAAGTATTTTATTTTTTATCTTTTTATCAAAAAATTAATAACCCTGGATTATTTAATAACATTCACATTTTTCTTATAATGAACGGAAAGAATGCCTGTCCCAGGACAAGTATGGTGATATTTTGAAACAGAAGAGCTTTGCACTACTTTTTTTATCTTCTTCCAAAAGTTAAAATCCAGATATAATGGATCAAATTCAATGTAAGTCTGACAGATATGAATTTTCAAATGAGAAGTAGTACCCATATAATATTTATTAATTGATATCTAATGATTATTGTTATAGTTTCACAGGAGTCGGAGGTATCTGAATTTTTACAATTGACTTCTGGGACATTTTGTACCCCCTTTTGCATAAAACTAAATGGGACTAAATATGGCCCACTTTGGGACCCCTTGAGTCTGGCGGCTGTGTTCCAAAATTCATAATGATAAATTAAATTAGTTTATAGAGTGAATCCTGTAGATACAAATATATAAACATATCTAACTTCATTTTATTTTGTCTGTTTCTTGTTTTTAAATTATTCATGCTCTAACTCTTGTGATTTTTACTTTTATTTAAATTATTTTTCATTCAGATATTCTTTCTTTTACGTATTTCCTATTTTTCTTCTATTCTATGACATAATAGCTACGTGTTCTTTCTTCTGGCTTATACAAAAATTGATTAGCCGTCTCACTTACCTTACTGGCAAGTGAAATGTCTCCACAGCAAATATTCATTATGAGAGGGGAACACATCTTCAATTTTCTGTTATTTCTGGTAGGTGACGCGTAAATGTTTACATCTACATATATAAAGGATGGTAGTTTGCTTGAACATTGCTGAAAATAGTAGTAGTATGTTTAAGAAGGCTGAGAGCAATGCAGAGTGTCGGGTAGGTTGTAAGCTGGAAGGAACGAAAATAATAAATCTAAGTGGGACTTACAATTTATTTTTTTATTAAAATCTTACATAACAGCAAGTGTGGTGTTAGCTGTTTGTGTGTTGTCTGGATGATTATTAAAAATCATTTATTTAATATTTCGGGAAAATCTTTCCTTTGTGAAAAATAATAAACACCAAAGGAAAAATCCGTCTGTGTAGAGAATTCAACAAAATGGATGCCAGAGAGTAAGTCTGGGGCAAACCAGTCCCGCAGAGAATCGAATTTAATAAATGTTAACATTATGTTTTGGATATAAATGTAGTGTTAAAAAATATGTGTGTAATATTAGATAAATGATATGGTATTGTATGGTAATTAATTAACTGTTAGTTTTCATACTATATTTTTTAATTTTTTTTATTTGTTTCTGTGTGTTGTTTTATTTTCTGTTTTTTGTTTTGTTTTTAATATAAAGTAATTAATTAATCTCTTTTTATGATTATAAATTTTATTAATTTTATTGGTTATCATATATTTAAAAAGTATTATTCATTGTGGGTTTCATTAAATTAGTTTATCGAATTAATGTAATTTGTTATTTGTTATAGGACATTAAATTTAGTTTAGGCTTAATTGAATCTAGTTAAATTCGGGTTTTAACCGTAAGACAGTTTAAGGGGAGTAACTCTGCCTGTTACTGAATGTGTATCTTGAATGAGAATTAATTTATAGATTCAGTCGGTAGAAGTCTGTGTATTAAGTTATATTATTTATATATATATATATATATATATATATATATATATATATATGTGTGTGTGTGTGTGTGTGTGTGTGTGTATTATTGTTTATTTATTTATTCTTTATTTTCTCTTTTTGTTTTTTATTTTATTTAATTTTTTTTAATTTTTAAATTTATTTATTTTTCTATATTTGTATATTATTTGTATACATTCTATATGTATTTAGATGTGGAGTAATAGGATGCAATTTGTTTAATCAATTAATAATGCCAAGGTGAATTATTTTTGTGGGATAGTAAGAGTAGGTCAATTTTGGTATTTGGTTGTTTGTGGTTGTATTCTCATGTGTCTGAGGGTGTGTTGAGATAGATGTGTGTATTTGGAGGGGCCTACTTGATTATTTGGGTGTGTGGTGATGGTGGTAGTAGTGGATTGTTTAATAAAAGTTAAGTAAATGGAGAGGGGGAGTGAAATGGTGAAATTAAAATACAATGAGTGTTAGATATGAGGGTTGGTCAGTAGGTGAGAGGGTAGATTATTATAGAATGAACGGTGAGTGGAGCTTCTGGCGTTGATTGAGTGAGGGGTTTAATCTGGAGATGAGGATCGATTCTGTGATTCTTAGGTCCCCAATGTTTTTGATAGATGAAAACAAATCTCTTCATACATTTTAAATCTGCCCTGCCCATAAAAGCCAAAATAGGTTATGCCCACAATGAGATCACCCGCATACAAAACAAATTCTCTTCTACTACTGACAAAATAACACAAACTAAAAACTTCCGCCAAACCCTCCAAACTAATAGCTACCCGCTTCCACCATAGCACGCCTAAATAAGTCCAAAACACACCGACACGTCAATCTCATCACACCATTTAAACATGACGGAATACCTCTCACTCTACCTTAAAGACTCTGACAGACATACGCACGGGTTAGGAGTTTGTGTTCAGAACACCCTCCCCTTGAATAGAAGGCATAGGCTAGAAACAGATGATCATGTCTACATGCGCTTTAGATTAACCTTACAGCACAGCGTTAGTTACTTATATTTTTTATACCGTTCTCCTTCGACCCAAGGCTTTACTCTGCTTTACTTTGTCTCTGAAAGCATAGATGCAATACTCTCACTTGACTCGAGCGTCCAAATACATGTATTTAGAGATTTTTAAGGCACACCACCGTGACTGGCTTGAATTCTCCAGCTATACAAACGCAGCTCGTAAGTTCACGTATAGTTTCTCGATAGCACACTCCCTCTAACAAACTGTCACTTTCCCATCCGCCTTCCTGGTCGTGTTGATCAGCAAGTCTCACTTCTCGACCTGTTCTTCACCTCACTGCCCGAGCCTTGTGTGACGAATGCCCATAGCCCACTCGGGAACGCTGATGTCCTTGTGATAGTGATTGATGTCACCCTAAAATCTTGTCTCAAAGTTGATGAGGCTTTGCTCAAAACGACGAGATACTACAAGCAGGCTGATTGGGAATCCATTAGAGATCGCAAATGAGGAAACCGAATGGGTCAAAGTAAGCATTGAAGCACATGTCCCCATGCGAAAATCCTACAGCAAGTCCCACTCTCCACAATGGTTCACCTCGAAATGTGCAGCTGCTATTACTCAGAGGCAGCAAGCATTCCAATAATTCTGCCGCCATAAGTCAACTATGAATAGACAGAAATTTATAACGTTAAAGGAACATTGTAAGACTTTGATAGGTGAAGCAAGGAGAAGGTATACAGACATGACCAGAAAACGCGTTCAGTCGGAGTAACTAGGTACTCGTAATTTCTAGAAATATCTTCAATAGTTTGGTGAACAATGAAGAATCAACAATTCCTTTGCTATCACACCACAATGGTGTCGTTTACACAGCAACTGACAGGGCTGAACTACTTGCCCATCATTTCGTCTAACATTCCGCTTTGGACTCCACAAACCACTACCTCCCAAATTACCCATTGCAGACTGACGCTACACTTGATGACCTGGTCATCACCCCAGTTGATGCCTGGGACATTATATAAAACCTTGACACCTCCAAAGCATGTGGGTCCGATCTTATACTAGTAATAGGAATAAAGTACTGCTCTGCTGAACTGGCCCCTGTCCTCTTAAAACTCAACAACAAATGCCTAGTCGAATATTGCTTCCTTGATAGATGGAAATGTTGCTCTGTTGTACCAGTCTTTAAGATATCTGGAGATAGAACTGACCCTCAGAATTATCACCCCATCAGTCTTCAACCGCTCTTCGCTAAAATCTTTGAATCTTTAATTAATCTAGCGATAGTCCGGCACCTCGTTAATGCTAAACTTCTTTTTGACCATCAGTATAGATTTAGGCAAGCACGGTCTACTGCTGATATCCTAACGACTATCTCTGAACGCATATACAATACACTGGACAAGACAGGTGAAGCAAGGACGGTAGCGCTTGATATATCCAAAGTCTTTGACATGGTCTGACATAAAGGTTTGCTCATAAAAATTAATTCATATGGTATTAGTGGACACATATTTAATATAATTACATCCTTCCTAACCAAGAGAAAGATCCAGGTTGTCCTCGATGGCCGTTCACCCAAACAACATGACATAAATGCAGATATACCCCGGGGATCGATCCTTGAACCTTTCTCGTTCTCGGTTTTCATAAACGACCTCTCTGATGACATAGAGTCTGGGATAGGTATATTTGCTGACGAGACCACGCGTTATTCTCGTCATGTGGGCTAAACGGACGCGCACATATCTAAGGCAATGACTGAATACTTAGGTGACCTCCAGTCTGTTGTGAAATAGGGTCATAAATGGATGGTGACATTTAATGCTGCTAAGACAAAGCTCTTTTTCTTCAATAACTACAAGAAACCTCTTCAACCACCGATTGCCATGGCAAATAACACTCTACCTGAGAGTCCAACGTTCGAACTCGTCGGTCTAACATTCACAGGTAACATGAATTGGAATACATACATAGAAGACATTGTCAAGGCTGCTGCAAAGAAGGTGCGCTCCTACTACGATGCGAGAAAACTTCTCACACCTGACAGTATCCTAAATCTCTACAAAGCCACTATCCGCCCATGTATGACGTATTGTTTTCACATCTGGGCTGGTGCAACATCTACTAGTCTCTCCCTCTTAGACAAGATCCAAAAACGAGTATCTAATCAAATAGGTTCCTCACTATCTACCAAGCTCCATCCCCTGTCCCATCGCCGCTATGTTGCATCCTTGTGATTGTTTTACAAGTACTTCAATGGGATGTGTTCCGATTAACTTGCTGCTCTGGTGCCTCCTCGACGTAAATACGCTCAACCAACCCGCCAATAAGCTAAATCCTATCTTTTCAGAGTGGAAGCCCTAGATGCCTGAGAGCTAATAGCTTCTTTTCATCTTGCTGGTGTATTTGGAACTGTTTCCTTGCTCTATGTTTCCCTACTTTATCGGCATGCAGAAATGTAAAACTAATGTGAACAAGCATCTCGCTGCACAGCTCCAAATTTAGGATGACCCCCAAAACTTTCATCCTAATTCTCAGTATCCCCTAACGTCTAAAGTGGGGTGAACTAGGTTTTTAAAAAGTGGCAGTCATTGGTAGCAGGAATAACAACAGTATCAGGCACAGGCTTTCTGTAACATACTATTCTGTACTTCTGTAAATACACTAGTAAATATACCACCGTGGTGTCTAAATTATGATTGGCCCTTCAAAATCACAACAATTTCTTAATTAAATATTTATTTGTAAGTAAATTATCATTTCTCAATCGCATTTGTACAAATTTTGGGTTATTTCAATAAATAATGTGTAATTCATTTTTTTGTTCGGTTTTATTCGAAAAGGGTAAAAACGATTATCCCATGAGGGATTCGAACCAGCAACCTTTTGATTAACAACCGAATATGTTACTGTTGCAGTGTAAAAGGAAACTGTAGAAAAGTTCAAAGTAAGTCGTTATTGATGTATACATTTGATAGTTTTGATGATTGTAAAAAAATAGTTATAATTTGTGACTGGGAATACACTAATCCTTCTGTTTTGATTACATTGTTATAAAAGTTCATGTGGCTTAAAGTAGGTAAACCGCTCAATTTTTTTGAAACACAGTATGTTATGAAATATATTTAATGAGTGTTAATGAAATCTATGTAATGCGTTTTGTAAGTGAAGCCGACACCATGAACGAGAACAATTGTGGAATAACAGAATGACGGAATGAGTATTCGAAATAAGTCAATGCGTTGTTGTAAAAGAAGCCGATGACATGTTGATGTTGTTTAAACGATCGATTATGGAAAAACGGAATGACGGAATGACGATTAGAGATAATTTATAATATATTATGAAATATATGTAATGCGTGTTGTAAGGTAAGCCGGTGTCATGAACGCAAACGATTATGAGATAATCGAATGATGGCATGAATATTCGAGATACGTCCAAGTGGTGTTGTAAAATGAGCCGATGCCATGTTTATGTTGTTAAAGTGATTATGGAAGAACAGAATGACGACATGACAATTAGAGAAACTTTACAAACTTGTAGAGACGGCATAGTTTCTGTGTCTTAATGAATGCCAACAGCTCAATGCCGCTGAAATTCAGTATATGAATAAATATATTTAATGCGTGTGTTAATAAAATATATGTAATGTGTGTTAAGAAATGTGAAAGATTTTACTGTGTTAGCCGTATTGTTTGCAGCCGGTATTGCTACAATTATGTATCTTACTACGTAAACAGTGTCGATGTAATAGATGCCGGTTGAAAGACATCTTAATCAGAGAGTAAACATCTTGACAGCTTTCTCTTTATGATACAAAAATATTGAATCGGCTGAAATTGTGAAATCAATTAAAAGGATCGAAAATGAACATTTTTTTTTCATTACATGAATCTATTTATTGAGAAAATCAATGTAGAAACCTATTTTTATGCAACTTTTGTTTATGAAGTTATTCCAGTTAATAGAGTAGGGGGAAATCTCACTTTACTTTATATATTCTATAATAGAGTAAATCAGTGGTTGTCTAATACGAAAAAGAACAGATATATATTCAATATGTGCGGTTAGCATGGCAAATTCTTGTTCAAACTTGTTCGAGCTATCCCTTTTATATGTAAGACTGTTATCTTACATGTATTGCTCCTGGGCAAGTATTGACAAATCGTTTTACCTGACCATTGCTTCTTGTATGATACGGCGCAATTGTGATGTGTTCCACTAAAACGACTGACAAAACATTTTGAATTCACTTGACGTGAATTGAGTACCATTTATTGGGAAAATGAATATGGTAACATACTTTTATGTAACTTTTGTTTATGAAGTTATTCCACTCAATGAAGTAGGGGAAATCTCACTTTACTTTATATATAATATAATATAATAAGATTAACAGTGGTTCTCAAATAAAAACAAGAACAGATATCCTTTCAATCTGTATGTTTAGAATGTCAAATGCTTGTTCAAACTCACATGTCAGATGAACGAAAATGTTGATTCAAACTTCAGCAATAAAGAATCCCTAATAGAAATAAATATATAAGAGCGTTGTAAACTGTCAAGAGATCATTTGAACTTTGAAATTACGAGGATATTTTAAAGCCTCATGAAATAGACGAAAACATATATTTTAAGGTTGATATCACAAACCGTTAACACATTAGTGTACGATTAAATCAATAAAATAGTTTCATTTTTAAAGTACCACTATCAAAGTATGACGTTCACAAAAAAAACGAACAAGCAAAATGTTTTTTTTTCTATTTGCGTATATCAAATGTGGAAAGTGTGGGATCTTTATAGTTTTTTTCATCTTTTAATACAATTGAATTCACAGCAATTCGTAACGCAATATCACCTGTTTATACCGACTGCAGCGAAATATGAACACAGCTTGAAGTTTATACCTGAGAAATAAATAAGAAATGAACGCACAAGATACAAGGAAATGTCCTGCTTTATTTACTATCATCCACGCTGATTCCGGATCACACAGATTTGTATTCTTTAATTGCTGAGATTAAATGATTTATGAATAAATCATGAGCTGTTACACTTGAACATTCATAAAAGGTAAAGTACAAAGAAACACATTATTAAACGAAAAAACATTCTTTTTGCACCGTTTCAAATGCAAAAGAAACGTTTTATAATATTATTATATTATTCAATTTCAGAAAAATAAATCTGTTGAATGCGTTTTGCATTGTTTGTAAATATTCTCCTCAAGAATGTTGGTTTACAACCCAACTTACAACTTTTATAATTAAAGACATTTAATAAAAAGAAAGAGTTTTCGTCTTGTTAACAAGTAACTTTACCACTCATACTTCGAATTAGCTGCTCCTGCTGCTTACGTTGAGATTTCGTTTTAATATGTACTGAATTACCTCCTTTAGTTTTACACAAGAATATATATATATATATATATATATATATATATATATATATATATATATATATATATCAAGGGAGGCGCGAGAACGCTCTATCCCTTAATAGACTTCACGAATGGCCTATGCTGGAAATCTCATTTCTTTGATCAATCATAACTCAAAAACCAATAAACCAAATTAGTCTAAACTTTGCACAAAATTTTTATTTGATAGGTTCTATAAGTGTGTAGAATTTCAGCATCATTAGTCAAGGCAACCCAGAGACCCAGAAAGTTCAATCATGAAATCATATTATGTGTGTACGTACGTACGTATGTGGCACCCTGTATCTCATCAACTATTTGATGGAGTCAGCTGATATTTGGCAGCGATAGGTTCTAGGGTCGAGTTGATGGCATTTTAATTTCAGTTTACCATATACCTTAGTTTTCGAGAAAATTCCAAAAAACCTTTAAAATGACCAGTATTCATATACTTTATTCTATATCTTATCGACCATTTGATGGATTCAGCTGATTTTTGGCAAAGATGGAGGTTCTAGTGTCTAGTTGATGGCATTTTAATTTCAGTTTACCATATACCTTGATTAGTCAAACTACCCACTATATCAGTTATGAGAAGGCATTGTATTGAGGCATAGCCTTTACAAAAGTAGTGACATTCCATGAAAAATGCCAGTATACTGAAATCATATGCCCTTAATAGGGTTAAGATGAAAATTCATATACACTAAATGTACAAAAGCAAGGAAATTCCCAAATTTTTACACTTTTATTGTCATTAAGGGTATGCGAGCACAACAGGGCTATGTATTTTACTGGTAGGAATTTTTCTTCGGCGCACCTCACACACTTCATCCACTCATGCATAGAGATTTATACTGTAGTGATGTGATCATGAAATGGTTTAGTTGATATGTAGTCATACCCTTAATGACAATAAAAGTGTAAAAATGTCCTTGCTTTTATACATTTAATGTATATCAATTTTCATCTTAACCCTATTAAGGGCATGTGATTTCAGTATACTGGCATTTTTCATGGAATATATATATATATAATTACTATTACTATGTATATCATACGTGTATATATATATATATATATATATATATATATTTCTTTATTTACTTCAAATGTACTCAATACGTGAGTAGAGCAAAGTAGTAGTAGTAGTAGTAGTAGTAGTAATATGAAAATATATTGCTTACTTGCCATGAATCGATTTTATATATATAAAGCGTTCGAATGCAAAACGCGATAAATCCAATTTGTTTAAATTGAGACCGTAATCAATAAAATAACGAATATATTACACATAGACTTCGAATATAAGCTTATCTTAATTGAAAGCGAACATTAATAATTCTAGTATCATATTATGTAAAACATAATTTGAGTGTGTGGTTGAGTGTTGACATGTAACACTTTTTATAGTGCTAGTTTCGTAATTTTATGAATGGCGTTTATCGCGTTTTGCATTCGAACTCTTTATATATATATATATATATATATATATATATATATATATATATATATATATATGATTAAATATCAGAGTTTTATACCATACTATGATTTAATAACGGTTCAGAGCCAAAAAAAATCTTACATGTGTTTCTTGAGAAAATTCACAACATATTTGATCAAAATCCAAGCTATCTTTTTTAAATGTTTGCATGTTGAATATTGAGCTTCATTTTATCTTGGAAATTGATTCTCATAAAAATCGATCTTGACTATGTTAAAGACTTGATTTTATATTGTTATATACTATCTATATATATATATACATATATAAGACTCATCAGTGTGGCTATATATACAGCTTAACCATCGACCACACAACCTGAATCTTTGACCTTTATAATAGAATGTAATAATCCGATGTTCTAATGTGCCCAATGTTTCAGCTGTGCGAATGAGTAGTATAAATACCATATGTATCAGTACGATACATTGTCCCTGAGAGTGTTCAATTTTAGAGGAAAGGAGAGAACTTTGCATTACATCTTTGATAGGGACAATTAATTCTTCTCAACAGAGCACTTGTTCGTGCAGGAAACTAATCTATTACTAATAGAGATTTCGTAGCCATCGATAATTACTTCTATCAATAATGGAGAGTTCGTATCTGTCTGTCTGAAGCTGAAATTATACTTTTACTATCTTGTAATGCTCAATTTAGTTTACTATCTTATTTAGAACTAACGTATTATATTTCAATGCTCAATTCCGGGGGTGGTAGTGTATCATCTGTTCTATTGTCATGATACCATTCTCCCAGGCATTACCTACTACTTTTAGGGGTAGTGTAGTCTCTATTCTGTTGTCATGGGATTGTCTATCCAGACATTACCTCCTAGTTTAGAGATCTAGAATAGTATGTATTCGTTCGTTATGATACCATCCTCCTAGGCATTAAGCCCTCCTCTGGAGAGACAGTGTAGTATATAGTTTGTATTGTCGTTCGCTTATTTTACTTCCTAGTGATTTTTGTATTGTCAATTACAATTTCCCAACTAACGTCTTCCGGGGGTCCTCTCTGTGGGGAGCGGTCCATAATATCACAGCTCTCCCATACTTAACTTTATCATTTATTATATAAATTACTAAACAAAATCATACGTTCATATTGACAGACAAAACAAAAACGTCTTTACACAATCTCACACAGACAACCATAAAATACAGTGTCTATTCATAACACATATCATTTTTTATATAAAATACAACATCTCTGCGTTTTTCTTTTCTGTTAACAACACATAAACAACAATGTTAGCCAAAACAACTGCAACATATACAATACAAATCTCTTTTCTTTTTCATTTCGATTGTCTTTTTTGTAAGTGAATAGGTTTCTCTCTCTCTCTTTCTCTTCCGCACAAATCATCGGCTTACCTCACTTTGAGTTTCCTCTTTGTTTCTTAAATTATGTCCCACATGTATCGTAGACCACATGTATCGTAGACCACATGTATCGTAGACCACATGTATCGTAGACCAGCCTTGATAAAAATCCCAATGAACTAACGTAATTCCTAACGAATTAAAGATTCCCTAACCCTCAAACGTTCCCCTAGTTTGCTGCGCCTTGATCTGTTTACCGGATACTGTCTCGCACGTCCTTCTCTACTGTATATTCATAAACACAGGTGTGTCTGTCATTCTCCGCCTGCCATTGGGTCGTAAGATCGACTGCACATCACGTGAAAGGTGGGGGGGCACAGTCCCGATGCAGTGGGTTTCATTGCGTCATATTTAACATTCGAGTACCTGGATGCCTCGTTTCACATCATATCACAGCATGCATGTCTCGTGTTCTGGCAAATCCTCTGACCAAGTCAATGACCATGACTTCAATGCAGAATTCTATCGCATTACCCATACCCTTTCCGTCCAGTGTTCCTTAACTACCAATCCTCCACTAATACGCAATGCACCATAAGTTCATGGGCTCGTTCGTGAGATTCCTTAACAAGTCACATTTACGTACTACCTCTTTTATCAAGTTTCTTAGTTTCCTAGTTACCTTACACTGTGTCCTTTCCTGCCTGTCAACCGTAAAGGGGGAACGAGCGCTGCTCCCGTGTACTTTTGGGGGGTTATGTGAATTGTTCATCAAACTTACATTCCTATAACGCAATTAAATAGCGTACCGCTCACCGACCCCCCGGCCAAAAAAAAATCTACACCGCCATGTAGGATATCTACACCGCCATGTAACATCCGGTTCATACTCTCATCTCCACCTGTTGGGAAGTCGCCCCACAAAAGTATATTGCTATCAGCACGATACCAAAACTAGATGAAACCCGAACCACATCACACAGATGAAGAAACCAAAAATTCAAAAACAAAAAAAACAAACAATCAATAACCATGTAGAAAAAAATAGTATAGCTATTTTATCTCTTCTTTCTTTTTTATGTATTTCGCCCTTTAATACCACCAACATACAGTACACATTCATTTAAATAAAATCACTTGTTTTAATTTTCTTCGTTTCTATTTAACTTATTATTTGCAACCATGAATTTAAAACGTCTTTAAAAATTACAATCGACTTTTATATCATATTTAAAAAAAATCAAGCTGTGTTTTCTTCTCTAGCGTCGTCAGATGTCAGACGACTGAAAAAAATTTACATTTATTTTTTTTGTTTGTTTACACATATCTTTCTTTTCATCGTCGGTCATTCCTTCCTTCACCATCCTCCGAATACTGCAAAAACAAAATTTAGTACATTTAGAAACATGTGCACGGAACAGCAAGAGAAGGTTCGTGTTTTCTCCAATGAGGGTGATTGATTTGAAAGCAGACATATCGATGTCTGCCTTTGCAATCTAAACATCGACATGTTCTCCCGCTTGAAGTTATTTATCTACCTCCCACAGCGGTAAGATGTGACACAAGGTCGGGAAAGTAGGATTTTAAAAGCCAGCGCCCGAGAAGGTGAGCACTCTGGCCATTAAAAATTGCCTGGGCAGCCCCGTCGGCATTCCCTGGTAGAACGCCTCAGGCAGTAAGCAATAAACTTACTCCTCCCCAAAGAGGGGAGGCAAAGCCTGGGAGGGTGGACTCCTAGAACTGCACAGGACAAACCCATAGACCGGCGTAAATCAAGCCCCGAATGCCAAAACAATACCAGTTTATGGGGTGCAGTATCCATCGGAACAGATACTACACTTTGTTACTGACCCTTCCGCTTGAATAACGTTACAGCTTTTCTGCCGCATTCGTTCCATGATCGTTTGGATCAGCGCCTGCTTGTTTGCCACATTTTACAAGAAGTCCTCCTTTTTCCCAGCAAATTTTGTTACCTCGGTAATATTCACCTTTCTTGCATTCAGCTTTCGACTTCGCCGCTGATGAGTACAGTCTTTTATACTTGATCAAACTTCATAACCATCCAACACGACAGTTGCTCTCCCATAGTGTTCAACAGTAAAGTAGGCATAATCATTTGCAATCGAGCTGTATGTACTTACCCCCCCCCCTCCTTCCATTTCAAACGGTGAAGATGAGATCCTCCGTCTAGTACATTGTGATCTGTGATGGGAACGGTTTGTTTCATAGCACTGTCCAATTTTGTTTCAACATAATTTCTGCCAGCTGTGGTTTGTCTGCTTGACGTAAGATTCTATTTCCTTCAAACAAAGACATCAGGTTGAGACAAATCTCATAGGACGAGATCATCCATACGTGAGACCTCGAGAAAAGTCTGGAATAAATGTACTGGGTCAATGCTACGATCTGCAGAAACTGTGACATTCTTGCTCGATGCTAAAGTCTTTGTTTTCAAACTCCGTTATTGAGAGTAGGAAAAACTGATTGTCCATCCATCTTCTGTACAATGTCTTTTCCGATTTCGAAAAGGTCCTGAACATTGACATCCTCGTTATCAGTAACCCCTGTGATAATATTGCATAACGATTCATCGCCTGAAAACGGCTTAAAGGTGTCTAGTATCTCTGTCACTTTCCCGAGGTCTGTCTCATCTCTTCTCACCCGAGAGGCAGACAACACCTTATGTTGTTCGCTTGTTGTGTAACTTCGTGCGGTAAGTTATTGCATGGAAAGTTTGTAAGCGGATGATATAGTGGACGACATAGCCCAAACTGTTCTCTGGTGCTCGGACATCCCACTACCCTGTGTGTGTCCACCATGACTTTTGAGTGAGCGCATTAGGGTTTTCTCGGTGGCAAGATCGGAGCCAAGACATGTCCGGTATTGGCTACTTCGTCTGATTACGTGAAACCCAAACAGGAACTTTTGATGTGCTGTAGGGTTGTCATCTTTCAAGGCATACATCTTCTGGAGATAGAGACGAGCCGAATTCAGATAATTTAAATGACCAGTGGCTGTGAATATTGGCAAACAAGCGAAGATGGGACTAAGACGCAGTTCTCAAGACTCCATTCGATCAGCTGCAACAAGTGCCGTAGCAATTCTTAGCATATGCTGATAGCTTATCCATAGATTGCTGGTTTTGGAGGCCCTTACCAGTTCATCCATTATCAGAGTTAGACTGCTGTAAATCCTACCGATGGAATCTAATTCCATTAGTCTCCATCAGCATGTACAGCCACCCAAGTTCCTTTACTTGGTCCTGAAAATCAGGTTAATCCTTCAAGATTTTGACAGCAATATGACGTGTGAGACACTGATCCACCAGCAGGTGGCCACGAAATGCTTGTTGCCCTGCCTTTCCGCTCATCATGTGTACGACAGCATTTTCACCATATACTGTCTACATTACCTCCATGAGTCTACTGCCATCCATCAACGTCTTATATATTCGCACTCCTTATGTATCAGGTGCATCATGCCTTGCCAGCTGGGAGTAGTGCTTTGAGAAGGGCTCGTTTTTGTGCTTCCTTATCATCTGTCGCAGGTGAATTGTTGTATTCACGAAGGATTTCACAGTTTTTTTCCTAAATATCACAATGTTTGCGACACCACAACGGCCGTTGGTCACAAATAAAGAGTTTCCATATCGACTTATCAGTTTTTCCTTGAGGTACTGATTTCCATATGCCGTTGATTTACTACCTCGTAAGTATTCTCCCATTTCAGCGACAAGATCCCATATCGTTATCTGTTCTTCATCGTTTTTCTTCTACGAATACACCCCCCCTTTCGAATACTTCATCCTGATCGCTGTCTTTTGGTGTTCCACTTTTTCGTCGTTTGGTTGGTTCAACTGACGTGAACTGTCTTGGAATGCTTGGCATTGTATGGAAGTTGACTAGTGGTACACACAGTCTGCAGCATGAAGATCACCACTAACATATTCGATCCGACCTTGAATAGCAGTGGATCACTCATCCCCTCTTGTTTTGCAATGAACCAGGATAGTTTAAGCAAACGCATAAGTCTTCACATGGCAAAACTTTCTCTCACTTTTTCGTTTATAATCTTTTTTCGTTGTATCAGTTCCACAGAAAAGGCAATGCGTTTTACTGTCATATCGTCCCAGAGAAACACAAGCACCCGTTTTTACTTGTCGAACAAAATCATCCTTTTTTAGGCTAAAGCAATGTCCTTTTTGTTTATGTGAACACTAGATCCGGCTTCAACAATGACTTTGACACCTCTTTCGATACTTGCACGGTTGCCATCTGCAGCACCCTTTTCTCAAAGCACCACAGTCTCATCACAGTGTTCCTGTTCGCATAAAGGACACATTTCTCTGCTGGCGACTGAACTCAAGTTTGACCCTGAAAATATACGGAAATATATGTGTATTAGTATATGGAGCTAGTGAATTATTTGTGAGGGTTGTTTTCGATAGGGTAAAACGTGGTCTCTGGGTTTTTCAGTTGTGTTTTCGGGAATCCTATACCCTATAAAACAATTTCATTTATATACGGAGGTAAGGGGCCCGATTAATTGAAGAAAGTAATAATTCATTACTGGTACCCATATAAAAATAATCACCCATATGCCTGTTTGTGAACCTGGGTGAGTGCAATAAGGGGTTTAGGGGTACGGGTACCAATGTGGATGTAATAAGGGGTTAAGGGGTCGGGTACCCCTAGATATGGTATCAGGGTTTATTTGGCATCACTGGTAACCCTTTTCATGTAAAAGATTGACCTGAAAACAAGTAAAAGTTCAAGATTTATTGATTTATCATAGAAACTGACCGAGTTGGGGCTTCAAATGTGAATAGAAAATGACTTGTGAACCAAAACAAGTCATAGTCGAAATTTGACACCTTTGCTTACTCGGATCTTATCCAACTTTTACTATGTTGTAGACTAGACCCAGACAAAAATTAAACTACCAATAAACAAAATGTTTCAATTTTTAGGTAGGGATACACTGGCAGTATATTGACCCGTCTATAATTACTATGCTAGACACTTAGATGTAGATGGCTTAAATATTTTTAAAATCTTTTTATACATGTGTCTTTATTGAGAAAAGGTAGTCATATGTTTTAGATGTTCGCAAATTGAGTTAGTACCGGAGAGATGTATGGTAAGTCTACTGAAAAGTGTTGCATTAGTATAACCGATTTAACAGATATATAACATTGGATTTTATTCTGTTTTTGAGGCCTGAAAAGAGTTATTGTTAGCTACAACGTTTAATGTTAGAATTTTGTTTAATAATAAATAATTAATCTAATTTTATTATTACAATTACTGAAGAATATATATATATATATGTGTGTGTATTATATTTTTAGAGCATTTTCGTCTAATTTAAAATTCCTCTCAATGTACATGGAATAATAAAACAAAACTGGTAATGACCAAATATCGACGCCGGGATTCTAACAGGAATGTGTGAAGTCTTCAGACTTGCAAAATATATATTTAAACCATAACGCTAACAAAGTTGACCATTGCTAAACGCTGTGACGTATCGGGCTTCAAAGGGATAGTGCCGCATGAATTAACCTAAATCCTCAAAACGACCATTCCTATTTGTTTTACTGAAATCAAAACGGAAACCCATATATGGAATATCAAGTATCACGTGACCATCCATGTGATAGACTCAGCAATATCTCAAATTATTATCCCGAAATATTCATAACTTGGACAAAAGATCTTACGCTTTTTCGTTCAACCGTCGCCGAATAAAAGTTTTGCTGCATAATTATTCCCAGGGATTCTCAAAACTTAACCTTTCATTGGTCGCAGACACGCTGCACATTGTCTCAGTCAAAATTGTTATATTCTTAGAGCTTGTAGGTGGAAAGCAAATATGAGGCATGTTTTAATTTTGTTGTTGTTATGGAGTCGAACTATATTTAGCCTTTTTTGTCCATTGGTTTGCGGTTGACATGGAAAGTTTAAGTATTTTGTGACCTTTTTATTGGACGCTTTATAATACGTAAAATGTATGAAAGGAATCTCGGTATTTATATTTTTGCAATCAATGGGTTCTATTTTTATGTCGTTGTATCTAACGTGTGTTCACTTTTGAGTAATCTATATTTAAACGGGGCCAGATTCTAAAAATAAATAGGTTAACACGCAACTTATCGGTTTTCCCACAGGGAGACCGGATTTTTATTTTTAATACTTGTCATTGATTTTGAAATAAATCATGTCTGTGATGTGCTTGCATAACTAAGGAATAAGTTAAAATTGTGTTTTACAACTTTTTGTAAGTAAGTTTATTCATTTTCTGATGGGTTTATTAATCTATATTATGTCTCGGCAATTTATGGCTTTCTTATACATAGCAATATCTATATAATAAAGGTGAACATACGTGTGTCCGACGCTCTACAATAATCATGTATGCTAATTTATTTTATGAGCACAGAAGGGATGCTTAATCTTAATAATAAAAGATAATAATAAAGAAAGGAAAGAATAATCACGTATTCAAATTTAATTTTTAAGTGCAACGAAGAGGAGGCTTAATCTTACAGAAAATAATTTATTTCAGTTTGAATACAAAAAGTATTCAATTCTCCTGAATATTTTAAAGACTAAAATAGTAATCAATCTACCGGCACACATATGCTTTATTTACATATTGAAGAGGGAGAGACAGACAAACAGACAGCGAAAGAAGGTAAATCAGCTTTTTTAAAATAAAGTTTATCTCGGGTATTTTATTTTTTGTAAAATTTTAGTCATGTATTTGTTCTTTAAGTAAGATATAACTCGTGTATTTGTTGCTTATTTTGATAAGTTTTACATCGATTAGTTGCTACAGTAAGTTTTGCATCGATTAGTTGTTACAGTAAGTTTTGCATCGATTTGTTGTTACAGTAAGTTTTACATCGATTAGTTGTTACAGTAAGTTTTACATCAATTAGTTGTTACAGTTATTTTTACATCGATTAGTTGTTACAGTAAGTTTTACATCGATTAGTTGTTACAGTAAGTTTTACATCAATTAGTTGTTACAGTAAGTTTTACATCGATTAGTTGTTACAGTAAGTTTTAAATCGATTAGTTGTTACAGTAAGTTTTACATCGATTAGTTGTTACAGTAAGTTTTACCTCGCGTGTAAGAACAGTAGGAAATAAAGTATTACTTATAAAAATCACTTATTCACCCGGGCAACACCGGGTTGTCCTGATATTATTTTTATTTTATGGAGTTATAGTCAGGCTTTCTTATAATGTGACGGGATGATTGTGTCTGCTTTTTCGATGTTTTGTGCTATAGAGTTGAACTACATATGTTTGAGATAATGGCCGTCAGGGCGTGTTTGGCTGGTGCGTTTGGGGTAGGTCGTAAAATATTATCAGTGGTAGATATAATAATATTTGTTTCGTGGGATAGGTTTATTAGTGTGTGTATGTGTCGTTTAGGTGAAGTCAAATTGGGGAAAGCACAGATAATGTTTTAG
>OY744543.1:31695566-31735566 GCA_963556195.1 Sepiola atlantica
AAACAAAGAAACAATGTTATTTTCACATTTTGGTAATTTGAAGAAAAACAACAAAAAGGTGATTGTCACGGTGTTATTTGATATATTCCAATGATGAGATTGGAGTTTGTATAAGGATAAAAATTAATGCTCTATAATGAAGTGATTAAACGAAAAATAGGGGCGATTATCAAGAATAACCAACAGAAAAAGGGGTAGTCAAGAAATAACTGTCACCAAAGGCAATAAAGTTACTTTTCTACTTACCTGCCTATTTGTTTGTGTTTTATAGCCTTTAAAGCGTTTTTATTTCATCTTAATAGTTCGTCCAAATCCGATCGCGTTACAGTTCCATTTTATTGATGACGTATGTGGATATCCCTGAAGTTTTTGTTTCGTCTTAAGGGATAAAAAAACAAAACAAATAGTAAACAAATAACTGTCACAAACGCCTTAAAATTAAATTTTCGACCTTATTGAAGAGAGAAAATACCATCAATCATCAGACTTCGTAGACGGTCGGCGAACGACTGTCATCCATCTTTGTTTTTCGGTATAACGTAATATATTTGACCGAACTTTTTAATTTAAATCAAAAACGCGTTATTTATTATATTATTAATCCATTTCCTTCATTACGACAAATGTACGTAATATTTCTAGACAATAAACTTTAAAGACAATAAACAATTTATAGAATTGCCAACATTTGAGTACTTAAGAGAAGGACTCAAGAAGTATTTGTTGTCGTTTTACTTGAAAGACGACCATGGTGTAGTCTACAAAGAAGCAGTCTCGTGGCAATGTGTTCCACGGATAGACACTCTGTTCATGAAAATTCCGTTTGGTTTTAAGTACACGGATGAAGAAAGAACATTTCTTTGCAGTTGTGGTAGCTAAACGAGTTCTTGTTGTGAATGTTTTACAGGGGGGAACCAAAGAATGAAGCTCAGTCAAACAACTCCCACAGAAATAACGATAGAGTAGAGAAAGACTAGCAGCGCCTCTTCTTGAGAAAGGGGCTGTAGGGAAGAAAATACACTAGATTGTGAAGTCAATTTTGTACTCTGTTAAGGCTTCAGAAAATGCTGTAGGGAAGAAAAAAATATCGACTCATAGCCTTAATGACGTCGATGCTAAACAGTAGATCGAAATTCAATATCCTCTCACGCATTATTATCACATTGATTTCGGCTGCATTGCCGAATTCTGCGCTAATCCTAAATGTGCTAATCCACAACAAGCTCGCATATCTCCTGCTATTGTGTTCACCTTCACATATTATTCAGACAGTAACTGACACAGTTTTGCAATGTGAGCACTGGGAGTCTAGGGGGTATGGCGGTCCGTCGACACACACCGCGACGGTATAAACCGTCTTATTCACACATTGGTCTGGGAAGAGAGCGGCGCCGATGTCTTGTCCTTGACCTTGTTTACCGGACAATCTCAAATTATTACAGCGGTAGGAGCACGCTCGAACTGTTTGCCCTTTTAGCAAGCATCCTCCTATTAACATGGTTAGGTCGATTACATCTGTGACGAGTCACAGATCAACATTTATTGAGGAATTCTGATTACTTTGGATGGGTTGCGCAATACCAATGACTAGTTTCGTTATTACTAACAAGTCATTCAAAATAGACCGCATTCGGTCATCAGGTCTTCACGGTGCCAGAAACGCATGGTAGTTCACGGTTGGGTAATTCCACCAAGTATACACCCGGCCGCAAACTTACGCGTTTTAAACTGCGCGTATGCCATGAAGCAGTCAGTGACACCAGCTGTGTATGATGCGTTCTTGATTCGGGATCTGTTGAATCTTTCAATTGTTGATATACTGTAAATTAGCCTAAAGTAGTTTAAAGGAGAATAAAGCGTTCACTTCAACTTCACTCCACAGAGGTAGTATAACAAATCCGCCTTCTCTACCTTCGGACCCACAGCCGTCAAATTCCCAAATTAATTGAGGTCAAACTTTCCATTTGTTACCGCTAGCGTCTATCTCATCAATTGAGGCGCCGGAGATTGGTTGAACGGTAACTTAAATATCCATGGCGATTCTCGATAAAAACGAATCCTTGTGAGCCTTTCTTTGTGTGATTAACGATAAAAATGCTATTTGAAACTTAAGCGTGGCAGATTAACCGCGTACAGAGTAAAGTGGTCGATCATAGTTGAAGGCGACCCGAAGGCAACCCGAAGGCAACCCGAAGGCAACCCGAAGGCTCTTTTTCCATAGGCTACTACACCCAGGTGTCGGGGAGAGCACCTCTCTTTAGCCATTATACTTTACTTACCCTTGATCCTCGCCTTTTTAAGCTGAGTGTTTAGCAAAGAGGCAGCAGATACCATTTGTTGAGCCTTTCGTATGATTGGATCGAAGATTTGTCCCCGGACTCTCGACTCATTAGCGAGAACTCTACTCATTACACCAAATCGGTCAGTTGTAAAGATGCGTAATTACATCTAAAACATAAAGATGTATAATCATTGAGGTTATTTCAGATAAGAGTCAAGTGATTCATGCAGAGGCGTAGTAGATTTCCAAAATGGCGTTCTTTGATGCCCCCATGAACGCAGCACTACGTGATGCGTCCCAAAGCACTTTTGGTCGAGCTACAGTCTGTAGTTAGCTTCTCTATAGTATATGACCGTCCGTGCGTGATAAAGAGGCACATCCTTTACGAGGTAACCGTAATAATGTGCATTTGGGATAGTCGGAACACAGCGGATCTAAATGAGTCTAAACGCGATAAAAAAAAACAAAAAAACCTTTTGCATCAAAATCAGGAGGTGCACTGCTCCAGTCAGCGAGGAATAACAATACATCTGTAATAGCAAAACACATAGATGTAAACCTTGATGGAGACAACCGAATGATCTGAAGATCCAAGAGCGGGGGAGAACAATAGCTGATCACTGATTAACTAAACTCAGTTCATACTAGTGTTGGGACGATTAATCGGAATCGGACTCGGGAATCGTCCCATCATTAGTTCATATCTTTGATCAATCATTGTACCCTCATAGTGTTCCTCATCTCTCAGCTGGCAATCATTCCGTCTTATTAATTCTGATCCTCGAGTCACTCGTGGGGACCCCCCCAAAATTATCTTGATTAGTGGTGACCCCCCAAAATTGTCTTGATAAGTGGTGACCCCCCCCAACATTATCTTGATAAGTGGTGACCCCCCAAAAATTGTCTTGATAAGTGGTGACCCCCCCAAAAAATTGTCTTGATAAGTTGTGACCCCCAAAAATTGTCTTCATAAGTGGTGACCCCCCAAAATTGTCTTCATAAGTGGTGACCCCAAAAAATTATCTTGATAAGTGGTGACCCCCCAAAAATTGTCTTCATAAGTGGTGACCCCCCAAAAATTGTCTTCATAAGTGGTGACCCCAAAAAATTATCTTGATAAGTGGTGACCCCCCAAAAATTGTCTTCATAAGTGGTGACCCCCAAAAAATTGTCTTCATAAGTGGTGACCCCCAAAAATTATCTTCATAAGTGGTGACCCCCAAAAATTATCTTCATAAGTGGTGACCCCCAAAAATTATCTTGATAAGTGGTGACCCCCCAAAAATTATCTTTATAAGTGGTGACTCCCAAAAATTATCTTGATAAGTGGTGACCCCCCAAAAATTGTCTTCATAAGTGGTGACCCCCAAACATTGTCTTCATAAGTGGTGACCCCAAAAAATTATCTTGATAAGTGGTGACCCCCCAAAAATTATCTTTATAAGTGGTGACCCCCAAAAATTGTCTTGATAAGTGGGGACCCAATACTAAAAAAAGATGTCATCATCCATGGAAAGATTCTAATAACCATAACTCATTACAAAGTTTCTTTCCAAGACCTTCCCATCTGTGGAATGCAGTACTACGGGACTGCTTCCCAGCTGACTACAACATGGTCGTTTTTAAGTCCAATGTTAACAAATTCTTCTCGAGCCGACCATTTAAATAATCAAATTCTTACTTTTTCACCCTTCCTTTCCAAACCTGTCGATGGTGTTGTTCATCGTCAACTGAAAATCTTATTAACTTTATTCTCTAGTCGCCTCTGGGACTTGATAAGCGGTGACTCATTAGTAAAGAAAACTGACACAATTAACAGAGAACCGTAATATACATATAGTAATGGTGAAAATAGACGCCATCAGCCATCGAAAAATTCAAAATACAGTTCTTTGATGGAAGGAGTTAGGAATATTCGATCTGATTGCTTAATTTTTTGATAATCTAATACTTGCCATGGTTGGGTACTTCAGCTAGTTTTAAATTGATGATTATGTTCTAATCGGCTTTGAATGCTGGGAAACTTCGCTGAAAACAAATTACGGAAAAGTGAAACGAGTTTATTTTTTCTCACACGACAAGCTATGACAAAAAACAAAAACAACATACAATGTATTCATAGAACAACCCGCTTTTTCTTTTTAGCTCTGTAAAAGGTGGACAGCTTTGTTCGTACTTTCGAATTGCATCAGACTTTTTCAGTCAGTGTACATGTTTTTTTTTTATTTTGTTTTGTTTTTTGGAATACGTTTTATTTTGCCGGAGAGTCACTGCTTCCTGTCATCTTTCCTCTGAACAAGAACCAGAACTTTTGACCAACTTAAAACAATGAGGTGAGATTTATGTTCTATCTTCTGTTGGTTCCTATCTAAAAATATATACAGTGGAACCTTGGTTTTCGAAAATAATTCGTACTGGAAAGCTGTTCTAAAACCGATTTCTTCGAAAACCGAATTTTTCTATTTAAAAAAAACATAACATAGATGAATTCGTTACTATTTTTAGGTATTTAATGGTTAATTTACAAAAAATTTAGGTATTTAATGGTTAATTTACAAAAATTTCAGGTATTTAATGGTTAATTTACAAAAATTTAGGTATTTAATGGTTAATTTACAAAAAATTTCAGGTATTTAATGGTTAATTTACAAAAATTTCAGGTATTTAATGGTTAATTTACAAAAATTTAGGTATTTAATGGTTAATTTACAAAAAAATTAGGTATTTAATGGTTAATTTACAAAAATTTCAGGTATTTAATGGTTAATTTACAAAAATTTAGGTATTTAATGGTTAATTTACAAAAAAACTTAGGTATCAGTTTTATTATTGTTTCCAATACTAACTATAATGTATAGTATACAACCTTGTTTCGTAATAAAATATATTCTCTGTGAACATTTAATCAATTAAGATTATTTTAGTGTATATTTTAATAATTTAACTACACGATTTTGTAATTTATTTTAAATTTTAGCGAGTAATTATAAAATATAATTCCAAAGAAAGACAAACTTGATTAAAAAAAATAAAACCATACATTGATTTTAAAAACCCAGATCTGGATTCAAAAACCCAGGAGTTGCAACCCTACACATAACTGTTAACGTTTCATAAGTCGGTATATTTTCGTTGCGCTAGACGCGGTTCAGGAATGGAAATTTTGTTAGAAAACCGAGGTATTTCCAACTTTAATTTTTTTGTTCAAAATCCGAACTGTTCCAGTTCCGAAACGTTCATGCACCGACTGTTTGACTGTACCATACTTAAAAGACACTCGTAAGGTATTAGTAAGACTTACGTTAGATACTAAATATAATATTTACGTCAATCATTCTAAAATATAAATAGTAAACAGAGAAATAACATCTTAGAGTCTACTATTATTTCTAATCGCAACACTATTCAACAACGACAGTGTTTTACTTAATCAATTTATATTAGATTAATATTATATAATAAGTGTATACGCTCCGTCAAAATTGAGGGAAACAAATTATGTTTTGCTAATGTTCGCACTAATATTCATATTCATATAAAATAACGTCTCAATCAGTGAAAGTAAAAACAAAATAAGGAGGAGAACGTCTCAAACTGGAAAGTTTATAAAAAGTAAAAAAGAAAGAAAAAGTATCTATCGGTATAGAAAAGAGAAAGGACAACAAAAAATAAAACGTTTAATTATAGAAATATAATGATTGATTTATTTGCGAATTCATTTTAGGTGGTGGAGAGTGTCTGACTTGTTATTTGTTTTCTCACTCCTACTAAACATTTGAAATAAATTCGCCCGGTAGTTTTTACCCGTTTACATTTGTGTGACGAGACGGATATATATTAATTTATACATTTATATACAAAAAAAAGACACATCGGACTTTATTATATAGTGGGGGGGTTGCAACATCCCATTTGCGGTTAATCACGTTTCAGTTTCCACAAATGTTACGTAGGTAGTTACTTTGAACTTGCCAATAAGCAAGATTCAACAACTTGCACAGTTTGTTTTTCCTTAAAATCTATCATTATACTAAAGTTGAGTGTATCAACATTTGTTCCCCTAAAGTTCTTTTCGTGTATATTTTAATCGCACAAAATACATGTTAAAATATTCCTCAGTTTAAGGATTGAGTTATGTTTGGAAAAAAAAACTTCCATATTTATTGTTCTAATTAGCCGCAATTTATTATTCTACCCATCAAGTAACCGATCTATCTACCATTCTCACCTTCCCTTACTTTATGTTGCTTGACATCCAGTCTATATTTTATACAGTACCTATCACTCTCGCTTCAGTCTATCTCGTTTTCGCTCTCTCTCCCTCTCTCTTTCCCTCTCTATTTCTCTCTCTCTATCTTTGTTAATTAACAGTCAAATGTAATATTTCTTTATTAAAAGATAAAACTACTTGAATCGTCCATTATAAGCAAAAGATCTAATACTATGATTTACTTAGTAGCTGTAGAGATAGATAAGCAGATAGATAGATAGATAGATAGATAGAGAGAGAGAGAGAGAGAGAGAGAGAGAGAGAGAGTAATATAGATAGAACATGTTGTTACTTATGGGTGTTGATTTCTACACTTGATGCCCTTTCTTATTATTTCGGCTGTTTTCATTCATACCGTAATTGTTTACGGTGTCAGTCGGCTATTTGATTTCATTTCTTCTCCAGAAATGCTACTACTACTACTACTACTACTACTACTAATAATAATAATAATAATAATAATAATAATAATAATAATAATAATAATAATAATAATAATAATAATAATAAAAATAATTAATTAATTAATTATTATTATTTGATTTTTATTATTAATAGTATTATTTCATAGTAGTCTCAACTTTTGGATATTTTTAGTTGGATATTTTTGAACATCGAGTCAATTCCCTTGACTTTAGACATTCAAGCTGCACCTTAACACTTTCGCCGTTCCTAACAGGCAAGCCTTTTGCAGAATCGGAAAAGAAATTGTCTCATCAATCTGTTTAAGCCATTTATGGTGGCTTTTCGTTATGGTTCCAAGCGTTCCAATTACAACGGAAATCACATTGACTTCTTTATATTTCCATAGTCTAACTAATTCCCATTTTAGATGTTGATATTTTTCGTGTTCTTTCTCCTGCACTCTGGTATCGAAGGGGCAGGTTATATTAATGATTAAGCAAGTTCTCTTGTTTTTGTTTAGAAAGATTAAGTCGGGTTTTGAATGTTCAAGAATCTTATCAGTCTGTATGCGCATGTCGCAGAGAAGTTTGACATAGTCGTTCTCCTGTACAACTTCTGGCTTATGCTCATACCACTTCTCATTGTGACCAATTCATAAAGTTTGCATATATTCCAGTGTAGTTATTATTATTATTATTATTATTATTATTATTATTATTATTATTATTATTTACTCACTACCAGTTCTCACACAGGTCATCAGTGATTGCTCACCGACAACCGGAGGTATTCCCTGGAGTCTGAGTGACAACAAGTCTCCCCAGATTTCCAGTATTCTCCACCTAATTTCGATAGCTACCGCAAATAAACATGCAGTATCACAACAGCCGTTTACCATTGATTTCTCGCTGCTAAGGACCATTTGTCTTCTCTGGGATTTGGGTGGCAATAAGCCTCCCCAATGTCCCATCAGTCTATGCACTTCTAGTGAAGGTCTAGTTTGTGCTGTCCCTCCTCGGTCTTCTCACCCTCCTTGGCCCTATGCAAATATTGTGTGTGCTGTCAGCCTAGGCTGGTACCATTTTTTTTGGGGGGGGGGGGCTGATTATTTATTTATTTATTTATTTATTTTGGGGGGAGCTGATGGTGTTTCTTGCTATTTCTGTTCATTGGTTCATTTTTGTGTCGTGTCAGTTGAGGCCGGTGTAATTTATTGGGGGGGGGGGGCTTATAAAGTGATGTTTCTTGCATTTTCTGGTTCTTTGTTTGTGATGTGTTCTTTCTGTGGTTTTGTTTTCTTCCTGTAGTAGATTCCGTGTGACTCTTCGGAGCTTATGCGGGTTAGTTTCCGCATTCAGTGATTTTTCTCAAGATTGTAACTGTTTTGATCATTGCTGTCCTTTGTAGATTCCAATGATCCCTTTGATTCAAATTTCTCCCAGTCTTTTTTCCAGTTTTTTGGGATTGTTCCTAGTGTTTCTACGATTATTAGTATTATACTGACTTTCTTCATGCTCCATATTCCTTTAAGTTCTCTGGCTAGTTCCGTGTATTTGCTTCGTTTTTCCGTTTCGTTGATTTTCACTCTGTGGTCTGTTGGAACGGCGAAGTCTACGATTTTGCAAGATTTTTCCTTCTTGTTGATTATTATAACATCCGGTCTCCTTGTATGAGTTTGTCTGTTTGTATATCCATATCCCAGATGAGTTTGTGGTTTTCGTTTTCCAGTACTGTTTCTGGTTTATGTTTGTACCATTTGTCTGCGTATTCGAAACTCAATTGTTTTCACAGTTCCTGGTGTACTGCTTTCCCCACACAGTCATGTCTGTTCTTATATTCTTTTGGGCTAGTTTGCTACATTCACTTATTATATGATTTACTGTTTCATCTCTTTGTCCACACAGTCTGCATTTACTGTTTTCCTGGGTGTTATCTATTTTAGCATTAATGTATTTTGTCCTAATTGCATTGTTCTGTGTAGCCATCAGTAAAGATTCCGTTTCTCTGTTCAAGTGTCCTTTTCTTAGCCATGCCCCGCTATTTTCGTTGGTTTCTTCTCTTGTCAGTCTTCTGAAGCGTCCATGTAGTTGTTTTTCTTCCCACTTTTCTTTTCTTGTCGTTTTGTTTCTTGTTTTTTTTATTTGTAGTGCACACTTTTCATTTGGATGTCCTGGCTGAAGATTCTGGTCATATTTATCAGCTTTTCCAGTTCCGTTTTGCTTTTTGCAAATAGTTTCAGGTCATCCATGTACATCAGGTGGCTTACTCTTAGTTCTGTATCTGTAAACTTGTATCCGGCATCACATTTTCTGAGTATGTAGTTAAGTGGCATCATAGCTATTATAAACAGTAATGGTGATAGTGAGTCTCCTTGAAAGATACCTCTCTGTATCTTTATCTCAGTCAGGTGTTGTTCTCCGGCTGTCAGTTCCAGTCTCCATGTTCCCATTGCTTTCTTAATAAGATTAATCATCCTTTTGGGTATTTTGTATATTTTCAAACATTCAATTATACATGCTTGGGGGATTCTATCGTAAGCTTTTTTGTTGTCAATCCATGCCATGGATATGTTCTTTGTTCTGTTTTTTACCTCCTTCAGGATCTTTTCGTCGATGTATAGGAGGTCTTGCGTCTTTCTTTTCCCTTTACGGCATCCTTTTTGTTCTTCGAGAAGTAGTCCACGTTTGTTTAGGGACTGGTAGATTTGTTCTCTTAGTTGTGCCGCCAGGATTTTCAACATTGTTGGTAAGCAGGTTATTGGTGTGTAGTTTATTGGGTCGTTCTTTGTTTGGCGTCTTTTTGTATAAGCGTTGTCTCTCTTTCTTTTCACTGCCATTTTACAAATGTGGACAGTAAAAAATATTTTAATGTGCCACAAAGTGATCGCCACATCTTTCCCTCACCCTCTTGTCCTCTCTGTCTCTGTCTCTCTCTTTTTCTCTTTCTCTCTCTCTCTCTCTCTCTCTCTCTCTCTCTCTCTGCCCCTAGATCTGTTCGTCGATCCACCCTAACGTCCACACACATGCCATGCCCCCTACACCCTAAAGCACCTAACAAAACATTACACAATGTCTAATTATAAAAATTGTGATCTCTAAATTCGCCTGTGTGTATATATGTGTGTTATAGTAGTCTATTTTTCAAACCATCTACGACATATCAACCTCTTTTCATTTTCTCTAATTAAGTTCACACTTGTTAATTATTACTTTCTCTTTTGTATCGTCTATTATGTTTTTCTCTGCGAAATAAGTTCATAAATGTTCACTTTTGTCCTTCTTATTCTTTTCTTCATCTAAACTCTGTTCAAACAATGTCTGTTAAATGTTCACTTTTTCTTTCTTTTTACTTTTCTTTTTGTCCCATTTTGTTTAACTTAGCTAAATCTAACAATTCGTATTTAAGAAAGTAGGAAGAGGCTATATTGCCGGTCCCGGCAAAATAACGATTCCTGCGTTATTTTGCCGGTTCATGTATATTTAACTAAATTGTTAAACATACAGTGACGACCGGCACAATAATTATTTACTAATGTAAAGGGATCGTTATTATGCCGGTTCATTATTTTTAAAAACCTAATTGTTATGGCCTTGCGAAAGAAAAGGTAATTAAATAAATAAGGGCAAATATTTAAAAACAATTTGTTTTCATCATCAGTTGTGTTGGTTAAAGAAATTTAAAAAAATCGATCTTCCCTATTGTGTCGGTTAAAGAAATATCTGCTTACTTTTCATAATAGAATTAATGTTGATGAATTTTCCCAACATTACTAAGTCTGCTCTCGATTTAAGTAATTGAAATTTTCCTTTAGTTATGTATAAGTTATATATAAAGAAAAAAATAAGCAACAAATAAATGTTACCAAAGGCAACATAAATTATTATTCTACCTACCTGTATAAGTTTATTTGTTTATTTTATTATTTATTTTGATAATAATTTTTTTTTATAAAAATAAACAATCAAATAAACAAATAAACTTATACAGGTAGAAGAATAATTTATGTTGCCTTTGGTAACATTTACTTGTTAAAAATGTGCTTTACTTTACTTTATGAAGAAAAACTCTGATAATGTTAAAATATACAGAAAATCACTGGATTTAAACAGTTTCTATTTTAAAATGTTCTTTCAATGAAATCATAAAATAAGTCGTAATTTTGAAGAGTTCACTCCTAATCGAATCAACCAGAAGTAAAAATTAATTTTATCGTTATTTTAAAATATATTGTCGCTTAATAAAGTTTTAAATTATACAAAAAATCAATCAGGCAAAGATTAATTAAAAACAAACAAAAAAATCAATCAGGCAAAGTTTTAAATTAAAAAAAACAAAAAAAAACAATCAGGCAAAGTTTTAAATTATAAATAAAATTTCGTTTGATAAAGTTTTAAATAATACAAAAAAAATAATTTAAATAATAAAAAAAAAAGTAATTTATAGTTAAATAAACACGAGCTGGCAAAATAACGTAAGACTCATTATTGTGCCGGGCGTCACTGTATGTTTAACAATTTAGTTAAATATACATGAACCGGCAAAATAACGCAGGAATCGTTATATTGCCAGTCACGGCAAAATAACGCAGGAATCGTTATTTTGCCGGGACCGGCAATATAGCCTATTCGATAAAAGTAACGTACACTTTCGCCGTTTTCTTTCTGTCTCTATCTCTTTGTTTTCTTTCCTTTTTTTCCCCTTTGTGTGTGTGTCTCGCTCTCTTTTCGTTTGTTTCATCTATTTTCCTTGTCTTCTTTTATTGTCTTTTACGTCGTCTCCTTTCTGTCCTTTTTTCTTCTTTTTCTTTTTCCTTAAATCTCTTCCTTCCTCGGACCTCTGCGTCTTCGCCGTGGTAATCAGTGTTCGCGACACTCCCGAGTAGGAGTGATAAGGTCTGTAACGTCACCAAATCACCTAGTTGTTACGTTGTGACTATTAAACGTTACTTCAAACATTTTCTCTCACTCTCCACTTACGTGCTTGTCGTTTATCTTAATTCTTTAAACACTTTGTGGGTATATTCATTATATATGGGCGAGTGTCCTGAAATTCTAAAGGCGTGTGTGAGGGTCTTGCTTATACGAGTATGCGTGTCCCTAAATTCTGTGGGCGCGTGTGTGTTCATTCATTAGTTATTTTACGCGACTTTCGCGTACTAATTATTGTAATTCTTTGTACAATATGCACATTAAAACTCTGTTGCGTGTGTGGGAGCACTCATTCATTAGGTACTCTACCTTTTTAAACGACAAGCGACAAGCCAAAATGTCCATCCTAATATTAGTGTGTAATTTATATTAGATTCTCACTCACGTTTTTTTTTTCTTTTTTCCCTTTCTCTAACTGTTGCTTACTGATGCGAACTGCTACTTTTTGTCGCTCTTCTTTTTCACCGCCGCTAACGTCATTGCCTTAATTTCTCCGTCCTTTTGTTTCTTATTGACGGCTTGTCGTGATCGTCTAGCGATTTCTTCTTCAGTGTTGTTATCTGTAATAAACTTTTCCATGCACAGAAAAAAAACTTGACGACTTTCATTTGGAATGTCAAGGCTTTTATTTTTCTGGAGAGGAACATTATTTGATATGAGAAAGAGATCAGATTTCTCTTAACTAATTGTCTATTTCATACACTTGCAAAAGGTTGGGTACATAAGTTATCTTATTAGTGAATATATGAGTTAACACGCCGAACAGACATCTTCAGGGGGCATATATTCGCCTTATGGCTATTTTAGAAATTTCAAAGTCTCACAGCATATTATTTGTAATCTGCCTATCTTCGCTTCCGCACAGAACTGATCTGAAACCTTTGTTTCTTTGTCAACGCCGAAAACGTGACGTCTTCGTCAGGTCGCCTTACATCCCTTTGTTTTTCAACGTCTTACATTTTTATTGGAACCGCGTTCAGCTTGCATGATTATTTAATCGTGTTGCAATACCCGTTCGTTCGGGGGACCCGGTAGCATCAAACAAAACACAACGATAGACACAAGCCGTGTTCGAGAAACTATGTTTCCTTATTCTTCACCACCATCTGATGTAAGTTGGGTATACACATATATATAATTAAATATGTCTGTGTTAGCAAAAGTCCTTTGGCATTATTGTTCTTTCTCTTGTCTTACGAAGAAACCTCTTTCTTTACCTTGACGGCGGTTGATTTTCGACTCTACCCAACGTAGATTATTTTCATGAAAACCGGTCAGAGTTATTTACCTTGCAACCTAGATGGAACACACAACAATACGTTATGTAGCAGTTCGACCGTGGTGGGGGTACCTCTCTCCAGATCTGACCCACGACAAGTGTTTCTCTATATCCTCCCAACTAGATCTCTGCTACGTATGAGCTCCTTCTTCCTTCGTTTAAAACCGACGTTTTAATTTCTGATTTTGCACTTCGGGTGCCTTCTTATTCTGGCTTCGTGCACCTGACTCTTTTAAAGGTTATCGAGTCGTTTTTTTACGACGTCATACTCCGAAATGAACTCGTCGACCTCACACATCTGGGCTCGTTCAAAAGTCACCGATTTATTTCCGTTGTTCTTTTGGCCTAATTTACAATCTATCTAGTCTTCGGCTTTTCTTCATTATAGCGGGGTCATGCCATAACCTCCCCGTGACGTCTTATGTGTTATTACTCAACATGTCTGCATCATTATTTTACAATCACAGGTCATCCTAACTGATTATTCAACCGTTGGAACAGATGAATTCCTTAAAGTCTGTGTTATTCTAACCCGTACTTAGATCGACACTTGTGGAAATGCATACTAGTTGACTTACCATTTATGCAACATAAGGTCCTCCATAATGTAACAAAAATATACATGAAATAAAATAATTAAAAACAATGTAATAACTATACATGACATGAAAAATTAAAACAATACACATAATAAATAAAAACATTACTTTACATAACAATAAATTAAAATAATACGTAAAATAATAAACAATGCATAACATAATAAAAAATAAAACACCTACCATTTGACAAAGAGGTCTTCCTCGAAATATATTATGGAACACGGTCACACAGATTACATCAGTGTTGAAGTCTTGCCTGATCAAGTAAGATTTGCTATATAGAAAAAAAATTATAAAAATAAGTTTTTGAAAAAATATATAATTAAAATCACTTGTTGTTATCTTACTTCTCAACGCCGACATATTTCCATTTCTTGCATTGTGATAGCCTTCTAATACTCCTCTATATAAGAAAAATAAAAATTTACATAATTTAACAAAGTACAAAACAATACATAACGCAACAATAAATATAAAAATACATAACATCAAAATAAATAAAAACAAACATAACATAACAATAATTAGCGTAACAATAATTTAAAAAATATATATCATTACAATTCATAAGAAATACTCAAAATAACGATAAATAAAAACAATATTTTATATAATAATAAATAAAACCAATACTTAACATAACATTAAATAAAAACAATTCTTAACATTAAAAAATTAAAAAATACATAACAATGAATAAAAAAAATATGAAGATACAAACAATACATCACAAGTAATGCGAATAATTGTTCATGAAGTTATTATTTAAAAAATCAAATCTAGAAATGGTTTCAAAAATCATGTATATTAAAATGACGTTTCTTACCATTTTCAGGTTATGCTTCTTTTAATTTTGCATGGTAATAAAAGCTTTAAGTATTTTAATTCATTGATATTAAATATTTTAGAGCGTTTTGAATTTTTTAATTTAAAAAGATACAATTAATTTTACATTTAATTTTTTTGGAATTTAAACATTCGATTATTTGAATTATTCGGGTTACTATTCTTATCTTGATTTTGATTTTTACAACGTTTCGGCCGATATAATCTTCGACCGTGTTTAGATGCATCTCTTCTAATTTAGAAACTTGAGAGTGAACATCAAAACATACGGAATATCGAACTAAACCATTTATTTAATTTCCGAGGTAGAGTATTCTCATTCCTCTAGCCACGAACGGATAGAATTTTGTTAATTTGTGTTATGCTTAGTTATTTCCTGTAGTAAGGATTGAACCTTACACCTCCATAAACCGTCACGTATGACTGATTGTTAACCAACGCCTTAACCTGTTACGCCCTATGTCGATTCTAGTATGAATTCTGGGAGCCTTACCGATGTTAAGCCAACTTTGTACCCAATATTAGCTCTTTCGGTGGCGAAAAACTTTCGATCATTGTTGCAGTGATGTAGATGTATTTCGCCCTGCCCAGTAATATTTTTTTAAATATCCCTTCTCGCCAATAAATTATTTTTAAAAACTTCCAATAAATTATTGTTCAAAACAATTATTACGGTCTTATAACGTAGTGTTAAACAAATTGTTAACTGCCATAAAACGCTACAATGGCCCTGAAATAGGGGATCATTTTACGCTAAATGTGTATACCAAACTGACCTTCACTCTAAATTCTAATTTGTTACGTCATGTATTTTAAGGTATTCACACGTAAACGACGAAAAAAGTAGAATCTACTTTATTTGGAGGGAGGAGTGCTTCAGCAGAGGATAAATGATACATGCATTTTTAAAGTAAGCAGATTTTCGGCATTGCAACCCTGAAAATGAAACGTATAACAGCACCATTCATTATTTAACAGAGCAGCATGTATATATCCGTTTATATAATTTCTCATAGGTTTATTGAACGTGAGTGGCACAAAGGATCTTTTACTCGAAATGTGTATTACAAGATGGTGTACTTCCTTCACCGAATCCTACCAATGTACATTGTTTCGATGCTGGTAAGTGCAGACAATTTTTTATTTTCCCCATCGAATGGCTTTCGCACTTACACCGACCAATAATGAAATAGACAACAACAAAATAAACATTAAAATCTCTTTCGTTCCCCGACCAGAAGAGTTATTGCCTCTAAACGCACTTCATCCAAGAAGTATTCTCCCTTAACGCACTTCATCTAAGAGATATTCCCCCTTAACGCACTTCATCTAAGAGATATTCCCCATAACGCACTTCATCTAAGAGTTATTTCCCCTCAACGCACTTTATCTAAGAGTTATTCCCCCTTAACGCACTTCATCTAAGAGATATTCCCCCTCAACGCACTTCATCTAAGAGATATTCCCCATAACGCACTTCATCTAAGAGTTATTTCCCCTCAACGCATTCATCAAAGAGATATTCCCTCTTAACGCACTTTATCTAAGAGTTATTCCCCCTTAACACACTTCACCTAAGAGTTATTTCCCCTTAACACACTTCATCTAAGAGTTATTCCCCCTTAACACACTTCACCTAAGAATTATTCCCCCTTAACACACTTCATCTAAGAGTTATTCCCCTTAACGCATTTCATCTAATAGTTATTTCCTTAAACGCATTTCATCTAATAGTTATTTCCTTAAACGCACTTCATCTAATACGTTAATTGCTATGCAATATAGGATCTGCCGTCCAGTGTTTATTGTCAGTATAGAAAGGGCACTAATCAGAAACCTGGAGTATGTTGCATATACCTCTTCTTTTAGGGGGGGGGGTCTAATGTTTCACAAGTCACAACCTAAATAAAATACGTGATCGTTCATAAACATACCTTGTGTCTCCCACGTTACACTCTAGCAATCCTTCGTGTCTGAGGAAGTCATCCCACAATCATCTCCAGGGCTGAATTCTCGCTGGAATTAAAGTAAGACGCATCAATACAAAGAAAAGAAGTATTTGAAGAAAAACCTTTCCATTGAGCTATTGTCATTGACTTGTCTTCTACTAGCGGCGGAATATGGACGGGGCGTTCCGGCTACTGATCTTTGGGAGCTTTGCCCCTCTCCCCCTAATTTGTCGTTGATATTAAGACATTCTCTACACGTGGTATTAGTTTCACAAAGCTGCCTTATCCCCTCTCTGTTCTAGTCATTTTACGTACCGTTTGTCTCCAGTACACATCAGGGTCAAGATGACATTGAATGCACTCGTGACCCCATGACCCCGGTCTCCTGAGACCGTGTAGACGTTGGCCTACGAATCTAAATCACGAGATTAATATTAGCAAACTATTACGTATCATTTAACCGTCCGTCCTTCTTATATGAAATATCCTTATATATGTTCTAGCTTGCAGTTCCTCGACAAAGGATAAGCCGCCCACTCCCCAATAACCAAGTAGAGTACAACTGTCTTTTTTCACCTTTTCTTTCTTCACCAAATTATCGTTAGTACCGCAAGGTTGAAACAGATCTACGACCTCTCACCTGACGCATCCTCGGGGTGTAAGGCAACATCCCTTACGATCCACATCATCTTTTTCTAGCCACCCCTACGTCATATCTCGGCGCGACCTCTATCTATTCCACGTCATTTCGCATTTGTGGTGGTAACCCCTGCATATTCCATATCCCCGTTCAGAACCACTACTCCGTGTTCGGACAGTCATGTCACACACTTTCATACACTCCTGCCTAAAATCAGTAATCATTTAATCAACTAAGTCCATATGCATTTTGTTTATATATATATATATATATATATATATATATATATATATATATATATATATATATATATATATAAGGGAGGCGCGAGAGCGCTCTATCCCTTAATAGATTACAAGAATGGCCTATGCTGGAAATCTAATTTTTTTGATCAATCATAACTCAAAAACCAATAAACCAAATTAGCTAAAACTTTGCACAACATTTTTTTTGATAGGTTCAATAAGTGTGTAGAATTTCAGCATCATTAGTCAAGGCAACCCAGAGATCCAGAAAGTTTAATCATGAAATCATGTTATCTATGTGTACGTACGTACGTACGTACGTACTATGTGCCACCCTGTATCTCATCAACTATTTGATGGATTCAGCTGGTTTCTGGCAGAGATAGAGGTTCTAGGGTCGAGTTGATGGCATTTTAATTTCAGTTTACCATATACCTTAGTTTTCCAGAAAATTCCAAAAAACCTTTAAAATGACCAGGCATAGCCTTTACAAATGTAGTGACATTCCATGAGAAATGCCAGTATACTGAAAGCATATGCCCTTAATAGGGTTAAGATGAAAAATCATATACACTCATGCATAGAGATTTATACTGTAGTGATGTGATAATGAAATGGTTTGGTTGATATGTAGTCATACCCTTAATTAATGACAATAAAAGTGTAACAATTTGGTAATTTTCTTGCTTTTGTACATTTAGTGTATATGAATTTTCATCTTAACCCGATTAAGAGCATATGATTTCAGTATACTGGCATTTATCATGGAACATACACACACACACACACACACACACATATATATATATATATAAATATTATTGTTTATCAGCCCCCTCCCACGAGGCTGGGCACTTTTCGAGGAGCTTTAATAACAAGTAGTACAAATAGCTATATGCAATGATCCGACTCGTAGATCACTCTTAGCTACTTGGTGGATAGTAGTAATTCTACTATTTACAGTTAAAATTCCCCTTTATTTACTAATTAGTTTCCAGTGGCCTTCGGGTAAGATCTTCGACTGCGAATCAGTGGCGATTTGTGTTCGGGGTTCGCGCCCGCTGACCGTTGGGAACTGGTTCCTAGACTGAAGATTGCGTTAGCATGAAACATCGATGTCTCTAGGTATATTTTAAATATTTAATATTTATAAAAAAATATTATTGTTTATATATATATATATATATATATATATATATATATATATATATATATATATATATATATATATATATATATATGTATATATATACGCCTTTTGCTATTCTATGTCGAAATACACAACCCACCCACACTCGTAGCTGAAAATATAGCAAATACATTAAACAAGCATAAACAAAATAAACATAAAAACAAGGAATTCTACAGTTATGTTTTACCGCCTCCAAAAACAATAACAAAAATTATGTGTTCAGTTCGTTCATATGTTGCCTATTCTTTTATTCATTGTCATTCAAAATTATATATTTTAATTTCTTTTAACGATTGTATATGCATGCGTGTGCAATTTTCTTTAAATTTGTTTATGAATAAAACCATTTCCTGTTAATCTGAAAGTTTTTTTTTCTTTTTCTGTGTGCGTTTTTCCCTGGGCCATTGTTTGTGTGCGTTTTCTTTAAATTTGCTTCGTTCGCTTGTCATTTGTTATTGCATTGTCTCTTAAATATACATACAGACAGACAGACAGACAGACAGACACATACAAACATTTTAATTCCTACTGTAGAGAACGTGAATGCCTACTGGAGAGAACTTGAATGTCTACTAGACACTGTCCACGAGTATCTAAAGTCTCTCTGTACAGGGGACTATCAGGAGAACCTGGCAAGAGGAATGGTGCACCTTCTACAAGTAATGTTGCCTATAGTATAACAGCATTAAGCTGGATACCTCCACCAGACTAGATAAATTGTTGTCCTGGAATCCGGTAAGACCAAAAAACGACAAAAAGGGATATATAAGAACATAGTTACCTGGTAAATTATGGAGAGTAAAATAAGGTTCTTAACTTCTTTACTAACTCAACGTTTGAAAGGTAATGGAAAACTGTAATGAACTATTAGAATACCTATGTATCTCATATACAGATTAAGTGTTTGTCCCAGCAAAGGGCCTCTTGATTTCTGAGTACTTCGAGTATTGATTTACTCCTCTCCAGGAGTTAGGCATAAGGCCAGTTTTTATCTTACTCCCACAAGTAAGATGTGACCCAAGGTCGGGTCGGGAAAGTGGGGTTTAAAAATTGCCTGGGCAGCCCCGTCGGCATTCCCCGGTAGGGGCGCCTCAGGCAGTAAGCAATAAACTTACTCCTCCCCAAAGAGGGGAGGCGAAGTCTGGGAGGGTGGACATCCTAGAACTGCACAGGACAGACCCATAGACCGGCGTAAATCAAGCCCCGAAGGCCAAGACAATATCAGTCTATGGGGTGCAGTATCCATCGGAACAGATACTACACTTTGATGAACCAAAACAGATATATACATTCAAAAGGTTACTCATATCTTTCTCTTCTCAATAGTCCTTATTTCTCCTTTTTATGTCTTTCTTAACCCCCCCTCTCTCTCTCTCTCTCTCTCTCTCTCTCTCTCTTTCTCCTCTTTCGTTGCGGTTCGACTCAACTTTTTCTTTTCTTTGTCTGTTTTTTTTTCTTTTTTTTTTTTTTAACTAGCGAATTAAGTTGTGGGTAGTAACCCTTTTTTTCTTTTTCTTCTCATGTTGAGAAGTCCTGGTCATGGCAGGCAAATAAAGTCTGTTACACATACCTCCTCTCTTAGGGGAGGTCTAATGTCTCACAAGTCACAACCAAATAAAGTACGTGGACGTTCATAAACATATCTCGTGCCTCCCACGTTCAAATTAGCTACATTCTGTGACTGAGGTAATCATATCGCGATCGTCTCCAGTGGTGAATTCCCACTGGAATTAAAGTTGGGCACAATAACACAAAGAAAAGAAGAATTCGAAGAAAGTCCTCATTGTTTATCTTTCTCCCACAGCGGTAAGATGTGACACAAGGTCGGGAAAGTAGGATTTTAAAAGCCAGCGCCCGAGAAGGTGAGCACTCTGGTTTACAAAAAAATGCCTGGGCAGTCCCGTCGGCATTCCCCGGTAGAGGTGCCTCAGGCAGTAAGCAATAAACTTACTCCTCCCCAAAGAGGAGAGGCAAAGCCTGGGAGGGTGGAACTCTTAGAACTGCACAGAACAAACCCACAGACCGGCGTCATCAAGCCCGGAAGGCCAAGACGATATCGGTCTATGGGGTGTAGTATCCATCGGAACAGATACTACACTCTCAGAAAGTCCTTTTTATTGGGCTGTTGTCATTGCCTTTATCTTTTACTAGCGTGGGGATGCGGGGGGGGGGGGGGCTTTCCGGCTACGGATCTTTGGGGCACTTGACTCCCTAATTCATCGTGGATGGTAAGATATTCTCTACACGTGGTATTCGTTCTACAAAGTTTTTAACCGTTTCCTTACACTGTATCCCCTATCTCTTCTAGTTATGTGACGTCACATCCGTTTCCAGGATCGAGATGACATTCAATGCCCTCGTTGACCCAATGACCCCGGTGACGTGACCGTTTAGACGTTGGCCTACGAATCTAAATCACAAGATGAATTTTCCTTACAATTTATCACTTACTGTTTCCTTGCTTACTTTTTCCACGTACATGGAGTTGGCGACTATAGTTCCTATTTGAAGATGAAAAAAGACGTGATACTGTTTTTTTTTTGTTGTTTTGGTTTTTCACCGTAAATTATTGGACCTTACAAAAATATGTTTATTCTGGTCGCATATTTTGCTAGTATATATTACGAACGAATATATACTATACAAAAGGAAGAGGTAATTCCTGGGAGAAGAGTATCATAACGAATGAACATATGCTATATTAACCTCCCAAAGAGAATGTAAAGACTGGTAGGATGGTCTAATGACAACATACACTAACTACTAAAAGGAAAAGGTAATGGCTGGGAGGATGGTATCCTGTTAAATGAACATATACTACGCTACCCTCTCAAAGAGCAGGTAACGACTGGGAAGATAGTCTAATGACAACAGAACAAATACTACACTAGCTACCAAAAGGAGCATATAATACCTGGGAGGGTAATATTATGACAACATAACAGATACTAGATCACTCCTTCCTTGATTGAGCAGTGTAATATAGTAATAGTATAGTTTCGACTTCAGACAGACAGGTGCTAAATCTCCATTATTAATAGAGGTGATAGTATAGTTTCGACTTCAGACAGACAGGTGCTAAATCTCCATTATTAATAGAGGTGATAGTATAGTTTCGACTTCAGACAGACAGGTGCTAAATCTCCATTATTAATAGAGGTGATAGTATAGTTTCGACTTCAGACAGACAGGTGCTAAATCTCCATTATTAATAGAGGTGATAGTATAGTTTCGACTTCAGACAGACAGGTGCTAAATCTCCATTATTAATAGAGGTGATAGTATAGTTTCGACTTCAGACAGACAGGTGCTAAATCTCCATTATTAATAGAGGTGATAGTATAGTTTCGACTTCAGACAGACAGGTGCTAAATCTCCATTATTAATAGAGGTGATAGTATAGTTTCGACTTCAGACAGACAGGTGCTAAATCTCCATTATTAATAGAGGTGATAGTATAGTTTCGACTTCAGACAGACAGGTGCTAAATCTCCATTATTAATAGAGGTGATAGTATAGTTTCGACTTCAGACAGACAGGTGCTAAATCTCCATTATTAATAGAGGTGATAGTATAGTTTCGACTTCAGACAGACAGGTGCTAAATCTCCATTATTAATAGAGGTGATAGTATAGTTTCGACTTCAGACAGACAGGTGCTAAATCTCCATTATTAATAGAGGTGATAGTATAGTTTCGACTTCAGACAGACAGGTGCTAAATCTCCATTATTAATAGAGGTGATAGTATAGTTTCGACTTCAGACAGACAGGTGCTAAATCTCCATTATTAATAGAGGTGATAGTATAGTTTCGACTTCAGACAGACAGGTGCTAAATCTCCATTATTAATAGAGGTGATAGTATAGTTTCGACTTCAGACAGACAGGTGCTAAATCTCCATTATTAATAGAGGTGATAGTATAGTTTCGACTTCAGACAGACAGGTGCTAAATCTCCATTATTAATAGAGGTGATAGTATAGTTTCGACTTCAGACAGACAGGTGCTAAATCTCCATTATTAATAGAGGTGATAGTATAGTTTCGACTTCAGACAGACAGGTGCTAAATCTCCATTATTAATAGAGGTGATAGTATAGTTTCGACTTCAGACAGACAGGTGCTAAATCTCCATTATTAATAGAGGTGATAGTATAGTTTCGACTTCAAACAGACAGGTGCTAAATCTCCATTATTAATAGAGGTGATAGTATAGTTTCGACTTCAGACAGACAGGTGCTAAATCTCCATTATTAATAGAGGTGATAGTATAGTTTCGACTTCAGACAGACAGGTGCTAAATCTCCATTATTAATAGAGGTGATAGTATAGTTTCGACTTCAGACAGACAGGTGCTAAATCTCCATTATTAATAGAGGCAATAGTATAGTTTCGACTTCAGACAGACAGGTGCTAAATCTCCATTATTAATAGAGGTGATAGTATAGTTTCGACTTCAGACAGACAGGTGCTAAATCTCCATTATTAATAGAGGTGATAGTATAGTTTCGACTTCAGACAGACAGGTGCTAAATCTCCATTATTAATAGAGGTGATAGTATAGTTTCGACTTCAGACAGACAGGTGCTAAATCTCCATTATTAATAGAGGTGATAGTATAGTTTCGACTTCAGACAGACAGGTGCTAAATCTCCATTATTAATAGAGGTGATAGTATAGTTTCGACTTCAGACAGACAGGTGCTAAATCTCCATTATTAATAGAGGTGATAGTATAGTTTCGACTTCAGACAGACAGGTGCTAAATCTCCATTATTAATAGAGGTGATAGTATAGTTTCGACTTCAGACAGACAGGTGCTAAATCTCCATTATTAATAGAGGTGATAGTATAGTTTCGACTTCAGACAGACAGGTGCTAAATCTCCATTATTAATAGAGGTGATAGTATAGTTTCGACTTCAGACAGACCGGTGCTAAATCTCCATTATTAATAGAGGTGATAGTATAGTTTCGACTTCAGACAGACAGGTGCTAAATCTCCATTATTAATAGAGGCAATAGTATAGTTTCGACTTCAGACAGACAGGTGCTAAATCTCCATTATTAATAGAGGCGATAGTATAGTTTCGACTTCAGACAGACAGGTGCTAAATCTCCATTATTAATAGAGGTGATAGTATAGTTTCGACTTCAGACAGACAGGTGCTAAATCTCCATTATTAATAGAGGTGATAGTATAGTTTCGACTTCAGACAGACAGGTGCTAAATCTCCATTATTAATAGAGGCAATAGTATAGTTTCGACTTCAGACAGACAGATACCAAATCTCTATAAGTAATAGATGATATGTAAGTTCGAGACTGGCATACGAAAATCCAAAACGAAGAACAATTTAAGAAAACTGTGAATTCCTCTGGTTGTTTCGCCTGCAGAGATGCGTAATACTGAGAGTGGAAAATGAAAACTGGGCTAGCAGAACATAATAACTGTGGAGATTATCTATATATTAATACGATAGCGTGTGTGTTCGTGTGTCACGCTTCCGGCAAAAGCTTTGCGCATGCGTGCCGCTCCTAAATTTTTAAAAACATTCAACTAGTCGGCGTTTAGGAATATTTATATGTGTATCCCTCTTGCGCAATGGTTAGCGAGGTGGTATTTTTTACTTCGGCCCGATTGGTTTATAGTTCGATCCCAACCAGCCTCTAAGATTTTTATTCTACAGTTCGAGGGGAAGGGGAAGAAATAATACATTTTTTATTACCTGGTTAAAAATTACTGTTTTGTGTTGCTTAAAACTTAAAACTATTTTATGTTGGCGTTTTTAATGGCATTGTCTATTTAATTACGTTGACTGCTTAAAAAGTAGGATATCGGCCAGTATTATTTTGTTGTTGTTTTTTTTTTTTGAACGGATGGCATATCAACCTTTTTAGTAGATATGGCAGTGTCCATCGTACACGAGTTACTATTTCAACCAATTATTTAACTCTTACCCAGAAGGGGGGTGGCTCATAATAAAGCAAGCGTAACTTACTAACAAATAGAGGGTGCTTTGTTACATTAGGACCCGTATTGAAAACATCATTTCGTGTAATTTACACGGGTTCCGCTAGTATAGATTATTATAATAATAAATTATTGATTTCTGCAGGGAAAATTGTCTGCACATTGCAATCAAGAACTTTCATAAACAAAAAACAATATATAAAAAATATGTGACATCTGTTTAGTGCACAAAATACAGCGTTTTAAAAAATAATGTTATTTTCGAAATACATGATACAACATTACAGAGATCCGTGAATAAACTTTGTAAAACCCATCTCAGTTTGCATGGAACAGGCAATAAGGTTCATCTAAGAAAGGGGGAAGTGTTCGAAGAGGTGATTCAGAAAAAGATCAGCCCTGTCTGTGACTGAAAAAGACAGTTGTTGGAGGAAAGATCACAGAGAAAAAACACTCGTCTCTCACTAGTGATTTCGTTACAGAAAGATTTACCAGATTATGAAGACCTTGATGAAAACTTAGCGATGAGATGATAGCAGCATCAGCATCATCAATAGCATCATCAGCAACAGCACGCATATTGAAGAATACTAAGAATACTAATACTTTGTTACTAAGAAGTCACCACTTATCAATGCCCAAAGGCGGGAGGTGAAGGTGGTTAAGTGGGTATCGACACGGACTGAAGACCTGGGTGTTCCAAGTTCGAATCCAGTCGGTTCCACAGTACCACTTTCATTTAGGGATGTTGGCAACCTTCTCGTGGTCCTTCCCGTAAGTACCCGATGTCTTTCCAGAAATATTTCTAACTAGAGAAACATCGGGGAAACTAATGCCAACACCAGAATCATCTGATTCACACGAAAGAAGAAGAAGAATGCCCAAAAGCCACTCGAGGATAAGGGTTAATGAGTGTCAGGTGGGCAGTAATTGGTAATGATAGTAGTTTGTAAGAATTTGATTATTTACGAGCATGGCTTAACCCGAATGTGTTTACATTCGACTTGAAAATGACAATGTTGTAGTCAGTTGGGAAGCAGTCCCGCGGTTCCACAGACGAGTAGTTCCAGGAAACAAACTTTGCTCATGGAAGTTTTGTTTAGTTGTAAGCACAGAGAGGGAGAAAAGAAAATTATTGACAGTGGTTGTAGCTAGACGAATTTTTGCTGTGTTACGGGGGGGGTGAGGTTATAAATTGAAGCTAGAGTAGAGAAAGACTAGCAACGTATTTTCTGTGAGAAAGAGGTAGTAAGGAGGAGAAGAGGACATCGCCCACATGATTTCAAAGTCGGTTTGTACTCTGTCAAGGCAGGAAAGGTTGCTCTGAACAGCACTTTGTTTCTAAGGCCCCCCCTCTCTCACTACTTGTTTTGTCGATTGTTTGATCTGACAGTCTCGGAACATACGTGATTCTGTCATCTTCTCGCTGTTTAACGTCTTTTTCTGCAAGTTTCCACCATTCTTTCTGGGCATGCTTTGCTCATACTCTGACCGATAGTATTTCTTTTTGATCTTCTAAATTTGCAACAATCATAGCATCAATCTTATCGATTCCGATAACGTGCACAAATATCAGATTTTAAACCGCTGTTAACGCCTCCTTCTGATGTCAGCGGGCATATCTAAAATTACTAACAGCGACAAAATTGACAATATCAATGAAGGTTATGGAAACCAAATGAACCACAATTATGAAGTAGATGAAAAAGCAATAAGAAAATAATACACATCTTTCTCTCCTACTGACAATGCGAATGGAATACCCACGACATTATTGTACGATTTGGGGACAGAATAGATACTACAAGGCCAATTTTAGTATTACGTTCGACACAGCATTGACATCAGATGAAATTCTTCCTAAACATACCTTGCTTCTCTTTTTCCAGCTTCTCTTTCTCTGCAACCTTCCACCATGCTTTCTAGATATACCTTGATCACACTAAAGGAGAATATTTCTTTTTAATTTGCAACAATCAATCTCATCAAATATCAGCTATCAAACCTCTATGAAAGCTTCCCTATGTATGCTTGACAATCCTGGCAACCATTAGATGTTGCTGGCATCAACATCAACTGATTCACCCATCAATCTCGTTTTTGTTAAGTTTCTATAGGTCATAAAAGGCCCATCTGTAAAGGTGTTTCGTAATATTAACTCAATCATCTCATGCACCCGCCAGGTCGCTTTCGTCTATTACCGTGTATAGAGCCAATACACTCACCTCAAGATACTACGGGGTAAGGTTTACCAGGTCATTGATGTGCTGCAACCTCGCAATCAGATTTAATCTTGTGTATTATTTACTCCTCTCCAGAAGTTAGGCACAAGGCCAGTTTTATCCTACTCCCACAAGTAAGATGTGACCCAAGGTCGGGTTGGAAAGTGGGGGTTTAAAAGCCAGCGCCCGAGAGGTGAGCACTCTGACCATCAAAAATTGCCTGGGCAGCCCCGTCGGCAATCCCCGGTAGGGGCGCCTCAAGTAGTAAGCAATTAACTTACTCCTCCCCAAAGAGGGGAGGCAAAGCCTGGGAGGGTGGACCTCCTAGAACTGCACAGGACAATCCCATAGACCGGCGTAAATCAAGCCCCGAAGGCCAAGACAATACCAGTCTATGGGGTGCAGTATCCATCGGAACAGATACTACACTTTGATCTTAGCCAAAAGGCCAAGTACCCCTGGCTTGTGTTTCATGCAACTACGTCCTCCTTAGAATCAAACGATCATGTCATTGGACTAACGCAATTTCCCTCGTTCCATCTAAAAAGCCGAAATAGCTTGCCGTCGTGTTTTTTAATATGCTGCCGTTTTTTTTTTGTCTCTTTACTACGAGTGTAGGCTTCTTATTCTTTTTGTGTTTTTTTTCTTTCTTCTCCTTCCATTCCTCTTACATTTCAAAGTGCCAGGAGATTGCAATCGCTTCGTTTTTCTTAACTAACGACTTCCCACAATGCACCACATATTCCCCCTTTCCACTGTATAAATGTCTTCCTTGTCAAGTCGTACGTTTCTCCCATTTCAGCATAGGCAATTCTAGGTACATATTCCCGTTTTTCTCTCTCTACTACAATCATTGTCTCTACCAATGATCGTAGAATGTTGAGGAAAATGTTTCCTGGGTGTTTGATCCCTTTAAGTGGAGACTTGGATTGGCCAGCAAGATCAGCAGATTTAAGCTCTCGTGATTTTTCTCTGAAGACACCCTAAAGTAAAATGTCTTCCAACAACGTACTCGAAGTTTTGAGAATTCCAAGGAAAGGAGCAGAGAGAAAAGAGATGTCAGGGGAAACTTACAGGAATGACTACATCAATGTATTGCCAATAACAGTCCCCTTGGACTTTTGGCAAAGAGCAAAGTGCCATTTGTCTGATATTATTTTTAAATCCATTAAAACAAAACTATATTTGATGTTCATCTTTGAAATATAATCAGTCTTTTTCTAAATAGTTTGGCTTTTTTATATCTATTCAACATAGTTGTAATTGGAAAGGAAATATCCTGACGCAAGCGTCATAGGATCGACTGTTCCGTGCAGACAGTTGTTCGCATCGGGACACTTAGAACCAGGACATGGCACAGTTGAAAGCAACGACGGTTGAAAGCAACGACGGTTGAAAGAAGGCTTTGGTTCCTAAGAGAGTTGTACCTGTGAATATACCATCAGTTATATAATATTAGCGTAATAGAAATGTAATGTCATATGAACCCCTTTTTAAAATCTGTTTATTACATGGACTGATGTGTATATGTACATAATTATGTCTATTTTGTTGATAGAATAATTTGAAGACATAAAGAATATAACATTGGCGAAAATCTATGTACACATGGACCCTTGACTGGCGGTCTCCCAAATGCTTTGAATGTAGCTTCATCATCGTAAATACAAAAATGTTTTGTTTCTATTTAAATGTTTGATTTCTGATTCTATGGTTTAAGATTTGCTCGTTTCTTTTAACAAATTGTCAAATTCTTTATTAAAATCTGAAAAATCTTACTTTTTCTTTTGGATGAGATCATACAGCATAACCACGTTGAAACACGGGTTCTCGTCATATCACCGAAGTTAAGCGACGTTGAGCCTAGCCAGTACCAGATGGGTGACTATTTAGGAATACTAGACGCTATATACGTATACAGGTGTGGAAGTCCGTATACATGTCAGGATCTAATTGCGGCACTACCGGAGCTCGGAATATGTCAATGTTTCATCTACGCTTACTGGCATTAGAAGATTCAAGTACGGTCAAATACAGAGTTCAATCCTAGCAAAAATTAAGTTCCAACTGTGGACATTAAAATGCAGTTAACAAGCAAAATGGCAAATGCAAAATCTAACACCCTGCAATTATGCCGCCCTAAATAAACAACACACACATGCGAAAACAAGGAATAACCTAGAACAAAATCTCCTAATAATAACACAGATAAGAATACAAAACTATGTAAAATTAAATATTCACAATATAAGGAATTGCACATTTTAGGTATCTTAATTTTAATTTTTTATTTCATTTATATATATTTTTTTAATTTTCAGTAACTAATGGTATTATAATATTACATGAGTTTTTTTTTTTTTTTTTCTGTCAGTAATACAAAAAAGTTCTGTATAGCTATCGATGATATAGATATTTGTCTCTGGTCAACGGTTGGTTGGTCAGAGTTGGTAAATCTTAGTTGCTATTTTGGACTTCGTGTATCTACCCGTCAGTGTAACCTTTAAGCTGGCAGTACGTGCACATGCAATGGAGACCCGATCAAATATGAATCATGTCCATCGGGACTATTTCAAAATATTGTTAGCGCCGATACAGTACAGCAAATAAACGATACGTTTTACAAATATTTTGGTCCTGACGGCAAGCCATTGGATCCGACCAGTGGATTAACTTTTAGTGTTATTTTGAACGGAGTGACACCATAACTCGTCTCTGATTCTTCCCAATGTTTTCGTTCCTTTCAAATTTAACAATAAAAAAATGTCTAAAAATCTGATATTTAGTAAATGTAATAATCAAGTTTTGTAGTATGTCAAGATTTCCAGCCTGATGTAAAACCGTTGTTATGTCAGAAATATTAAAAAGTAAATAAAACATTTTTAATCGAGAATTTTTTCGTTTACTTTCATATCATTTTTACATTTAAAGCAAGAACCGATATTCGTAAGATGCGTCCATTATTCTCTGCGCGTATAGCGATGAAAACTTATACGTGACAGACCAACGAAAATACTCTTTCAAACATATGCGTGACAAACAAACGAAAAGATTGTTTCAAACATGACCTTGACAGACAAACGAAAATACTCGTTGAAACATAAGCGTGACAAATCAACGAAAAATACTCTTTCAAACATAAGCGTGACAGACCAACGAAAATACTCTTTCAAACATAAGCGTAACAGACCAACGAAAATACTCTTTCAAGCATAAGCGTGACAAACCAATGAAAATATTGTTTCAAGCATAAGCGTGACAGATCAATAATAAATACTTTTTCAAACATAAGCGTGACAGACCAACGAAAATACTCTTTCAAACATAAGCGTGACAGACCAACGAAAATACTCTTTCAAACATAAGCGTGACAGACCAACGAAATTACTCTTTCAAACGCAAACGTGACAGATTACACCAAATTTACTGCTTTTAATGTTATTTTTTGGTTTATTCTTATTTCAGTCGCGGTAATTATCTAAAATGAAATGGGTTTCGGCATTATTCCAAAACAACATATATTTTACGTAAATCCCGTTTTATTTTTAAAAAATTAATCGATAAGTTATAGTAAGTTTCATGGTACACGTGAAACGTTGAGATGAAAACCATATACTTTAATTACACGAAATACATGCTAAAATATTCTCTAAATGTTTAGTATTAATATTTGTAAAAAGACTTCTATTTTCATTGTTTTAATTAGCTGTAATGTGCATTTACCTCATTAAGTGACCTATATCTTAAGTATCTATCTATCACTCTCACCCTCTCTCTATATATGCTGAACTTGTTTTATACGATAACTATTACTCTCGCGTCCGTCACTCTTCCTGTTTATTGAAGGAAAGAATAAAAATTCGAATAGTCTATTTTAAACAAAAGAGAATATCACCACAAGTAATGATATTATTTAACCCGTAGCTGGAGAGAGAGGGGGGAGAGAGCTCGAACGATCGACCACTTTTGGATTTTGTCTTTTTATACATTTACATTTAACCAGCTTTGCAAACTTACTTTTTCCTTATTCATACCCTTAAACTCGAGTTCAATGGTTGACCGAACTTTGAGAGTAAAAAGTAGATCTTGACTTTATTTTCGACAGCCTTGTAACCCTAGCTTCCCTTATTTTTTGCGTTCCATGAGTGTTGTTTCTGACAAGGGGGGGGAGAATTGCTGTTTTATGGGTCGCAATCTATCGATCGAACACTTGTCGTTGGCTAGTTTGGGAATTTGAAGTAGTATTTTTAGCTCCTGCCATCAAGTGGCTTCATGCCATGTCTGAAGCGATTTCCATAAAAAAGCACTTGCTATTCTAGTATGTGTATGTTTGTGGCTGTGTGTGAGAAAGGTAGGGAATAGCTGAGGGATATGGGGAGCATGTGCGTGGAATAGAGAGTCGCGGAGAAGAAGTGATAGCGCAAGCAAGGTTTAAAGAGAAAGGGAGATAGAAGGCGAGAGATGGGGAATGGGTGAGATAAAGAGAGAGGGAGAGTGGGACAGAGGGAGATAGATGAGGAATGATGGATAGATAGTGAGAGGGGAAGGTAGAGAGAGGGGCAAGTAGGATAGAGGGGTAGAGAGAAAAGTTGAGAGGAGAGGTGAGAGGAGAGATGGAAGAGGCAGAGAGGAAGAGGAAGAGGAAGAAGAAGGGAGGCGAAGACGAAGATATAAAGGGAAAGAGCGGGAGAGATGGTTTTAGTTATCAATTTTGAGGAATTACTCTCTAAAATCCCACCGTCGTTATCGTTTCTTCGGCGTAGGTTTTAAAGCAGCTGCAGCAACAGCAACAGCAGTAGCAGCAACAACAATAACAACAACAACGCCCCCAATTAAGGTAATCCTTGGGAGTATGGTATCCTAACAAGCAAACAAATACTATGCAAACCTTCCCAATCTCTCTACCTCTCTCTCTCTTTATACCTCTCTCTCTCTCTCTTTATGTAAATCACTCCAGACAAGGCATGAAGCCACTTGATGTAAGGAGCTAACAAGAACTAATATAATTATCGCAAAGACTGGAGATGCCTATTAGCCTTAGTCTTGAAAAGACCAAAGCTATCGGTAGGAGGAAAACACTCAGCAGGAAGGGAGTTCCACAAGTCTGCAGTTCCTGGAAAGGAGCTACTGGAATAGGAAGCTGTATTGCAATGAGGTATCGAAACAGCGAATTGATGGAGACCACTAGACCAACGAGTCAAACGAGCTGGAACAAAAGAAGCAGGAAATAGATCACATAATTCTGAAGAACATATGTCAGAATAGTATTTATAGAAACGACTGAGACTAGCATTTACGAGAGAAAGAGAGTGGAGAGGAGAAGAAAGGTCGTGGCCAATCAAGTTACAGATACGTTTCTGCACTTTATCAAGAACCCTCAAATGGGACAGAGATTCACCAGCCCAAATATGACAAAGTACTCCATACACTGTCTGATAGTAGATTTGTAGAGATAGCGAATAGTCTCAGGTTTGAGAAAGTGTTTGGAGCAATAGAGAGAACCGACTTTACGAGAAGCAGAAAGAGCAATGGGTCTAATGTATGAAATCCAAGAAAGATTTGATGAGAGAGAATGACCAAGAAATTTCAGAGTCAGTTCGTCCTCAAGAGAATAGACATCCGTGAGAATCTCAGGAAGAAACGGGGCACGCCTACGATTGAAAGACACGGGCTGAGTCTTAACAGGATTAAATGAAACAAGCAGTTCGTACCCCAATTCACAACTGAACCCAGGCTAACTTCTCTCTCTCTCTCCTTCCCTCTCTTCTCTCTCTCTCTCTCTCTCTTCCCCTCTCCCTCTCTCTCTCTCTCTTTCTCTCTCTATCTCTCTCTCTGAGACTACAGAAGAAAATAAATAATCTAACTTCCTAATTCTTCTTTCAGAAATCATCGTCTATTTGACAGGTACACAAACCCTTCACCTTCTTTCTTCATGTACGTTTACCAGTCATCGGTCACAACGTCCTCTTCCCATTATTTTTAGCGACCGGGAATTTGCCGTTCGCATCCTTCAACTATTTTACATGTCGAATTTCTGGGCTTATGCGTGGGATAAAGCCGACAAAGACATTATTCTCTAAAATCCCTCCGTCGTTATCGTTTATTGATCGTAGGTGGGAGGTGACGGTGGTTAAGTGTATATCGACATATGTAATATGATGTCAGATCCACAAAAGAATCGACATAGATGTGTCAGTTGATAGTATGTATAGGTATGTCAGATATGATCAGAGCGTTTGACAGCTTAATTAATGATTATTAACAAGCCGCGCGTGCGTGGTCCCCCTCTGTATGTGACTCGATGTGGCGAGTGTAAAATGCAATACATTTGGGCAATTTGGAGCATTCCGCCCCCCTCCCCCTCTTTGACCCCCTGGGGGCGCGAACCAGAATTTTTCTGAGGTCAAGGATGCTCATTCTATATCCAGAACAACTCCATCTACATTTTGGCCAAGCATCAGAAAAATTGAATGGATGTATCAAACGTTATGGGAGAAAAGGCTAATTTTTGCCTGGGTGTTCCAAGTTCGAATCCAGTCGGTTCCACAGTATCACTTTCACTTAGGGATGTTAGCAACCTTCCCGTGGTCTTTCCCGTAAGTACCCGATGTCTTTCTAGACAGGTTTCTAACTAGAAAAACATGGGGGAAACTAATGCCAACACCAGAATCATCTGATTCACACGAAAGAAGAAGAAGTGTAATCGTAGGTTTTAAAGAAACAACAACAAGGCCCTTAATCAAAGAAGGTAATCTTAGAGAACCTATTTGCCAGGGGCACCACTCCTTCACCTTCTTACGCTTATGTTCAAAAGTGTTGCGTTCGTTTACCAGTCATCGGTCCACAACGCAGAAAATATTTTAGGTGTCCAATTTCTAGAGTCATAGAATGAGTACAGTCAACAGAGACGCGAATTTTTTTTTTTTTTTCATAAATCTATATTGAGAGATGACTCTTCCATTAGCTGGAGGCAATAGCGATGCGGCTTTCTTACCCTTCCTAAAGTCAGGTGTCTTTTACGGAGGTCCTGCTCCGTTCGAAAGATATTGGCATGCTCAGAGGAATGAGTTAAAATATGTTAGTCGATAAAGCTGAATGAAGGAAGACGAAAAAGAATGAAATAGACGAAAAGCGATACAATAACAATGAAATTATGCGTTGTGGTAACTACATGTCGGCCTGTCATATGGTTTCAGATACACGAGAGAATCGGAATTGCGGTGGTCGAGAGCTTGGTTGGTGATGTGGCATGTCAACCCAGTTCAAATATGTTTAAATTAGTTTATCGATGAAGCAAAATGATTGAAATTGATCAAAAACGATACGATAACAATGAAATAGTGTTGGTGGTTGTCTATCGACCTGTAATATGATGTCAGATCCACAAAGGAATCGACATAGATGTGTCGGTTGATAGTATGTATAGGTATGTCAGATATGATCAGAGCGTTTGAATTGAGGTTGACTATAAGCTAATCAACGGTAATGTATTGGTCAGTCTGCTGAAAAGACACCTTAGATTATAGCAGATTCGACAGCCTAATTAATGATTATTAACAAGCCGCGCGTGCGTGGTCCCCCTCTGTATGTGACTCGATGTGGCGAGTGTAAAATGCAATAAATTTGGACAATTTGGGGCATTTTTTACCCCCCTTTGACCCCCTGGGGGCGCGAACCAGAATTTTTCTGAGATCAAGGATGCTCATTCTATATCCAGAACAAGTGCCTCTACATTTTGGCCAAGTTTCAGAAAAATTGAATGGATGGATCAAACGTTATGGGAGAAAAGAGTAATTTTTGCCATTTTGGGGGCTTTTGACCCCCTGGGGGCACGAACCACATTTTTTCCAAGGTCAGCGATACTTATTTTCTATTAGGAACAATTGCCTCCACATTTTGGCCAAGTTTCAGAGAAATTGAATGGATGGATGAAAAGTTATGGGTCAAAAAATGTCATTTTTTGCCATTTCGGGGCCTTTTGTACCTCCTGGGGGGCTAACCAGATTTTTTTTTTCAAAAATCGGAGAATGTCACTTTCTAACCTGACTAAAGTTATAACTTCATGCAAAATTCCAGAGAAATTCAATGGATGGTTGCGGAGAAAAATCCGGACGGACGGACGGACATGCCTCAAAACATAAGTCCCCCGATTTTATAAATCGGGGGACCAATTAATTAAGGCCTTGGTTGGTAGTGTGTACAGACATGTCAGCTACGTTTAGAGCGTTGGAAGTAAGATTAAGCAAAGGGGCACACATCAATATACTCTCCAACATTGATTTCCTAACAAAATTAAATTGACCATAGTGCATTTCGATCCACTCATAAACAAGTCTTTTGTTCCATTTAAATTTGAAATTACCAAACAAAACGCTCACCCTACAAACACACACACACACACACACACACCGCGGCGAATCAAACAAGTAAGTGTTTTTCTACCACATGAATTTCATTACGAAATTAAATTTCATCATAATGCATTTCGGTTCATTGTTAAGTTGACTTTACTTCTGGGTGTTGCGATCTCGGTTTTCTTGATTTTCCCGGAAAATGCTGGTTCACATGTCCCGCAAGTATATAATAAATAAAGTCAATCTGTTTTTGTTTTTTTTGTTTGTTTTTTTCATCGATCTTAGAAAGTGGTGTTTATTTTTTTTGTGCAATGTTCTTAGCAATAAAAATTTGATTTATTACGCTTGAAAAATGATTTAATCCGACGAGAATCAGTAAGAAAAATGGAAGTATTTTAGCGAATAGAGATTTTCTTTCCTTTGTTTAGTCTGTTTTTCTATTGTGTTTTCTAATGAGACGCAATATCTTTTTGCATTTCAGTCGCGTAAAAATAATTCTGGTACAGCTAGTATATATATATATATATATATATATATATATATATATATATTTCATATATTTCATATATCCACATAATATTTTATAAGGAGATATAATTTTTTATGTAACAATTTTCATTATTTACTTCAACAGTGCTCGATACGTAAGTAGAGCTAGGTAGTAAGTTATGTAAATATATTTATGGCAATTAAGCTACACAGAGGCCCCCGCGTTCCATCCCCAGGAGGAATCTTCAGGCTAAAATGCATGGAGTTAGTTTTGCCGGGTACTTTTATATACACGGCTAGCTAGTTAACCTATCAGATTCTTTGTTGTTCTCTTAGCCAATCGTTGGGCTTCTGGCGAAAAATGGTCCGGTTAGTTTTACCTCCTATTTCCTGTTCTATTGCTCTGTTTTCTATAGGGTGGCCTATATCCTGTTTCTTTGTTGTGTCAATATAATGGGTTAACTTATTTTAACACGTGGTTCATTGTATTTCTATTTTAAGTTTTAGTTTTTAAGTTGTTAGGTTTTAGTTTAGTTTAGTTTTTGTTTTACTTATTTGTTTATTTATTTATTTATTTATGTATTGTTAGCCTACGGTAATGTTATTCTGCGCAGGCAGCTGTTTGCTATCTCACTTCTATAATTTAATAGATTTTGGGGGTGTTTAAAGTTTGAGATTTCAAATTTCTCATTCAGACATAATATACACGGGTCGTCTAAATTTCTACATGTACTGGCCTGTCGTATTATTTTCCATTGAATTATTGGTGAGTGTCCATTTTCTTTGAGCTCCCAATAGTGGTTTGCTAGTGCTGTTTTAATTCGACGTTCTCTGTTTTTAAATGTGCTTTTGTGGTCATAATATCTGGTTTTAAAATGTAGAGAGGTCATACCAACGTAGTACTTCTTGTTCGTCGGTCTTTCTTTGGCAAATATTGTGGCTTGGTAAACTATACGTTTGTTAGGTATTTAATTTGTAGTAGACAAAGTGTACGATTTATGCAGTTATATCTTTTCTCTCTATTGCTAACTTTTTCATTTCTATTCGGGTGATTACTATTAGGGTTTTGGTTATTTCTATTTGTAGTGTTTATATTTTTGTTCTTCTTAGTGTAATTTTTGCTATATTTGTCGCACTTTATGTAATTTGTTATTTTTTTCTTCCTCTCTGCTGTTCTTTTTTAGTATTTTGTTATTGCGTGCCTTAATTATCATTTCTAGGTTTTCGCAGCAGCTGTAGGACAGTTTTAGGTTATTTTTATTGAATATTTTACGCGGGGAATTGGTTACTGGGGAAATGTTTTTCATTCTATACAGTCAAACTTTTTACTGTGTGAATCGAAAATTTGTATTTAAATAAATAATATGTTTATTTTTAAAAAAGCCTCTGCATTTTACTGGTTTCAAACACCGTTTCAAATTACGAAATTTAAATGCATTCTATACAGTAAAGAGACAGACAGACAGAGACAATCAGAGTTAGCATTAAAACAATGGCGGTTTCGTATTTAATTTCTGTTGTATTTTTTTATAAATATCTTTATTTAATATTTTATAAGATTTTAGAATAATAATTAATAATAAATAACAGTCAATAATAATTTATTGATTGATTTTACGGCTTCGGGTTTTTTTCTCCTTTATTTGTGGAATTTCGATCTACCAGCAGCTTTGAGGTTATCGTTGGGGGATCTGATTCAAGTTTTTTTTTCGAATGTGATTATCTTTTGGGGGATCTTTTCTTTCTTTTCGTTTTTCTCTTACTTTTTACTTTTTCACCTTTTTCCCCAAATTATTGTTTCCCTTTTATATACTTTAGTTTGCCAAATCATTATCAGGATTCAATCTGGAATTTCGCCGTACTTTTTTCCTCTCCTGTGTTTTTGATACAACATGCTATTTCACAATTCAACAATATATAGTGCCACTCTAACAAGATCGGACAAAAAATACTTATCCGATTTTTGCCATGAAACGCGCGTAAGGGATGAATATTAAACTTGAATAAATTACTTTTGTGTGTAAGATGATGGAAAAAACTAAACTCTTATTGAAGTAAATAAATGAAGAAATTGTGGAAATCATGGTTTGGGATTAATTCCCCATGCTAATATAAGATATATATGCTCTAAATCTTGTAATATGGCGTTATTAAGATTACAATTGGAAACATTTAAGATATTATAAAGATTATACAGTTTTTAAAAATATATATTCTTAGTAAAAATAAACACGCACACACGCACACACACACACACATATATATATATATATATATATATATATATATTATAACATATAGCTGCAAATCGCTCTTCCCCACTAGGTTCTAACCTGTTTTTGATTATATATATATATATATATATATATATATATAAACTCAATGTTTCTGTCAAATAAGCCGGGAGATAGCGGAAGTATTCCCGAATGCAGCACTAAGGAGGCTATGGAGCAGATTTGTCAGGCGAGGTCGAGTTTTTTTAGCCATAATTTAGAAAGAAAAACACTGTAATTTCAATGTATTCCTTCCACTCGGCATTTTCTTTCAAAAATTATTTAACGCTTCTTAAGTTTCTCTTTAAACAAGGGAGAGGGCGCAAGAAACTTGGAAAGAGTGGTTTTAATAGTGCTCAGGAGGCATCGTTAATTTTATTTGGGTCGTTTCAGTAGCGCTCTAAACGGAAGCTATAAATGTAAGATTAGTTTTACATTTGGTGAGTAGTATATAGTAGTCCAAAATGCTCAAGATCCTAGATAAAGCAGGTGTGTTTAAATGCTGTTTTTTTTTTTAACTCGGTGTTGCCCGGTAGACATAATACTAATAATACAGTATTATATTTGGTTAATGGTATAAGTTAGACCAAAGTGCTCAATATCATAGATAAAGCAGGTCTGTTTAAACGCTGTTTTTTTTTAACTCGGTGTTGCCCGGTAGACATAATACTAATAATACAGTATTATATTTGGTTAATGGTATAAGTTAAATCAAAGTGCTCAATATCATAGATAAAGCAGGTGTGTTTAAATGCTGTTTTTTTTTTTAACTCGGTGTTGCCCGGTAGACATAATACTAATAATACAGTATTATATTTGGTTAATGGTATAAGTTAGACCAAAGTGCTCAATATCATAGATAAAGCAGGTCTGTTTAAACGCTGTTTTTTTTAACTCGGTGTTGCCCGGTAGACATAATACTAATAATACAGTATTATATTTGGTTAATGGTATAAGTTAAATCAAAGTGCTCAATATCATAGATAAAGCAGGTGTGTTTAAACGCTGTTTTTTTAACTCGGTGTTGCCCAGTAGACATAATACTAATAATACAGTATTATATTTGGTTAATGGTATAAGTTAAATCCAAGTGCTCAATATCATAGATAGAGCAGATGTTTTTACGCAGCGTTGCCTGGGGGCCATCAATATCCTAGATAGAGCAATTCTACACTGAACAGGTGTTTTTAAACGTCGCGTTGCTCGTGACCTAATTTTTTATTGTATTTTGCGTTGCTGTGGTGTCAGTGTTTAATATCATTGATAGAGCAAGTGTGTGCAATAATACAGTAGCCCAATTTTTAATGTGGTATATGCTTGATAGAAAAGGGGAAGAGAGGAAACTCAGCGTTGCCCGGGAATACACTAAAATCAATATAGGTTTCATTATATTATTAAGGGGAGATAATAAAATACTGGGTGTTTCCTGGGAATGAATTAAAATATAGATTTTATTATATTTTTAGGAAGTGTGAGGGGAAGAATCTCAGTGTTGCCCGGAAACAAAACTTTAAAACTGAAAGCTCACGTGAATGACTTACATTATTATAAGTCAATACATTACATTATGGCAAGAGAGACAGAGGAATATGGTGGGAGGATGATGTGAAAAATGCGTGGTGATTCGTGTGGGAAAAAGAAAGAAAGAAAGATAAAGAGACGGATTGAGATAGGTAGAAAGATAAGAGTTATAATATAAAGATGTTAAACACACTTTTTAACCACTTCTATTTTGTTTTTCATAGCCCCGGGCAATGCCAAGTAAAGCGTGCTTGTATATATATATATATATATATATATATATATATATATATATATATATATATATATATATATATATATACAACTTTATTTAAGAAATTCAAAGGATGCCAAGATTTTTTATATACAATAAATCAAAAATTCGTCCTTCCTCAATGAAAATAAGATTCCGACATTGTTAGATATATTTTTTAGTATTTCACTACGCCAGCCCTTTAGGAGCGAGCTCCCAACGGCCACGCTCTCTCCTGTTGTAATATAGACTCAGTATATTGTCAAGATCGTGTGACAGT
>OY744543.1:31740566-31758066 GCA_963556195.1 Sepiola atlantica
GCCATTACTAGATTCTGACATGTATTTTTTTTTCCTAATGACGGATATGTATACGGATAGCAAGACCTGTATACGTACATAGAGCCTAGTATTCCAAAATGGTCACCTATCTGATACTGGCTCGGTTCAACGTCGCTTAACTTCGCTGATCTGACGAGAACTGGTGTCAGCGTGGTATAAGCTCATTCAAAAGCAAAAGATTTTTCAGATTTTAATAAAGAATTTGACACTTTCTTTAAAAGAAACCAGCAAATCTTCAAACATTGAAACGAGCAAATCAAACATTTAAATAAAAACAAAATATTTTTGTACTTACGTTATTGCACTTTTTAATTTCAAAACATCTCCGGGTACATCAACCAAGGAACCATGTGTACATAAGATTTTCGCCAATGTTATTTTCTTTATTTCAGCAAATTTTTCTAGCAACAAAAAAGACAATTGTGTACATATACAAATCAGTCCATGTAATAAACAGATCTTTAAGAAGGTGTTCATATTACATTACATTTTTATTATGCTAATTTTTTTATATACAATAAATTAAATATTCGTCCTTCCTCAATGAAAATAAGATTCCGACATTGTTAGATATATTTTTTAGTATTTCACTACGCCAGCCCTTTAGGAGCGAGCTCCCAACGGCCACGCTCTCTCCTGTTGTAATATAGACCCAGTATATTGTCAAGATCGTGTGACGGTAGTACACATAGCATCAGCAGTGAAAATAAGCGTCAATACGCTGAAAGTTTATAATAAAATATTTTTTTACATATTAAAAGACATTCTTTGAAATGAAATACAATTTTGTTGAAGGAATCGATGAGATGCCAAGATTTTTTTCTATACAATAATCAAATATTTCGGACGTCGATATCCGTCATCTTCAATGAAAATAAGAATCCGACATTGTTATTTTTTTTAGTATTTCTCTACGCCAACCGTTTAGGAGCGAGCTCCCGACGGCGACGCCCTCCCTTGTTGTAATATGAAGGCAGTATATTGTTGAGACCATGTGATGGTAGTACAAACAAAAATACACAATGGTGAAATGTAAATTGATCAACTTTAAACAAGATTTGACATATGACATAACTTTGATGCGCACAATTATTTATGCGCACATCTATATTTATGTATAGCTCTATTAATAATTTCTAAATAACTTCTTTTTTTATTGTTGAATTGTAAAGGAACGAAAACATTGGGAAGAAACAAAAATGAGTTATGGTGTCACTCCGTTCATAATAAAAAAAAGTGAAGCTGGTACATTGGCAGATACAGCTTTTTTTGAACCAAAGTCTTTTTTCAACCGTTGTTGGTTTCAATTGTGTCACAGCATGCTTCTAAGTGTCCTGGTGCGAACAAATACCTGCTTTTATTATGCACGGCACAATCGATCCTATGTCGCTTACGTCAGTGTGATATGTTCTTTCCAATTACAAGAATGTCAATAGTGGGTCATAAATATCACGAATAGTTTAATAGATATAAAAAAGCAAACTATCTAGAAAAAACTGATTACATTTTTAAACGGAACATAAAATATAGTTTTGTTTTAATCAATTTTAAAATAATATCAGACAAATAGCAACTGTTGTTCCTATTTATTTGCTTCAGAACAGATACTACACTTTGCTCCTTGCCAAAAGCCAAGGCGACCGTTGCTAGCAATACATTGATGAAGTAATTTCCGTAAGTTTACCCTGATATCTCTTTTCTCTCTGCTCTTTTCCTTGGAATTCTCAAAACTTCGAGTACGTTGTTGGAAGACATTTTACTTTAGGGTGTCTTCAGAGAAAAATCACGAGAGCTTAAATCTGCTGATCTTGCTGGCCAATCCAAGTCTCCACTTAAAGGGATCAAACACCCAGGAAACATTTTCCTCAACACTCTACGATCATTGGTAGAAACAATGATTGTAGTAGAGAGAAAAACGGAAATATGTACCTAGAATTGCCTATGTTGAAATGGGAGAAACAAAAGACTTGACAAGGAAGACATTTATACAGTTGAAAGGGGGAAGTTTGATGCATTGTGGGAAGTCGTTGGTTAAGTAAAAACGAAGCGATTGCAATCTCCTGGCACTTTGAAATGCAAGAGGAAGGAAAAGAGAAGAAAAAAACAAAAAGAAGCCTCCACTAGTTTTATTAAAAAAACAAAACAATTTCGGCTTTTAAGATGGAAAAGGGGGAAATTGCGTTTGTCCAATAACATGATCGTTTGATTGTCAGGAAGACGTAGTTGCATGAACCACAAAATTAAATCTAGTTGCGAGGTTTCAGCAAATAACTGAACTGGTAAACCTTACCCCGTTCTATGTTGAAGTGAGTGTTTTGGCCCACTACAAAGTCATAGACGAGAGCGACCAGGCGGGATATGAAATGATTGAGTTGATATTACGAAACACCTTTACAGATGAGGCTATGGAAAAACTTAACCAAAACGAGATAGATGGCAGGATTGGCAAGCATACCCTCGGTCAGTGTGAGCAAAGTATGTCTAGAAAGAATGGTGGAAGGTTGCAGAGAAAGAGAAGCAAGAAAAAGAGAAGCAAGGTATGTTTAGGAAGAATATCATCTGATGTCTTTGTACTGTTGCCTTGTGTATTTGGAAAATAACATTATTTTTTAAAGCGCTGTATTTTGTTACCCTTCAGAGATGTCATCTACATTTTATTTATTGTTTTTTTGCGAAATTTCTTGATTGCAATGTTTAAACAATTTTCTGTGCAGAAATCAATAATCTATAATTATAATAATCTATATAATTTCTATTGTAATAATGTTATTCTGGCCGAGTTTTCATTTTCCAATCTCAGTTTACCATTACGTATCACTGCAGTTGAAACAACCCGTTGTATCTGTAGGTGAGTGTTTTGGCTTTCTTCAAAGTCATAGAAGAGAGCGACCCGGCGGGGGTATGAGATGATATAGTTGCTATTACGAAACACCTTTACCGATGGATTTTTTTACCTATGGAAACTTAACAAAAACAAGATATATGGCAGGATTGGCAAGCATTCATAGGGAGACTTTCATAGAGGTTTGAAAAGCTGATATGCGTGCATGTGATCAGAATTGATAAGATTGATCGTTGCAAATTCGGTCAGTGGTAGCAAGATTTTTTTAAACTTAATTCACCCCAAACAAGGCAAGTTGCCACTGTAGACGTAAGGGACTACTGAGAATTGGGGTGAAAGTTTAGGGGGTCATCCTAAATTGGGAGCTCTGCAGCGAGATAATTGTTCACATTAATTTTACATTTCTGCATGCCGGTACAGGTAAGGTTTTATTTGCCAGGGCAATCGGTGGTTGAAGAGGTTACTTGTAGTTGTTGAAGGAAATGAGCTTTGTCTTAGCCGCATTAAATGTAACTACCCATTTATGACCCCATTCTACTACAGACAAGAGGTCACTTTCTAAGGATTTGACCATTGTATCCGATATGTGCGCGTCTGTTTAACCCACATGACGATAATAGAGCGTCGTGTTGTTATCAAATATACCCATCTCAGACACAATTTCATCGCGGAGACCTAGATCTTTCTTTTCAAAAGGATGAATCTTATTATATTAAGTATACGTTCAGTAATACCATATGAATTGATTTTTACGAGAATAGCTTTATGCTAGACCGTTCCAAAGGCTCTGGATATATCAAGAGTTACCGCCTTAGTTTCATCTGCCTTGTCCAGTGTATGGTATAACATTCAGAGATGACTGTTTGGATATCCGCAGTAGACCGTGCTTCCCTAAATCCATACTGATGGTCAGAAAGAAGTTTAGCATTAACAAGGTGACGGACTATCGCTAGATTGATTAAAAATTCAAAGATGTTATCGAAGAGTGAGAGTAAATTGATGGGCAATAATTCTGGGGGTCAGTTCTATCTCCAGAATTTTTGAAGACTGGTACCACAGAGGCAATTTTCCAGCTATCAGGGAAGCGAGATTCGGCAAAGCATTTGTTGTAGAGTTTTAAGAGGACAGGGGCCAGTTTAGCAGAGTATTTCTTTATTAATATTACTGGTATATGATCAGACCCACACGCTTTGGAGGTGTCAAAGTTTTCTATAATGTCCTGGACATGAAATTGGGTTATGGACAGATCATCAAGTAGGGCTTCAGTCCGGATTGAGAAATTTGGGAGAAAACAAATCGAAGATTAAAAGTGGGGAGCTACAAACGATGGTAAAACGGGCGAAACAGAATGTATATATATATATATATATATATATATATATATATATATATATATATATATATATATATATATAATACATAATTAAACACTATCGACAATATGGCGCTTGCCCCCGTCTCTCGGGTAAATGTACATTAATTTAAATTACAGTCTGTGGTGATTTTTCGCGGCCGTGTGGGCTTGAGCGTTAGACTCGTGATTCTAGGCTGGATCTGCCAACTGCATTCGAGCTGCACTAATGAGGGTAGAAAACCAGAACCGATGTCGTCTGTAGGTATAAAACACTTTAATATCTAAAATGATATATATATATATATTTCACTGTTAGATACTTAATCCCCCTTTTTATTTTATTTACTTACTATTATATATTATTTATTTATGAATTTTCCAACAAATGTTAAGTCTACACTATTTTGGATTTAGTTAGTTTTTCTGGGAATTTAAACTGCATTTTCCTTTTTTTTTGTCTTTTTGTTTAAAATAACTCAAAGCTTTTTTAGACTGTATATATATATATATATATATATAATGTATGCGTATTTAAAAGGCAATGCAATTTAAACAAATTTAAAGAAAAAACACACGCATAATAGCTAAGGGAAAAACGCACGCATAGAAAAAGAAAACACTTACTAATTAACACGAAATGGTGTTATCCATAAACAAATGCAAACGCATGCACTCACACTGGTTAAAAGCAAGACAAATAAAACATAATTTCGAATGACGATGAATAGAAGAGACGATATAAAGTAAACTGAACACAGACATTTTGTTATTGATTTTGTTATTGATTTTGTTATTGATTTTGTTATTGATTTTGGAGTCGGAAAAACACCATTGTAGAATGAAAGAGGCCAATAAAAATATTTTTCTTCGAATTCTTCTTTTCTTTGTGTTATTGTGTCCAACTTTAATTCCAAGGATAATTCCGCCCCCTGGAGACACTCGTGGGATGACTTGCTCAGACATGAACGATTGCTTTTTTGAACGGGAGGTGACGGTGGTTAAGTGAATATCGACACGAACTGAAGACCTGGTTGTTCCAAGTTCGAATCCAGTCGGTTCCACAGTACCACTTTCACTTAGGGATGTTGGCAACCTTCTCGTGGTCCTTCCCGTAAGTACCCGATGTCTTTCCAGAAATATTTCTAACTAGAAAAACATCGGGGAAACTAATGCCAACACCAGAATCATCTGATTCACACGAAATAAGAAGAAGCTTATTTGAACCTGGGAGATATCAGGTATGTTTATAAAAATGTATTTCTTCGACTTCTTTTTTGTGTTATTGTGTCGTGAACGATTGCTTATTTGAACCTGGGAGATATCAGGTATGTTTATGAACGTTCACGTATCTTATTTGGTTGTGACTTGTGAAACATTAGACCTTCCCTAAAAGTGTAGGTATATATAACATAATCAAGGTTTCTATACAAACTATAAACATTAGACGACAGCACATGTTTTGTCTAGGGATGAACCTTAAATATTTAATTTACTATTTGTAATGACATTTAGGCCAAATTGTTGCGTTGGTTTTGGCAAGAGATGTTAAAGATTTTAAACCCCATCTATTCTATACATTTATTGATATAGGATCCGTTAGTCCTCGAGAATTCCGGAGAAGAAGGCTTGTCCTTCGGAGTTCCAGGTGAGAGAAATTGTCCTCACGAGTTCCAGATAAGAAAGATTTACTAAAATAGTTTCAGATTAGATAGATTGTCCTTAAGATTCCAGATACGAGGACTCGTCCTCAAGGGTTACGGATTAGAGAGGTATTCTCAAGGGTTCCAAATTAAAGAGATTTATCTGACCGGTATCTAAGATGACATATCTGTATACATAATTCTCAGATTAATCATGTTTTAATGTTACGTAAATCCCGTTGTACGCATGTTTATTTTAGAAAAGAAAACGAACTTACCTGGCGTTAAAACGCCTGCGTGGCTGTAAAAGAATCGATCCCCTTCTTTTAACGCTGTGAATTGCTTGTTCATTAATTTCTGCGTCGTCTTACCGTAAACCGCATCAGTGACCAATTTTTCAGAAAAGAGGCCGGGCAGGAGCTCAATATCGAATTCCATCCTAATTTGGAAAAAGAAAATAGAATTCATAATACAGAAATATTTACTGATCCAATAATTATGATAAAAAAAAGGTTAGAATCATTACTTTACTATAGGGAAGAATGACAGGGCGACTAAATTGAGAGCTTCCAATTACTAATAAAATTTCTAGGTATATTTTAATATCTCTCTTCTCACTGGAAATGTATTTGTACTGTGACAATTTTAAACGGACCTACAAGAGATGAAAACTAATTTACACCGCTAGTATGAATTAAAAGTGAGCCTACGAAGGTTGACGACCAGGGTACCACGCTAATATGAATTAAAAGTGAGCCTATGAAGGTCGACGACCCGGGTACAACGCTAATATGAATTAAAAGTGAGCCTACGAAGGTTGAAGACCAGGGTACCACGCTAATATGAATTAAAAGTGAGCCTACGAAGGTCGACAACAAGGATACCACGTTAATATCGATTAAAAGTGAGCCTACGAAGGTCGACGACCAGGGTACCACGCTAGTATGAATTAAAAGTGAGCCTACGAAAGGTTAACGACCAAGGTATCGCGCTAGTATTAATTAAAAGTGAGCACACGAAGGTTGACGACCAGGGTACCGCGCTAGTATTAATTAAAAGTGAGCCTACGATAGTTGACGACCAGGGTACCACGCTAGTATGAATTAAAAGTGAGCCTACGAAGGTCGACGACCAGGGTACCACGCTAGTATGAATTAAAAGTAGGCCTACAAAGGTCGACGACCAGGGTACCGCGCTAGTATTAATTAAAAGTGAGCCTACGAAGGTTGACGACCAGGGTACCACGCTAGTATTAATTAAAAGTGAGCCTACGAAGGTCGACGACCAGGGTACCACACTAGTATGAATTAAAAGTGAGCCTACGAAGTTTGACGACCAGTGTACCACGCTAGAATTAATTAAAAGTGAGCCTACGAAGGTTGACGACTAGAGTACCACGCTAGTGTGAATGAGAAGTCAGCCTACGAAAGTTGACGACCAGGGTAGCACGCTAATATAGATTAAAAGTGAGCCTACGAAAGTTGACGACCAGGGTACCACGCTAGTATGAATTAAAAGTGAGCCTACGAACGTTGACAACCAGGGTACCACGCTAGTATGAATTAAAAGTCAGCCTACGAATGTTGACGACCAGGGTACCACGCTAGTATGAATTAAAAGTAAGCCTACAAAGGTTGACGACCAGGGTACCACGCTAGTATGAATTAAAAGTGGGCCTACGAAGGTTGACGACCAGGGTACCACGCTAGTATGAATTAAAAGTGAGCCTACGAAGGTTGACGACCAGGGTACCACGCTAGTATGAATTAAAAGTGAGCTATACGAAGGTTGAAGACTAGGGTACCACGCTAGTATGAATTAAAAGTGAGCCTACGAAGGTCGACGACCAGGGTACCACGCTAGTATGAATTAAAAGTGAGCCTACGAAGGTCGACGACCAGGGTACCACGCTAGTATGAATTAAAAGTGAGCCTACGAAGGTTGACGCCCAGGGTACTGCGCTAGTATGAATTAAAAGTGAGCCTACGAAGGTCGACGACCAGGGTACCACGCTAGTATGAATTAAAAGTGAGCCTACGAAGGTCGACGACCAGGGTACCACGCTAGTATGAATTAAAAGTGAGCCTACGAAGGTTGACGACCAGGGTACCACGCTAGTATGAATTAAAAGTGAGCATACGAATGTTAACAACCAGGGTACCACGCTAGTATTAATTAAAAGTGAGCCTACGAAGGTTGACGACCAGGGTACCACGCTAGTATTAATTAAAAGTGAGCCTACGAAAGTTGACGACCAGGGTACCACGCTATTATGAATTAAAAGTGAGCCTACGAAGGTCGACGACCAGGGTACCACGCTAGTATGAATTAAAAGTGAGCCTACGAAGGTTGACGACCAGGGTACCACGCTAGTATGAATTAAAAGTGAGCCTACGAAGGTTGACGACCAGGGTACCACGCTAGTATTAATTAAAAGTGAGCCTACGAAAGTTGACGACCAGGGTACCACGCTATTATGAATTAAAAGTGAGCCTACGAAGGTCGACGACCAGGGTACCACGCTAGTATGAATTAAAAGTGGGCCTACGAAGGTTGACGACCAGGGTACCACGCTAGTATGAATTAAAAGTGACCCTACGAAGGTTGACGACCAGGGTACCACGCTAGTATGAATTAAAAGTGAGCTATACGAAGGTTGACGACCAGGGTACCACGCTAGTATGAATTAAAAGTCAGCCTACGAAGGTCGACAACCAGGGTACCGCGCAGAAGTATTGAGAGCGTTGGTCTAAATACACAGTTAGGAGTTAGAAATTATAGAGCTATCTTGCCTTGTAATTAAATAAGTCTTTTTTTATTTTCTTTGCCAGATAATTCTTCTTCTAAAAAACCCACAAACCGAGTTGTTGAATGTTAATTACTTTTCTTTCATTGTTTGGCTTTAGAGTGTGCCCCACTCCTCTGTGACGTCACTCGTTGGACCTGATCCATCAACTTTGAGCCTATGTAATTACCTCTATCTAGTGCTTTGTTATTTACCTTTTTAATAATTCACAGTTGTACTAGGTTCCCAGTCTTTCGAGATAAACTATCCTTTTATGCTCTGATCTGTTTATTCTGTGATCATCTCAATGCCTGTTTCACCCGATGTCTTCAACATTTCTGCAACATTTCGTGTAATATTTGAAATAAAAAGTAAAACAAATTTATTTAGAATTTTCACAGTCGTAACACGTTTGGATTTCATATAATCATATGGAATCCCAAAATGGACCTATAACGATATTGGCCCGGGATTCTGTTTATCTGTTTATTTGTTTCTTTGTTTCTTTGTTTCTTTGTTTTTATTCTACCTGCTTTGCTTTTCATTGTATTTTTGTTTACATTCTTTTTTTTATTTCTCGCTTGTATCTTAAAAAAAGGTTAAAGAAACACCCAATTTTGTAATTTTGTAACACTTGCCGAGGTCGGCGCCATTTCTTTTAGGTGGGAGAGGGCAGTTGACTTAATTTATTCCGGTTTCAGTTCTCTTGTGGTCGTGTTCTTTCTGTTCTGTTTTTTTTTTTTAAATTTTATTTCTAATTCAGTTTCCATGCGACTGGTTAGTATCCGCAGTTTATTTGAGTTGGTTTCCGCATTCGAGGATTTTCCTTAAGATTGAAGCTGTTTTCATTATTGCGGTCCATTGTACCGTCTCAGCCTTCCCTTTGATTCCAATTTCCCTCTTTTCATTATTATTATTATTAGTAGTAGTAGTAGTAGTAGTAGTAGTAGTAGTAGTAGTAGTAGTAGTAGTACTATTTACTCACTAGAAGTGTTCACATAGTCATTATAGGTGATAGCTCGCTGACAATACCCAGTGGTTTCCTAGAATCTGAGAGACAACAGGTATTTTCAGGATTCTTCGCCACTTTCGATAATCTTTTTAAATCATTTTGCGTTATCGCAACAGCCGTTTAACATGGATTATTATCATTGTTATGATTATTATTATTATTATTATTAGTAGTAGTAGTAGTAGTAGTAGTAGTAGTAGTAGTAGTAGTAGTGTCAATTTACTTACGGGTACAGTGTATTTAGTTCCGTAATCGACAGATCTTTTTCTGATAATACTCCATCATATTTTTGGTTCAATATACTATAGAAGACTGGATAACATGGAGCCCCATTTTCTCGTGATTGTTGAAGGTTCAACGCAACTTTGTCCGTGCCTGAGCCAGGTGCCTTCTGCAAGTATTTATTTGTTAGGGCTGTTACCATGTACCTGAAAAGACGCGAAAATAGAAAACATTTCTTATACAAGGTGTGTCTTATTAATTTTTTTCCTATTGATTATGAGTAGAGTGGGGGTATATCTGATTTAGGGAGTAAAAAACCCTTCCTCTAATTATGGCTAATACAAAATGAAATATTGATCAGGGTTAAATATAAAAATCCATTGAAAATTAAAACGTTGTTTTTAAGAACACCGACCAATAACTGGCGTAAATGACTGATTAAACATGTTTTGTCAAGAAAGCTATTAACGTCAATTAAATGAGGGGAGAAATGACTTTACTTTATATATAAGACTAGCTCACCTGTGTCGCAGCGTTGCCCATGAATGTATATTAACTCGTGAAATTTCCGGCCCCAACGTTAACCTATTGAATTATTAGTCCATGAAAGTTTATGGTTTTTCTCACGATGTCATTATAGGATATGTTTGTGAGAAGGGGGCTTGCTCTTATGTGCAAAGTTTAATTGCAAGCCTAGACTTAAGGTTTATGTTGGGCTTAAAGAATTACATTTTTTGCTAAAAATAGAGGTAGAATCATCAATTTCACCAAAGTAAAAAAAGAAAACAAAAGAATAAATCGATAAGAAAATTAATTGATTTTTTTTTTCTTTCTTTATGGTTGTCCGCCGCCGTGAACGCAGAACCATCACGATTTTAATGTAAAATCGTTTTTCGGAGAGAAGACACCCAAACTTATGGTGGAAGTTTAATTGGCAAATCGCTATTTTTTGTGATGTGGCCGTTAAAAGGCAATTTCACTAAAAGTTTTTAAAAATGGAAAAAGAGACCACAAAGGGCATAACTAAAAAAAACACGCAAAAACGAAGAAAAGAAAGCAATACACAGACTCCGATTTAGAGACGGGAATGATTGTATAGAAAAACGTAAAGTTAAATAAAAGAAAGAAGATGAACTCATCGAAAGTAATAGACATTTATACGGTTCGGAGACGTATGTTTATTTATTGTTATGTTTAAGAATCACGGCTCAAGAACACGGCTCAAGTTTAAAAGTAAACAATTCAATGGAAGTAAACGCTTAAGGTGAAAAATAAAGGCAGAAAGGTGTGAGTGTGAGGGTGTGTGAGTGTGAGTGTGAGGGTGTGTGAGTGTGAGTGTGAGTGTGAGATGGAATGCTAGACACGGCGATTTGAAAACAGAGGACGTGTACTGTGTGTTAGCTGACGAACTAGCGTTCATTCGATAAAGCTGCTAGTTTTTTTTTCTTTGTAGGTGAAGTATATTTTCAAACAAAAGCTATGAAATAGATGTTTTACAGAAGAGGAAAAACAAACAGTCGGAATAAGGAAGCGAATTACAACGAAATAAGCCGTCATCTTGCATAGACGCATTTTATTTCGTTACGTGTTCGTAAATTATATTCTGATTATATTCGTTTATTCTTTAATGTCTGTAAATAGACAAAAATTGAGTATTGATTTACTCCTCTCCAGGAGTTAGGCACAAGGCCAGTTTTTATCCTACTCCCACAAGTAAGACGTGACCCAAGGTCGGGTCGGGAAAGTAGGGTTTTAAAAGCCACCGCCCGAGAGGTGAGCACTCTAGCCATTTAAAAATTGCCTGGGCAGCCCCGTCGGCATTCGCCGGTAGGGCCGCCTCAGACAGTAAGCAATAAACTTACTCCTCCCCAAAGAGGGGAGGTAAAGCCTGGGAGGGTGGACCTCCTAGAACTGCACAGGACAGACTCATTGACCGGCGTAAATCAAGCCCCGAAGGACAAAACAATACCAGTATGGGGTGCAGTATCCATCGGAACAGATACTACACTTTGATCTTAGCCAATAGGTAAAAGTCGAGTATTGATTTACTCCTCTCCAGGAGTTAGGCACAAGGCCAGTTTTTATCTTACTCCAACAAGTAAGATTTGACCCAAGGTCGGGTCGGGAAAGTGGGGTTTAAAAATTGCCTGGGCAGCCCCGTCGGCATTCCCCGGTAGGGGCGTCTTAAGCAGTAAGCAATAAACTTACTCCTCTCCAAAGAGGGGAGGCAAAGCCTGGGAAGGTGGACCTCCCAGAACTGCACAGGACAGACCCATTGACCGGCGTAAATCAAGCCCCGAAGGCCAAGACAATACCAGTATGGGGTGCAGTAGTTATCGGAACAGATACTACACTTTGATCTTAGCCAAAAGGCCAAGAAAGGCAAAAATCGAGTAGTAAGCTGAAAATAATGTAAATAAATAGTTAATGTGACGCGTGAATCTAATTGTTGTTGTGATGTTAGAAATGTGAAAGAAAATGTGAAATGAAAAATGACAGACGTTTTTTTTTTGTAATTGAAAACTGCTATTATTGTATTCAATCATTCTAAACTATGATTGGGTAGGAGAAAGAGTACTTGAAGCGAGCGACCTGTATTTAGATTTAAAAGCTAGTGTAATATATAGACAATGGTGTTTTTAAGAACACGGACCAATATCTTCCATAAATTATTGATAGCACAGAGTTTTATGCACGTTTTATTGAAATGGACTGAGCCAATCCTCCCAACAGAAACGACAAAAATAGCTTGCGCCGTGCATGGAATTTGCATAGAATCCAGGTGAATTGATAAAAAGAAAGAATTATATAAGGAACGCAACGGTGGCCAGAACGGCGGTTGATTGTTAAACGACTGTCCCTGATTTTTCGTTTTGTTTTGTGCATTGCTTTCTTACAAGCTATTTCGGTGTCATAATGGGAGATAAGATTGATCTGAAGCTTATACCGGAATTTAGTTGTTCGAACCCCAGTTATTAAATTGATCGAGAAGGCTAAGCGTGTGTGTCGGCTGTTCTCTGTAAAGAAGATAGAATGCATAATCCCTGTGCGTTGGACAAGCGGCGCCTTTGCGGTGTACCAACAATTGAGTAAGGAAAAAAGGGTATGTATGCCTTCATAAAGGAAGCTTTATTTACAACGTTCACCCTGGTCTACAATGCGGCGTATGCGCAGTTTGTGGCACACCGCATGCACCAGGGTGAAAATGTAGATGTTTATCTGGCGGACCTACGGATGCATGATGTACCATTCGATGGTATGACGGGTCGAGACCTCAAAGCAGCCTTTGTCCATGGGTTGCTCGACTATGTCAAACAGCTCCTACTGCAAGCTTCTTCTCGAATGGGGGAAATGAGTATTTCTAAGCTTCTGGCTTATTGAAATATGAATCACTCGGACCCGCGTTAATTACAGCAGCCTTGGGGTCGATGCAAACCAAGACGAAGAACACCAGGATAAGGTATTCCGAATACTATGGAATTAACCACCTAGCTAGGGGTTATCTCGCTCGGTGCGACAGACGGGGTGCTCGGGACACCCAACTGCGGAGAGGTGGTGCACGTTGTTACCGATGTGACGGACTAGGCCACACTAATCTGGATTGTCTGGGAAAAGGCAAAGGTGACGACAGCTATGCCTCGGCTTCTTCCCGAGACAAGATGTGAACTCGGCGCTGCACACTGTAAGAGTATTTATTTACTCCTCTCCAGGAGTTAGGCACAAGGCCAGTTTTATCTTACTCCCACAAGGTCGGGTCGGGAAAGTGGAGTTTGAAAAGCCAACGCCTGAGAGGTGAGCACTCTGGCCATTAAAAATTGCCTGGGCAGCCCCGTCGGCATTCCCCGGTAGGAGCGCCTCATGCAGTAAGCAATAAACTTACTCCTCCCCAAAGAGGGGAGGCGAAGCCTGGGAGGGTGGACCTCCTAGAACTGCACAGAACAGACCCATAGACCGGCGTAAATCAAGCCCCGAAGGTCAAGACAATACCAGTCTATGGGGTGCAGTATCCATCGGAACAGATACTATACTTTGATCTTAGCCAAGCAGCCGTGAACGGGGAAAAGTACATTACATTAGTTGATTGTTGGTTCTCCTGCATCATAGTGAGCAAAAAAGTGCGCCGGACGTGGCGAGAGCAGAACATCGCGGTGGCTACTATTGGCGGGAGATCGCACACATGTGGAGTTGGGTCCGTTAGCCTTCGACTAAAGAGTGGGCTTGCAGTTGTAATTGAGGTCCTGGTAATGGTGGGGGACCCGCTTGTGTTCGACTTCTTGATAGGGATAGACGTGATAAAATCCCTAGATGGAGTATCCGGCTTGAAGACAGGGGAGGTCCAATTTCTAGACGAGCCAGTTTCTGTTTGCGCGGTTGCGCCAGCCCTTAACATTGAAGAACCCCATTTTCGAGCGGTGTTTGACAAACAACGAATTGAATGGACTGCGACGCAGAAATTGTTGGAAGGTAAGGCTCCTGACAAGCTAAAACCCCGTGTCACTGAGTATTCAATGCCAGCAGCAGTCAGAAATCTATTTGAGGAAAAAGTAAAGCGATGGATCATGAAAGGCTGGGTTGCTTCCTATGACGAACAAAAACTGAGAACCCCGAGAGAGTTGCTTCCGTTGATGGCTGCCGTCCAGCGGAATAAATCATAAGTGCGACCAGTAATGGACTACCGGGAACTAAACCATCATATGGATGCATATACTGCGGACGCTGATGTTTGCGCCAGCAAACTGAGGGAATAAATCAAATGTAGCATTGCTGGATCTCCGATCGGCTTATTTTCAAGTGTGCATTGGTGAGTCACTTTGGCCCTACCAGACTGTTGTTTTCCAAAGTAAAAAGTATTGTTTAACGAGGTTGGGATTTAGTCTAATGTGGCTCCGCGAATAATGAGGTTCAAGACAACAACATCAAGAAGGCGACCTCGACTTAGATCGGTGATGTGTATGTGGATGAAGTTGACGCATCCGCAACCAGTGTTGCTGAACATTCATCGCGCTTTGAACTGTCCAGCAAAACTCCGGAGCGACCGAAGGATAGGGTACAGGTGCTTGGCTTAACTGTCTGGGAAGTAGACGATGTCCTGTTTCCAAAACGTGGGAATTAGCTGCCGGATGTCGCAGACACTATTACCAAAAAAAAGGTGTTCTCTCTGTATGAAAAGCTTGTTGGGCATCTCCCAGTGTGTGGCTGGCTGCGAGTAGCGATTAATGTCACGAAGCAAAAGGCAAGCGAACAGACAGAAAGATGACACGATCAAACCGAGGATGTCCCATGAAGACCTATGCTAACAGAGACTGTTAATAGAGTGAGTCAGGATAACCCATGAAAAGGTAAATGGTGCGTCAATGGCAAAGAACTTGATGTGTGGGTTGACGCAAGTTCTTTGGCCACGGGCGTTCTGCTCGAATCACATGGGACCGCGATTGGATTCGGCCAGAATCGAACACATGACACATAAACCTCGCGGAGTTGGATGGCATTCTAAAAAGAGTAAATATGGCCATACAGTGGGAGGCCAAATCCTTACACCTGAAGACCGACCCCTTATGTGTTCACCGATGACTTACTAACACGTAGAGATAGTGAGCACTAAAGTTGCTAGTGAAATGCATATCAGAAGACGGTTGCAAACCTTTTGAGAACTAGTCAAAGAGTACAGGCTTGAAGTAGACGTTGTGCTCGTCGGGTCAAGTCAAAATTAATGCTATAATATCACTAGAGTCGCGCAGAAGTAGCTGGAATCAATGAGGAAGAAAACAGAGCCTGTGTCGCAGATACGTGCTGTCGTCGCTAAAAATATGGAGCCGAGCCAAATACGACAGATCCATTTGAACCGCGGCCATCATGAAGTGAAACGAACCACCTACTTCATCAGGAGGATCGCCCATGGACGACAAAGAAAGATGTGAAATCTGCAATTGCATCCTCTCGCGAATGTCAGTCTATTGATCCTGCACTGATACAATAGCCTGTAGACAAGACATATTCTGCACTCTCTACCTGGCCAGCAGTAGATAAGTTGAGGAACTTCAGGATAATATTATTTTGTCTAACCGACATGAATCAGCCTATTGTATTATTTTCATTTTGTTCCCGTAAATAAAAGTCCATATCTATTTAGTTATGGAGCCATTATTTATTTCATGGAAGAATGGTGATCCCTTTTTTGCTTATGCAACATTTCTATCTCAGTCAGATTCGGCCAGACGTATTACTCTTCCAAGAAAGTTTGTCATTCTGAATTTCTTCCCGATTTAAACCCCTACTCAAGAACCTAACATTGTATTAATTTCAAGATGACAAGATGTAATCATCAATTGTATGACAATGGTTGGGTATGGATGTCACTCACTTATGGAGGTGTTCACTAACTAACTCTCATCGATTGCGGGTCCATATTGCTACTTTTGCTACAAGAAGATTCTGCCGCTGTTTACAGTGTCTCAGCTCTGTTTTCTTTGAGAGGGGTTCACTCGAACATACTTTGACCGAAAACGGTACAGCTTTTAGTAGCAATAGGTTCAAAATGATTGCTGAGAGCTAGGGTGTCCGATTGCGTTTTCGGTGTGCATATGCACCGTTAAGAAAGACATTGTCGAGAGGTCCCATGCATATATAAAACGGATTGTCGCTAGGAAGGGATGCACTACTGAAGAGGCGGTTTATTGGTAAAATATCACGCCAAAAGACGATCTCCATAGTGCGACACCTCCGGCGAATAGACTGTACAAGTATGAAGTTCGGGTGAAACGCATCGATAAAGCCCTTCCGTTGCTACCAACACCCAAGCATGAAATTTATGAACAGGCGGAGGTTGTGCTGGTGCGAGCCCGGCCAAAAACATACACAGGTGAATAAAGGACAGGCACTGTGACAGAAGGTGATGAGTCCCCAAACGGTGTGCATGGACGGAGTGGCTCGCCATGTAAGAGATATTTGCCCGTATCCTTGGATGGTGAGCAATTCTGAAGACAGTAGAAGTGCAGCGGCAAGGCAAGCGATGGCGAATTGTATGTTCCGGTGTTGATAGCCTTAATCGGTTGAGCGACAGTGATGACGACAATAGCGAAGATCAACATGTCTCGGTAGAACCACCTTAGGAATCAACTGAATTAGCTCTTCCACGGCTCAGAAGGAGCCACAAACGAAAAGGCCGTCTCACATCTGCTGCATGTGTGATGATGATAAAATGGGGTTGTAATCGACTAAGCCAATCCCCCCGACATAAACGACAAAAAAATAGCTTGCGCCATCCATAGAATTAACATAGCATCCAGGTGAATTGATAAAACGAAAGGATATGAAAGGAACGCAAAGGCTGCAGGAACGACGGTTGATTGTTCGACGATTGTCTCGGATTTTTCGTTTTGTTTTGTGCGTTGCTTTCTTACATTTATAAGAAAGATTTTAACGTCAATGGCGGAACACCGTCTTCATCTATATATCAAAACTGCCTGGCTTTGCCATCTCTCTATATCGCTTTGCAAAGTTCGATACTTGAAATACTTAAAACATTTAAAATAGTATTTTATTCATAACATTTTTGTAAACATGAAACACAATCTTTCTCATTTATTTATATTCATATATATATATAGATAATATTAATATATTT
>OY744543.1:31768066-31795566 GCA_963556195.1 Sepiola atlantica
GTATTTTCATTAATTTGCTGTGTAGCACCACCTGAATTTATAAACAAGATAAATAATTAGTAATAAAAACAAATAGCATAATTTGTGTCAACTTAAGTTTGGCATTCATGCAGCGATATTGAACTTGGGTGAGTAAAATGAATGGTAAAAGGTAATTTTCCATAAGCTTAGATTAAGCAGAAAATTTTAAATTTCCATTAGAAGTTATCAGTTTTGAATTTTGAGTACGTGTCAAAATATTTCGTCACAGACATGAAAAGATGTAGCGGATAAGCTGATCTAATCTTTATCTCTAGACAGCGAAGGAGTGCGGTCGGTTTTGGGACAGCTGATCCTTACCATGCTATCGGGGATGGGTTGTTGATATGATGTATCCATACCGTACGCTACAAAGAAATTACCGAAAGCATTGTTAAACTATAAATGATTGTGTGATGTTTTTATTATTTTACAACCGATGTTATTAAAGAGAAGAGGGCGACTGGAACAAGAAAAAAGAGAAAATAACAGAGAGACGTCACTATCTAGTGAGCAACAACTTACGACGCGTCAACAAAAGAAAAACTTCAGCTGTGTATATTTTGTCACAGTCTGAAATCAAGAAATTGGTTCACTATTGTGCTACATTCTGAATCAATAGCTGACCTTAGTTTATCTGTACTAACATTTTTAGCAACGCTTGATCTAAAAACATAAAAATTACTGCATCACAAATTATGTGTTTATATGATTAAAAAGTAGATTATAAGGAAATATAAACATGGCTTGACTAATGGTTTTATCAAATTTCTTTTGTCCATAGAAAAGGATAAACTATCTAAATCAATGTAAGAAAATAAACTAAATTTTAAAAACTACAAGAAAGTGTTCAAACATATGCCATCTTAACAACTGAACAGGCTACAGATTCAATACTAATAAAGATGAAAGAAGAATAAAACTGGATGAATGTGATGAGAGAGAAACAGCTTAAAAAACTAAATATAAAAAGAAAGAAAAAAGTGATGAAACACATGAGAACTGTTTACAATTACAAACAGTTTCAGAATGCCGGAAATATTTGACAGAAGCAAAATAAAATCAGATCTAAAAATGTTATTCCGCAGTGTTATTTCCGGTTGAGTACGTGTTAAGAATGTGGTCCCTCTGGGCAACAAGTAATGCTAAAGTTTCGCGCTTTGCATACATTTCAAAAAAATATCTAAGATTTCTCTCTCTTCAAATTATTCGATTTGTGCTAAAACTTCACAGCATGCTAGGCAGGCATATGTTTTTTTCTGCTTTTAACGAAGACCCAAGTTTCTCATACATATCACTTTTGAACAGTTGATCTCTTGTCAATTTATTTGCGATTTCCGTTGTCTAAAAGGAGTATGGCCATTAGAATACATTAGCGTGAAATATGCATCACTATCAGGATTACTTGGAGTTTAAACTGAACACTCATACAGACAAATGCCCTTTATTAATAGACTCACAGGACTATCCGGCGTTGCCTGCCAGGTATTTTTTTTTAAATACCAGTGGTTGTGTATAAAGATGTATCTACTTGTAAACATTACAACTGTCTGAATCAACTTGATGGTACATTGCATTTCAGGTTGAGCTGGTGTCTCTGGACAATAAGTAATGCTTAAGTTTCGCGATTTACGTCTCCTGTCGTTGTCTTCAAATTATTCGCCTTCTGCTTAATCTGCTCACGTGCTGACATTATTTTTAAAGAACAAATTGTTGTATCTGCTTTTCGCTCTTCGTTATTTTTCTGGGTGATGAACACAACGAGAAGTTATCAATTAAAATCACGCCGATAAATCTAATGATATCCATATACATATAAAGCATGTTTGCACAGAGGCTAGGCTTTACATTTTTGGGTGCAGAGAGCATTTTATTTTGTGAGCTGGCTTTTTAATCCCCAGCTTATGATTTGGTGTAACATCTTTCTGGGGTTGGAGGGGAAGGTAAATACTAGCACACACATCTAAAAGAAAACATACACTTCCCATTTATGCTGATTAGACCCTTTATTTCATACCAGTCGAGGATACGTCATCAACAATCAGGGGAAGGTAAATACTAGCACACACATCTTAAAGAAAACATACACTTCCCATTTATGCTGATTAGACCCTTTATTTCATACCAGTCGAGGATACGTCATCAACAATCAGGGGAAGGTAAATACTAGCACACACATCTTAAAGAAAACATACACTTCCCATTTATGCTGATTAGACCCTTTATTTCATACCAGTCGAGGATACGTCATCAACAATCAGGGGAAGGTAAATACTAGCACACACATCTTAAAGAAAACATACACTTCCCATTTATGCTGATTAGACCCTTTATTTCATACCAGTCGAGGATACGTCATCAACAATCAGGGGAAGGTAAATACTAGCACACACATCTAAAAGAAAACATACACTTCCCATTTATGCTGATTAGACCCTTTATTTCATACCAGTCGAGGATACGTCATCAACAATCAGGGGAAGGTAAATACTAGCACACACATCTAAAAGAAAACATACACTTCCCATTTATGCTGATTAGACCCTTTATTTCATACCAGTCGAGGATACGTCATCAACAATCAGGGGAAGGTAAATACTAGCACACACATCTTAAAGAAAACATACACTTCCCATTTATGCTGATTAGACCCTTTATTTCATACCAGTCGAGGATACGTCATCAACAATCAGGGGAAGGTAAATACTAGCACACACATCTAAAAGAAAACATACACTTCCCATTTATGCTGATTAGACCCTTTATTTCATACCAGTCGAGGATACGTCATCAACAATCAGGGGAAGGTAAATACTAGCACACACATCTAAAAGAAAACATACACTTCCCATTTATGCTGATTAGACCCTTTATTTCATACCAGTCGAGGATACGTCATCAACAATCAGGGGAAGGTAAATACTAGCACACACATCTAAAAGAAAACATACACTTCCCATTTATGCTGATTAGACCCTTTATTTCATACCAGTCGAGGATACGTCATCAACAATCAGGGGAAGGTAAATACTAGCACACACATCTTAAAGAAAACATACACTTCCCATTTATGCTGATTAGACCCTTTATTTCATACCAGTCGAGGATACGTCATCAACAATCAGGGGAAGGTAAATACTAGCACACACATCTTAAAGAAAACATACACTTCCCATTTATGCTGATTAGACCCTTTATTTCATACCAGTCGAGGATACGTCATCAACAATCAGGGGAAGGTAAATACTAGCACACACATCTAAAAGAAAACATACACTTCCCATTTATGCTGATTAGACCCTTTATTTCATACCAGTCGAGGATACGTCATCAACAATCAGGGGAAGGTAAATACTAGCACACACATCTTAAAGAAAACATACACTTCCCATTTATGCTGATTAGACCCTTTATTTCATACCAGTCGAGGATACGTCATCAACAATCAGGGGAAGGTAAATACTAGCACACACATCTAAAAGAAAACATACACTTCCCATGTATGCTGATTAGACCCTTTATTTCATACCAGTCGAGGATACGTCATCAACAATCAGGGGAAGGTAAATACTAGCACACACATCTTAAAGAAAACATACACTTCCCATTTATGCTGATTAGACCCTTTATTTCATACCAGTCGAGGATACGTCATCAACAATCAGGGGAAGGTAAATACTAGCACACACATCTTAAAGAAAACATACACTTCCCATTTATGCTGATTAGACCCTTTATTTCATACCAGTCGAGGATACGTCATCAACAATCAGGGGAAGGTAAATACTAGCACACACATCTAAAAGAAAACATACACTTCCCATTTATGCTGATTAGACCCTTTATTTCATACCAGTCGAGGATACGTCATCAACAATCAGGGGAAGGTAAATACTAGCACACACATCTTAAAGAAAACATACACTTCCCATTTATGCTGATTAGACCCTTTATTTCATACCAGTCGAGGATACGTCATCAACAATCAGGGGAAGGTAAATACTAGCACACACATCTAAAAGAAAACATACACTTCCCATTTATGCTGATTAGACCCTTTATTTCATACCAGTCGAGGATACGTCATCAACAATCAGGGGAAGGTAAATACTAGCACACACATCTTAAAGAAAACATACACTTCCCATTTATGCTGATTAGACCCTTTATTTCATACCAGTCGAGGATACGTCATCAACAATCAGGGGAAGGTAAATACTAGCACACACATCTAAAAGAAAACATACACTTCCCATTTATGCTGATTAGACCCTTTATTTCATACCAGTCGAGGATACGTCATCAACAATCAGGGGAAGGTAAATACTAGCACACACATCTAAAAGAAAACATACACTTCCCATTTATGCTGATTAGACCCTTTATTTCATACCAGTCGAGGATACGTCATCAACAATCAGGGGAAGGTAAATACTAGCACACACATCTTAAAGAAAACATACACTTCCCATTTATGCTGATTAGACCCTTTATTTCATACCAGTCGAGGATACGTCATCAACAATCAGGGGAAGGTAAATACTAGCACACACATCTAAAAGAAAACATACACTTCCCATTTATGCTGATTAGACCCTTTATTTCATACCAGTCGAGGATACGTCATCAACAATCAGGGGAAGGTAAATACTAGCACACACATCTAAAAGAAAACATACACTTCCCATTTATGCTGATTAGACCCTTTATTTCATACCAGTCGAGGATACGTCATCAACAATCAGGGGAAGGTAAATACTAGCACACACATCTAAAAGAAAACATACACTTCCCATTTATGCTGATTAGACCCTTTATTTCATACCAGTCGAGGATACGTCATCAACAATCAGGGGAAGGTAAATACTAGCACACACATCTAAAAGAAACATACACTTCCCATTTATGCTGATTAGACCCTTTATTTCATACCAGTCGAGGATACGTCATCAACAATCAGGGGAAGGTAAATACTAGCACACACATCTAAAAGAAAACATACACTTCCCATTTATGCTGATTAGACCCTTTATTTCATACCAGTCGAGGATACGTCATCAACAATCAGGGGAAGGTAAATACTAGCACACACATCTTAAAGAAAACATACACTTCCCATTTATGCTGATTAGACCCTTTATTTCATACCAGTCGAGGATACGTCATCAACAATCAGGGGAAGGTAAATACTAGCACACACATCTAAAAGAAAACATACACTTCCCATTTATGCTGATTAGACCCTTTATTTCATACCAGTCGAGGATACGTCATCAACAATCAGGGGAAGGTAAATACTAGCACACACATCTAAAAGAAAACATACACTTCCCATTTATGCTGATTAGACCCTTTATTTCATACCAGTCGAGGATACGTCATCAACAATCAGGGGAAGGTAAATACTAGCACACACATCTAAAAGAAAACATACACTTCCCATTTATGCTGATTAGACCCTTTATTTCATACCAGTCGAGGATACGTCATCAACAATCAGGGGAAGGTAAATACTAGCACACACATCTAAAAGAAAACATACACTTCCCATTTATGCTGATTAGACCCTTTATTTCATACCAGTCGAGGATACGTCATCAACAATCAGGGGAAGGTAAATACTAGCACACACATCTAAAAGAAAACATACACTTCCCATTTATGCTGATTAGACCCTTTATTTCATACCAGTCGAGGATACGTCATCAACAATCAGGGGAAGGTAAATACTAGCCACACACATCTTAAAGAAAACATACACTTCCCATTTATGCTGATTAGACCCTTTATTTCATACCAGTCGAGGATACGTCATCAACAATCAGGGGAAGGTAAATACTAGCACACACATCTAAAAGAAAACATACACTTCCCATTTATGCTGATTAGACCCTTTATTTCATACCAGTCGAGGATACGTCATCAACAATCAGGGGAAGGTAAATACTAGCACACACATCTAAAAGAAAACATACACTTCCCATTTATGCTGATTAGACCCTTTATTTCATACCAGTCGAGGATACGTCATCAACAATCAGGGGAAGGTAAATACTAGCACACACATCTAAAAGAAAACATACACTTCCCATTTATGCTGATTAGACCCTTTATTTCATACAGTCGAGGATACGTCATCAACAATCAGGGGAAGGTAAATACTAGCACACACATCTAAAAGAAAACATACACTTCCCATTTATGCTGATTAGACCCTTTATTTCATACCAGTCGAGGATACGTCATCAACAATCAGGGGAAGGTAAATACTAGCACACACATCTTAAAGAAAACATACACTTCCCATTTATGCTGATTAGACCCTTTATTTCATACCAGTCGAGGATACGTCATCAACAATCAGGGGAAGGTAAATACTAGCACACACATCTAAAAGAAAACATACACTTCCCATTTATGCTGATTAGACCCTTTATTTCATACCAGTCGAGGATACGTCATCAACAATCAGGGGAAGGTAAATACTAGCACACACATCTTAAAGAAAACATACACTTCCCATTTATGCTGATTAGACCCTTTATTTCATACCAGTCGAGGATACGTCATCAACAATCAGGGGAAGGTAAATACTAGCACACACATCTTAAAGAAAACATACACTTCCCATTTATGCTGATTAGACCCTTTATTTCATACCAGTCGAGGATACGTCATCAACAATCAGGGGAAGGTAAATACTAGCACACACATCTAAAAGAAAACATACACTTCCCATTTATGCTGATTAGACCCTTTATTTCATACCAGTCGAGGATACGTCATCAACAATCAGGGGAAGGTAAATACTAGCACACACATCTAAAAGAAAACATACACTTCCCATTTATGCTGATTAGACCCTTTATTTCATACCAGTCGAGGATACGTCATCAACAATCAGGGGAAGGTAAATACTAGCACACACATCTTAAAGAAAACATACACTTCCCATTTATGCTGATTAGACCCTTTATTTCATACCAGTCGAGGATACGTCATCAACAATCAGGGGAAGGTAAATACTAGCACACACATCTAAAAGAAAACATACACTTCCCATTTATGCTGATTAGACCCTTTATTTCATACCAGTCGAGGATACGTCATCAACAATCAGGGGAAGGTAAATACTAGCACACACATCTTAAAGAAAACATACACTTCCCATTTATGCTGATTAGACCCTTTATTTCATACCAGTCGAGGATACGTCATCAACAATCAGGGGAAGGTAAATACTAGCACACACATCTAAAAGAAAACATACACTTCCCATTTATGCTGATTAGACCCTTTATTTCATACCAGTCGAGGATACGTCATCAACAATCAGGGGAAGGTAAATACTAGCACACACATCTTAAAGAAAACATACACTTCCCATTTATGCTGATTAGACCCTTTATTTCATACCAGTCGAGGATACGTCATCAACAATCAGGGGAAGGTAAATACTAGCACACACATCTAAAAGAAAACATACACTTCCCATTTATGCTGATTAGACCCTTTATTTCATACCAGTCGAGGATACGTCATCAACAATCAGTCCGACATAGCCTGGGGCATTTTGATGCTAGATTGCCTTTCTTTTGTCGTATGGTTATGTGCTGTTATAGGAGGTCCACCCATCCCGCTTTTACATTCTCGCACTTTGGAAAGGGGTTAGTTTATTGCCAATTGCCTGAAGCGCCTCTACCGAGGAATACCGACGGGGATGCTCAAGCATTTTTGGGGGCAGAGAGCATTTTATTTTGTGAGCTGGCTTTTTAATCCCCAGCTTATGATTTGGTGTAACATCTTTCTGGGGTTGGAGGGGAAGGTAAATACTAGCACACACATCTAAAAGAAAACATACACTTCCCATTTATACTGATTAGACCCTTTATTTCCTGATTATGTTGTTTTCATTATCTTAGTACACTATTTGTATCAGCAGTAGTAATAGTAATATCAGTATAGTAGTAGTAGTAGTACCTGTTTGACAGTCGAGTTTCGTAGTTGCCACACTTTTGCCTTTGGGCAAGCATGTTTTAAGGTATGTTCCGTAATATGGATCTGTAGTGGCAATTTTTAGGTTGTCGCATAGCCTACAGAAGACAAAAAATGAAAAGAAATTTTTAAATTCTAAAAGCAAATTCAAAAGTTCTAAAAACAATGTCAAATATTCAAAATGGAAACTTTCACATTTTAAAGACAGAGCTTAAGTTATTATAAAAATGGAAAGAAATTTTTAAATTCTAAAAGCAAATTTAAAAGTTCTAAAAGCAATGTCAAATATTCAAAATGGAAACTTTCACATTTTAAAGACAGAGCTTAAGTTATTATAAAAATGGAAAGAAATTTTAAAATTCTAAAAGCAAATTCAAAAGTTCTAAAAGCAATGTCAAATATTCAAAATGGAAACTTTCACATTTTAAAGACAGAGCTTAAGTTATTATAAAAATGGAAAGAAATTTTTAAATTCTAAAAGCAAATTCAAAAGTTCTAAAAGCAATGTCAAATATTCAAAATGGAAACTTTCACATTTTAAAGACAGAGCTTAAGTTATTATAAAAATGGAAAGAAATTTTTAAATTCTAAAAGCAAATTTAAAAGTTCTAAAAGCAATGTCAAATATTCAAAATGGAAACTTTCACATTTTAAAGACAGAGCTTAAGTTATTACAAAAATGGAAAGAAATTTTTAAATTCTAAAAGCAAATTTAAAAGTTCTAAAAGCAATGTCAAATATTCAAAATGGAAACTTTCACATTTTAAAGACAGAGCTAAAGTTATTTAAAAAAAAAAAACAGTAAAAGAGCTAAAATCGCCGTAAAGAGATTCAATACGAGAGTTTAAACGATAAAGTTTTAAAGTCAAACTTAAAAGTTTTAATAGTAAAGGAAAACCTTTTGAAAAGAAAATTAAAAGTTCTAAGAACCAGGTCGATGGTTTTAAAGGTAAATTTAAAAGTTTAAAGGCAAAGTTAAAAAGAAGTAAAGTTGAACTTTCGAAGTTTTAAAACAAAGTTTAAAAAGAAAAGTTATACGTTTTAATACCAAAGTTTAAAGTTTAAATGCGAAAGTTTAAACGTTTAAGGAATCAGGTTCAAAGTTTTAAAAACAAATTTAAAAGTTAAAAAAATATATTGAAAAGTTGTGAAAGCAAATTTTAAACTTTTGAAAGCAGCGTAAAACGTGTTTAAAAGCAAAGTAAAACTTTTAAAAGCAAATTTGAAAGTTTTAAAAGCAGAGTAAAACATTTTAAAACACAACGTAAAGCCAATTAAAACGTTTTAAAAGCAATCTAATGCAAAGTTAAAAGTTATAAAAGCAACATAAAACCTTTTTAAAGTTTTAAATGTGACGTAAAAAGTTGTAAAGCAAAGGTAAAAGTAAAGTTAAAAGTTTTAAACAAAATTAAAAGTTTCAAATACAAAGTTAAACGTTTTAAAGTTAAATGTAAATATCTTAAATTTTAAACGCAAAATAAAATGTTTTAAATAAACAGATGAGCGTTTTAAAGGTAAATGTAAAAGTCTTAAATTTTAAAAGCAAAATAAAAAGTTTTAAATAAACAGATAAATGTTTTAAAGGTAAATGTAAAAGTCTTAAATTGTAAAAGCAAAATAAAATGTTTTAAATAAACAGATGAACGTTTTAAAGGTAAATGTAAAAGTCTTAAATTTTAAAAGCAAAATAAAATGTTTTAAATAAACAGTTAAACGTTTTAAAGTTAAATGTAAAAGTCTTAAATTTTAAACGCAAAATAAAATGTTTTAAATAAACAGATGAGCGTTTTAAAGGTAAATGTAAAAGTCTTAAATTTTAAAAGCAAAATAAAAAGTTTTAAATAAACAGATAAATGTTTTAAAGGTAAATGTAAAAGTCTTAAATTTTAAAAGCAAAATAAAATGTTTTAAATAAACAGATGAACGTTTTAAAGGTAAATGTAAAAGTCTTAAATTTTAAACGCAAAATAAAATGTTTTAAATAAACAGATGAACGTTTTAAAGTAAATGTAAAAGTCTTAAATTTTAAAAGCAAAATAAAATGTTTTAAATAAACGGATGAACGTTTTAAAGGTAAATGTAAAAGTCTTAAATTTTAAACGCAAAATAAAATGTTTTAAATAAACAGATGAACGTTTTAAAGGTAAATGTAAAAGTCTTCAATTTTAAACGCAAAATAAAATGTTTTAAATAAACAGATGAACGTTTTAAAGGTAAATGTAAAAGTCTTAAATTTTTAAAGCAAAATAAAATGTTTTAAATAAACAGATGAACGTTTTAAAGGTAAATGTAAAAGTCTTAAATTTTAAAAGCAAAATAAAATGTTTTAAATAAACAGATGAACGTTTTAAAGGTAAATGTAAAAGTCTTAAATTTTAAACGCAAAATAAAATGTTTTAAATAAACAGATGAACGTTTTAAAAGTAAATGTAAAAGTCTTAAATTTTAAAAGCAAAATAAAAAGTTTTAAATAAACAGATGAACGTTTTAAAGGTAAATGTAAAGGTCTTACATTTTAAACGCAAAATAAAATGTTTTAAATAAACAGATGAACGTTTTAAAGGTAAATGTAAAAGTCTTAAATTTTAAACGCAAAATAAAAAGTTTTAAATAAACAGATGAACGTTTTAAAGGTAAATGTAAAAGTCTTAAATTTTAAACGCAAAATAAAATGTTTTAAATAAACAGATAAATGTTTTAAAGGTAAATGTAAAAGTCTTAAATTTTAAACGCAAAATAAAATGTTTTAAATAAACAGATGAACGTTTTAAAGGTAAATGTAAAAGTCTTAAATTTTAAACGCAAAATAAAATGTTTTAAATAAACAGATGAACGTTTTAAAGGTAAATGTAAAAGTCTTAAATTTTAAACGCAAAATAAAATGTTTTAAATAAACAGATGAACGTTTTAAAGGTAAATGTAAAAGTCTTAAATTTTAAAAGCAAAATAAAATGTTTTAAATAAACAGTTAAACGTTTTAAAGTTAAATGTAAAAGTCTTAAATTTTAAACGCAAAATAAAATGTTTTAAATAAACAGATGAACGTTTTAAAGGTAAATGTAAAAGTCTTAAATTTTAAACGCAAAATAAAATGTTTTAAATAAACAGATAAACGTTTTAAAGTTAAATGTAAAAGTCTTAAATTTTAAACGCAAAATAAAATGTTTTAAATAAACAGATGAACGTTTTAAAGGTAAATGTAAAGGTCTTACATTTTAAACGCAAAATAAAATGTTTTAAATAAACAGATGAACGTTTTAAAGGTAAATGTAAAAGTCTTAAATTTTAAACGCAAAATAAAAAGTTTTAAATAAACAGATGAACGTTTTAAAGGTAAATGTAAAAGTCTTAAATTTTAAACGCAAAATAAAATGTTTTAAATAAACAGATAAATGTTTTAAAGGTAAATGTAAAAGTCTTAAATTTTAAACGCAAAATAAAATGTTTTAAATAAACAGATGAACGTTTTAAAGGTAAATGTAAAAGTCTTAAATTTTAAACGCAAAATAAAATGTTTTAAATAAACAGATGAACGTTTTAAAAGTAAATGTAAAAGTCTTAAATTTTAAAAGCAAAATAAAAAGTTTTAAATAAACAGATGAACGTTTTAAAGGTAAATGTAAAGGTCTTACATTTTAAACGCAAAATAAAATGTTTTAAATAAACAGATGAACGTTTTAAAGGTAAATGTAAAAGTCTTAAATTTTAAACGCAAAATAAAAAGTTTTAAATAAACAGATGAACGTTTTAAAGGTAAATGTAAAAGTCTTAAATTTTAAACGCAAAATAAAATGTTTTAAATAAACAGATAAATGTTTTAAAGGTAAATGTAAAAGTCTTAAATTTTAAACGCAAAATAAAATGTTTTAAATAAACAGATGAACGTTTTAAAGGTAAATGTAAAAGTCTTAAATTTTAAACGCAAAATAAAATGTTTTAAATAAACAGATGAACGTTTTAAAGGTAAATGTAAAAGTCTTAAATTTTAAACGCAAAATAAAATGTTTTAAATAAACAGATGAACGTTTTAAAGGTAAATGTAAAAGTCTTAAATTTTAAAAGCAAAATAAAATGTTTTAAATAAACAGTTAAACGTTTTAAAGTTAAATGTAAAAGTCTTAAATTTTAAACGCAAAATAAAATGTTTTAAATAAACAGATGAACGTTTTAAAGGTAAATGTAAAAGTCTTAAATTTTAAACGCAAAATAAAATGTTTTAAATAAACAGATAAACGTTTTAAAGTTAAATGTAAAAGTCTTAAATTTTAAACGCAAAATAAAATGTTTTAAATAAACAGATGAACGTTTTAAAGGTAAATGTAAAGGTCTTACATTTTAAACGCAAAATAAAATGTTTTAAATAAACAGATGAACGTTTTAAAGGTAAATGTAAAAGTCTTAAATTTTAAACGCAAAATAAAAAGTTTTAAATAAACAGATGAACGTTTTAAAGGTAAATGTAAAAGTCTTAAATTTTAAACGCAAAATAAAATGTTTTAAATAAACAGATAAATGTTTTAAAGGTAAATGTAAAAGTCTTAAATTTTAAACGCAAAATAAAATGTTTTAAATAAACAGATGAACGTTTTAAAGGTAAATGTAAAAGTCTTAAATTTTAAACGCAAAATAAAATGTTTTAAATAAACAGATGAACGTTTTAAAGGTAAATGTAAAAGTCTTAAATTTTAAACGCAAAATAAAATGTTTTAAATAAACAGATGAACGTTTTAAAGGTAAATGTAAAAGTCTTAAATTTTAAAAGCAAAATAAAATGTTTTAAATAAACAGTTAAACGTTTTAAAGTTAAATGTAAAAGTCTTAAATTTTAAACGCAAAATAAAATGTTTTAAATAAACAGATGAACGTTTTAAAGGTAAATGTAAAAGTCTTAAATTTTAAACGCAAAATAAAATGTTTTAAATAAACAGATAAACGTTTTAAAGTTAAATGTAAAAGTCTTAAATTTTAAACGCAAAATAAAATGTTTTAAATAAACAGATGAACGTTTTAAAGGTAAATGTAAAAGTCTTAAATTTTAAAAGCGAGATTAAAAGTTTCAAAATGAAAGTTACGAATTTCAAATACAACCTTTTAAAGATTTAAAACTTTTAAGAGCAGGTCAAAGTTCTAAAAGCAAATAAAACTGTTTTAAAAGAAATATTAAAAGTTTTATAATAAAAGTTAAAAGCTTCAAATGCAAAGTTTTAAAGGCAGAATTGGAACTTTTAAAAGTAAAGTTAAAACCTCTAAAATAAAATGTAACTTTTTAAAAGCAAAGTTGAAAGTTAAAACGAAAGTTAAAACTTACAAAGTAAAGTTAATTTCTGATTGTTAGTAATAAACAAATATCTGGAAATAAATCAATACTTGTTAGGTGCTTCAAAACAATTTATTTCTCGGATATAATCGGACTAATTGTAATTTTGCATAGGTGCCAAGCCTTTTATAGGCATCGCCTTGTAATGGAGCGATTTGAGATGTTTCTGTGACAAATGTATTTAATACAAAATTACAAATTCTTACCCAGCACCTTGAGTTCTGAAAATAAAATAAAATAAAATTAAGGTATAAATTTTTCTCATCAATACATAATTTCTTATAAATAAATTCAGTAATTGTCTTGTTATATATATAATAACAAGTAGTAATAAAGACAACATTAGGTTTAAGGCTCCCAGAATTCATACTAGAATTGACATAGGGCGTAACAGGTTAGACGTTGGTTAACAATCAGTCATACGTGACGGTTTATGGCGGTGTAAGGTTCAATCCCTACTACAGAAGATAACTAAGCATAACACAAATTAACACAATTCTATCCGTTCATGGTTGGAGGAATAAGAACAATCTACACTGAGGATTAGATAAAGATATTAATTCGATATTCCGTATGCTTTCGGGCTGCAAAATTAGAAGAGGTGCGCCTGAACACAGTCAAGGATTATATCGGCCGAAACGTTGTAAAACTAACAATCAAGATAAGAGTAGTGATCCGAATAATTACAAATAATCAAATGTTTCAATTACAAAAAATTTAAATATACAATTAATTGTATGTTTCAAATTGAAAAGGTGAAAACACTCTAAAATATTTAATATAAATGAAAATTGTAACAAAAGTTATTTTTAAAATCTTTTCTAGATTTGATTTTTTGTTAAATAAAAACTCGATGTAAAATTATTCACATTGCTTGTTATGTTATGTATTGTTTTTATTTATTGTTATGTTATGTATTGTTTTTATTTATTGTTATGTTATGTATTGTTTTTATTTATTGTTATGTTATGTATTGTTTTTATTTATTGTTATGTTATGTATTGTTTTTATTTATTGTTATGTTATGTATTGTTTTTATTTATTTATTTATTGTTATGTATTTTTTTTATTGTTATGTTATATTATTTTTATTTATTGTTATGGTATGTGTTGTTTTTATTTATTGTTATGTTATGTGTTGTTTTTATTTATTGTTATGTTATGTATTGTTTTTATTTATTGTTATGTTATGTGTTGTTTTTTATTTATTGTTATGTTATGTATTGTTTTTATTTATTGTTATGGTATGTATTGTTTTTATTTATTGTTATGTTATGTATTGTTTTTATTTATTTATTTATTGTTATGTATTTTTTTATTGTTATGTTATATTGTTTTTATTTATTGTTATGTTATGTATTGTTTTTATTTATTGTTATGGTATGTATTGTTTTTATTGTTATGTTATGTATTGTTTTTTTATTTATTGTTATGTTATGTATTGTTTTTATTTATTGTTATGTTATGTATTGTTTTTATTTATTTATGTATTGTTATGTATTTTTTATTGTTATGTCATATTGTTTTTATTTATTGTTATGTTATGTGTTGTTTTTATTTATTGTTATGTTATGTGTTGTTTTTATTTATTGTTATGTTATGTATTGTTTTTATTTATTGTTATGTTATGTGTTGTTTTTTATTTCTTGTTATGTTATGTATTGTTTTTATTTATTGTTATGGTATGTATTGTTTTTATTTATTGTTATGTTATGTATTGTTTTTATTTATTTATTTATTGTTATGTATTTTTTTATTGTAATGTTATATTGTTTGTATTTATTGTTATGTTATGTATTGTTTTTATTTATTGTTATGTTATGTATTGTTTTTATTTATAGTTATGTCATGTATTGTTTTTATTTATTGTTATGTTATGTGTTGTTTTTTATTTCTTGTTATGTTATGTATTGTTTTTATTTATTGTTATGGTATGTATTGTTTTTATTTATTGTTATGTTATGTATTGTTTTTATTTATTTATTTATTGTTATGTATTTTTTTATTGTAATGTTATATTGTTTGTATTTATTGTTATGTTATGTATTGTTTTTATTTATTGTTATGTTATGTATTGTTTTTATTTATAGTTATGTCATGTATTGTTTTTATTTATGGTTACGTTATGTATGGTTTTTATTTATTGTTATGTTATGTATTGTTTTTATTTATTGTTATGGTATGTATTGTTTTTATTTATTGTTATGTTATGTATTGTTTGTATTTATTGTTATGTTATGTATTGTTTTTATTTATTGTTATGTTATGTATTGTTTTTATTTATAGTTATGTCATGTATTGTTTTTATTTATGGTTACGTTATGTATGGTTTTTATTTATTGTTATGTTATGTATTGTTTTTATTTATTGTTATGGTATGTATTGTTTTTATTTATTGTTATGTTATGTATTGTTTTTATTTATTGTTATGTTATGTATTGTTTTTATTTATTGTTATGGTATGTATTGTTTTTATTTATTGTTATGGTATGTATTGTTTTTATTTATTGTTATGTTATGCATTGTTTGTATTTATTGTTATGTTATTGTCGCTTGAAAAAAAGGTTGAGAGACTAATGAATGGGTGCATCCCTACGTAAAAGAGTTTTAATGTGCACATCGTTAAAAGAATTAAAATAATGAATACGCGTCTTTCTCCTTACTACTATATATCTGCTTAAAACAAGCCGACAAGCAAAAAGCGAAAAGAAAGAAAAAAAGAAAGGAGACACCTCTCAGCGAGACACCACAAAGTCTCCACTACCCCCCTTTTCGCCTGACCATGACGTTGTAAAGAGAAAGACAGAGAGAGAAAAGTAGAAAGAAGACCTTTGTCAGTATACGCTGTAATAGCTTTACTCTCTCCCATGTCTGACGACGCGTCACAGCGTCTTGAATTTTTTAATTTATAGTTATTTTATTTATTTATTTTGCTTTAAAGCCAATCTCGTAATATCCATTTTTTTTATTATTGATTAATTTATTTTATGTCATGTATTGTTTTTATTTATTGTTGTTATGACGTGGTCATTCACTGAAATAAGAAGTAATACGAGCAAGGAGGACAGAGGTAAAAAAGGACACAACACGATGTTACTTGGTAGGTCGCCCGGTGCATAAGGACGATTACGCGTAAGCTTCATGTTTATATACATCAGAAAGAACAAGGGAGATAATTACAGATTACAAATGATTACAGTGCAAGGGAAATAACCGTTGTCATTTCCAAAATGTACGATTAAATATTACAATTGTTATTTTATTTTTTGTGCTTATGTATTGTTATTATTTTTGTGTCATGCATTGATTTGTTCATTTTTATGTCATGTGTTGTTTTTATTTCAAAATTAGTAATTTCTTTTCCAATTGCAAAATAATAGAAACCATCTAAAAATATGGTAAAAATGTAAAAACAACAACTTTTGAATATTTTACGACATTAAAAAATAGCCGTCGCGGAAATCGCGAGAAAACTACAAATTGATTTTGCCGCTTCGAACTCTACTTTCTGGTGGGAGGTAAGATTATAAGTAACATTGAGCATTATTATTCATTTGTTCCGATAAAGCAAAGATAAAAATATTTCACAAAAAAAAAAACAATTTTAAATACAATTTTAATTTCCGGATAATGATGTTCTTTATCATATAAATCGTTTCAAGGTTGATTAATGATTAAATTTAAAATTTTAAAAAACTAGTTGTACTCAATCGCTGATGTTTACCCCGAATATTTTAAAATAACTAGCTGTACTCAATCGATGTTGTTTAACCCTTATATTTGTGAATGACTAGTTCTACTCAATCGCTGTTGTTTAACCCTTACAATTTTGAATGACTAGCTGTACTCAATCGCTGTCGTTTAACCCGAACATTTTTAAATAACTAGCTGTACTCAATCGCTGTTGTTTAACCCTTACAATTTTGAATGACTAGCTGTACTCAATCGCTGTCGTTTAACCCGAACATTTTTAAATAACTAGCTGTACTCAATCGCTGTCGTTTAACCCTTACAATTTTGAATGACTAGCTGTACTCAATCGCTGTCGTTTAACCCGAACATTTTTAAATAACTAGCTGTACTCAATCGCTGTTGTTTAACCCTTACAATTTTGAATGACTAGCTGTACTCAATCGCTGTCGTTTAACCCGAACATTTTTAAATAACTAGCTGTACTCAATCGATGTCGTTTAACCCTTACATTTTTAAATAAATAGATGTACCTTATCGCTGTTTTTTATCCGTTACATTTTAAATAACAACTTGTACTAAATCGCTGCTGTTTTATATTAACATTTTTGAACAACTACTTCTACCAAATTGCTGCTGTTTAATCGTCCCATTTTTAAATAACTACTTGTACCCAATCGCTGTTCTTTAACGTAACCAATTTTTAATAACTACTTGTAACCAATCGTTGTTATTTAACACTTACATTTTTAAAACACTAGTTTACGTAATCGCCATTGTTTAACCATTACATTCTGAATAGAAAGCTGTACTCAATCACTGTTTGTACCCCTTTTATTTTTAGAATTACTAGTTGTGCCCAATCGCTGTTGTTTACTCTACATTTTAAAAATAATTGGCTTTTCCCAATCGTTGTGATTTAACCTTTAAAATTTTTTAATAAATAGTTGTACCCAATCGCTGTTGTTTAAGCATAACATTTTTAAATAGTTGTATGCACTTAATCGCTGATGTTTAACATTACCAATTTTTAATAACTACTTGTAGCCAATAGTTGTTATTTGACCCTTACATTTTTAAATAACTAGTTATAACCAATTGCTGTTGTTTAACCCATACATTTAAAATAACTAGCTGTACTCAATCATTGTTTTGCAACCTTTTATTTTTTAACTACCAGTTTTACCCAATCGCTGTTGTTAACCCCCGACATTTTTAAATAATCGGCTCTACCAAATCGCTCTGATTTAATCATTATACTTTTTAATAAATAGTTGTACTCAATATTGGCTGTTTTATTATGACATTTTTAAATAACTACTGGTACTCAATGGCTGTTGTTAAAGATTAACCTTTTTAAATAACTACTTGTACCGTATCTTTGTTGTTAAACGATTACATTTTCAAAAAATTACCTTTACTAAATCACTGTTTTTTACCCTTTGCATTTTTAAATAACTAGTTGCTAATCGCTGTTTTTTTAACCCTTACATTTTTAAATAAATAGTTGTACTCAATAACTGTTTTTTAACCTTTTGCATTTTTAAATAACTAGTTGCTAATCGCTGTTTTTAACCCTTACATTTTAAAATAAATAGTTGTACTCAATAACTGTTTTTTACCCTTTGCATTTTTAAATAACTAGTTGGTAATTGCTGTTTTTTAACCGTTACATTTTAAAATAAATAGTTGTACTCAATAACTGTTTTTTAACCTTTTGCATTTTTAAATAACTAGTTGGTAATCGCTGTTTTTTAACCCTTACATTTTAAAATAAATAGTTGTACTCAATAACTGTTTTTACCCTTTTGCATTTTTAAATAACTAGTTGGTAATCGCTGTTTTTTAACCCTTACATTTTAAAATAAATAGTTGTACTCAATAACTGTTTTTTAACCTTTTGCATTTTTAAATAACTAGTTGGTAATCGCTGTTTTTTAACCCTTACATTTTAAAATAAATAGTTGTACTCAATAACTGTTTTTACCCTTTTGCATTTTTAAATAACTAGTTGGTAATCGCTGTTTTTTAACCCTTACATTTTAAAATAAATAGTTGTACTCAATAACTGTTTTTTAACCTTTTGCATTTTTAAATAACTAGTTGGTAATCGCCGTTTTTTAACCTTACATTTTAAAATAAATAGTTGTACTCAATAACTCTTTTTTAACCTTTTGCATTTTTAAATAACTAGTTGGTAATCGCTGTTTTTAACCCTTACATTTAAAAATAAATAGTTGTACTCAATAACTGTTTTTTACCCTTTTGCATTTTTAAATAACTAGTTGGTAATCGCTGTTTTTTAACCCTTACATTTTAAAATAAATAGTTGTACTCAATAACTGTTTTTTAACCTTTTGCATTTTTAAATAACTAGTTGGTAATCGCTGTTTTTTAACCCTTACATTTTAAAATTAATAGTTGTACTCAATAACTGTTTTTTAACCTTTTGCATTTTTAAATAACTAGTTGGTAATCGCTGTTTTTTAACCCTTACATTTTAAAATAAATAGTTGTACTCAATAACTGTTTTTTACCCTTTGCATTTTTAAATAACTAGTTGGTAATCGCTGTTTTTTAACCCTTACATTTTTAAATAAATAGTGGTACTCAATAATTGTTTTTTAACCTTTTGCATTTTTAAATAACTAGTTGGTAATCGCTGTTTTTTAACCCTTACATTTTAAAATAAATAGTTGTATTCAATAACTGTTGTTTAACCTTTTGCATTTTTAAATAACTAGTTGGTAATCGCTGTTTTTTAACCCTTACATTTTAAAATAAATAGTTGTACTCAATAACTGTTTTTTACCCTTTGCATTTTTAAATAACTAGTTCGTAACCGCTGTTTTTTAACCCTTACATTTTAAAATAAATAGTTGTACTCAATAACTGTTTTTTGACCTTTTGCATTTTTAAATAACTAGTTGGTAATCGCTGTTTTTTTAACCCTTACATTTTAAAATAAATAGTTGTACTCAATAACTGTTTTTTAACCTTTTGCATTTTTAAATAACTAGTTGGTAATCGCTGTTTTTTAACCCTTACATTTTAAAATAAATAGTTGTATTCAATAACTGTTGGTTAACCTTTTGCATTTTTAAATAACTAGTTGGTAATCGCTGTTTTTTAACCCTTACATTTTAAAATAAATAGTTGTACTCAATAACTGTTTTTTACCCTTTGCATTTTTAAATAACTAGTTCGTAACCGCTGTTTTTTAACCCTTACATTTTAAAATAAATAGTTGTACTCAATAACTGTTTTTTGACCTTTTGCATTTTTAAATAACTAGTTGGTAATCGCTGTTTTTTTAACCCTTACATTTTAAAATAAATAGTTGTACTCAATAACTGTTTTTTAACCTTTTGCATTTTTAAATAACTAGTTAGTAATCGCTGTTTTTTAACCCTTACATTTTAAAATAAATAGTTGTACTCAATAACTGTTCTTTACCCTTTGCATGTTTAAATAACTAGTTGGTAATCGCTGTTTTTTAACCCTTACATTTTAAAATAAATAGTTGTACTCAATCGCTGTTATTTAACATGACATGTTTAAATAACTACTTGTACCTAATCACTGTTGTTTTACATTAACAATTTTAAATAATCGCTGTTATTTAGCCATTACATTTTAAATAACTCGTTGTACTCAATAACTGTTTTTTAACCCTTACATTTGTAAATAACTACTTGTACCCAATCGTAGTTATTTAACCTTTTCATTTTTAAATAACTACTTGTACCTAATCGTAGATTTTTAACTCTTACATTTTTTAATAAATAGGTGTACCTAGTTACTGCTGTTTAACCGTACATTATTAAATAACTAGTTTACCTAGTGGCTGAGGTTTAATCCTCATATTTATAAATAATTACATATACTCAATTGTAGTTGTTTGACCTTTACATTATAAATAACTAGCTTTACTAATTCACCGTTGTTAAACCGTTTACATTTTTCAATAACTAGTTGTCCTCGATCGCTGTTGTGTAACCCTTACATTTTAAAATAACTAGATCTTCCCAAAAGTTACATTTTAAATAGCTAGCTGTACCCAATCACTGTTTTTAACACTTGAATTTTTCAATAACGAGTTGTGCACAATCGCTGTTTTAAACCTTTACATTTTCAACAACAAGTGGTACTCTATTGCTGTTGTTTAACCATTACATTTTAAAATAAATACATGTACTTTACGATGTTTTTAAACATTACATTTTTTACATAACTACTTGGACCCAATCGCTGTTGTTCAACCATTACATGTTTAAATAACTAGTTAAACTCAATAGGTGTTTTAAACCCTCAGTTTTAAATAACCAGCAATACAAATTGCTGTGGTTAAACCCTTAGATTTTAAAATAACAAGTTTTATCCAATCGCTGTTGTTTAACGTTTACATTTAAAATAACTAGCTGTACTCAATCGCTGATTTTTAACCTTACATTTTTAAATAACTAGCTCCACTTAATCACTACAACAGAAAAACGAAAAAGGAGTACAAACTGATGTTACGTGTTATCTACACAACAACAAAAAAGAAGAGGGAAGTGAACGAGCTTCTGCTACGTGTCATCTACACAACAACAAAAAAGAAGAAGAAAGAGAACGAGCTGCTGCTACGTGTCATCTATGAAACAAGAAAAAAGAAGAAAGAGAACGAGCTGCTGCTACGTGTCATCCACACAACAAGAAAAAAAGAAGAAAGAGAACGAGCTGCTGCTACGTGTCATCTATGAAACAAGAAAAAAGAAGAAGAAAGAGAACGAGCTGCTGCTACGTGTCATCCACACAACAAGAAAAAAAAGAAGAAAGAGAACGAGCTGCTGCTACGTGTCATCCACACAACAAGAAAAAAAGAAAAAAGAGGACGATCTGCTGCTACGTGTCATCCACACAACAACACTTCATCTCATGTGATGAGCCGCCATCTGGATAATCTGCTACGAGCAAAGAATTGGTCCAGTATAACTCTACATTAAGTTTCTTTGTCAAATCGAAATATTACAATTTTTCGTATTAAAATATAATAATCTTAACGTGAAATGACTTATGAAAAAAAGCAAACACTACTTACGAAGTGCAACAGCTACTTGCTGAAAAAAGAAAAGAAAAGCATTATAGTTATTATATAAAAACAAACAATGAAAAAGACTATACACACTCACATACACATACATGTATATATATATATATATATATATATATATATATATATATATATATATATATATATATGATGAGCTGTGAAACAACAAAACAGTCTGTATGTGGATGACTATATATATATATATATATATATATATAATGAAAAGTTTAAGTTAAAGTACTTTAAAGTTGGATATATTTCAAGATTACATAACACAAATTATATTACTAAATAAGATATTCTGAATCACTAGGATGTATTAAATATCGCAGGTAAAATTAAGCTCAATGGTTAACATATTAACATATATCAAACAATGGTTAACATATTAACATGTATCAAACAATGGTTAACATATTAACATATATCAAACAAGGATTATATATTTTAATTCAGTAGAATACAAAATTTACGAAATAAATCATATTTTGTAATCATGCCCCAAAAATCCAATTCTGAAACACGTGTACATATGGAGAAATATTGTTGAGTGTTTATTTTTGGGGCATGAATACAAAATATTAATTATTTCGTACATGTCGTATTCTGCTGAATTATATATATATATATATATATATATATATATATATATATATATATATACAGAAAAAAAAACAGAGGAATAATGAGAGAGACATGAGAGAGATTTATAAAAAGGGAGAGTATCTGTGTTTGTTCTAAAGTGTATTAAACTAGATATTACTAACAAAGGTTGCCCGGAATGCGATGAAGTTATTGTAGTTTTTAAGTTTTATTTTTTGTCCATTTTAAGACTTTAGGTGGACAGTTCCTTTTATATTCTTGAATTTAAAATGATGTATCCTCTTTTTGATTTTTAGGTTATTATTTTAAAATGTTCCATATTAGCAGTCGTTCGGGCCGGACTAAGTAATTGTTTTAAATCGCTATAATAGCGAAGTACGTTATTATATTGCCAATAACACGACACAAAATAACAAATCAAAATTGGCTTGTCAGAAAGAAAATGTTGATTTTTCCGCTTATATGCTAGTTGGCTCTGGATTTTAACATCTGATAAGATAACTTTATATGTTAGATCATTTGAAAATTATATAATCTAAATCAATTTTTCCAAGGAGTCCAATTCAAACAGCTATATAATAAAGGCAAACGTGCGTGTGTCCGTCTCAATTTGCGGTGTGAATAATCACGAACGCAAATTTAATTTCATAAGCAAAGAAGGGGCTTACTCGTAAAAATATGGAGTAGTGTAGCCACATCTGGGGACGTGCCGCTTAGAGACTCTTATCCTGCCTTGACAGAGTACAAACCCCACTTTAAAATCTAGTGGGAGATTACCCTTTTCTTTTTTATACGGCCACTTTCTCACAGAAGAGATGTTAATAGTCTTACTCTACTCTATCGGTATTTTCATGGTAGCTGCTTGACTGAGCTCCAATCTATGGTTCTCCCTGTAAAAAATTCACAACAAAACCTCGTCTATCTACCACAACTATCAATAACTTCTCTTTCTCCCTCGGTGTACCTAAAACTAAACGGAGCTTCTATGAACAGAGTTTATTCATAGGACTACCCGTCTGTGGAACCCAATACCACTGGGCTGCTTCCCAGCTGACTACAACATAGTCGGTTTCAAATCCAATGTAAGCAAAGTCTTGTTGAGCGTAAGGGGCTACTATGATAGTGGGCAGCCTGGGCCAGAAGTTAGGCAGCAAGATGTTTGTTTACATTATATTTAAATTTCTACATGTTGATAGGGTCGGGAAAAAGGGGAAATGGAAGAAATTTCAAAAGAAAACGAATCAACGAAAGAAACTATTAGAGTATGTAAATCTTTCGGCATCTCGAGACCACTACAGAGAAGGGGTGTGATTTTGCTGCTAGTCTGGTGGATCAGGGTATTTACGTTGCTGGGGTAAAGTGCAGTAGGTTCATTCGGAGCACATTTCGTGGAAGTACTTTGTCTTTATGAAAATGTCTCTAGACAATGTATGAAGCCACTTGATGTAATGAACTAAAAAATAACACTTCAAAGTCAAAGACTAGCCAAGGATAAGTGTTATATGAGTAGATTCACACCCAGAAAAACAGCCATTCTTACCCCTTTGTCAGAAACATCGCTCAATGGATGTGAGTACTAAAGGACAAAATAAGAGAAACGAGCGTTAAGAAGCTTCCGAAAATATAAGTAAAGCCCACTTTCTACTCTCCTTGTAAAACAAACACAAGGATGCGACAGGGGTTGGAGCTTGGCAGACCGTGCAGTGCCTATTAGGTTACAAATTCTTTTGTGCACCATGTCTAGAGAAGCTAGTGGTTGGTGCACCAGCTAAAATTTTGCAACAATACTCCATGCACTGGCGAATGGTGGCTTTATAGAGATATAGGATACTGGCAGGAGTGAGAAGTTTTCTAGCCCGGTAGAGGGAGCCTATCTTCTTTGCGGCAGACTTGGCAGCATCTGCTATGTACTTATTCCACTTCATGTTGCCCGAAAATGTCAGGCGGCGGGGTTTAAACGTCGGATTCTCGGGAAGAGTGCTATTAGCCATGACAATTCGTGGTTGGACAGGTTTCTTACAGTTCTTAAAAAATGAGCTTTGTCTTGATAGCATTGGACTTATTTATATGAGCGACCATTTGCGAATACTAGGCATGTTAAACAAACCCTCCAAATATCTGTATAAATGGGAACCAGTTTTATTTGGAGTATAATTGACGGTATACTCACGTCCTGTCAAAATGTATATTTGAGAATTCTAGGTGATGTAAGTATGTAGGTATATAAGTAAAGACCAGTGTTGCCGGAGGGGGGGGGGCTGGCGTATGTACACCCTTTTCAATTCATTTCATTTCTTGTTTATGTAGCAAGATTAGATGTTGTGTGTGTATAAAAAGGTTAAATATGGAAAATGCAACGTAAGGTTAGTTAATTGGTCCCCCGATTTATAAGATCGGGAGACCTATGTTTTGAGGCATTTCCGTCCGTCCGTCCGTCCGTCCGTCCGGATTTTTCTCCGCAACCATCCATTGAATTTCTCTGAAATTTTGCATGAAGTTGTAACTTTGGTCAGGTTAGAAAGTGACATTCTCCGATTTAAAAAATAAAAATCCGGTTAGCCCCCCAGGGGGTCAAAAGGCCCCAAAATGGCAAAATATGACATTTTTTGCCCCATAACTTTTCATTCATCCATTCAATTTCTCTGAAACTTGGCCAAAATATGGAGGCAATTGTTCCTAACAGAAAATAAGTATCGCTGACTTTGGAAAATATCTGGTTCGCGCCCCAGGGGGAGGGTCAAAAGCCCCCAAAATGGCAAAAAATGACCCTTTTCTCCCATAACGTTTGATCCATCCATTCAATTTTTCTGAAACTTGGCCAAAATGTAGACGCAATTGTTCTGGATATAAAATGAGCATCCTTGACCTCAGAAAAATTCTGGTTCGCGCCCCCAGGGGATCAAAGGGGGTCAAAAATGCCCCAAATTGCCAAAATTTATTGCATTTTACACTTGCCACATCGAGTCACATACAGAGGGGAACCACGCACGCGCGGCTTGTTATTATTACTATTTACAGTCAAGTGCAAAGTTAGGCTGAAGTATACACAAAGTTTACTCATGGAGGGGCGCGTGGCAAAAAAAGCTAGAAAGTGTTTGCTCCTTAGTAAATTTGACGTTATAGTGCCCGGGCGACTTTTTCAGAATCTTCCGCCACCCGATTGGGGGGGTTGAAAGTGGAAGATGCAGTTCATCTTGATATACTTGTCGTTTTAAGAAGTAAATATTATCTCAGAGAAAATAATGGAGTTCATCGTTGTTCTTTGAATTGCTTCCATCGTTCTAGCTACAAAGCGAAAGAAGATAGCATGGCATCATCTTTGCAACTGTTACTGTGACGATGGACAATTTGTGGGTATCGAAAGAAATCCCTACGCTGTGCTACTGTTTTCAGTATGAGGATGTGCTTATATTGATAAAAAGTTAAAATAACACGGAAGATGACTTACCGTCCAACAACTTTGTCTTGTACAAATCATGTTCCACAAAACGAGCGAAGATAGCAGCTATAGTGGAAATGGTAGTAGACTCTTCAGACGTGTCTTTAAATAAGTCGAGACTTATTTTTCGTGGAACAGGTAATGGCTGACCAAAGAAACTCACGTTTCTTTGATACTTCAAATCTATTAAAAGAAATAAAAGAATATGTAAAGCATGTTAATATACGCTAGATATCTTTTCGAAAAACATACAAAAAAGAACCGGATGTACTCTTATATGCGTCGAATTTTATTTCTGTAGGTTTCTCACTTGTGGAAGACATTAATAAGAGACTGCTTCACTGCAAACTATAACATGGTTGTTTTAAAATCCAATATCAACACATACTTGTCCGTTTCTCACAGAAGAGATATTGCCATCTTTACTCCATCGTTATTTCCATAGAAGATGCTCGACTCGACTGAGTTCCACTCTGTGGTTCATCTATGTGGGACATTAGTAACAAGAACTCATCTATGTGGGACATTAGTAACAAGAACTCATCTATGTGGGACATTAGTAACAAGAACTCATCTATGTGGGACATTAGTAACAAGAACTCATCTATGTGGGACATTAGTAACAAGAACTCATCTATGTGGGACATTAGTAACAAGAACTCATCTATGTGGGACATTAGTAACAAGAACTTGTCGTCTTACCACAACGGAAAATAACTTTCCTTTCTTTCTGCATGTGCCTAGAGTTAAGCAGAATTTTCGTAGGTTTCTCACTTGTGGAAGACATTAATCAGAGACTGCTTCCCTGCAGACTATAACATGGTCGTCTTAAAATGCAATAGCAACAAATAATTATCATAAACTAGGCTTCTTCTCGGAAAGACAAAACGTATGAATGAGTACGTTATGTACTCACATTCAGGAAACATTTTATAGGGAAAATTTAATAAAGAAGATTTTATAGGGGAAATTTAATAAAGAAGATTTTATAGGGGAAATTTAATAAAGAAGATTTTATAGGAAAATTGTGTTTCGAAAAAAACAAAACCATTGGAAGAATTTTGTTGTATATTACAAAATTGCGATAATCCTCCGAGAGAATATTTTTCATTCAGAAGAATAATACAATTGTAATATAAAAAAAAAAGTGTTATAATCATGTGGTCTACTATTTAAATATAGAAAAATAATATATTTGTATAAAAAGGTGTTATTAATCTCATGGTTCAATATTTAAACATAGAAATAATAATACAATTGTATAAAAAGTGTTTTATGTACATGGTCCAATATTTAAATATGAAACGAATGATTTAATTGTATAAAAATGTGTTTATCCTGTG
>OY744543.1:31800566-31803066 GCA_963556195.1 Sepiola atlantica
AATTTATTGTAAATATGCAATATTTGAATTTTCAAATGGAATGCTGTGCTTATGTTATGCTCCGTAAAACCATCCCTTTTAAAATACTAAAAAAAAAACTTAAATATGTGGAATATTTATATATTGGTGTTTAATACCTATCGTTAAAGTTTCACAAAAATACGAGATATCTGAATTTTTACGAAGGGCTTCACCCTCTTTTTACTCTTTTGCATTAAAGTGACTTAAACTAAATATAGCCTACATTTGGACACCTGGAACCTTGCAGCTCTGTTCTAAAATTCATAATGATCGGTTAATTATTTTAGGAGTGCATCCTGTACATATAAATATTAAAACATATACACATACCTAACTTTTTATTGATAGAGAAATTTAAATACAAAATAATATATTAATATATATTAACACATTATATATTAATATATATTAAGACATTATTTGAGTGACATTTTTATTATTTATTTCAATAGTGCGCAATGCATAGTATATTATCATAATCCAGAAATATGTTGAATGTTTACACGAATGCAATCGTTTTCGATCACTGATCTCCTCGGGTTATTTAAATCCCACTTAAGATCTTTATATTTTCTATCCAATTATTAATTTCTCCTTCCATGAATCAGATTTGTAAAAAGACGGAAACTTTGAGAAGTCACACTTAAAAAAAACACAGACACTTAACAAAACACACACACACACATAGAAAAGGGGAGAATTTGAGTTCCTTCGGGAGAGAACTTGAATGCTTACTAGACACTGTACTCAATTGTCTAAGGTCTCTCTGAAAAGGGGTTTGTCAGGACAACCTGGCATGAGCATACTTCCCCATAAATGTAAACACTGACTAAATATTCTAAATAACATAGTATTCGCAGCCCAAATAAGGCCCACTTAGTGTCGTTACACCACATTGGCTTATACTAGAAGTGATGCACCTTCTCCAAGTGATGTTGCCTTTAGTAACAGCACTTAGCTGGATACTCCATCAAACTAGATGAATTCTTGTCCTGGAATCCGGTAAGACCAAGATACCGCAATAAAGATGTACTATAGCATAGTTAACTGGTCAATTGGGGAGAAGAAAATTAATGTCATTCGCTTCTTTACTAACTCAATGTAAGGGAGAATTGTAATGGAATATTCGAATATTCGAATATCTGTGTATCTCATATAAAAGTCGAGTGTTAGCCTCAAGAAGGGGTCTCTTGATTTCTGAGAACTTCGACTGAAGTAAAATAAAATAAAAGAGGGATAGAGAAAGAGAGAGAGAGAAAGTGTTTCGATGCCGACTGAAGAGAGGTTGAATGCTTACGGAGGAGAGTTCGAATGCTACTAGACACCCTTCTCGAGTGTCTCCGGTCCTCTGTATGAGGATACTTCACCCTACAAGTAAACCGAGACACCATTTTTAAAATAACATAGCATCCGAAGATCACCTCGACATATCTCCAAACCGTATGGCATAATCACGTTAACACATCTGTTCTCATTAGATCATCGAAGTTAAGCAACGTTGAGCCTGGCCAGTACGAGATGGGTGACCATTTGGGAATACCAGCTGCTGTATGTAGGAGGACGTCAACACCTCCCTACAAAAACTGCAAAAACCTAACGTCGTCATCTCTCTTCACTGGGATATAGATGCGACTCGGGACCGTTTGTGAATTTAATATTCTCTAGTAATATTATCTAGTAATATTCTCTAGTAATATTCTCCAGTAATATTCTCTAGTAATATTATCTAGTAATATTATCTAGTAATATTCTCTAGTAATATTCTCAAGTAATATATTTCTAGTAATATTCTCAAGTAATATTCTCTAGTAATATTCTCAAGTAATAATTTCTAGTAATATTCTCTAGTAATATTCTCTAGTAATATTCTCAAGTAATATTCTCTAGTAATATTCTCTAGTAATATTCTCTAGTAATATTCTCAAGTTATATTCTCTAGTAATATTCTCTAGTAATATTCTCAAGTAATATTCTCAAGTAATATTCTCTAGTAATATTCTCTAGTAATATTCTCTAGTAATATTCTCTAGTAATATTCTCAAGTAATATTCTCTAGTAATATTCTCAAGTAATATTCTCTAGTAATATTCTCTAGTAATACTCTAGTAATATTCTCTAGTAATATTCTCTAGTAATATTCTCAAGTAATATTCTCTAGTAATATTCTCTAGTAATATTCTCTAGTAATATTCTCAAGTAATATTCTCTAGTAATATTCTCAAGTAATATTCTCTAGTAATATTCTCAAGTAATATTCTCTAGTAATATTCTCCAGTAATATTCTCTAGTAATATTATCTAGTAATATTATCTAGTAATATTCTCTAGTAATATTCTCAAGTAATATTCTCTAGTAATATTCTCAAGTAATATTCTCAAGTAATAATTTCTAGTAATATTCTCTAGTAATATTCTCTAGTAATATTTTCTAGTAATATTCTCAAGTAATATTCTCTAGTAATATTCTCTAGTAATATTCT
>OY744543.1:31808066-31833066 GCA_963556195.1 Sepiola atlantica
CAGAACAAATATTTCAAATACGTAACGGAGTTGGTACCCTACTACCCTTCAAAGTAGGTTCCTTGTGCTTGCACACACTAGCCCACTGATCTATCCACTGCTGGAAACACCTCTGGAAGTTCTTTTTTAGAATCGTGTTCATCACCGTCGTCGCATTCCGCATTATCTCTTTGTTTTTCGCTTCCTCTCATCAACAGCTGCACTCCGAGCAGTTTGGGGCCTGTCAGAATGCTGGTCCCTCTCCGCTGATGTGCGGTCATTTTTTAATCGGTTGAACCACTCCTTAATTTGTGTTTCACATCGCATCTTCGCCAAACACCTGCTGAATCTAACGCGACGGCAGAGATGAACACCATTCCAAAAGAAGACTTGCAGAAGTGTTTCTGGCAGTGGATGGATCGGTGAGCTAATTGGGTGAAAGTACAATGAGCCTACTTTGAAGGGAATTAGGGTCCTAACCCCATCACGTATTTGAATTTTTTTTTGCTTAAGATCGGATATTTTTTTAGACAGGCCTCAAATATATACATATATATGTGTGTGTATGTGTGTGTGTGCATATGGGCGTTTAAAACCCGCTCAAAGTTTCGGACTTAAACTTATATATAGTGTTCAATACCTTCTTAGACAGAGCGTTATAATATAAACCGAAAATACATAAATAAACTACAAAATCGTGTTTAGTTTGTCATGACCGATTCAAACAATACGTAATTTAAGCAATTATATATATATATATATATATATATATATATATATATATATATATATATATATATATATATATATATAAAGTAATCCAACAAAAGATATAAGCGTCAACTAATATCTTATAATTAGTGAAAACATCCGGATAAAAACTGAAGCTCAATATATCGGATAGAGCATTAATATTATAATATAAAATGAAATGATAAAATAAGGTGTCAATCAAATTTTATTATAATTCAAAGTTCAAGCAAAGTATCTGAACGTCCTTAGCTCATGAGTTTTCAAAGATAATTCTTCTCCTCAGTGTAATCTTATTACCGGTAGTAACACCACTGCGGTAATGGTCCTCTGAGGAGAAGAATTATCTTTGAAAACTCATGAGCTAAGGACGTTAAGATACTTTGCTTGAACTTTGAATTATAATAAAATTTGATTGACACCTTATTTTATTATTTCATTTTATATTATAATATATATATATATATATATATATATATATATATATATATATATATATATATATATATATATTCCATGATAAATGCCAGTATACTGAAATTATATGCCCTTAATAGGGTTAAGATGAAAATTCATATACACTAAATGTACAAAAGCAAGAAAATTCCCAAACTTTTACACTTTTATTGTCATTAAGGGTATGCGAGCACAACAGGGCTATGTATTTTACTGGTAGGAATTTTTCTTCAGCGCACCTCACACACTTCATCCACTCATGCATAGAGATTTATACTGTAGTGATGTGATAATGAAATGGCTTGGTTGATATGTAGTCATACCCTTAATGACAATAACAGTGTAAAAGTTTGGGAATTTCCTTGCTTTTGTGCATTTAGTGTATATGAATTTTCATCTTAACCCTATTAAGGGCATATAATTTCAGTATACTGGCATTTATCATGGAATGTCACTACTTTTGTAAAGGCTATGCCTCAAGTCAATGGTCATTTTTAAGTTTTTTTTTAATGTTCTGGAAAACTAAGGTATATGGTAAACTGAAATTAAAATGCCATCAACTTGACCCTAGAACCTCTATCTCTGCCAAAAATCAGCTGAATCCATCAAATAGTTGATGAGATACAGGGTGGCACACACGTACGTACGTACACACGGATAACACAAAATCACTCCTGACCTTTCTGGATCTCTGGGTTGCCTTGACTAATGATGCTGAAATTCTACACACTTATAGAACCTATCAAATGAAAAATTTGTGCAAACTTTTAAATAATTTGGTTCATTGGTTTTTTAGTTATGACTGATCAAAGAAATGAGATTTCTAGCATAGGTCGTTTTTGAAGTCTATTAGGGGATAGAGCGCTCTCGCGCCTCCCTTGATATAATCCAGGTCAGTTTACATCCACAAGTTCAAATCCAGTGAATCATTACATATATTTCGGTATCTACTTCAACAGTTCTTAATACATGAGTAGAGCTTAGTAGTAATATGGAAATATATGCATGACAAGTACGCTACACAACTGCGTCCATGTTTAATTCTCGAAGGAAATCATTAGGCTAAATGCATTTAGCCTCATGGTTACCATATGACTCATTATTACGTCGGGTTATTAAAAAAATTAAAAACTCACCAGATTGTCCATTGATGCCGAAAGTAAAGATGCAGCTAGCGGCAACAAATGTCAGATAGAATGACAAACTGTAAAGAAACAAACAAAGAATCAATCCACCATTAAAACAATGAACGAGCACGGGTTTTGTAAATATGATCAGCCTTGAGCGATCGTGCCACCTACTTAGCGATTCCTATTTAAAATGTTTTTAATGTCCTTAATAAAAAAAATACAAGATGTGGTACAAGGCCAATTGTATGAGACGTGGATTACTAGTCTTCACTACTTAACTAGCCGCTATCACTGACCATAACATTATTGTATAAATGTAACAGTAACACAAAAAAACAACTCAATTATTCACATCTTACATTGAATGAAGACCAAAACGACACATTTACCAGATAAAGACCTACCTGTATCAACATATTGGCACGATAAGGGGGCACAAGACACATTATATATATATATATATATATATATATATATATATATATATATATATATATATATATATACGAAACAAATATTTATTATTTGTAGCTCCTAGAAACCCGTCTAAATGGGCACTGTAAGTGTAGTATACACAGCATGACGTTGCTAGCTATAAATGAATCGTTCCTTTCATTAAGCCGAACGCTCTAATGACATCAAACCGCCGGATAAAGTGTTAAAATTATCACTGTTTTTCGCTATTCAGCGTTAGCCGAGTGGTTCTAGTCGTCGGAATCTGAGTTGTAAAAAATACTCAGAATCCGGGGTTTCGAATCGCATGACCAGTAGTGAATAGTCATATCTCTATGCTGATAAGTCCCGATTATAAAGGACGAAACGTATACATACATAGATAAACAAAACAAATATTATATATATATATATATATATATATATATATAGTAGGTTGAGACAAACAAAATTAGAACATTATTTATATCAGTTCCAACAATTGAAACACAACAGTTATTTGGCGTAAGACGTTTAAAGACAATTTAGAAAACAAAATTATTTAAGTAAAAATAAAATGAGAAATAGAAAATGGAAAAAATATAAAGAATGAATAGGTAATGAAGAAAAAAAAAATAATAATATAAGAGTAAATGTAAAAATAAATAAATAAAAAATAAATAAAGCAGAAAGAAACAAAACTTTACAGGGTAAATAAAAACACATACATACGTATGAAAAACGAACACACTTATAGAATTAAATATATATATATATATTAATAAAAATAATAAAAGTGCTTTGACATACAAAACAAATGTATAATAAATAATAAAAAGAAAACATTAAAAAAATTAAAAAATATTATCAGAAGGCAATTTGAAAAAAAAAAACGAAAAATAAGAGACAACTATTTTTCTAGATTAAAATCGCTCAGGAATATAGATTAAATAATGAGTAATAAGATAATAGATGTAGATTTTTGCCGATAATATTATTTCAAAATCAATAATACAGTCTTTGCACGAGATATTTTTATTGTATCAATATTAAACAAATTATATATGTATATTAAATTGGTGCTTTTGGTGTTCGTTGAATGTAATGATAATATATATATATATATATTAGCATCGCCGACTGTCAGCTCGACGGTTGCGTTTCGATCCCGGCTTGAGACACTAACTGGTCTAGCCGCACTGATGAGCTGTGAAACAGCGAAACAGTCTGTATGTGGATGACTGTATATATATATATATATAGATAGGTAGAAGGATGAAAAGGAATTAGAAAAGCGACAGAGGCAGATCTTTTTTCAATTCAGTTGCTCAATGCAAGGTATATTCCGCAAAAAAAGCAATTTATTCAATTAATTTTTTCCTTAAGCCAGGCTATTCAAAGATCAACATCTTATCATCAGAAGAAATTGCTGGGATAGATAAGTTGGCAAAGGTCAAGATTTAAAATTTGAAAAAGTTAAATAAAAATTGTGGGGAAAAAAACAAGGCAAAAGGCTGCCCGAATGCAAGCAAGTGTCCGATTGCAAAAAAATTCGTTTATCAAAAAGTCCAGCGGAGGAAGTGATTTGTAGGTAGGTCTTTAGAAGGCACCTATTTACCTGCTCTATCCGGTATATTGAGCTGTATACTTTTCACAATAGGTTTTACCTTTCCTAAAAGTTCGCTTTTAGTTCTCCACTCATATATATATATATATATATATATATATATATATATATATATATAGTAATCTCTGTGTGTATTATTACATTTGTTTACTTGCCATGAATATATTTTCGTACTATATATATATACTTAATGTACAAAATATATGTGTTTATTAATGTTTGTGCTTTATGTTATTCATTGACATATATATAATTCACTTGCTTCCATATATATATTATATATATATATGAATTTTCTACTTTTGATGATTATGAGGTTCGTGTGGCTGTACATTAAAAATGAGGCCGAACTTTTCAACATCAAAGACGAAAAACGTGGGGAAAGAAGGGGAGAGGTGTTATTACAAAACGAAATTATAGATATAAATCGAATATATATATATATATATATATATATATATATTGTTACGAATAAAATATCAAACTTTACATTAATATGCTAGTAATATCGTCATTCCACTTTCTGATCTCATAAAAATCTAAATTATTAAATATTCGTTAAAATCTCAAACCTAAAATCTATTATCCCGTTTATCCTTCTAATATACACAGCAAAAAGCTTAAATCTGAATATTGGCAGCGGAAAGTATCTCTCTACTTTTCCCTTGTCCCTGACAGTAAGAAGTAAAAAAAACAATTGTACTATTTAACGACCTGATATCTAAGCAACATCGCATCGAAATGTTGAAAGTGGAAAAGCGAAGGCGAACATCACGTGCAACCAGCCGGGTTAACTGAATATCAAGGTAGACGCTTGTGCCGTTAACGGGGCTATCAACGGTGGCGCAAACTACGCCGGACTTTCCCATCACTTTTAGCATGAGCAGAAAGAAAACCATTGTCCGTTATCAGAAGCAGACAGTTTCCAGTCTGACAGAGGAATTCAACATCTCGATTTACCTTCGCTGCAAATAATTAAGAAATATTAGAATTCATCGAACAAACATCTACAAGACCAGACAATATATTTCTACTGAGAGCAACAAAGTCCGCTTGAAGATACTGAACTAAAATACAATTGTTAACTTGTATTGAATTTCCCGAGATTTTTATTTCGGCGAAAATAAATTTCTTTTCCCAGATTTACGATTTTTGCAGCCATCTTGAATTTCTGAAACTAAAAAACAATTTAATCTCGTCATCTAAGTCAGGCTCAACCACTAAAATCAGCCGATTGGATCAGTGCAAAATAGCTCAATCAGCCGAAAGAAATCAACAAGTTCCTGCGATAATTGAGTCCATAAGCACGAATGCAACCTAAAGCCATTTTCGTTTATAGTAGTAGCAATGTGTGTTGGAGCTGATAGGAAGTTTTAGTGAAAACAGTTTTGAAAGAATGAAAAAAGAAACAATTCGGTTTTAAAACAGTTTTCAAAAACGAATTATGTTTGAAAACTGAGGTTCAACCGTATATATTTAAAAAAAAAAAAAAAAAAAAGGAACCATCAGAAGATAGACCATAAATCTCACCTCATTGTTTTATCTTTGTCAAAAGTTCTGGTTCTTGTTCAGACGAAAGATGACAGGAAGCAGTGACTCTCCGACAATAAACGTTGTCCAACAAAAAAATGCACACCGACTGAAAAAGTCTGATGCGATTCTGAAGTAAAATCAAAGTTGTCTACCTTTTATAGAGCTAAAAAGGGGGGGGCGGGTAGTTCTATTAATAGATTGTGCGTTGTTTTTTTTTGTCATAGATTGTCGTGTGAGAGAACATAATAATTCATTTGTGTCCAGGGAAGTTTCCCAGCAATTCAAAGCCGATAAGAACATTATCATCTATTTAAAACTAGCTGAAGGACCCAACAATTGAAAGTAATGGATTGTTTAAAATTAAGCAATAATGTCGAAGAATTAATCCGATATTCTCCTAACTCCTTCCTTCAAAGAACTGTAATTTGAATCTTTCTATGACTGATGACATCTATGTGCACGACTATTATATATGTATTAGGGTTCTCTGTTTATTGTGTGAGTTTTTTACTAATGAGTCACCGCTTATCAAGTCCCAGAGGCGACTAGAGAATAAGGTTGATAAGATTGTCAGTTGACGATGAAAAACACCATTGAGAGACATCAAGACAATTTTGGGGGGTCACCACTTATCAAGACAATTTTGGGGGGTCACCACTTATCAAGACAATTTTTAGAAGTCACCACTTATAAAGACAATTTTTTGGGATTCACCACTTATCAAGACAATTATTAGGGGTCACCACTTATCAAGACAATTTTAGGGGTTCACCACTTATCAAGACAATTTTGGGGGGTCACCACTTATCAAGACAATTTTGGGGTCACCACTTATCAAGACAATTTGGGGGGGGGTCAGCACTTATCAAGACAATTTGGGGGGGGTCATCACTTATCAAGACAATTTTTAAAGGTAACCACATATCCAGACAATTTTGGGAGATCACCGCTTACGAAGAACATTATTGGGGGTCACCACTTATTAAGATAATTTTGATAGGTCACCACTTATCAAGACAGTTTTTGTGAGGTCACCACTTATCAAGACAATTTTGGGGGGTCACCACTTATCAAGACAATTTTGGGGGGTCACCACTTACCAAGACAATTTTTAGAAGTCACCACTTATAAAGACAATTTTTTGGGATTCACCACTTATCAAGACAATTATTAGGGGTCACAACTTATCAAGACAATTTTAGGGGTTCACCACTTATCAAGACAATTTTGGGGGGTCACCACTTATCAAGACAATTTTGGGGTCACCACTTATCAAGACAATTTGGGGGGGGGTCAGCACTTATCAAGACAATTTGGGGGGGTCATCACTTATCAAGACAATTTTTAAAGGTAACCACTTATCCAGACATTTTTGGGAGATCACCGCTTACCAAGAACATTATTGGGGGTCACCACTTATTAAGATAATTTTGATGGGTCACCACTTATCAAGACAGTTTTTGTGAGGTCACCACTTATCAAGGCAAGTTTTGGGGGTCATCACTTATCAAGACAATTTTGGGAGGTCACCACTTATCAAGACAATTTTGGAGGGGTCACCACTTATGAAGACAATTTTGGAGGTTCACTACTTATAAAGAAAATTAAGGGGACACAACTTATCTAGCTAATTTTGGAGGGTCACCACTTATCAAGAAATTTTCGGGGGTCACCACATATCAAGACAATTTTTGTGGGGTCACCACTTATCAAAGCAATTTTGGGGGGTCACAACTTATCAAGACAATTTTTGGGGTTACCACTTATCAAGACAATTTTGGAGGTTCACTACTTATAAAGAAAATTTAGGGGGCACAACTTATCAAGCAAATTTTCGGGGGTCACCACATATGAAGACACTTATCAAGACAATTTTTGGGTGTCACCACTTATCAAGACAATTTTTGGGGCCCACCATTTATCAAGACAATTTAGGAGGAAACGACTTATCAAGAAAATTTTGGAAGGGCCACAACTTATCCAGACAATGTGGGGTGTCACCACTTATAAAGACAATTTTCGAGAGGTTACCACTTATAAAGACACTTTTGGGGAGTCACCGATTATCAAGACAATTTTGGAGGGGTCATCACTTATCAAGACAAATTCGGGTGGCAACCAATTATCAAGACAATTTTGGGGTCAACACTTATCAAGACAATTTTGGGGGGTCACCAATTATTAAGACAATTTTTGGGGGTCAAAACTTATCAAGATAATTTTGGGGGGTAACCACTTATCAAGACAATTTTGGAGAGGTCACCGATTATCAAGACAATTTTGGAGGGGTCACCGATTATCAAGACAATTTTGGAGGATCACCACTTATCAAGACAATTTGTGGGGGTCACCACTTATCGAGACAATTTGGAGAGGGGTACCACTTATTAACACAATTTTAAAGGGTGACCAATGATCAAGACAATTTTTGAGGGTCACAACTTATCAAGAAAATTTTTGGGGTTCACCACTTATCAAGACAATGTTTGGGGTTCACCACTTATCAAGATAATTTTGGGGGTCACCACTTATCAAGACAATTTTGGGGGTCACCACTTATCAAGACAATTTTGGGGGGGTCACCACTGATCAAGACAATTTTTGGGGATCACCACTTATCATGACAATTTTGGAAGGGTAATTACTTATGAAGACAATATTTGCGGTTCACCACTTATCAACACAGTTTTTGGGGTTCACCACTTATCAAGACAATTTTGGAAGGGTTACCACTTATCAAGACAATTTTGGAGGGGTCACCACTTATCATAACAATTTTTGGGGGTCACCACTTATAAAGACAATTTTTGTGTGGTCACCACTTATCAAGACAATTTTTGGGGGTCACCACTTATCAAGACAATTTTGGGGGATCACAACTTATCAAGACAATTTTGGAGGGGTCACCACTTATCAAGGCTATTTTGGAGGTTCACTACTTATAAAGAAAATTTAGGGGGCACAACTTATCAAGCAAATTTTCGGGGGGCACCACATATGAAGACACTTATCAAGACAATTTTGGGGTGTCACCAATTATCAAGACAATTTTGGGGGTCCACCATTTATCAAGACAATTTAGGAGGAGACGACTTATCAAGACAATTTTGGAAGGGCCACCACTTATCCAGACAATGTGGGGGGTCACCACTTATCAAGACAATTTTCGGCGTCACCACTTATCAAGAAAAGTTTGGAGTGGTCACCACTTATCAAGACAATTTTGGGGGTCACCGATTATCAAGACAATTTTTGAGGGGTCACCACTTATCAAGACAAATTTTGGGGTCACTACATATCAAGACAATTTTGGGTGTAACCAATTATCAATACAATTTTGGGGGGTCAACACTTATAAAAACAATTTTGGGGGGTCACGACTTATGGAGACAATTTTAGAGGGTCACCACATATCAAAACAATTTTGAATGTCACCAATTATGAAGACAATTTGGGGGGGTAAACACTTATCAAGACAATTTTTTGAGGGTCACCACTTATCAAGAAAATTTTCGAAGAGTCATCACTTATCAAGACAATTTTGGAGGATCACCACTTATCAAGAAAATTTTGGGGGGTAAACACTTATCAAGACAATTTGGGGGGTCACCACTTATCGAGACAATTTGGAGAGGGGTACCACTTATCAATACAATTTTGAAGGGTCACCAATTATCAAGACAATTTTTGGGGGTCACCACTTATCAAGATAATTTTGGGGGGTCACCACTTATCAAGACAATTTTGGGGGATCATCATTTATCAAGACAATTTGGGGGGTAACCACTTATCAAGACAATTTTTGGGGATCACCACTTATCAAGACAATTTTGGGGGTTCACGACTTATGAAGATAATTTTGGAGGATCACCACTAATCAAGACAATTTTGGGGGTCACCACTGATCAAGACAATTTTTGGGGATCACAACTTATCAAGACCATTTCGGAAGGGTAACCACTTATGAAGACAATATTTGCGGTTCACCACTTATCAAGACAGTTTTTGGTGTTCACCACTTATCAATACAATTTTGGAAGGGTTACCACTGATCAAGACAATTTTGGAGGGGTCACCACTTATCAAGACAATTTTGGAGGGGTCACCACTTATAAAGACAATTTTAAAGGGTCACCACATATCAAGACAATTTTAGGGGGTCACCAATTATCAAGACAATTTTCGGGCGTCACCACTTATCAAGAAAAGTTTGGGGGGTCACTACTTATCAAGACAATTTTTGGGGTCACAACTTATCAAGACAATTTTCGAAGGGTCACCACTTATCAAGACAATTTTGAAGGGGTCACCGATTATCAAGACAATTTTGGGAGATCACCACTTATCAAGACAATTTGGGGGGTCACCACTTATCAAGACAATTTTTGGGGGTCAACACTTATCGAGACAATTTGGAGAGGGTTACCACTTATCAACATAATTTTGAAGGGTCACCAATTATCAAGATAATTTTGGGGGGTCACCACTTATCAAGACAATTTTTGGGGTTCACCACTTATCAAGATAATTTTTGGGGTTCACTACTTATCAAGATAATTTTGGAGGGGTCACCACTTATCAAGACAATTTTTGGGGGTCACCACTTATCAAGACAATTTTTGGGGGTCACCACTTATCAAGACAATGTTTGGGGTTCACTACTTATCAAGATAATTTTGGAGGATCACCACTCATCAAGACAATTTTGGGGGGTCACCACTGATCAAGACAATTTGGGGGGGTCACCACTTATCAAGACAATTTTTGGGGTTCACTACTTATCAAGATAATTTTGGGGGGTAACCACTTATGAAGACAATTTTTGGGGTTCACCACTTATCAAGACAATTTTGGAGGGGTCACCACTTATCAAGACAATTTTGGAGGGGTCACCACTTATCAAGACAATTTTGGGGGGTCACAACTTATCAAGACAATTTTGGGGGGTTACCACTTATCAAGACAATTTTTGGGGGTCACCACATATCAAGACAATTTTGGGGGGTCACTAATTATCAAGACAATTTTGGGGGTCACCAATTATCAAGAAAATTTTGGGGGTCAACACTTATTAAAACAATTTTGGGGGGTCACCACTTATCAAGACGATTTGGCGCGGGGTCACCACTTATCAAGACAATTTTTTAGGGTCACCACTTATCAAGACAATTTTGGGGGTCACCACTTATCAAGACAATTTTGGGGGTCACCACTTATCAAGACAATTTGGGGGGTCACCACTTATCAAGACAATTTTTGAGGGGTCAACACTTATCAAGACTATTTTGGGGGTTCGCCACTTATCAAGACAATTTTTAGCGGGTAACCACTTATCAATAAAATTTTGGGGTCACCACTTATCAAGACAATTTTGGGGGTCACCGCTTATCAAGACAATTTTGGGGGTCACCACTTATCAAGACAATTTTTGGAGGTCACAACTTATCAAGACCAAGTGTGACTTGGGGATCAGAGTTAATAAGATTGAATGATTGCCAGCCGAGAGATGAGAAACGCTATTAGGGTACAAGTATGAACTGAGTTTGGTTTAGCAGTGTCATCTACTGTTTTCATCCGCTCATGGATCTTCAGATCATTGGGTTGTCTCCATCGAGATTAACATCTATGTTTGCAACTATTAAACTGAAGCAGGTCACTTCCTGATTGCCATGAAAGATGACCGTTTGCGATGCCGCCACGTTTTCTCTGCAGAAGCATTCGTTTTTTTTGCTATAGTCACATAGGAACTACAACTACCTGTAAAGCATAGAGTCATTTTTTTATCGCGGTTAGACTCCTCTAGAATCGCCGTGTTCTGATTATCTCAGTACACATTACTAGGGTTACCTCGTGGAGGATGCGACTCTCCGCCATGTGATTTGACAACTCGTGCTTTGAGATGCATCACATAGTGCTTAGTGCATGGGGACCAGTGAAAGAACGACATCTTGGAATAGTGTAACCCCTTTACACGAATCACTTACCTTTTATCTGAAATAACCTCAATATTATACGTCCTTATTTTTTAGATGAAGTTACGCGTCTTTATGACTGGCCCATTCGGCATGATGCTTAGAGTGCTCGCTAATGAGCAGGGAGACCGAGGATCAATCCTCGGTCCAGTCATACCAAAGACTCAAAAAATGGTACTTGATGCCCTTGTAGAACCATATTCCGATCCTCAATGTTGTATGTGCTGCGGTTTTCTGTTCGACTTCCTCGTCGTTCTCGTTCTGACCGTGTCGTACACCTAACACTGACGATCGCTGAGAGCACAAGCGTCGCCTTACAAGTGTGCAAAAATAAAAGCAACGCAGACTCACAAGAAAAAACACAAACTCAGATGCATTGTATATAAGTAACTTGTAATCTGAGTGTGTGTGTGTGTATGTATGTGTGTGTGATATCGACGCGGAAAATGACCCCCACATGTTAGTTAAGCTTCAGTGTATCAGCCAACTGAGATAATTTGTCTGTTTATGCATCTCTGTCGCTCGGTTGAAGTCAGCTCATCTCATCGTTTGATCAGCCCGATCTGCTTCGATCTGATCATTTTCTACCCGAGTCGAAAACTGCCGTAAATTTGTCAACTGCTGTAAAGTGCTGTAACGTTGTCGCAAACAACTCTGACTCCTAAACATCTTAAACCACGACCGGAAATCCCATGCCCGGTCTTTTGTCTTAGTCACCGATAAGCGGAAATGACTAGCTCTCTCGGCCACTCCTAGCTGACAAACTGGAAATTGGCTACAAACTGCGAGGCTCTCTCTTGTCTCGAGAGTTCAAAAGATCTCGGCAATCCCCATCGGCTTTTCACTCATCTAACTTTCGATAGGTTTGCTCTTCTAATGGGTTATTTCTTCCCATTGTCCTGGGGTATTGGCTCTTGGAGGGGAGAACGGTCCATAGTATCACAGCTGAACGAATTGTTGATATTTTTAAAAGAACGCTAAAAAAGAGTGAGGGTACCCCTACAGAGATGGCCATTCATAATCTTCTACAAGTGCATAGGATGACCCCGAATAATAACGTTCAAGCTTGCATGTCACCAGCGAAAGTTATGTTCGCAAGAAAGATCAAAATGATTTTCGACAGACTGTTACCGACTCATACGAAACAGAAACGTAAAATAAATGTCACAAAAAGGAACGTTTTGAACTAAATGGCACAAAAAGATGTTTTAAAATAAATGGCACAAAAGATGTTTTTAAATAAATGGCACAAAAAGATGTTTTAAAATAAATGGCACAAAAAGATGTTTTTAAATAAATGGCACAAAAAGATGTTTTAAAATAAATGCCACAAAAAGGACGTTTTGAACTCGGAGAAAAGTTGTTTTTTTCCAATGTTCAGGAACAACAAATCCAGGATTGTTGATAAAAGGATTTGGAATATGTTCTACATGGTGAAAGGGGTCAACATTTATCCACAAGAGATATTTGAATCAAATGGGAAAAAGGTATTCGAATGCTGTAGAGAAGAAGAATTGATGGACGTTGTATTTGACACGTTCGAATTACAAATCCCGCAAGTAGAACATCTAAAAGGTAACGAAAAAATACAGACTGTGATGGAAGTCAACCCGAAGAGGAAAAGTTATTGACTCCATACGGAGTAAGTCTAAAAAGAGGGGTGTTATGGTGTGATGTGTATATACCCTATTTAGTGAATAGATGGACTCTTCCAGACACTATGAATATAGTTATTACTTAGTGTCGCGGCAATCATTAGTGGCAGGCATAGCCACAGTATTGGACGCAGACTTTCAGTAACATACTATTCGATACTTCCGTAAATACGCTCTAGTAAATGTTGTCTAATTTTTTATCGGCCCTTTAATGTCATAATAATTTCTTAATGAAATATTTATTCGTAAAAAAACTATTACTTCTAAATCGGATTTGTAAAAAGTTTAGTTTATTTCAATAAATAATGTGTAGTGTACGTGTTTGTTGGATTTAATTCAAAAGGGTAAAAACCTTTATCCTCTGTTGGATTCGAACCAGCAACCTTTCGATTATAGCCTATAGTGTTTCAGTGTAATAAGGAAACTGTATAAAGGTCCAAAGTAAGTCGTTATTGATGTATGTATTTGATAGTTTTGATGAATGTAAAAAAAGAAGTTTTAATTTTTGAGTGAGAGAACACTAATCCTGCTGTTTTGATTACATCTTTATAAAAGTTTATGTGGCTTAGAGAAACCGCTTAATTCCGTTTAAATAGGGTATATTATGAAATATATGTAATGAGTGTTAATGAAATCTATGTAATGCGTTTTGTAAGAGAAGCCGATGCTATGAACGCGAACAATTGTGGAATAACAGAATGACGGAATGATTATTCGAGATAAATCAATGCGTTTTTGTAAAAGCAGCCGATGCAATGTTGATGTTAAAGCGATTATGGAAGAACAGAATGACGGCATGACAATTAAAGATAAGTTGCTGACTTGTAGAGAAGGCATACTTTCTTTTTATTAATGAAGGCCAACACTCAATGCCGCTGAAATTCAGTATATTATTAAATAGTTTTAATGCATGTTAGTGAAATATGTGTAACGCGTTTTAATAAATGTTAACGGTTTTACTAGAATAACTCGTATTTGTTTGCAGCCAGTATGGCTACAATTACGTATCTTACTACGTAAACAATTTCGGTGTAATGGATACCGGTGGCAGTATATCTTAATCAGAGAGTAGAAATTCGGCAGCTTTCTCTTTATGTGACAAAAATATTGAACCGGACAAATAGTGAAATCAATTAACGGGATCGAAAATGTGTGTTTTTTTTTCATGGCACGAATCCATTTATTGAGAAAATGAATAACGTAACAGATGTTTATGTAACTTTTGTTAATGAAGCTATTTCGGTACATTGAAGTAGGGTAAATCTCACTTTACTTTATATATAACTAACAGGGCTACCCGGCGTGGCCCGGGGCCATAAAAAAACAAAATAGAAGTAGTTAAATAGCATGTGTAACATCTTTATATTGAAAATTCTCTTTCTCTCTCTCTCTCTCTCTCTCTCTCTCTCTCTCTCTCTCTCTCTCTCTCTCTCTCTCTCTAGCCATTTACTTATCTTTCTCTCTTTCCCTCTCCCCAATTTGTCCATCCCTCACACCGACCCTCTCTTTCTCCTCCTCCCAGCCTATTACTCTCTACTCTTTTAATGTGTTTAAAAAATAATAATGTCATTCATTTACCGGAGCTATCCCTTTTATATGTAAGACTGTTATCTTACATGTATTGCTCCTGGGCAAGTATCGACAAATCGTTTAACCTGACTATTGCTTCTTGTATGATACGGCGCGAATGTAGGTTCAGAGCCGGAAGTCGGAATTTTCTTATCAGACGTCCGGAGTCACAGTCTTAAGCTGACACCATAATATTACATCTATTAATAATAAAGTTTTCGTATCTGTCTGAAGCCGACACCATAATATTAATTCTATTAATAATGGAGTTTTCGTATCTGTCTGAAGCCGGCACCATAATATTAATTCTATTAATAATGGAGTTTTCGTATCTGTCTGAAGCCGGCACCATAATATTAATTCTATTAATAATGGAGTTTTCTTATCTGTCTGAAGCCGGCACCATAATATTAATTCTATTAATAATGGAGTTTTCGTATCTGTCTGAAGCCGACACCATAATATTAATTCTATTAATAATGGAGTTTTCGTATCTGTCTGAAGCCGACACCATAATATTAATTCTATTAATAATGGAGTTTTCGTATCTGTCTGAAGCCGGCACCATAATATTAATTCTATTAATAAGGGAGAGTTCGTATCTGTCTGAAGCCGACACCATAAAATTAATTCTATTAATAATGGAGTTTTCGTATCTGTCTGAAGCCGGCACCATAATATTAATTCTATTAATAATGGAGAGTTCGTATCTGTCTGAAGCCGACACCATAAAATTAATTCTATTAATAATGGAGTTTTCGTATCTGTCTGAAGCCGGCACCATAATATTAATTCTATTAATAATGGAGTTTTCGTATCTGTCTGAAGCCGGCACCATAATATTAATTCTATTAATAATGGAGTTTTCGTATCTGTCTGAAGCCGACACCATAATATTAATTCTATTAATAATGGAGTTTTCGTATCTGTCTGAAGCCGACACCATAATATTAATTCTATTAATAATGGAGTTTTCGTATCTGTCTGAAGCCGGCACCATAATATTAATTCTATTAATAATGGAGTTTTCGTATCTGTCTGAAGCCGACACCATAATATTAATTCTATTAATAATGGAGTTTTCGTATCTGTCTGAAGCCGGCACCATAATATTAATTCTATTAATAATGGAGAGTTCGTATCTGTCTGAAGCCGATACCATAAAATTAATTCTATTAATAATGGAGTTTTCGTATTTGTCTGAAGCCGACACCATAATATTAATTCTATTAATAATGGAGAGTTCGTATCTGTCTGAAGCCGGCACCATAAAATTAATTCTATTAATAATGGAGTTTTCGTATATGTCTGAAGCCGACACCATAATATTAATTCTATTTTATAATGGAGTTTTCGTATCTGTCTGAAGCCGGCACCATAATATTAATTCTATTAATAATGGAGTTTTCGTATCTGTCTGAAGCCGGCACCATAATATTAATTCTATTAATAATGGAGAGTTCGTATCTGTCTGAAGCCGACACCATAATATTAATTCTATTAATAATGGAGTTTTCGTATCTGTCTGAAGCCGGCACCATAATATTAATTCTATTAATAATGGAGAGTTCGTATCTGTCTGAAGCCGGCACCATAAAATTAATTCTATTAATAATGGAGTTTTCGTATCTGTCTGAAGCCGACACCATAATATTAATTCTATTAATAATGGAGAGTTTGTATCTGTCTGAAGCCGACACCATAATATTAATTTTATTAATAATCGAGAGTTCGTATCTGTCTGAAACCGACACCATAATATTACATCTATTAATAATGGAGAGTTTGTATCTGTGTTCCACTAAAAACGACTGACAAAACATTTTGAATTCACTTGACGTGAATTGAGTACCATTTATTGGGAAAATGAATATGGTAACATACTTTTATGTAACTTTTGTTTATGAAGTTATTCCAGTCAATGAAGTAGGGGAAAATCTCACTTTACTTCATATATAATATAATATAATAAGATTAACAGTGGTTCTCAAATACAAACAAGGACATATATTCTTTCAATCTGTATGTTTAGAATTGCAAATTTTTGTTCAAACTCACATGTCAGATGAACGAAAATGTTGATTCAAACTTCAGCAATTAAAGAATCCCTAATAGAAATAAATATATAAGAGCGTTGTAAACTGTCAAGAGATCATTTGAACTTTGAAATTACGAGGATATTTTAACGCCATATGAAATAGACGTGAACATATATTTATGGTCGATATTGCAAACTTGTAACACTTTGGTCCACGATTAAAGCAATCAAATAGCTTCATTTATAATGTAGCACTATCAAAATAGATTTGAAATAATCAAATACAGCATGTGATAGCTTTAAAAGTAAAGAGAAGAATTCAATCTGACGTCACTGGGTTAGGTAGTCGTCAATCTTTGCAGGAGTCGGAGTCAGAGTATGAGCTATGGTTCTTTAAAACCAACTGAGCCGTCATACATCTGAGGTCGGGAGTCGGCGTCAGAATTTTTTTTTCAGACGAAGCGATTCGAACTATGAGTCGGCATTTAAAAAAAAAACAATAACGATATCAGAAGTCAACAACCGAATTACTTTTTTCAAACCGATTCCAAAAATCGAATGAATGGTCAGAGCCGGAAGTCGGAATTTTCTTATCAGAAATCCGGAGTCACAGTTGGCTTTTTAAAACTAACACCCGAGCCGGGAGTCGGATTCTTTTGTTTTCGCCCTGACGTACAAAAATAAAAATGAAAATGCAAAATGTGTTTGCTATTTACGTATATCAAATTTAGAGAGTGTGGGAATTTTTTAGTTATTTCATTTTTTTAATACCAAAATAACAATTGAATTCACAGCCATTCGTAACGCAATATCACCTGTTTACACAGACTGCACCGGAATATGGACATGTGCGCACGAGAAACAAATAATAAATACACACATAAGATAGAAGGATATGTCCTGATTTATTTATAATGATTCACGCTGATTCAGAAATAAGGATCATAAATTGTATTAAATATTAATCATTTAAACACAAATAGGTGAATAATGGATATGTAAAGTAAAGAAAATGCTGCGGCTGTGTTGTATATCAGTAACCCTAAGTCTGTGGCCAAAAAGCAAACTCCAACAAAAAAGAAAATAAATTCGCAAAATCAAAAATGGCCATTTGTGACCTATTTACGCTTGATTTTGGGGGTATTTTTCTACTATCACTCCCGGCGTAGTTTACCGAAAAGTAATAACTAGATTCTACTTTTTTGGGGTGATTACATGTAAACTGCCTAAAAAATATCCGCAAAAAGGGGATTAAAAATTAAATAAAGTATTTTTGTTTTTAGTGTGAGGGATCACTTTCTTATATAAATTTAATGCGAATTGAACACTCACTTCCGAGTCATTTAGTGGTAATATGGAGTCGTGTAACCAAATTTTTTTTTTTCAATTTTTTAGGAATATCAAAATTTGTGCTAGATAGAGGTAGGTGTGGGTTAACTAAGCTTAAATTATTGCATTATAATTTTTTTGGGGGTGGGGGAAATCTTTTTGTCCTACAGTATAATAAATTGCGGATAGAATATTTAATGTTTTAGCATACATTTTATTTCTGCCCCCACCCCCTTCAAACAAAAGATGTGTGTGTGCCTATGTGTGGATTGGAGGTGGGAGTTGGAGCTAATTTTTTGTGTATTTTTTTAGGAATAGGTATCCAGAAATTTGCTTTTGTGATGTAAGCAGTTCTGACTTTCCGGCGAATGTCGAATAAAGTTCCGATGCTTCTACACAATATGAACCGAAGTAAAGCGACTTTGCAAACTTAAACTAAAACTTAGTTTGGGTGAAGGTTAGGGTTAGGGTAAACATTTTAATGAAAGAAACAGTTCAGTTCGTATTGTGTATATTGTTCGGTAAATTTCGTTACTCTTCGTTATTGTCTCTTTTACTTAGCCAAACACGAATATTTTCCATCATAGTTTATTTTTTGGGGAGGGAGGTGCAGTGGTCGCTAATAAAAATCTTTTAAAAAGTTTTTAATTAAAAATCTCCCAACCCATTTACTTTTAAAACGAAAAAAAACTAAATTGGATGAGTAAAAAAAAAATGGCCCCACCTCAATTTTCCAGTCTCGAAATTGTGAAATTATTCGGTTACATGTGTTCGGATCGAGGGTCGTGTTCCCCCGATTATAAACGTGTTCGTATAATCAAGCAATGTTGCATGCAAAGACAGAGTAATAATTAACAAACAAGATGAAGTAGTTCAAATAACGTTTATTGAACGTGTGTGTACGTGGAATGATGAAGTGTGTGATGTATGCATGTGTGTCGATGGAAAAACAGTTCTTGAAAAGGTATAGGAAGAAATGAATCCGGCGTGGGGAAAGTCTTTGAAAGCCGTACACAACAAAAAAGAAGTTGAGAACTCTTACCGTTGTTTAACCACGTGTTGACGGAAGAAACGTGTGTTGGTAGTTGTTTTGCCGAGGCCAGTTGAAAAGACAAGAGAGAGTGAAACGGAGCGCTAGTGTCAGCGTCGTTCTGCCGAGGCCGGTTGAGTAAAGAAGAGCTAGTGAAACGGAGTGCTAGTGTCAGCGTTGTTCTGCCGAGGCCGGTTGGTAAAGAAGAGAGAGAATTTCCGTTTGCAACGGTTTTTATAGTCCGAAGGGCAAATAACTCTGGTGTCGTTTTCAGCGCCACCTGTCGGTGAAAAAGCGACACCTAACTGCCAACCGGTACAGTTATGTTTTGAAAGGAGGAGGTAACTGCTACAAGGACTCCCCCCAGATTGAAAAATATTTAAAATATTATTCAATATGTACAGTTGTAGATGAGAAGCATTCTTTGTGTGTAAGTCTGTTTTGCTGTTGAGGATTAGAAAAAGTAGTGTGCATGCTACTTATTTCTGTTTTTCCATCTGTATTGAATGATTGATCGCAAGTGCGTCTGCGCAATTGAGTGTTTGTAACGCATGCGGATCTGCGTGTTGTTTGCATGCAATTGGATCTGCATCAAGTTTGAGCGCAAGTGAGTCTGCGGTCGAAAAATGTTGAGTGCAAGCGAATTTGCACATGTTGGTGGCGTTGTTCATCTAGATTAGTCTGCGTGATGCGGAGTTGATGAACGAACGTTAAATTGTCAGTGGTACATTGTGGTCAAAGACAAGTGTGTAAGTGTTCGGTATTGTTCGTAAAGTCTATGGTGCACATGAATTTGCACGGTTGGTATAAGATGATGAGCGAGGGCAAGTGGGTCTGCGCGGTTGTTGATGAGTGAGCACAAGTGGGTCTGTGCGGTTGTTGATGAATGCGCACAAGTGGGTCTGTGCGGTTGTTGATGAATGAGCACAAGTGGGTCTGTGCGGTTGTTGATGAATGCGCACAAGTGGGTATGTGCGATTGTTGATGAATGGGTACAAGTGGGTCTGTGCAGTTGTTGATGTTGTTCATGTTAATTAGTCCGTGTTGTGGAGCTGATGAACAAACATCTAGTTGTTGAGATTGGTGGTCAAAATAAGATGCACAAATGTCTGCAAGTGAGTTAGCAGGTCCAGGTACAAGCGGGTCTGTACTGGTGTTGGTGCGCGTCGTTCGAGTTGATGTGTCCTCCTGTAGATCATCGAACGTCCAGTTGTTGAGTATTTTAGTCGTGCTTGTGCAGTTTGTACTCGTTTTTGAACTGGTGCGATTTCTTCCATAGTGTTGTCAGTGATGTCCGGGAATGTTTGGTGCTTGATGAATGTCCGGGAAGATGTGGTTGTTCAAGTTGATGGGTCCTCCTGTTGATCAACGAACGTCCAGTTGTTGAGTATTTAGTCGTGCTTGTGCAGTTGTACTCGTTTTGAACTAGTGTGATTTCTTCCCAGTGATGTCCGGAAATGTTTGGTGTTTGATGAATGTCCGGGAAGATGTGGTTGTTTAAGTTGATGGGTCCTCCTGTTGATCAACAACCGTCCAGTTGTTGAAGAGGGTTGGTAGGCCTTGAAGGGTGATGTTGGTGCTTGTTGAGCCTGACTTTTTACAACCAGTATTAAGTCATGGGGCTTGGTGATGTTGTTCGTGTTTGGCATCGTGTGTTGTCTGTTTTGTAGCAGTTTTGTTTTCTTTTCTATATATATTTCCAACACGTGGGTAGAAAGGAAAAAGAAAAAAATTGGAGTCGTAATCTGTTTCACACACGAAAAGAAAAACGAGAAATTACGTTTTTTTGTTTTAGTTTGTCCGAACGTTAATTTCCACATGGAGAAAGAATGGCGGCTTCTTTCTTTTTTTTCTGTTGTCGAAAATAAAATAAAAATAAATTCGTATTTTCTTTTTTGTTGTTTGAATTTTCATTTCCACGTGGCCAGAGAAAAAGATGGCGGCTTCCTTTTTTTGCTTGTTGTTAAAACAGAGAAAATAAATTCGTATTTTCTTTTTTGTTGTTTGAATTTTCATTTCCACGTGGTCAGAGAAAAAATGGCGGCATTTCTTTGAATTTTTTTATCAACACGTGGTCGTGAAAAAGATGGCGGCCTTTTTTTAAAAAATTTTATGTCTCCATGTGGCCAGGAAAAAAATGGCTGCAAGTGAGCGTTTGTCTTCTTTTGTTTTCTCTTTATCTCCATGTGTTCAAAACAAAGGAAATGGCGTCTTGTAAGATCCTTTTGTTCGTCGAAAAAAAAAAGAATTGGGAAAAGTTCGTCTTTTTTTTTGTATATATTTTTCCGATACGTGGGTGGAGAAAGAGAAGAAGAAAAAATGAAGTTATAATTTGTTTTACACTCGGAGAGAAAAACCGAGAAATGTTTTTGTTTTTCTTTGTTTGGGTATTTCCACGTGGCCAGGAAAAATAAGATCGCGGCTTCTTCTTTGTTTGTTTGTATATTTCTACCACATGGGTAGAAAAAAAAAAGAAAAAGATGGGTGCGTAATTCGTTTCACCACGGCAAGAAAAACGAGAAATAACTTTTTTTTTGTTCTAGTACGAAATTAATTACCCTGTCCCATACACAAAGCTTGCACGTTCGGGTCACCAATGTTCGGATCGAGGGTCGTGTCCCCCCGATTATAAACGTGTTCGTATAATCAAGCAATGTTGCATGCAAAGATAGAGTAATAATTAACAAATTAGGTAGTTCAAATAACGTTTATTGAACGTGTGTGTACGTGGAATGATGAAGTGTGTGATGTATGCAATTAAAAATTACAATTACCATCCTGCCGAAGGTAAGGCTCATAGATTATATTAAGTAATAATAGTTCTGAAGCAAATAGGTCACAAATTGGTATGAAAAGAATAAAGAAATGTTTTTTTATGAATATCCCAAGTGTATTTTCTGTTTTGTACAGAACAAAATAAAGTAAACGCCAAATAGTTACAAATGTAAATTTTTTTGAGTTTTCCGAATCTGTTATTTACATTTTTGTTTAATTGCCACACGTTTTAACGTATGGTGCTATTAAGTGTGTAGACAAAGTCAAAATATCCGTGAAAAGTATGGTTGTCGTTACTCTTAAAAAGAATTCAATCGTAAGAATGTGTGGCAGATGCGAAGTACATGGATGGCCGCTGGCTTCCGGTGAACAAAGCTTGAAGAAAGTGTGTACGTATGCCTGAAGGTGATACAACATTTTTTTCTTTTATTATTCATATTAATTTCAGACTTTTCTTTCATCATATTCTAATAATTAACATAATACAGACTATTTGAAAAATAATTTATTTGATTGTTTTCAAAACTTTTTAAAAAATTTAATTGAAGAAAATAACCAAAATAGAATAATCTTTTTATCTTAGAAATAATGTTTTTGAGCAACGGAATGTGTTTTTTTTTATTTAATGTTTTTTTGGAAATATTTAGTGAAAATAATCTTTTTAGGGTTAGGGTTAGGGTTAGGGCATTTCCATTTCTAAGAAAAAAGTTTGATTCCGGAAGTTACTCCATTTCCAAGAAAAAAGGTTTTGAAAACAATCAAATAAAAACAAATAAATTATTTTTCAAATAGTCTGTATTATATTAATTATTAGATTATGATGAAAAGTCTGAAATTAATATGACAAAAAGGAAAGTCTGAAATTGATATGAATAAAAAAAAATTGTTGTATCACTTTCAGACATCCGTACACACTTTCTTCAAGCTTTTTTCACCGGAAGCCAGCGGTCCTCCATGTCCTTCGCATCTGCCGAATGTGTTCTGCAGTCAGCGATGATCGTTGAAATTCAGTACTCTGTGTATTTTGTATTCTATTCGCCAGTGTAAAGACTTCAAAATCGCTATCGAATGTCGAAGTCTACGACGTAATCATTGTTTTCGCACTATGCTACTATAGTTTATCTTCCCCGCGGAACCAATGTGATACAGTTGTTTGCCGGGTGTGTGGAACCAAATCCAAATGTACTCGTCGTCATCGTCCGTGAGCAATCATTGTTGGACAATAGTCACGGCCGGGGAGTGTGACTTGGTGTGTTCGCGTCTGTGACGTCTGTAGAAGGACCTTTATAGTCCTGGCGCGGTACCCAGCTCCCAGTGTGGCAATGATAGGCACATCCCCTTAATGAAGAGGTTCATACCCGTTTGTCTGGCTGGACGGGTATTTCGTCTGCTTGCTGACTGTTTGGTCGGCGTGCTGGAACATGAAGGCTTGAAATAATGGAACAAGGCATTTTTACTTTTAAATATGAAAATATACTTTATTATATTTCGAAAAGAAACATAATTAAACTCGAAGATTCAACTGAGTTCGGCCAGCGTGGCAAGCATGCATCTCCCCTGTTCAAGTTTAAAAAGCCGACTGTTCTTCGCTTGTAGAACTAAGCGAGGAGTAGAGGGGGGGAGAGTGAGAGAAGGTACAATATACAACACACTGTTCGTAGTTTGGATAAATGTGTTGTTATGATTTAAGAACCCGTTCTAGCTTCCCAACACATCTCAAATGACAGGTGCTCTGATCTCTTGAACCCATCACATGCATCTGTTATTGAATTGGTTTGACACGAGCCTTTAGTCCTCCATAACACGACCGAGGTACAGACGCACCCACACGGCCGAAGCGCAGAGAATTACTGTGCCCGTCTCCAAGTTTGGCACAAGGATTGCGAAATGCAACGGGGAGCGCCAGCTCCCCAAAAAGAGTCACGCGTTTTGCCCCAGCACATCGTTTTGTATTATTACCTATTTTTAAAAGTATGGTTTCCACGGCGTATTTATCGTGTCGTGAAGAGATTCGAAAGTGATCCTGGAGCTTTTAAACTGTCAATTTGAACATGATTTTTGTCTAGAAGTAAAGTTTATAGTCCAAAATCAATTGTTATGGATTTTGAATAAATATGTATTTTAAGTAAACATTCATTTGATTTATTTTAAATAAAAAAAAATCGAAGACGTTTATAAAGTAAAAATACTCAATTTCTAATTAAAAGATGCATGTTTTGGGACAAATTTGAATATATTCCATGTAGTTTATTTTATTTTACTTATTTACTGTAAAAATCAGATTTTCAATTATGAAGAAAGAAGTTGCAAGTTTGATGAAAATTATTGTAAAAGTGTAATAATGCTGGAATTGGAAAAAAGAAAAAAAACTTTTGGAGAAACGTCGCCAGGACGGACCGAAGAAATAAAATATTTGTTTTTCTAATATAAATATGTTAAGTAATTTTTTAACGAAAATTGGTAGTTTGGTATGGTTTGGTAGTTTTGTTTTACGGCATATCAACCCTTTTTGGGTTATTTAATGCCGAATCTGGTCTTGTTTTCTTCTCTTTTTTGTTTCTTTCCCCTTTTAATATCTGTTTCTATTTAACCCATAGTTGGGACCCTAACAGGTACTACCACTCCGGGTCAGGGTGGACCTGGGAGCAATGGTAATTAAGAGGAGGCTCCACATTCCCCAAAGTCCGTAAGCCGGATCTCACCATCGGATGTAGTTTAAGGTCAT
>OY744543.1:31838066-31885566 GCA_963556195.1 Sepiola atlantica
AATTATTTATTTTTGATTTACTCTTTAATATGTGCCATAATGTATTTGTTATGTTTCTGACTTTGTAATGTTTTTGCTAAGCTGCCGCGTTCTTGGGTAGTCAGACAAAAAAAAATTGCCTCCGAATACTTTTTTGGTTTAAAAGTGAAAAAAAAAATTCCCGCCAAAAAGTTTTTTCCGCCAAAATAAATATTGGGGGTGAAATTCTCCCCCTCTTAAGAAATCGAGAGTGAACGCAGACCAAAACTATAAAGAAAAACCAATTATTATACGATCATTCATTGGTAACCGGCAGCCTAGCAAAAATAGACACCGTAACGGTCGTCTATTTTTGCTAGGCTGCGGCGTCAGAAATGAACGCTCACCCGTAAACCAATGGAGCCCCAGTTATATTTCTTGGGTGGTTAGACATTGATGTTCTTGGTTTCGGACCAAGAATATTTTTAGTTAAAAAAAAAATGTTGCCCCCTAATAGAAATATTTTTAGTTAAGAAAAGAAAAACAAAATTTTTGACCACACCCCAATTTTTTTTTACCCTCCCCAATACATAGTAATATTTTTAGTTATAAAAGAAAAACAATTTCCCCCCAATTTTTTTTACCCTCACCCATACATAGTAATATTTTCAGTTAGAAAAAGAGAAATAAAAAAATTCACCCCGCTCTCCAATTTTTTTACCCTCTCCATACATAGTAGTATTTTAAGTTAAAAAAGAAAAATGTTACCCCCCTCAAAAAAAACAATTTTTTGCCCTCCCCCATACATAGTAATATTTTCAGTTAAAAACACAAGAAATAAATTTACCAACCCCCAAAAGTATCCCCAATCCCCCCAAAAAAATTTCTATACACATACATAAGTCTATTTTTAGTTAAAAAAAAAATTTGACCCTCCCCTAAAAACATTTTTTACCCTCCCCCATACATAATTAAAAAAAAGACAAAAATTGGGTGGCGATTCGGTCATATCAAGAAACTCATGTGTAAATATGCTATTAAATGCGCCTACGTCATATCAAAGAACCAGTTTTGCTATTTTTCCAAAATGGTTACCCATTTAGTAATGGGCGAGATATTTGTTGCTTAACTTCAATTTACAACAACACACCTGACTTAACGTAATGAAAATAAAGTATGATAATGTGAAAAATTCATCTGACAACTACGTCACTTCCGGAACGACCGGAAGAATGAGTCAGCAATTTATTTTTCCAAAATGGTCACCCATTTACTAATTGCTGGGCTATGCCTTGTTAAACTTCAATTTACAGCAAAACACCTTGTCTTAACAACGTAATGAAAATAAAGAATGATAGTGTGAAAAATTCTCTCACAATGACGTCAATTTCGGAAGGACCGGAAGAATGAGTCAGCAATATATTTTTCCAAAATGGTCACCCATTTATTAATGGCTAGAATATGCCTTGCTAAACTTCAATTTACAACAAAACAACTTGTCTTAACAACGTAATGAAAATAAAGAATGATAATGTGAAAAAAATCCTCTCACAATGACGTCACTTCCGGAAAGACCGGAATGGCTTAGTCAGCAATTTATTTTTCCATGGATGGGATATGGTTTAAATACGTTGGTTCCTCAATGAAATGTGTTTAATTAATGGTATGTAAAATTTTATTAATATCACCTTATCGGAAAATATTGTAAATACATACGTAAATCTGATAATGTCAGTTATAAGTTTATATTTGTAAATATGAATTCATAAGAAGTTTTAAAAAAATAATTATGTGAATTGTAAAACTCGTCCGGTGTCTCAGCGTGCTTGTGTAACAGTATATAAAGAAGTTGAAACAGTATTACTTTAAGTAAGTTCTTAACACTTTATCTATTCTAACGCAGTCTTGTCTTGAAATTTCGTTTATATGTTATGTTATTCAACGTTATCTGATATAAACTAACTAATTAATAACTTCCAAACGTAATTCGAAATGTATACACATTTTATGAACGCTGACTTGAAAAAATTAATTAATTAAATAGAAATTACTCAAGTTACCCCATTTCTCTTACGTTTACAAAAAGTCTCCAGGACGGACAGACAGACAGACAGACAGACAGACAGACAGACAGACAGACAGAGAAAGTGCTCGTAATATTATAAGTAGACTATTGAAAAATAAACTTTCAAACGGTCGATTATTTTTGCTATGCTGCCGCATTCTTGGGTGGTTAGACATTTTTAGTTTTAAAAAAATTTCCTCCGAATATTTTTTGTTTAAAAAGGAAAATAAAAATTTGGAGGTGGTTGTTTTTTTCCCGCCAAAATAACAATGGGGTGAAATTCCCCCACCCACACTATAAGAAATCGAAGAACCAGTTCTGATACGATCATTCATTGCTAACTGAAAAAAGTGAAAAAACTCATTTCTTTAAGTAGTTAAATCAAAATTGTTATTCTAACTTGTCATCGTGGTCCAGATGTAGTGTATCGGACAAATTCGTCCAAATTACTCTTTGACGTTAACGTTGCGAGTTCGAATCACGGCTTCCGCGTCGAAATCAGTTATCGTTTATTTACTCTTTAATATGTGCCCTAATGTATTTGTTATGTTTCTGACTTTGTAAATTAATTAAAAAGTAATTACCTCTTTCCGCACCCCTCTCCCGTTTACAAATATTCTCCAGGGCAGACAGACAAAGAGGATGCTTGTTATATTATAAGTGGACTAGGGAAAATAGACTCCCTAACGGTCGTCTATTTTTGCTAGGCTGCGGCGTTCTTGGTTGGTGAGACATTTTTAGTTAATGAAAATAAAAAATAAAAATTTGTCGCCGAATATTTTTTGTTTAAATTCCCCCCCCCCTTAAAAAATTAAGCACGAACGCAGAACCCAAACTATATCGAAGAACCAGTTATTATACGCTCATTCATTGCTAACTAAAAGAAGGTAAGAAAACTATTTCTTTAAATAGTTAAATGAAAATGTTTTTCAAACTTGTCTAATTTCCTCCGTTTGTAGCGTATCGGAGAAATTCGTCTTTGACGTTAAGGTTGCGAGTTCAAATCACGGTCTCGGCGTCGAATTTATTTATTGTTTATTTAGTCGCTAATATGTACCCCGATGTATTTGTAATGTTTCTGACTTAGAAATTAATTAAATAGTAATAACCCGCCGCCCCTCCCGTTTACAAAAAATCTCCATGACGGACAGACAGAATATTTTTTGTTTAGAAAGGAAAAAAAAAGTTTTTTTGTTGGGGGAGGTGATTTTTTCCTGCCAAAAAAAAATTGGGGTGGTGAAATTTCCCCCACCCCCTTTAAAAAATCGATCGCGAACGCATAGCCCAAACTATATCGAAGATTGATAGGTAGCCTGGTTTTAAAATGATTCAAAGAAAAAATTAAAAAATCATATATCTACCGTAATTAGTTAAATAAAAAGCATTCTTTTAACTTGTGACGGTGGTCCACTGGTAATGTATCGGACATTTACTTCCTGATTACTCTTTGGACTATGCTGCCGCTTTCTTGGGTGGTGAGACATTTTTAGTTAAAAAAAAAAGAAAAAATTTTTTCTCCGAATAATTTTTGTTTCAAAAGAAAAAAAAATTGGGGGGTAGGGGGATCTTTTTTCCAGCCAAACAAAAAAAATCGAGCGCGAACACAGACCCCAAACTTTGTCAAACGGTTGCAAGTTCGAATCACGGCCTCGGCGCCGAAATTATTTATTGTTTATTTAGTCGTTAATATGTGCCCTAATGTATTTATGTTTCTGACTTTGAAATTAATTAAATAGTAATTACTTCCACACCCCCGCCCCACCCCCCTCTCACGTTTAAAAAAATTCTCCAGGACGGACGGACAGACAGACAGACAAACAGACAGACAGACAGAAAGAAAGATAGACAGAAAGACGGACAGACAGACAGAGAAGGTGCTCGTGATATTATAAGCGGACTAGCGAAAATAGACTCCCTAACGGTCGTCTATTTTTGCTAGGCTGCCCCGTTCTTGGGTGGTGAGACATTTTAAGTTTTAAAAAAAAGTCTCCGAATATTTTTTGTTTAAAAAGGAAAAAAAATTTGGGGCGGGGGAGGGGGTGCTAAAAAAATTCGGGGTGGTGAAATGTCCCCCCCCCCCTTAAAAATCGAACGCGAACACAGGATCAAAACTATATCGAAGAACCAGTTATTATACGATTATTCATTGCTAACTGAAGGAAGTGAAAAAAAACATTTCTTTAAGTAGTTAAATCAAACTTACTTTTCTAACTTGTCATTGTGGTCCACTGGTGTGACGTTAAGGTTGCGAGTTCGAATCACAGCTTCCACATCGAAATTTTTTATTGTTTATTTAGTCGTTAATATGTGCCCTAATGTATTTTTTTTTAACTTTTGCAGCTTGCCAGAGTCGGTCTGGGTTAAAAAAAAAACCTATACGGATTTTTGACACGTCCCATCGCATGTATCTCTTTTCCCCAACTTCTGACTCGATCGTAAACGACCTCATTTTGTCTCTATCTATCTTTGTATCTATCTGTCTGTCTATCTATCTATCTATTTATCTTTTTATTCTACCCTTTTATTATATATCTCTCTTTTCACTTTTTAACTTTATTTTATTTCATTTTATTTTATTTTATATTCTATATTTTATATTTTATATTTTATAATTTATATTTTATATTTTATATTTTATCTTTTATCTTTTATATTAATATTTTTATTTTATTTTTTTTATTTTGATTTTGATTTTGAGATTTTGATACTTAACGGTCCCAACTACGTGACTTTCCAAATTTTGAAATATTTAATTTTTTTTCTTTTTTCTCCATGTCATTCTTTCCAAATATGATCTAAGGTAAAGATCGCATTCTAACTCTGCCTGATGAGATCTCAGTTTATAATAGCTGTTGATCGATAACATCGACATGCCAGTGTCGCAGATTTTGTACATGTCTGTGTAAATAAAAATAATCATCATTAATAAAAAGCAATCCGAGGAAGGTTCGAAACAGCACACTCGAGATGTCCATTCTGAGCCTCTCTCGACTGAGCAATTGGAACATTTGCTTATTTAAATTATACTTATAATTTCATTTCTATTTCTCGTGCAAAATGTTGGAAAAGGGTCCGTAACTTCTTTACAAGAACCCGTAGAGTACCAGAAATTTCTTCTTACGACTTCTTAAGCTTAAGCCTAAAATTTTCGCCATTTTCGTGGATTAAAATCATGTAATCGATTTTTATGAAAATCGTGATTGAGAATTCTAGAAATAACGTTTAGTGGCATTATATTTTGATTTTAACTTTGGTAGTGGGACATAAAAGTGGTGCAAACATGTTCTGTTCTGGGAATGAATTTGACCCATTCCGGTATGGGTATTTCTGTAGTTTTTATATAAACTATTATTTTTTATAGAGTGTTTCCTCTTTATTTTTTACAGCCGTCCATATAGTGATAGTGTATCATGCATACAGTAATGCTAATATTGTACGAAGTATTGACTTAGAAAACACCTCTCACATGTTATACTGATAACAAATAAACACACTGCGCCGATAACCGTTCATTCCACCGTGTCTAACATTTAATTTCGATGTTAAGAGACAGTTTGCAATTCGTCAAATGTTATATTACGTAGTTTTTGTTGTTTTATGAAGGTGATTGCCCTATCGAGACGACTAGGCCTTCTAAGTAAAAACTATATATCTATCTATCTATCTATATATATATATATATATATATATATATATATATATATATATATATATATATATATATATATATATATATATATGTATATATGTGTATATATCTTTAATATAATTAATATATTAATAATATATATCAATAATATATTAATAATATATTAAACTCTTGGAAGAAAATAATAGTGTGAAGTTGAATAATTTGATGGATAATATTTATTCATCTAAGTATTTAACTTAACACTATTATTTAATTATCTAATTATTTAATTATTTAATTATTAAATTATTTAATTATTTAATTATTTAATATATATTCAGATATATATATTAAAACATATATATAAAATATGTATTTTAATAAATCGTAATATGTATCCATCAAATTATTCAACTTCACACTATTATTTAATTATTAAATTATTTAATTATTTAATATATATTAAAATATATATTAAAACATATATATTAAAATATATATTAAAATATATTTTAAAATATATACTTAAATAAATTTTAATATTAATCCATCAAATTATTCAACTTCACACTATTATTTAAGTATTTAATTATTTAATTATTTAATATATATTAAAATATATATATTAAGATATATATATTAAAAAATATATATATTAAAATATATATTTTAATAAATTTTAATATTTATCCATCAAAGTATTCTACTTCACACTATTATTTAATTATCAAATTATTTAATTATTTAATATATATTAAAATATATTTTAAAATTCCTACTTTAATAAATGTTGATATTAATCCATAAAAATATTCAACTTCACACTATTTTTTTATTATTTAATTATTTAATTATTTAATTATTTAATACATATTGAAATATATATTAATATATATATATAATACAATATATATTTTAATAAATTTTAATATTTATCCATCAAAGTATTCAACTTCACGCTATTATTTAATAATTTAATCATTTAATATATATTAAAATATATATATTAATATATATATATATATATATATATATATATATATATATATATATATATATATATATATATATATATGTATGTATATATATATATAAATGTATATATTAAAATATATACTTTAATAAATTTTAATATTTATCTATCGAAGTATTCAACTTCACACTATTATTTAATTATTTAATTATTTAATATATATTAAAATATATATATTAAAATATATATTAAATTATATATATTAAAATATATATTAAAATATATATATTAAAATATATATTTTAATAATTTTTTATATTTATTCATCAAAGTATTAAACTTCACACTATTATTTAATTATTTAACTATTTAATATATATTAAAATATATGTATTGAAATATATATTAAAATATATATTTTAATATATATATTTTAATATATATTTTAATAAATTTTTATATTTATCTATCAAAGTATTTGACTTCACACTATTATTTAATTATTTAATTATTTAATTATTTAATTATTAAATATATAATAAATATATATTAAAATATATATATTGAAATATATATATTAAAATATATATTTTAATATATATATTTTAATATATATATTTTAATATATATTAAATAATTAAATAATAGTGTGAAGTTGAATACTTTGATGGGTGAATATTAAAATTTATTAAAGTATATATTAAAATATATATATTAAAATATATGTATTGAAATATATATATTTAAATATATATTTTAATAAATCTTTATATTTATCTATCAAAGTATTTGACTTCACACTATTATTTAATTATTTAATTATTTGATTATTTAATTATTAAATATATAATAAAATATATATTAAAATATATATATTGAAATATATATATTAAAAAATATATTTTAATAAAAATGTGCGACTTTTTATTAATTTTCGCTCATAAAAATCAGCAAAAACTTTGCTGGACAGTCGATATAAATAAAGCCGTTTTGAACCTAGCATATTGGCTGCGCCATTGTTATATGAAAAAAAATCTGTGGGAACAAAATTACCTCAGCCAAATTAAAATGAATTGTTTTCGCATAGGTTTGTTTTGAGTGTTGGGGGGGCCAAGAAAAACAGGTTGGACACACATTTCAAATCTTTTTGCGAAAAGTTTTATCGATTGAAATAGTGGTAAGTAGGTCACGTGAAATTGTAAGCATCTATAAATAATACTAGGGAGTTTTTTATATACAATTATTTTGGCTTCTTTTTCTTTGTGTTTCGTAATATTATGGCGGCAACCTTCTAGTATTTTCTCATACCTGTATCCTGTTTATGTTGTTATCTGTTTTGCATAATTATTTACTTGTGCAATGTATAAAAATATATTTCTTTTAAATCCTGAGAGATTATCTCTCTCTGTCTGTCTCTCTCTCTCCCCCTCTCTCTCTCTCTCTATCTCTCTCTCTCTCTATATATATATATATATATATATATATATATATATATATAATAATTATTTTTATTCACACAGACGTGTACAAAACTGCGACACTGGCATGTCGATGGTATCGATGAACAGCTATTATAAACTGAAATCTCATCAGGCAGAGTTAGAATCCGATCTTAACCTTAGATCATATTCTTTCCAAATATGATCTAAGGTTAAGATCGCATTCTAAATCTGCCTGGTGATATCTCAGTTTATAATAGCTGTTGATCGATAACATCGACATGCCAGTATCGCAGATTTTGTACATGTCTGTGTGAATGAAAATAATCATATATAAAAGCTATATTTGATATTGAGCACTTTTTATAAACCCGGTTGAAATTCTTTCGATTACTACCCTGAAATTCTTTGAGTTATATATATAGAGAGAGAGACGTGTGTGTGTGTGTATAGTCATTCACAGTCCACAGGCGTACTGTTTCGCTGTATCACAGCTCTTTGGTGCGGCTAGACAAGCACCCGCCCAATGCCAGGATTGAACCTACAACTATATAGTTAATAGTCGGCGACTCTAACTACTAGTCTATGCTTTGTTAGCAAGTGGCATCTCAGGGATTTATATAAACATTGTCAACCACTATAGAGTGCTCCATTTGTTTATAAGTCGTGGGTATTTGTTACAATGTCGGGTGGTGTTTATAATATCGATATACACGCTCGTTGTTAGGACCTATTTCACGCGTGTCGTCACTTCCGTTGAATGGATTACAGGGAACAAGTTTTATTTTAAATGGCTGCTTTATTCGTATAAGAAAGATATGTACGAACCAATTATAGACAATCAAAGAGAGGAACATATATATATATATATATATATATATATATATATATATATATATATATATATATATATATATTGGTACAGAAAAATTAGTACAACATTTGTACCGTCAGTTTCAAGCACAGGACTTAGCCATCCGTCTCTCTTCAGCTTCTGTTGTCATCTCGGACATCATGACAACAGAAGCTGAAGAGAGTCGGATGGCTAAGTCCTTCTGTGTTTGAAACCGACGGTACGAATGTTGTACTAATTTGTCTGTACCAAAATAAATAAATATTCCGCTCTAAATTTTTAACTTTAATTCTCAATTAATCTAGCACTCTGCTGGGATTTTTTCTGCTATATTACAAAGAAGTATATATATATATATATATATATATATATATATATATATATATATATATATATATATATAACAAATGACTAAGAGAAAGAGACAAGTATTAAGCTACCATCATGCAAGGCTACTTCATACTTGCCCTACAGCGAGGCTTGTGACGAGCAATAACCTCACGAGTCCGATCATTAGAAAGTCTGTGTGGAGAAAGCGATCACTTTCCCCTTTGACTGAACTGCCGTCACGGCTCAGCTTCCGTCAATTACGGAGATCACACTTTGCCCTCACGCCTGTCAATCACTCATCGAATTCAGTCTTCATTCCGGGACCCTTTTAACTAACTGTTATTCTTTTCCATCCTAGAATTAGAGACTTACGCTCATATCGTACTCAAGTATTACCCACGGCGTTTTATACGAGAGGCCTTTCCGTGGAGTGACCAAGAAGCACGACTGGAGGTCCATTGAAAATCTTTGATTTTCAGATAATTGTTACAGAAATTAAGTAAACTATATTTGAAGATATATAAATAAAATTCTGACCTGGGGATAAGAAGATGTGTTAAAAAATAAATAAATGAAAATGCGTAGGTGAATCATATCTTTTAACGGACATCTTAATTACGTCTTTGTTTGGTTTTAATAATTATCAGTTTCTGCACCTAAAAAAACGTATTTTCAGTTATTTATCTTTCAACATGTCTTCTTATCGTCAAGTATTGGTCAGAATGTTATGGTAAGTATTTACAAATATAGTTGACTTAATTTCCTTTAAACTGTGTTTCTCGCTTTATTGCAGATCATAATATTGTTAATAACTTCAATAATATAAATCGCACAAGTTTGAAATTTTGCACACTGAAAGAGTGCTCCAAAGTAGGTAAGATACCAAAATATTTTGCAAATCTATACCTATTTCTAAAGTTATAGACATTTATGCATTTGTTAGCCACTTTCACTGTTTCTCACTTTATTGCAGGTTTGTAAAAATGCCCCAAAATCGACGTTTGACTGCTACTGAAAGGCAAAGGGTTGTAGCTGGCCTTGCAGAAGGACTGACACTTCTGGATTTAGCCAAGGAACTGGGAAGGGATAAGAGAACCTTGGTTTCTTTTGTAAAGAATCCCAACACTTAACCAAGGAAAGATAAGGGAACAAGATGGAGTATTTCCCCTCGCGATATGCGAAAAATACGCAGACAGATCATTAGGGGACCAAATGGCACTAGCGCCTCCATTTTGGGCAAAGCTGGCGTTGTTCCGATGTCCAGGAAGACCAGATGCAGTGTCTTGAATGAGATAGCCAGGAAGGTCAAGCCCATTTCCAGGCCTCCCTTGAACAAAACCCATAAGGGAAAAAGCATGGTGCGGATGGGTGGGCTAAAGTTTGGAGTCCTACCGGAGCTGCTATCTACCATCGCGTTCGTCGCCAACAAGGTGGCGGGGGAGTTATGTTTTGGGCGGGCATCATAGGTGATAAATTAATTGGATCTTTCCGAGTGCCAGAGGGTGTGAAACTCACAAGCCAAGCATACATATCGTTCTTAGATGAGCATTTGTCACCTTGTCTGGACGACCTGCGTTTACGTCGTCTACGTCAACTGATTTGTATGCACGACAATGCTCCATCTCATGCAGCAAAGGCTACGACTACCTTCCTCGCATCTCTGGGCATCAAGGGAGATAGTCTCATGACTTGGCCGCCTTGTTCTCCTGACTTAAACCCGATTGAGCAGCTCATGTCAATTTTAAAGAGGAAGGTTTATGAAGGAGGACAACAATTTACATCAAAAGATGCCCTCTGGAATAAAATTGTTGATGTTGCTAGTAGCATAACACCTTCCCAAATCAAGAGATCGACTTCATCTGTTGATGGGAGACTGCAGAGGGTAATTTCAAGAAATGGGAGATTTGTTGATAAATGATTCAATTTTGTTGTGCATATCTGGTGATTTCTTCCTTACATTTTATTCATATTGTTACTTATGATTTAAATGATTAAAATAATTAACCCTGCTAAGTCAAACCTGCAATAAAGCGAGAAACAGTAAAAATTGCTAACAAATACATAAATGTCTATAACCTTAGAAATAGGGTATAGATTTGCAAAATATTTTGGCATCTTACCTACTTAGGAGCACTCTTTCAGTGTGCAAAATTTCAAAGTTGTGCGATTTATATTATTGAAGTTATTAACAATATTATGATCTGCAATAAAGCGAGAAACACAGTTTAGAAATTTCTGAAAATCAAACATTTTCAGTGGGCCTTTAGTCATGCTTTCCAGCTGCGCCATGAAGTGGACTGTAGTAAAGAACACACATCTAAGATCTTTCTATGGTGCTCGGTAAAAAAAAAATGGCACAGGTAAAAAAGGCACCAGAAAAAATTGAACGACTAAAATGGCACCGGTAAATATGGCACAAGTGAATAAAAAGGTAAAAATGGCACAAAGCAAAAACGATTCAGTAACGAAAAATTATGACCCTCCGGGAGGGGCGAGGTAAGCTCCCTTCCCTATAGTTTTAAATAGAGGCTAAGAACCCACTCCCACCGCCAATATTTCAAAATAAATATTTTAAAATAAGTATTTATTCTGTTTTCAAGCCATTAAAATCTTTTTTTTCTATTTTGTTTTATTTGGAGTGGGGCTCGACTCTCTGTGTTTTAGTTTTAATAAGCGGCTAAGTCCCCCCCCACCAGATATTATTTTAAATAAATGTTTTAAAATTTTATTTTGTCGTTTTCAAGCAAATAAAATAGATTTTTTAAAGTTTTTCTTTGGTGGTGGGGGGGGCTAAGTTCTCACCACTATAGTGTTAAATATGAGCTAAGTGCCCCTTCACCCTGTTTTAAAAATTCTTACATAATTTCACTCGGTAAAAATCGTAAATAAGATTTTTAAAAAGTAAATAAATAAAATAACGCAGTAGAATTAAATTATTATATAATTACTATAACTTTTTAAAAAATTTAATATAATTATTGAAAGTTTAAAATAAAAATTTCAAACTTTTATTTCGTTCAAAGAGGTCTTTACGACAGATGAGAAAAAATGTCCTCTTGTCGCTTAACTGTCATTTAACGTTCCTGAAAAGTAAAAAAAAAAAGAATGACTTTCCCTACGACTAAACCTAAGTCCAACACTAACACTAAGTCCAGGAGGCAACAGAGGGTTGCTTTTCAAACTCCCCACACCAACAAAGCACACCTAATTTATCTTCCCTAACCCTACAACCCCCCTAATAAAAATTGGGGTATATGCCCTTAAAATGCTGTTTTGTTAGACACTAGCCCAGAAATGAGTGATCATTTACATTAAATTTATATGCGAAACTGATCCGACTTTCAAGTTCTAAAAAAAAAAGTTCCATTTCTGTTTTACAGTTGACAGCGTTACAATCAAGGATTTGTCTCACGTGACTCAAATTAACCAACCAATCGCAACCATTGTAAATTAAAGAAAATTCGTCTGCTTTTAATATTTTTTTAAAATAAAAATACGGTGCTTATTTTTACGTCTACTTTGAATATTTATCGATTTTACAATATTTTTTTTTACTTTCGGTTTATTTATTTTTTACTTTTCAAAATATAATGAACGTATTGATACTATATTTAATCTTTTCTCTTCTCGGTCTGTGACAGGTAAATCTTTCTAGACTGAGACAATTTTTAGTTTTGTCCCAATCCGAAATGCCTCTTTTTGGGGAGTTGGCTTTTCTGCACATGAAAAATCGACCTTGAGTTTAACTGCCATACTGGGGAAGCAACCAAATAGGAAAATCTTAGTAAATGGTAAAAGTGCAGAATTATTAACGCTCGAGAAATGGTAAACACAAAAAAACAACAACAATAAATCAATCTCCCCAAAACGGGGCACTCTTGATTGGAACAAAAATAAAAATTGCTGTAGCTTAGAAGGATGTCTCCTTCACTGACCGAGTAGAGAAAAGATTAAGTATAGTAGAAGAACAGATACTACACTTAAAGGTTAATTCTATTTTGAAAAGTAAAAAATAAATAAATAAATAAACCGAAAAATAAAGTTATTGTAAGATTACAGATGATGAGATCCCTCCTTGTTTTTGAACTTCTGATGATTTAATAAAGATTGTAATTGTACAACTTTTATTTTCATCATTCATTTTCTGTATATATATATATATATATATATATATATATATATATATATATATATATATATATATATATATATGTTGCATTAACCGTTCTTTCAGGGTACCCGGTAAGATCCAACAATAATGACAAAGGACAGAACGTATATGGAAAAACTTTGGTTTTCTTTATTTGCCATTACCGGATGGTTTACGCCGGCTACGCACACATATTAAACAATATTTTGACATACTTTAATCTCACGAACGTTTTTTTCTTGCTGATGTCACCGACTTGGTTTCCGCTAGAAACTCGTTCGTATATACATCTGATTGGGAAGTAATTTGCTCTGCATTGTCTATCCGAGCGTGAAATGAAGCAATTGTTCTTCAAGCACAAGTCAGGGGATTCCTTAACAGTACCAACTTGCTTATCAGCCGCATTTTTAGTCAGCGGACACAAAAGTCTAACAGCAAGACGGGCTGGGTACCATAGCCAATAAAGCTTCATCGAAGCCATAAACATCGGTAAACTCTCATTCTTCCGGTACTTCGATACTTCGATCACCAAGTGTTTCGGCTCTTCGCGTTTTTGAAACCGCCGTCTTTCGAGTCTACTTGCACTGTGGAACCTTCTCCTTTTTAACAGTCATCAAGTCGCTTTTTTTTTCTTTCTCGACGTCCCACCCACAATGGACTCGTCCACGATTCATTTTCCACTCTTCATTATTTTATATATATATATATATATATATATATATATATATATATATATATATATATATATAGAGAGAGAGAGAGAGAGAGAGAGAGAGAGAGGGAGGGAGGGAGAGAGAGAGAAAGAGATGTAGATAGATAGATAGATAGATAGATAGATAGATAGATAGATAGATAGATAGATAGATAGATAATGTAAATTATGTGGAAATATATAGTGGTAGAGTGTTTAATTTATGTAGAGAGGGAAGATATGCAAATATGTACAGAGTCAGAGAAAATACATAACACACACACACACACACACACACACACACACATATATATATATATATATATATATATATATATATATATATATATATATCAAATGTATATAGAAGTAGTATTGCAAAAAAGAAAAGGAGACATTAAAGAGAAGAAAGGCTGGCCAAAGGAAAACCAATTTAAAAATCAAAGAATCATCCAGTGTCTAGATATTTCTTATTTTCATTAATAATTTCTTTTGATAGGTTAGGGAAGATATAGTAGAAGCCCATTCTTTGTTTAATTTTATTTGTGGAAAGGGCTATGAGGGTTGATTCAATGATTCAATTAGTCGACGTGTTGTCTTATTATGTATTGTTTTCATTAAAGTAGATTTATCAAAGTCAAAGTAATGCCTATACTCCACAGTGTGAGCACATAGGGCGTTAAGCTTGTCAAGGTTGCGCTGCGTCTCCCCAATGTAGACCTTATTACAATCTAGACAAGAGATGGAGTATATGCCCGCTTTGATATTAGGTGTAGTGTGCAGTCTAGATGTTTTGATTCAATCTATAATACTTGTTGAAGTTATTTGGGTTATGCTTATGCCTGGATTATTAAGTTCTTTGTAAATGGGGTTGTTGTTAGAGTTAGTCGGTAAAGCTATATGTCTATTTATTATTATTGGTTGTTTTGTTTGCGATTTCAGTGAATCTGTAGAGCTTTTCTTTTTGAATGTTGTAGAAAATACATTGAGTACTATAATATTTTGAGGATGCGTTCAATGTATTTAAAATCTTCTTCCTTGCTACATATCCTAAGCGCTCTGAGGTAAAAAAAATCAATTATAACGCCCAATTTTACTTTTTTATTTTGGTGCGAATAAAAATAAACATAATAATTCTTATTGGTTGGTTTACGGTAGTCTTTATAAGATAAATTATTATTATTGTTTATTAACAGAATATCAAGAAAGGGTATGGAGTTATCGTTTTCTTTTCCGAAAGTAAATTTGATAGTAGGTTCTATTAATTTAGTTTATCATTAATGTATTTTTATTTTACTGCTTTTGGGGAGGGAAATTAAGATATCGTCTATGTATCTGTAGTATGACACATTTTTAGGTAGTCTATATTTGAAGGGTCCGCTCTCAAGAAATTTCAATCATAAACAGGATAGGACACCATTGAGGGGATTCCTCATGGGTAGGCAAAATTTCTGCGTATAAAAGAAATTATTGAGAGTAAAATAAGTCATGTTAGTGCATAAATTTATAATATTAATTATGTTATTAACTGGAAAGGGTAAGCTTATATTTATTTTGTCGATATGTTTCTGGAGTAAATTAAGAATTTTTTTAGTGGGGACATTGGTATATAATGATTCTATGTCCAGGCTGTTCATTGTTTTATTAGTTCGGTTAAGATTTTTTTTATTTTATTATTAAGTAGATCTCCGGAGTTTTTTTAGATGAGAAGGATTAAACTTACCTATTAATGGGGTTAGTATTTTAGTAATGTTCGTGAAATTTTATGGGTCGCCATGCCGATACCTGAGATTATGGGGCGCATTAGGGTATCATTCTTGTGGGTTTTGGGTAGGTCATATAAAGTTGGAAGAGTGTGGTGGTAATCAATATATGCTAACCAGGTTTTATTATTGTTTATTAGTTTCTTATAGGATTTGTTAAATTTATCTATTTCTTTGTATATAAAAGCGGAATTAGTCTCTTCATACATGTCTTGATCGTATAAGAGTTGGAACATCTTTTCGTTGTATTTAGATTTATCCATGACAACGCCGCCACCTTTGTCTGCGGGTGAGATTATGATGTTTACGTTGTTAGCTAGGTTGTGTAATGCTTTTAAATATCTGTTAAGGAGAATTGAGTCCATGGATTAAGTGGTTGTAGTGGAAATGATTCCCTGGATAAAACTATTAGTAAAATCCGAGTCGTCGTGCTTGTAGTTTCGGGCGACCATATTGGGTGTTATTTTTTTTTGGGGGGGGGGGGGGGGATTTCAGTGGCGAATTTGAGTCGGAAACTTAAAACTTCCATCTCAGTGTCTGAGAGTATGGTGTCGGAGAGGTTTTGGATGAGTTCTAGGCGTTCAATGGATCTCCATCTGCTGATGAAAATTTAAATGCCTAGTTTTTTTTTTGTTAAGTTTATTGTTGTGGTTAATGTTGAAAGATTTCACCCGGTGTATAATACAAAGAGTTGTCTTCTTTGAAAGATAATGGTTTTCTTGTAGCTCATGTGCAAGAGTTTTAGCCAAATTACGTAAATTCGTAGATTTATGTTTTAGCAGCAGAAGTGCTGAAGAATTTAGGTACTCATCGATGTTCTTAGGAAAGATATGATGAGAGCGTTGAAAATATTTTATAGTGCTTTGGGGAATGACTTTCTCGTTAATACATTTTAGTAAAAAAAAAATTCCTGTTGTTATGGGAGTGGGCTGCGAATAGGATGTTGGTATATTTGCGCAGTTTCTTCTTGTATGATCTTCCATTCCGACAATATGAATAGATGAAAAGATAAACCATCCGACGGTATGAGATTAAAAATGGGAAAGGCGGAAGTTCTGTGAGCTCAACGTTTCGCCGAACTAGTACGTGGGCTTTATCAAGAGCAGACGGAAAATGCTAAAAATGACAAAAGACAAGAAAGTCTGTAAATTATAGGAAATATATATAGTGGTAGGGTTTTAAATTTGTGTAGAGAGGGAAGATATATATATATATATATATATATATATATATATATATATATATATATATATATATATATAACGTAACTTTTATAATAATTATTTTTTATTATTATTAATCGAATATGTATTGAAATTAATATTGCAATAGCGTAAAATAAAACGAAATTAAAAAGATCATATTTAAAAAAAATATTTAATTATGAATATAAATCCACCAGAATGCATTTCGATTTATTTACTATTAATCGCATATTTATTGAAATAAAAAAAAATGCAATAGCGTAAAATAAAACGAAATTTTAAACGTCGTAATATTTTTATAAAATTATCTAATTTCGTAAAATCTCATCAGAATGCACTTCGGTTTCTTATCAACTTCTACATCTAATCTTGTAAAAATCAACCAGAATGTTACAGAGGTGTGACTGCGACGATTTCGTTGAGTAGGGGATACATTCCGATAACAATATAGGGTTCAGTGATTGGAAGAACACGAACTCAGATACACTGTTATTTATTTACCTCCCACAAGGTAAGATGTGACACAAGGTCGGGAAAGTGGGATTAGATAAGCCAGCGCTCGAGAGGTGAGCAATCTGGCCATTTAAAAATTGCCTGGGCAGCCCCGTCGGCATTCCCCGGTAGGGGCGCCTCAGACAGTAAGCAATAAACTTACTCCTCCCCAAAGAGGGGAGGCAAAGCCTGGGAGGGTGGACCTCCTAGAACTGCACAGGACCAGACAACCCCCAATAGACCGGCGTAAATCCAGACCCAAAGGCCAGGACAATACCAGTTTATTAGGTGGGTTAAAACCCTGGGTTCAGATACACTGTGTATGAGTCAGCTGTACTCTGGCTGTGTGTGACACCGTCGCAGACTGTTGAGACCCCCATTATCGTTACTCGAAGTCGTCAGCTCATCTCATCATCTGCTAAGGCTCTCCTCGAAAAATTTACAACAGTGTTATGTATACTTAAACACAGTGATATACAAATATTTTAAAGTTCGTGTATTTGTAAATGACAAAGTTTGTTTGACAAAAATCAATTGTTCACTAATATTTTTGTAGCAAAGTTTTCAGAGTGAGAGAAACAACGTCAATTTTCATTCATAAATTTGACTTATATCCTAAGTGTGTGTAAAAGTAAATGTCATTCATAAATTTGGTTTGTATACGCAGGTAGCATATGGATGGCACAGTGGCTTTGTTGGTAACGACGCGGACTGAGAGCTTCCATGCAGTTGTAGTTTTGGAATATCTGGGATTAAATCGCTTTTTAACGTTCTTTTGAGTGAAGGTTATCCTATCGATATAAAGCCCAGCTCCATATGTGATCTGGTTGAGTTCTGTGAGCAACACTGCATCTGGCACCAGTCTCTGCAGTGCAGTGTTGACTTTAGTGATGAGGGCTTTGGTGGTTCTGTAGGGTTTTATTTTTGACAGTTGTGGTCGATTCTCTAGTCCCATGGACTTGACCTCCTCAATGATGTTACTGAGGTCCTCCTCAACTGCCAATTGTTCCTCATCTGGCTCAAAGGGTAGAAATGGTGGTGGTGGAGGTGGGCTGTGTGCTGGGGATAATGGAGGTAGAGTATTCAGTGAAGAGTTTTGTGGTACAAGAGTTTCCGTAAGCTTTTGTTTGGCTTTGGGATTTTGTTTAGGGTGTGTTTTTGAATAGTTATGTGGGTGTGCTGGTATTGGGATGTGTGTTTGTGTTAGGACTGTTGTTGGAGATATTGTTAATCCAGCTGTAGCTTGCAGATGTAGAGGGACTATCCTAAGGGGGGGGGGGGCAGTTCTGAAGTGTCACCATTTGCCGATCTTGCTTTCCTAGATATATTTGGGTTTTGTTGTTTTTTTTGTTGCTGGTGGGAACTATTCTAGTGTTATGAAGGGAGCTGATGTGTCTATGTTATGAGTGTTGCTACGTCCAGTCCCATGGAATTAAGTTCTGTTTCACTGAAGTCCCATTTGAGACTGTTGTAGCGCTGCATATTCAGTTTCTTAGAGAGGAGCATTGTGTTTTGCTGGGTGGTAATGAAAGAAAATTTCTTTCCATAATTTTGTGATTTCTTTCTGTTTTTTGTGTTTTGTTTTCGCATATGCCATGGACCATATGAGTGTCCATTTTTCCTCTCTGTTCCATTTGTTTTCCTGTCTCCACTGGGTTTCATCTGCTTGTCTTGGTAAAAGTCCTTTTCTGTGTCCTTCAGGGCATCAGTTTTTATGTTGGAGATCTCCCCAGGTGTTAAGTATTTGCCCACTTGGGATACTAAGGAGTGCAGATTGGAAACTGGGGTGGGTTTTTTTCTTCAGGGAGGTCAGACATCCTGATTCTCTCGGTTAGAATCTCTTTTGAGCTACTGCTCCATTTCTCGAACATCGAGTAATGGTAGCAGTGCAGTAATATCCTCTTTTGTGCAACTGACCACTTTTGGGATTTTAGGCCCCTTGTATTCCTTGTTTTGGTCGTTGTTTGTGGTGGAGGCTGGGTGTCAGGGTCTTCTTCATCAAGGCCTGGTGGCTGTCCCTGTCTGGCCTCTAGCATGTCCATAGTGACATTTTCAGAGGAAAAAAGGTTTGTACCATTGCATACCTCTTCTCGCCTGGTGCGTAAACGAGTTGAGTGGGGCTTGTTATCCTGGGTGTCGGCCTGCCAGTTCGTATGTTTTCATTTATTCATCTTTTCATGTGTTCTTCCTCTTTGTCCACGGCTTTTTATTGGTTATTCAAAGCTACCCTCAAAAAGACGGGGTACCCTCATCCGCAATCCGAGGGACGCGCTGGATGGCCTGAGGAGACGGCACACCAGTTCTGTCAGTATAAATATGCGTGTGTGAGTTCAGTAGATATTGTGCGCATCCGGCTTTTGTTAGTGTGTAAATATATGTGAACTTCTGTGGGCATGAGTTAAGTATCCAAAGAGCAGTATCCAAAGAGCAGGGGTCTGAGGGTAATGTTGTGTAAGCGGACTCTCTCCCCTTCTTGGTCGAGTTGTTTGTTTTATTAGAAATTAGTATTTCAAACCAGTTTTTAAGGTAAATCGTTTCATACGAGCGGGAATCATTTGCATTGATTGAAAATGTCAAGTTAACACTTTTATGAAGAATTATTTCATTTTTATTTCGGGAGCTGGCGTCGCACGAAGCTATTGATTTGACAGCATCTCATTTCCACCCCGTACATAAAGGAAAAAATGAAAAGGAGAGAGTAAGCTAAACCAATGGAGAACGAAAGAGAGTAGCTTATCCAAGTTAGTAACTTTTTACATACGTTTATATAGCATCTCTACCTCGCCACACGTTCTTTGGTACAAAACCCCTACTGGGGCTGGTTGGTCCGTCGTGTGGAGTGCAACTTCCCACGCGATAGTTGAAGACTCATTAACAAAAAAATTCGACTTCTTAAGAAGTCAGTGTCTTTGTCAATTTGAATTTGTATTCAAATGTATAAGCATTGCATGTAATACACTTCCAAAGAATGAATAAACCGAATGTATTGTTCTTTATATTTCATTCATCATTAAAGGGGATCTCTTCTATGTGTGTCTCCCGCTTTTCATGTGCGCATATGTTACAATTCCTATGACAGATGACTTGAGCTTGGCCGAAAGCTCGAGAAATAAGAAAGTTCCATACTACTAAAATTACTTTAGGAATTCATTTGACTTTGTAGAATTTGGGAGAGAATGATAAACAGATCAAATAGACCCAACAGGTCCCTAATTCAATTATATATATACAACAACAACAACAACAATAATAATAATAATAATAATAATAATAATAATAATAATAATAATAATAATAATAATAATAATAATATATAAAAAATAAATTAATTAAATAAATAAATAAACAAATAATAAATAAACGAATATATATATATATATATATATATATATATATATATATATATATATATATATATATGCAAATTAATAGATATATAACTAATAATAAAACTATAAATACGGCTCTTAGTAACAATAAGACACAGCCTCCTGAAGACGGTCGAGAGACCGAAAGCGCTAGAGGAATGGCCCACGACACAACGTTAGGTGCCATACTCCACCAATTAACACCCGAAAACCAACGAATCGCTCGCCGCGTCGAGAAATTAACAAGAAAGATAGCGAAGACAGAAAACGCTGTGGTCTTCAACGACGCGTGTATAATAAATGACATGCTCCCGAAATATATATATATATATATATATAAATTAATAAATATATACATAAAAATAATGACACATGCTATCAAAAAGGCGACTAAATGTAATATTCTTTACCGCTTAGGAAGTAGAAAAATACTCAGAAAACAGCTCTGTTTCTATCGCCAGTAAAAGCAATAAAAAAAATTACGTAACATTATGGCGATTAAAAAATCATACGAGCTCTGGCAAGGTGTTGTGGTCTTGTGGGAAAACGCCAGACTGCAGATAATAATATCGAGGGTTCGGTCCTAATAATATCGAGGGTTAGCGATGCTGATGACGTTTGATAGCCAGAAACACGTGTCCATGGATTCCTTTGATGCACGTAAAAAATAATTATAACTATGTATATACCGAAAAAAATTCATATGATGTACATATGAATAATTTTCGTTTTTTTTTTTTTCATTTTTCATTATGCGTGATTTTTAATTCTATTGTGGTGTTTCTTTGGTTCTCTTTTTGGGGTCTGGTATTTTAGACGACGGTCGCGTCTTTAGGGATTACCAAGCACCACACTAAACAATTAATTTTGTGTAGGTAAATTTGAGACCGATTCGATAACAACATATATGATTGGCAAGGATCACCAGTTAGCGAGTGCTAACTTTTAACAATATAATATTGTTAATAAAAAAAAGGAGAAACTGTAAAGTAAAAAAATAAAACTTTTATATATAAACAATTTTACAAAAATGTAAAATATAACAATAAAGTTTGTGCAGGATAGAAAATGTTTGAAACGACACGAGCGTTAACTTTTTCCTTAAAGTATAGTGTGCGTGTGTGTTTTCTTGGTTAAGCATGTTATTGTGAGGAAGACAGCAGGCGTGCTTAAAAGTGGATGCTGGGGTTCGCATTTCAAGTCCGGTGTTTTTGTTGTTGTTGCTGTCTTCATTGATAGCAAGGCGAGTTATTCCCTTGTCGCCAAGAAACTGATCTTTCTCCGATAATTCCCTGGTTTTATAAAAGTTTATTTCCCACCCACTTGTTCAAAACATGTGTGAACACTTTTCTTTGGAGTTCACACTTATTTTTACGAGCAACTGACCGCAAGGTGATCCCCTCTTCAAGAAGAAAGAAAGACAGAAATAAAAAGAAGAGGAAGAAGAGGAAAGAAGAGGAGAGAGTAAGCCGAACGAACCTACAAAGAAAAGGGGTAACTAAACAGGCTAGCACTTTCCTTCAATGCCCGTTCGTCTCATCGATCTATTGATCTGCCATAATAGGCCCCCACCAGTAAGCGGAGCATAACTGATAGGCACGACTCTATTTTTATTTTACTTTTATTTATTTTTTTATTATTTTTTTGCAATTTCCTTAGTTTTGTTTTCTCATTATTCTTATACTTATATCTATTCCTCTGTCTTATTATGATTAGTCATACTTTTAAATAGTTATTAAAAAAATTTTAAATCGTTATTTTTCTTCCATGTAACTTTTCTTCCAGATCTAGACTCATATGTTTTACTAGTAATATTTTTATCGACTTCGTCAGCGGTATTTGTTTCAATATTTTCTTTGTGCACGCATCTGTCTGTGCTTTCTTAGTAGTCCTAGTTTTGTCGTTATTGTTAGTTGGTTCTATATAAGTTTTTAACCTATCTATCGATACATGAGTATGAGTACCATTGCTCATATCGATCTGAAAATGTTTAGCTGATCGAGTCAGAACTTTATAAGGACCTGAATAAGGCGCTTCTAATGGTTTTCTCACTCAATCGACTCTAAGCCATACTTTCTCACAGGAAAGTAGAGTTTTTGGTATGAAGGGTTTCGTATTTGCATGGTGATGTCCTTTATCGCAGCTGAGTGCATCAAATTGGGACATCGAATCACACAAATCACGTATGTATTTGTGATTTACAGGTGTTTCTTTTTCTACACCAGGTCTGTGCACCAATTGCTGAGGGATCAATATTGGTGCTCCAGTAACACAGGTAAACGGTGAAAAGCCTGATTCATTAGGGGTACTATAACCTTGGCTAATTCCTGGAACAATTCACTCTCAAATTGACTGCCTCGATCCGTCACAACATGCAGTGGAACTCCAAATCTAGATATCCATGCATTAATAAATGCTTCTGCTATCGACTGTGCAGTTATTTCAGTCATAGGCTGTATTTCAATCCAGCGAGTTGCACGATCGATACAGGTCATCAGTAGATATCTATATGGACTTAGATACGGGTTCGGTTCACTGCGCGTTAAGAGTAATGGGCCGACAATGTCAATATGCACTGTTTGGAAACGTGCAGATGGCAATTCAAATTCTGGACAGCAGATTTAGTGTGTCTGTGAACTTTAGCTTGTTGACATACAACACATTCTGCACAGAATTGCTTAATACTTTTATCTAAATTCGGCCCAAAATATCTGGACTTAACCAGTTTTATAAACGCTCCCATTCTGGGATGCGCTAAGCAGTGTAGGCTATCAAAAATGGCTCTACGAAGATCTTTCAGGATAAAGGGTTTGGGGTACATAGTTAAAGTATCACATAGGACTGAGCCTATTTTAAGTCTGGGTATGATTTTATTTCATCATCTCCTATTTGTGTCTGAGCTATTTCTGTCAAATCACAGGCATCTACTTGCACAGCTAATGCAGGTCGAGACATACAGTCCGCAACTACATTTTGATCGCCTTTAATATATGCTATATCAGCAATATATTCAGCAAGTACGGACAAGTGTCGTTGCTGTCGATCCGATTTTGCCCGTGTCTGACTATAAAAGGCTCCACATAACGGTTTATGATCAGTGAACAATGTTACGTGATGACCTTCTATGAGGTGACGGAAATGTATCACTGCAAAATAAGCTGCTTGTAGCTCTCTGTCAAATGTTGAATATTTGGCTTGAGCTTGAGAAAATTTCTTAGAAAAGAATCCTATGGGTACAGGTTTCTTATCTATCATCTGGTGTAATGCAGCGCCAGCTGCGTATTGACTACTATCCGTCACTAGGTGGTACTCGGTGACTGGAGACTGTGGATGGGCTAATACTGTAATTTCTGACAATTTACTAATTATAGTTTTGAAAGCGCCAGTTTCTTTCTCATTCAGTCCGAGCTTTGACTTAGGGTCCAACCTCATTCGTTCGGGCAGTGGTAATACTATAGATGTATAATTAGGGGTTAATTTGTGGTAAAAACCTGTCATCCCTAAAAACCTACGTAAGCTTTTCGAATCTTTGGGTACTGGGAAGGCCTCCAGTTCTTTAATTTTCTTTGAAGTAGGTAACAAACCTTCTTTGCTTACATGAAAACCTAGGAAATCTACATCTGTTACATTGAATATACTCTTAGCTAAGGAAATCTTTAAGTTATTGTCACTAAGAATTTTAAATATTTTATCTAAGTCTTCCTTGTGTTGTTGTTCACTGTCACTAAAAATCAATATATCGTCCAGATAGATGAACACACAATCTAACTCAAAAAATATTTTGTCCATATATCGCTGGAATGTAGCAGCAGCATTTTTCAAACCAAATGGCATCTAATTAAATTCAAACAAGCCAAAAGGAGTAGCGACGGCTGTCTTAGGCACGTCGTCTGGGTGTACCTTTATTTGGTGATATGCAGAAGTCAAATATACCTTCGAAAAATAGCATTTATTAGCTAGCCGTGAGCTGAATGAGTTTATGTTGGGTATCGGATAGCGGTCTGTCTTGGTAATATTATTCAGCGCACGGAAATCACCGCACGCTCGATATGTACCATCCGATTTCTTTACTAAATGTAGCGGGGATGCCCACTCGCTACTTGAAGGCTGGATTACTCCTGTATTTAGCAGTTTCTTAAATTCTGCTTGAGCTGCATCAAACTTAAGACTGGAAAGTTGCCTAGCCCTAGCAAAGACTGGTACATGACTTTCTGTGTCAATTCTGTGATAAACTCCACCGTAACTTTTACTTGTATTGCTCTGAGGGGAGATCACACTATCATACTTATTTATTATATCGCGCACACTTCCAGTTAGGTCTACTTCATTAATTACTATGTTAATAGTTTCGGTTACTGCCTTTACTTTTACCTCTCGTTCGGTTATTTCGTCCCGGAGGCATCTATTTTTGCAATCTACAATAATGCTAAATTTGTTTAAGAAGTCAAATCCTAATAATGGGCTGGTGACATCAGCGATCACAAAAGTCCATTGGAAAGATCTTCTTAGACATGGTATCCTCACTTCTAAATTTGTTTGCCTATAACAATGTATTTTCTCTCCATTAGCCATAGAGATATGTACAGGTAACACCATTTACACCATTTACTGCAGAATGCGGTAAAATGGAAATACTGGTCCCTGTATCTATAATAAATTTATTTTAGTGGCTCCTATTTTTGCAGTAACTTCTAATAAAGGCGAACCTCAGGGAGCAAGCGCAGTCCGCCTTTCTAGTTTTCCGAATCGCTAGGGCTGGGAGAAGAAGGACGAGAGTTAGGCAATATTTGTAAATTACCTTTTTTCTTCGGCCATCTACACCATGGCTTACACGTCCGGGCCTGCTCTGCAAAATAGAGATGCGCTCTACAGACCTTTGGTTTTTGGTTTTTACTATAAGGACGTAAACTCATGGGAGTCACTTCCCTATTTTGATTCGGCTGTCTATTGTAGTAGCCTGTCCGAGTTTGGTTGTCAGTCACTTGAAATGCTGATGCATTCTCTATTAAAGGCATCAGGTTGTCAGACAATCGACCTAACTCGACTAACGGCATTTCAGTGTGGGCTGCTATTACTGGTGCTATCTGATGAGGAAGAGCCCGGATAAATTTATGTCTGACTATTTCTTCGCTGGCTCTTATCCTACTTGCTATCGTCAACATTTCCTGGAGGTATAACGAAGGGCGACCAGCTAGTGTGGTGTTCCTCATTAATTTCTCCAGGAGCTCAGGTCTGGTTTTCTCATACACAGACAATATTGACTCCTTTAATTTACCATAGTCGCGTGAATCCAGAACTGATATTGGTATGTTAGTTATCACATCAGGCGGGAGTGTGCTAATGACAATATAAAATTTTGTGTCATCCGCTGTTACGTGCCTGAGGTGAAATTGCGCTTCGAGTACGGTGAACCACCCTTCAACACTAGTTTCCATAAACTGTGGTGGTATGATTTCCTTCCACGCATTTCTGCAGTTGTTAAACACAAACTTTTGGTGCTGGCGAAACATGCATCTCGACAGGATGTGCTGCAATGAGAAGACAATGTCTCATTCTAAAATTTAAAACAACTTTATTGAGTTGTCTTCGTTCACATGAAAGAGAAGAGTGTTAATAAATGAATATTTCCATGAGTATGGGCGAAGGCTAAAGGTTAGAAAGTCAACGTGATGTTAAATAAATGTCCTGTTAGTAGGGAAGGGAAAAGAGTTAATATATGAAGAATGGGATGAATGACCTGCTGTAAAGAAAGGAAAAGCGTTCATATATGAAGAATGTTTACGTACACAGGTGTTGAAGTCAGGTCGTGTGTAAGTTTTTTTTTCACTTTTTGTTTCATTTTACTTCAGTCGAAGTTCTCAGAAATCAAGGGGCCGCTTCCTGGGACTAACACTTGATCTCTATATGAGATACATAGATATTCGAATATTCCATTAAAATTCTCTTTACCTATCAAACGTTGAGTTAGTAAAGAAATTAAGAACATTACTTTTCTTCTCCACAATTGACCAGTTTACTATGTTATAGTCAGGGCTTTACACGCTTCACTACTTTTGGAGCTGCTCCCGCTCCTGCTCCAATGCCCAAAATGTGAGCTGGTTCCTCTCACGCTCCCCTTTTTCAAAAAGGAGCCGCTCCTGCTCCAACTCCTATAAAAAAGGAGCGACTCTTTTTCAGTGCTCCATAATAAAAATGTACCTTCTTTCATAAACGTTCTATTCTGTCAATGAGTGGTCGAAGGATAAGGGTGGGCGTCAAAGGATCTCATCGATATGGGTTGGGATGTTACTTTAAGTGTAAGACCGTAAGATAATATTTGACAAAATCTCGCTAATATTTTAAAAGTTATAGGAGAACATGTCGAGCGAAGTATAGGATTATATGTAAATTTTCGTTTCCTGAGGTATGAAATAGTAATAGAAAAATCCCTGATGTATTTTAAAACAATTTTAATTTTCATTAGATTAACAACCTATTTTTTTCAGGAAAGGAAAATTTGACCTGATATTTTTTCTATTTATTTTGGAAGGGAATTTAGATTTGTTTTAAGTAAATAAAGTTTTACTTTTAAACATTATTAGTGATTATTTTCTTTTTAAAGAAAACATTTCTCTGGGAGAAGAGAGCCAGCCAGGACAACATAAGTCGTCGTATTGTTGTTAAATATTTGTTTGTTTTTCGAACGTAACTATATTGTATAATGTATATTATTATTTATAACAGAGAAACGCGCAAGTACTTTCAAACAAAGCGATTTATCCATTTTTTCTATAGTACAATTTAGGGCGAAAAGAAAATCAATGAAGTTTATTTTTTAAAGATTAAATAAAAAATATTTTTCATAGATCCATTTAATGTCTTAAAATTTCATACAAAATATCTGGTCTAGACCTTGTGAGTTGAAAAAATATCGGGTCAAATGTTCCTCCCCCGAAAAATTAACTGGAGCAAGTTTTCCAATGTCGGGCAAAAACATTTATTAAAATTAAAAATTTGAATAAAAAAGGATAAAACGCCTATATTTGAAATCTCTAACAAAAACAAACTGTTTAACATTTTAAAAATTCGATAATAGATTTTTTAAGATAAAGAAAGATATCTAATCTACTTTCGGTTCAAGAAAAAACAATAAATTGGTCAGAAAGTCTAATTATTTGCTTTTTTTAATTAATGTTCTTCAATTCTTTACTAACCTAACGTTTGAGGGGTAAAGGAGAAATTTTATTGAATACTCAGATATTTGTGCATCTAAAATAAAGACCAAGTGTTAGCCTCGGGAAGGGGCCCCTTGATTTCTGAGGCTTTACATTGAAGTAGAATGGAAAAAAGGACGCGTCTGTGGATCGTTGGTTAACGCTAACCCTAACCCTAACCCTAACCAAACCACCTGATCAATAATTGATCATGAAGTTACATATCGAACTCCAACTCGTAAAAAAAAAATCATAATAAATATTTTTCAACCTTTTTTCTATAAACTTAAAATTATGAATGACCAAGTAATAAGTAATTGTATCAATAAAAATCAATCAATAAAAATAAATAAATAAATAAATAAATAAAATTGATATTATGACCAAGAATTGAACTCACGGTGTGCATATTAATTAACTATTTAAAAAAAAAATAAACGCCCTTACTGTCACAACTATAGGTTAACTGGTAATTTTCAAGTTACTTTCTGCCACCTTAGCGTAAATGGAACTATTTAGTATCGTAATTATTAACACTTTGCAGAATTTTTAAATCACTGTAAATAAAGTCATACGTTCTAAGGGAGATAACTCCAAATAATAAATACATGATGGATTATTTTCTCTTTGACTGTTTGCATCTTAACGAAAACGTGTGTTCGCATGATGCATTTACTCAACCTGCTCTTTATCTTGAAGCCTGAAACAAACAAAAAAGATGACGCAATCTGCAACAAAGAGTTGAATGTAAGTCTCTTACTGTAGCAACCACAGTTAAGAGCTATATTAAAGCGGCCATTTCTTAGTTCAGGTTATATAATGCTAACAAAGTAAGGGAGATAACTCATTTCGATTTTATGTTTGTAAAATAATCGAAGTTTTTTTTTTTAATAATTTATGAAATATTTTTAATTCTTTAATAGTAAGTATGAAAAAGTAGATTCAGGATTTTTGACTCCGCTCTCTTTTGAAACGTTTACAAATAATTAACATTGAGAATTATTACTTCTTAACCATCAGTTTTTTGGGTTTTTTTTTTTTAATTCACCCCAGACAAGGCATACTGCCACAGAGATGTATGGGACTACATCAGTGGATTAGGGGCCAAAAATTTAAGGGGGCATCATAAGAGAGGAGTTGTACGGCGAGATGTTTGTTTACCTTACATTTAAATTTCTGCATGTCGGTACACTTAGGGGAAAAAAGCAAACACAAGGATTCAACATTGCGGTGATGAGACAGGGGCTGGAGCTTGATTGATAGTGAGAGACCTATTAGATTAGCGACTATAGAAGAGAGAGAAGCTATTGAATGATGCACCAGCCTAGATGTGACAACGCTATTCCAGGCATGGGCGGATGGTGGCCTTGTAGGGATATAGGATACTGGTCGGTGTGAGAAGTTTTCTAGCAGGGTAGAGGGGGTCCACTTTCCTTGCAGCAGCCTTGGCAATGTCTTCTATGTATTTGTTCGAATTCATGTTACCTGTAAATGTTAGATCGGGGAGTTTTAACGTTGGACTCTCAGGTAGGGTGTTATTAGCCATGGTAATCCGTGGTTGAAAGGGTTTCTTGTGGTTGTTAAAGGAAAGGAACTTTTTCTTAATGGCATTAAATGTTACCATCCGTTTGTGTTCCGATTCAACTACAGACTGGAGGTCATTTTGTAAGCATTCAACCATTGTCTTGGATATGTACGCGTTTGGTTTCCCCACATGGCAAGAGTAAGGCGTGGTGTCATCAGCAAAAATATATTTATCCCAGACTCAATTTTATCAGAAAGGACGTTTATGAAATTCAGGAACAATAAAGGTTTAAGGATTGATCCCTGGGGTACACCCGCATTTATGTCATGTTGCTTAGATGGACGGCCGTCGAGGACAACCTAAATCTTTGTTTTGGATAGGAGGGATCGAATTATATTAAGTATATGTCCAGAAAGGCCATACATATTAAGTATATGTCCAGAAAGGCCATACATATTAAGTATATGTCCAGAAAGGCCATACATATTAAGTATATGTCCAGAAAGGCCTTGGATATATCAAGCGCTACCGCCCTAGCTTCACCTACCTTGTCCAGTGTATGGTATATGCGTTCAGAAATGACCGTTCGGATATCCGCAGTAGAACGTACTTGCCTAAATTAATACTTATCGTCAGAAAGAAGTTTAGCATTAACTATATGGCGGACAATCGTTAGATTGATTAAAGATTCAAAGATTTTAGCAAAGAGCAGGAGTAGACTGATCGGGCGATAATTTTGAGGTACAGTTTTATCACCAGAGTTCTTGAAGACTGGTACCACAGATGCAATTTCCCTGCTATCATGGAAGCAAGATTCGGCAAGGCATTTGTTATAGAGTTTTCAGAAGACAGTGGGCAGCTCAGTATAGCATTTCTTTATTACTTTTACAGGCCCACATGCTTTGGTTGTGTCAAGGTCTTTTATGATATTCCGGACATGGAAAGGGGTGATGATCAGGTCATCGATTGTGGTTTTAGTTCGCAGTGATAAATTTGGGAGGGAGTGGTTTGCGGATTCCAAAGTTGAATTCAAGGCGAACGGTAGGCAAGTAGTTCAGCCTTATCAGTTGATGTGGAAACGACATTATTGTGGTTGGATAGGTGGGGAATTGTAAAGTGCTTATTGTTCACCAGAATATTATAAATTTTCTACAAATCGCAAGTTCTGTACTTTCTGTAACTCAATGCGTTTTCTGGTCATCTCGTAAAACGTATAAATATATAATCTTACAATGATTTCTTGATGCTACAAATTTATGTCTATTTTAAGTTGACTTATAGTCGTTGAATTGATGGAATGCTTGCTGCTTCTGAGCAATAGCAGCTGCAGAATTCGAAGTGAACCATTGGAGAGAGTGGGGCTTTGTAGAGAATTTCCGCGTAGGGCCCATGTGCTTCAATGCCTACTTTGACCTGTAGCAGTTACCTCCTCCTTTAAAACATAACTACACCGGTTGGCCGTTAGGTGTTGCTTTTTCACCAACAGGTGGCGTAGAAAAGTGACACCAGAGTCATCTGCCCTTCTGATTATAAAAACCGGTGTAAACGGAAAATCACTCTCTTCTCTATTCAATTGGCCTCGCTGAACGACGCTAAGACACCAGCTCTCCGTCAACACGTGTTCAACAACGGTAAGAGTTCTCAACTCATTTTCTTTGTATACGGTTTTCAAGGACTTTCCCACGCCGGACTCATTTCTTCACATACTCTTTTCAAGAACTGTTTTCTATCGACACACATACATACACCACACACGTCATCACCCCACATACACACATGTTCAATAAACCTTATTTGAACTATCTTCTTTTGTTTGTTAATTATTACTCTGTTTTTGCATGCAACAATTGCTTGATTTTATGAACTCGCTTATAGTCGGGAACACGACCCGATTCTAACAGACGCATTCGGTTAAATCATTTGCGCACTGATCAACAGGAAGAGAAAAAGTTTCACTTCCGGCTAAACGCAAAAAATACATCTATAATATAAACATGCATTTTTATTAAAGAAAAACAACTTTTTCAATTTTAAATGAAAAACGAATATACGGAAACTGTAAGCGACCCAACAGGCCATGTTTCGTTACATTTAATCGAATTCAGGTGAAGGTGACGAGATGCGGGCCTATCGTTCTCTGAGTTCGAGAACAATATCAATATTGTTTATTTGGTTTTTGTTCTTCGTTAATATTTTTTGCGTTTTATTGTTTCTTAATATTTGTTAAAATGAATTGTTTAAATCTTTATGTCTTCCTCCCCCCTCCCCAAAAAACTTTAGAAAATAAATCGCGATGAGTTAACTCCCTTATTTTGTCAGCATGAACTAAAAAAATAGCCATTAAAGCTACTAAAATAAATTTAAAAATTAATGAAAAAAAAAATATATAGTGTAAACCAAAAAATTGGCCACGATCAAAGTGTAGTATCTGTTCCGATGGATACTGCACCCCATAGACGGGGCTTGATTTACGCCGGTCTATGGGTCTGTCCTGTGCAGTTCTAGGAGGTCCACCTTCCCAGTCTTTTCCTCCCCCTCTTTGGGGAGGAGTAAGTTTATTGCTTACTGCTTGAGGCGCCCCTACCGGGGAATGCCGACATGGGCTACCCAGGCAATTTTTAAATGGCCAGATTGCTCACCTCTCGAGCGCCGGCTTATCTAATCCCACTTTCCCGACCTTGTGTCACATCTTACCGCTTTGGGAGGTAGATAAATAAAATGTAAACCAAAAAACTCTTTTAAAAAACTGTCTAATTTCATTAAATCACAGTATCAACTACAACTGCATATGAACTGACCAAAGGGGGGATAACTCTATGGAATAAGTAATGGATTATCGCCCTTTAACGAGTCTCCATTGTAATATGAACATATATTTGTAAGATGACACATCTTACACATCTGCTCTATTAGCAATAAAAATGCTATTAAAAACTTCAGTATGGCATCAAAATACTTAAGCGGAAAACAAAATGAAATTAAATATCCCGATGATAATAAACCTGCATTTTCGGTATTGATTGTTAATGCATTTCCTGCGAAAAGGGAAATAACTCCCTTCAATAAATAATTAGTTATCTCCCTTACTTTGTCAGCATAGAGTTTAAATTTCTAACTGAAGAGCGACAGAACAACCGATGAACGTATCTAAAATACAATGTCTCCATTCTGTTGTCCGTACTAGTCGCGGATACGTCCTCGACAATAAGTCCGACAATCGGCCGGAGTTATAGTTCTGTTCAGTCCTAAAAGGTCCATCCTTCCTAGGCTTTAATATCTCTTTTTTGAGGAGGGATTAGCTTGTTGCTAATAACCTGAGTAATGTCGACGGGGCTGCTCTGGCATTTGTTTTGTAGGCAAGTGTGTGCTGTCTAAGAGAGGAGTTAAATAAATTATGCGTCTTCTTGGCATTTAAGTTAGGAGCAAAATGCAGTATCTGTTCTAATAATATACTTCATCTGTTCTGTCCTCGGTCGGTGAAGGAGAAATCCTTCTAGATTGCGGCAAATTTAATTTTTGTCCCAATCCAGAGTGCCCCATTTTGGGGAGCTGGATTGCCCACATAAAAACTCTGTCCTCATATGGAGGCAAGTAAATAGGCACAGTGTTGATAGTATTTGTGTTGTCGAAGTTGTGTGGAATTGAAAACTGCCTCCTTTTTTTACTTGATAACTACAACTGCATATCAACTGACCAAGGGGGATAACTCTATGGAATAACCGATACGGGGATAAACGGGGGCTCACAAGCGATGCAGGGATAAGGAGACTCACGAGCGGTGCAAAAGTAAGGGAGCTCACAAGCGATGCGTGATAAGGAGGCTCACAAGCGATGCGTCATAAGGGGGCTCGCGAGCGGTGCGGAGATAAGGGGGCTTAAAAGTTAGGCAGAGATGAAGTGGCTCACGGGCAATGTGAGGATAAGGGAGGTCACAAGTGATGCTGAAAAAAAAAGGTTGAAAAGCGATGCAGGCATAAGGGGACTTAAAAGCGATGTGGGATAAGGAGGCTTAAAAGCAATGCGGGGGTAAGGGGTCACGAGTTATGCAGGGATAAGGGGGATCGCGATCGATGTGGTAATGAGAGGCCTAGCAAGTGACGCGGAAGTAAGAGGGCTCACGAGTGAGGCGGGGGATAAGGGTTGCTCACGAGCAATGCAGAGATGAGGGGCTCACGCAAGTGATGCAGGGATAAGGGGGGCTCAAAAGCGATGCGAGGATAAAGGGGTTCACAAGCGATGAGGGGATAAGGGGGCTGAAAAGCAATACGGGCATAAAGGGGGCTCATGAGCGATGCAGCAATAAGGGAAATGAAAAGCGATGCTGAGATAAGGGGCCTCACGCGCAATGTAAGGATAAGGGGGCTTGCTAACTATGCAACGATAAGGGGGCTGGGATAAAGGAGCTTGCTAACTATGCAACGATAAGGGGACTGATGAGCGGTGTAGGGATAAGGGGGTGGGCTTAAAAGCGATGTAAATATAATGAGGGCTGAAAAGCAGTGCAAGGATAAAGTAGGTTGAAGAGTAATGCAGGGGATAAAAAAGCTCACAGGCGATGCAATGATAAGGGGGTCTCAAAGGCAATGCGAAGATAAAATGGCTGAAAAGCAGTGCGAGGATAAGGGGACTCACAAACGAAGTTGGGATAAGGAGACTGACAAGCGATGCGGTGATAAGTTGCTCACAAGTGATGTTTTGATAAGAGACTTCACGAGTGATGCGAAAATAGAGGGTCTCAAAATCAATGCGATGATACAGGGGCTTACAAGCAATGCGAGGATAAGGGGGCACAGGAGCAATGCGGGGGTAAGGGGGCTCAAAGGCGATGCGAGTATAAGGGGCTCACAAGCGATGCGAGGAATAATGGGGCTCACGAGCGATTTAAAGATAAGAGTGCTGAAAAGCGATGCAGCGATAAAGGGGGCTCACGAACGATGTGGGAATAAGGGGGCTCATGAGGTAGTCGAGGTTAAGAGAGCTGAAAAGCGATGCAGGGATAAGGGAGCACACGAGTGATGCAGGGATAAGGGGGCCTCACAAACGATGCGGGGATAAAGGAGACTCACAAACGATGTGGTGAAAAGGGGGCTGAAAAGCGATTCAAGGGTAAGAGGGCGACAAGCGATACGGGGATAAGGGGCAAGCGATATGGGGATAAAGGGCAAGCGATAGAGGGGATAAGGGGCAAGCGATAGAGGGATAATGGGCAAGCGATAGGAGGATAAGGGGCAAGTGATATGGGGCAAGCGATAGGGGGATAAGGGGCAAGCGATAGGGGGATAAGGGGCAAGCGATATGGGGATAAGGGGCAAGCGATATGGGGATTAGGGGCAAGCGATAGGGGGATAAGGGGCAAGCGATATGGGGATAAGGGGCAAGCGATAGGGGGATAAGAGGCAAGCGACAGGGGGATAAGGGGAAAGCAGTAGGGGGATAAGAGGCAAGCGATATGGGGATAAGGGGCAAGCGATAGGGGGATAAGAGGCAAGCGATAGGGGGATAAGGGGCAAGCGATAGGGGGATAAGGGGAAAGCGATATGGGGATAAGGGGCAAGCGATATGGGGATAAGGGGCAAGCGATATGGGGATAAGGGGCAAGCAATAGGGGGATAAGAGGCAAGCGATAGGGGGATAAGATGGAAGCAATAGGGGGATAAGGGGCAAGCGATAGGGGGATAAGGGGCAAGCGATATGGGGATAAGGGGCAAGCGATATAGGGATAAGGGGCAAGCGATAGGGGGATAAGAGGCAAGCGATAGGGGGATAAAGGGCAAGCGATATGGGGATAAGGGGCAAGCGATATAGGGATAAGGGGCAAGCGATAGGGGGATAAGGGGCAAGCGATAGGGGGATAAGAGGCTAGCGATAGGGGGATAAAGGGCAAGCGATATGGGGATAAGGGGCAAGCGATAGGGGGATAAGGAGCAAGCGATAGGGGGATAAGAGGCAAGCGATAGGGAGATAAGAGGCAAGCGATACGGGGATAAGGGGCAAGCGATATGGGGATAAGGGGCAAGCGATAGGGGGATAAGAGGCAAGCGATACGGGGATAAGGGGCAAGCGATATGGGGATAAGGGGAAAGCGATATGGGGATAAGGGGCAAGCGATAGGGGGATAAGAGGCAAGCGATACGGGGATAAGGGGCAGGCGATATGGGGATAAGGGGAAAGCTATATGGGGATAAGGAGCAAGCGATATAGAGATAAGGGGCAAGCGATATGGGGATAAGGGGAAAGCGATATGGGGATAAGGGGAAAGCGATATGGGGATAAGGGGAAAGCGATACGGGGATAAGGGGAAAGCGATATGGGGATAAGGGGAAAGCGATATGGGGATAAGGGGCAAGCGATAGGGGGATAAGAGGCAAGCGATACAAAGATAAGGGGCAAGCGATATGGGGATAAGGAGCAAGCGATAGGGGGATAAGGGGCAAGCGATAGGGGGATAAGAGGCAAGCGATAGGGGGATAAGAGGCAAGCGATACGGGGATAAGGGGCAAGCGATATGGGGATAAGGGGCAAGCGATAAGGGGATAAGAGGCAAGCGATACGGGGATAAGGGGCAAGCGATAGAGGGATAAGAGGCAAGCGATAGGGGGATAAGAGGCAAGCGATAGGGGGATAAGAGGCAAGCGATAGGGGGATAAGAGGCAAGAGATAGGGGGATAAGGGGCAAGCGATAGGGAGATAAGGGGAAAGCGATATGGGGATAAGAGGCAAGCGATAGGGGGATAAGAGGCCAGCGATAGGAGGACAAGGGGCAAGCGATACGGGGATAAGGGGCAAGCGATAGGGGGATAAGAAGCAAGCGATAGGGGGATAAGGGGCAAGCGATACGGGGATAAGGGACAAGCGATAGGGGGATAAGGGGCAAGCGATAGGGGGATAAGAGGCAAGCGATATGGGGATAAAGGGCAAGCGATAGGGTGATAAGGGGCAAGCAATATGTGGATAAGGGGTAAGCGATAGGGGGATAAGGGGCAAGCGATAGGGGGATAAGGGGCAAGCGATACGGGGGATAAGAGGCAAGCGATATGGGGATAAGGGGCAAGCGATAGGGGGATAAGGGGAAAGCGATATAGGGATAAGGGGCAAGCGATATGGGGATAAGGGGCAAGCGATATGGGGATAAAGGGCAAGCGATAGGGTGATAAGGGGCAAGCGATATGGGGATAAGGGGCAAGCGATAGGGGGATAAGGGGCAAGCGATAGGGGGATAAGGGGCAAGCGATAGGAGGATAAGGGTCAAGCGATATGGGGATAAGGGGCAAGCGATAGGGGGATAAGGGACAAGCGATATGGGGATAAGGGGCAAGCGATAGGGGGATAAGGGGCAAGCGATATGGGGATAAGGGGCAAGCGATATGGGGATAAGGGGCAAGCGATATGGGGATAAGAGGCAAGCGATAGGGGGATAAGGGGCAAGCGATAGGGGGATAAGAGGCAAGCGATAGGGGGATAAGGGGCAAGCGATATGGGGATAAGGGGCAAGCAATACGGTGATAAGGGGAAAGCGATATGGGGATAAGGGGCAAGCGATAGGGGGATAAGGGGCAAGCGATAGGGGGATAAGAGGCAAGCGATAGGGGGATAAGAGGCAAGCGATATGGGGATAAGGGGCAAGCGATAGAGGGGATAAGAGGCAAGCGATAGGGGGATAAGAGGCAAGCGATAGGGGGATAAAGGGCAAGCGATAGGGGGATAAGGGGAAAGCGATATGGGGATAAGGGGCAAGTGATATGGGGATAAGGGGAAAGCTATATGGGGATAACGGGCAAGCGATATAGGGATAAGGGGCAAGCGATATGGGGATAAGGGGAAAGCGATATGGGGATAAGGGGAAAGCGATATGGGGATAAGGGAAAAGCGATACGGGGATAAGGGGAAAGCGATATGGGGATAAGGGGAAAGCGATATGGGGATAAGGGGAAAGCGATATGGGGATAAGGGGCAAGCGATAGGGGGATAAGGGGCAAGCGATAGGGGGATAAGAGGCAAGCGATAGGGGGATAAGAGGCAAGCGATACGGGGATAAGGGGCAAGCGATATGGGGATAAGGGGCAAGCGATAAGGGGATAAGAGGCAAGCGATACGGGGATAAGAGGGCAAGCGATAGAGGGATAAGAGGCAAGCAATAGGGGGATAAGAGGCAAGCGATAGGCGGATAAGAGGCAAGAGATAGGGGGATAAGGGGCAAGCGATAGGGAGATAAGGGGAAAGCGATATGGGGATAAGGGGCAAGCGATAGGGGGATAAGAGGCAAGCGATAGGAGGATAAGGGGCAAGCGATACGGGGATAAGGGGCAAGCGATAGGGGGATAAGAGGCAAGCGATAGGGGGATAAGGGGCAAGCGATACGGGGATAAGGGACAAGCGATAGGGGGATAAGGGGCAAGCGATAGGGGGATAAGAGGCAAGCGATATGGGGATAAAGGGCAAGCGATAGGGTGATAAGGGGCAAGCAATATGTGGATAAGGGGTAAGCGATAGGGAGATAAGGGGCAAGCGATAGGGGGATAAGGGGCAAGCGATAGGGGGATAAGAGGCAAGCGATAGGGGGATAAGGGGCAAGCGATAGAGAGATAAGGGGAAAGCGATATGGGGATAAGGGGCAAGCGATATGGGGATAAGGGGCAAGCGATATGGGGATAAAGGGCAGCGATAGGGTGATAAGGGGCAAGCGATATGGGGACAAGGGGCAAGCGATTGGGGGATAAGGGGCAAGCGATAGGGGGATAAGGGGCAAGCGATAGGAGGATAAGGGGCAAGCGATATGGGGATAAGGGGCAAGCGATAGGGGGATAAGGGACAAGCGATATGGGGATAAGGGGCAAGCGATAGGGGGATAAGGGGCAAGCGATAGGGGGATAAGGGGCAAGCGATATGGGGATAAGGGGAAAGCGATATGGGGATAAGGGGAAAGCGATAGGGGGATAAGGGGCAAGCGATATGGGGATAAGGGGCAAGCGATAGGGGGATAAGAGGCAAGCGATATGGGGATAAGGGGAAAGCGATAGGGGGATAAGGGGCAAGCGATAGGGGGATAAGAGGCAAGCGATAGGGGGATAAGGGGCAAGCGATATGGGGATAAGGGGCAAGCAATACGGTGATAAGGGGAAAGCGATATGGGGATAAGGAGCAAGCGATATGGGGATAAGAGGCAAGCGATAGGGGGATAAGAGGCAAGCGATATGGGGATAAGGGGCAAGCGATAGAGGGGATAAGAGGCAAGCGATAGGGGGATAAGGGGCAAGCGATACGGGGATAAGAGGCAAGCGATAGGGGGATAAAGGGCAAGCGATAGGGGGATAAGGGGAAAGCGATATGGGGATAAGGGGCAAGCGATATGGGGATAAGGGGCAAGCGATAGGGGGATAAGAAACAAGTGATAGGGGGATAAGGGGCAAGCGATACGGGGATAAGAGGCAAGCGATAGGGGGATAAGAAGCAAGTGATACGGGGATAAGGGGCAAGCGATATGCGGATAAGGGGCAAGCGATATGGGGATAAGTGGCAAGCGATATGGGGATAAAGGGCAAGCGATAGGATGATAAGGGGCAAGCAATATGGGGATAAGGGGCAAGCGATAGGGGGATAAGGGGCAAGCGATAGGGGGATAAGAGGCAAGCGATAGGGGGATAAGGGGCAAGCGATATGGGGATAAGGGGAAAGCGATAGGGGGATAAGGGGCAAGCGATAGGGGGATAAGGGGCAAGCGATAGGGGGATAAGGGGCAAGCAATATGGGGATAAGGGGCAAGCGATAGGGGGATAAGGGGCAAGCGATATGGGGATAAGGGGCAAGCGATAGGGGGCATCATATTTATTTGTGGTGCTTAATATTATTTACTAGCTGTACGTATCCGGCGTTGCCCCGGAGTTTTTTTTATTTTCATTTTTGTTTCACCTTTCCTTGTTTTCCTTTGATTTTAAAACTCTTATTATCGTATTTTTTCTCATTAAACTATTAATTATTAGTAAGCAAATTATTATAAAACTATAACTAATCTTCGGCAGGTTTTTATTGTTTTTATTGTTTTTATTGTTTTTATTGTTTTTATTGTTTTTATCCATTTCAAAAAAATTAATGGATGTAAATAGTTTCCAAGATTTTTAATCTTTTAATCGATAATTTTTTTTCTATGAGTTTGAAAGTTAAAAATTACCTTTTATACGACAGTTTAAATGCGTTTAAATTCCTTTACAATTTAGAACGGAAGGAATTGCTTTGTTTTTTGTTGAAACAATAAAGTTTTCAACCTTTAAAAAAATATTAAAATGGCTGACTTTGTTATGAAGAAACTGAAATGTATTGTAGTAGCTTTAATTTCGTAAATAAATTATTTTTAATGAGATTTTGAAAACGTTTATTTTAGTAATTTACACGTTTGCATTTTTTTTTAATTCAATAAATAACTAATGGTAAATAAAAATAATAATGCGTCAATTATGTAGAAGACAAAAAAAACACGTACAAAGACGTACGAGAAGTGATCAGACAATTGTATTCCCGTGACCGGTGGGGATTGTTTCCTCCCATACTGACGATTGCAGGTTTGGCATGAAACACATGTGTATATGGGTTGATTTTGAAAATGATATTTATTTATAAATAATTATTCAAAGCACTTTGTGTTAAGTTAACAACAAGCCGTCATTCTGCGTAATGCATAACTCTAGGCCACGCCTATTGAGTTCTGTCTCGACTGCTTGCTGGATAGCCGCTGTGTTTGCTATTTAGATGTTAACTTACTTCCCATTTTTAGATAATGCACGTTGCAGCAGTGATACGTGCTGCGGCTACTGAATCAAACATGACTTTCGTATCCGGGTTCGAACAGTGTGACCGGCGGGGAGTATTTCCTCCCATACTGACGATTGTAGGTTTTACATGAAAGACTAGTATATATGAGTTTATTTTTAAAATGATATTTATTTATAAATAATATATATATATATATATATATATAGAGAGAGAGAGAGAGAGAGAGAAAGAGAGAGAGAGAAAGATTTAAAATTAATTTTACATTCATTTTTGTATACAGATTTTTTTCATTAATCTAAAATTATTTTTTGCGTGCACACAAAGCCTTATGTGCACGCAAAAATTAATTTGTAGATTAGTTTTAAAAATCTGTATACAAAACTTAATGTATAAATTAATTAATTTTTAAAAATCTATATATACAAAAATTGATGACTCGTCCGATTAACGGCGAATTAAAAATGCGGCCCTCTGCATATTCTAAAAAAATAAGGTAGCGAAGAATAATATAAAAAACGCACCAGTAAAACACTGGTCGAGTATCTCCAAAAACAATAACAAAAAATCAGTATATATATATATATATATATATATATATATATATATATATATATGCTTATTTTTATTTACACAGGCATGTACAAAATCTGCGACACTGGCATGTCGATGTTATCGATCAACAGTTATTATAAACTGAGATCTCATCAGGCAGAATTAGAATCCGATCTTAACCTCAGATCATATTTGGAGAGAATCTTTTTATAAACCCGGTTGAAATTCTTTGGATTACTACCCTGTGGATGTTTTTACCTGGATTATTACCATTATATATATATATATATATATATATATATATATATATTAAATAGTTTTTACCGCCAATGCGTAGTTAAAGCTAAATAAATGGGTTTGGGCTATTAAAATAATTTCCAACCCAATTGATAATGTTTAACCATTCATTTTTTTATTCTTATTATCGCTTATGTTTGAATTCATGTTTTGAAGCATGGCGTAAATTATAAATCGATGACGTCACATCAAAGCTATAATTATTTTGTTACGGCAATGTTTTAAGATCCAATTATCATGATACCATATGATACCATTGAAAGAATGGATGATGGGTTATTGGATCAGTAGATGTAGAACAGTTAAGGTAGCAAGTCCAGTTCACAGGGGAAAGCCAACGAAAACATAGGAGGAAGTTATAAAAATGGACTTGAGAGAAAGAGAGATAAATAAAGATATGGCCAGATTACTTTAATCCATCCATCTATTTATATAATCTATCTATTTATATAATCTATCTATTTATATAATTCTATCTACATAATTTATATTAAATTTTTTTATTTTTGCGTATATATTCACTGCAAGGTTGGTTGTTTTGTTTTACGGCATATCAACACTTTTCGGGTTATTTAATGCCGAATACGGTCATTTTGGTAACAGGTTTCATGCGTAAAGTTCTTTATATCTGCAAATATTTATTCATGGCTTGGTTGTTTTGTAACACTTTAAGGTACGTCCGTTAAATCTGTTATTTGCGTATTTTTATTGATATGGCTATCTATCTATTTATATATCTTTTTATATGATTTTATTACTTAAATTATATTTTATTATTATTATTATTATTATTATTATTATTATTATTATTATTATTATTATTATTATTATTATTATTATTTGTACTCACTAGGAGTTCTCACACAGATCCTCGTCAGTTATTGCTCACCGACAACAACCAAGCATGTCCATCTCACGCTAGGGTGTCCACTGAGATGCTATATTCTACTTATCTCGTTCGTTCTCTCCACAGTAGCAGCGCATATCAATGGTACATGCACAATGTCTTTTTGTATGGCGCCATACCATCTTTGTGACACTTGAGTCAAACTGTCGGCAAGGTTGCAGTTCGATGTTACCAATGTTACATCTACAGAAAGATGATATTCAGTGATCAGCTTCCTCATAGTGTCCAACCTTCTTCTGGCCAGCATCACACTTGTTCATCTCTACTCAACTCTTTATGCACACACCAATATTTTCTCGTAGCGTCGTTCTGTTTTTCTTTTGCTATGATCTTCCCGTCACCATACCTGTCACCGTCTCGCTGCCCGAACCCTTGGTGCCCATACTTGCCCTATACTTCATGGTTCTTATTGCCATGCAAAACCATCTACACATCACAGATGCCCCATAAGTCTTCTGTGCATGTAAAATGGTGCATCTTGTTAAGATTATGGGTACTTCTGGAACTTCAGTTTTGCATCTCCGTTGCAAGGTTCCTTGCTTCACCGAACACCCAACCCCAATACATATGTTACATAGTAGGGGTTATGTTTTGAGTGGAAAAGTTTAGACGTCAAGGGTCAGAGAGGTTCACCGGGCGAAAGTTATGCTGACCACATGATTTCAGGGTGAGGCCTTTTTTCTCTCTCTTAGCTGGTGAGATCTTAACTAGAGCAGACGTGTCGGGCGGCTCTCCCATAAAGAAGGGGCAGAACGTATTGGGTAGCTGATGTAGCAAGACAGGCTGTCTGTCTGTCTGTCTGTCTGTCTGTCTCTCTGTCTCTCTCTCTGTCTCTCTCTCTGTCTCTGTCTGTCTGTCTGTCTTTCTCTCTCTCTCTCTCTCTCTCTCTCTCTCTCTCTCTCTGTCTGTCTGTCTGTATCTCTCTCTATCTGTCTCTCTGTCTCCCTCTGTCTCTCTGTCTCTGTCTGTCTGTCTGTCTCTCTCTCTCTGTCTCTCTCTCTCTCTCTCTATCTCTCTCTCTCTCTCTCTCTCTCTCTCTCTCTCTCTCTCTTACACGCATATAAGTCGTCTTCCTGATGTTTTCTATCTTTAAATAAAATAAAAAAATTTTTAACTAAACAACCAGCGTCGGAGTGAGTTTTATCAACAGACGAAAAGCAACCTGGGTTCACAACGATGATGTAGGCGACAATCACAACGGCGATAAAAAATATGTACGTAAGAGATCCATGCACTCATCGGTAAGACAAAATATAACATATGACGCCACACTGATACTCGTCTTCATTATCTGAGGTGTGTCGTGTTTAAACCGAAGGCCAGGCTGACAAGACAGTTACTTCTGTCATCAAACATCACCATCTGAAATGGTCGCAATAATTTCATGACTCTGGCTTGAAAGTAGGCCTTGTTCAAATGCAGCAAAGATACATTAGATCCATGCTGGTGTTATTCCCGCAATTTGCTAGAAGTGAGACTGAAGATGGATTGCTACAACAGTTTCTCAGATTACCTCAAAAGCCGAGTAAATAAATAAATAATAAAGGAACATATAATAAAATGTTTTTGCTTTTTTATTTTGAATAATTTCTTTTATACAAAAATAAGTAATCAAATAGGTGTTTTCTTTTTTGTCATTCTTTTATAGTTTACGGACCGTGCTGAAATAATAACGTTATTATTTAGAAATCTATTCTTAACATGGGGCTTTGTTAACTAGTCTGTACTTTCACCTAACAATTTAATAAATAAATTAATTAATCAGTTATATTACGGAGGAAGTTTAATAACGCCGACTGCATTTGAGCCAACACCGTTAGCTGCTGACTTACTTCTAAAGTGAGTCGGTTAATATTACGGTTTGTCTCCTTTTTTTTAATTATTTTATCCTTTTTATTTTATTTTATTTTATTTCGATTGTTGTTTACTTGATTTTTTTTTTTTTGCATCATTTAATTTCGTGACCGCAATTCAAGTTTTTCAATCTTCCAATTCGAAATAAAAACAAAATGGCTTGATTTTGTGCAAAAATGTCCTTTTCTCTTTATTTCTTTCGCTATTATTATTGCGTTTTCTTTTTCTATCTTTCTGTTATTTGCTTTCCCCCACTCGAGACTCTTCAGAATGACAAAAATGGTCGTTTAAGCAGATGTTGGCGGACAATTTCATTATTCTTTCTCTTCCTGCTATGCGACATGTGATTGTCTCCCCCGCATAATTACCTCGTAGTACGCGTCGGCTACAACAATGCATTCAGATTCATTGAAACGATGCAAACCGGAAGTGTTCGACAAGTGACGCTAGCGGCAAAAGTTTCATTCAAATGCATTACCTGCAAACAGCATAACACCAGAGAATTTACTTAATGTGTATAAAATATATATAACATGATATAATCTTAGATCATTGAAAAAACATTTTATTTACAAACAATTGTTTCTGCCCATTTCGTAAATGTAGTGAGAAGGAGAATAATAAAAGACCAGAATAAATAATGTGGTAAAGGTTTTAATTACGAAAGAAAGCTACAACAAATAATACACAGTGAAGAGGCATTTAAATGTATTAGATGTAACACCTTTGTTTGATAGACTAGGTATCCCATTGGCAAAACGGTCTGAGATGTATAGACAATATTGAAGTAAGGAATATGTAGTGAGAAGGAGAACAATAAAAGACCAGAATACGTTTGGTAAAGGTTTTAATTACAAAAGAAAGCTACAACAAATAATAAACAATGGAGAAGCATTTAAATAGTCTTGGGCTTAACGAAAGAAAGTCTTACGGACGATTTCATCCAGTGGGAGGAGGGGTTAAGAATATAATTTACTTACAACAGTAAATATACACATTTATCGTATACAAAATTTACCAAACATTTACTTCATCAGTAGATAACACCACAGTCAGGCTGAAAAAAGCAAGATGCTCCAATATTCATTTAATTAATACATATGTAATTTCTATATTCCTTTTTTTCCTTCTTGTTATCACTCCAAAAGGAAACGTTTCTTAGACTCTGTTTTTTTTTTGTATTCAAAATTAATTGCTTGTTAGAATTTTGCATACATTTTTTCTGATCTGAGTTATTTCCTATCATGGAGTTATGCCTGAATATCTGATCTTTTCTTACTGTTTCACTTCTGATATCGCTTACATCACATTATGTCTGCCATATTTGTTTTTTTTTCTTTCCGTTAAAATGTTCATATTTGGCTTACAAAAAAAAAACGCATGATAAAATTCACAGATAAAATAATAATTAATTCACATTAACCGGTATTACCTTTATTTAACCATTTATTTTTCTTCATTTTTACTCCTTTTTTTCTTTTTCTCTTTCTCTTAAGGAAGACAAATCTATCATATCGCCATCCATTAATCCCATATGAGTTACTTATAGAGTCTAAGGAACGTTTCCATTTGATTGGAGCAATAAATAGTAAGGAAAAAAGAATATAGAAATTAAATATGTATTAATTAAATGAATATTGGACGCGGCTAGTTTTTTCAACTTGACTGTGGCGTGTTATGCACTGATGAAGCCTCTTTGTGAATCTTTGGTAAATTTGGCACATCATAAATGTGTTGAAATACTTGAAACATTAATTTAAAATAATAAACATTTTATTCACGACTTTGTTGTAAACCCGAAACAAAATCTATCTCATTTATTCATAGAGATAGATAAACATTAACATTTACGTAATTTCGATACAAATATATTTATCTTTTAAACGTGACCGCATAGAAAGGAAAATAAAGAAAAAATAATTTTCTTTTTCACTCGCAATTTAGAAATAGATTGCAACTTGTTGAAAATCAAATCGGTCTCCCTGAAGAAAGAAACGAACACAAATGCTAAATATTTGCCGAGGAAATAAAACGATGTTGTAAAACAGAACTATTTGTTATACTTAAATCAAAATGATCATTGAATTGAAAGACAATAACAAATAATAGTTAATTAATGGAATGTCCTTTTTCAAAACCAATATGCAAATTAGTTAACTTTGAGGAAATATTGCATGTGCATAAGTAATATATATAAAAAAATGATGCGTTTGTTGTATGAAGTTAAATTAACTTGAGATTGAGAGTTTTGTCTTTACCGTTAGTGCGAAGAATGGGCCAAACGTTCGCATTTATTCATTTAGATATATATATATATATATATATATATATATATATATATATATATATATATATATAATGGTAATAATCCAGGTAAAAAATATCCACAGGGTGGTAATCCAGAGAATTTTAACCGGGTTTATAAAAAGTGCTCAATATCGAAATAGAGCTTTATAAATGATAATTTTATTTACACAGACATGTACAAAATCTGCGACACTGGCATATCGATGTTATCGATCAACAGTTACTATAAACTGATATCTCATCAGGCAGAGTTAGAATCCGATCTTAACCTCAGATCATATTTGGAGAGAACCTAGATCGGATTCTAACTCTGCCTGATGAGATCTCAGTTTATAGTAACTGTTGATCGATAACATCGACATGCCAGTGTCGCAGATTTTGTACATGTCTGTGTAAGTAAAATTATCATATATATATATATATATATATATATATATATATATATATATATATATATATATATGATATCTAAATGAATTCCACACAGTCGAACTTTTCTTATGTGTACATTTGTGACAAAGGGAAGATTTCCCCGACATATCAAATGATTTCTATTTATCATCCGGACATCACACACAGCTAACACATACTTGCTGTTTATGTAAGATTGAAAAGAAAAATAAATAGATAGTTGTAAGTCCTCTCCTTCGATTGTTTATTTTTGTTCTTTCCAGCTTCTAATCAATCCAGCTCTCTGCATTGCCTTCAGCCTTCTTAATATATATATATATATATATATATATATATATATATATATATATATATATATATATATATATATATATATATATATATATATATATATTAAAGTGTTTTATACCTACAGACGACGTCGTTCCGAGTGTTCTACCCTCACCAGTGCAGGAGTGGTGGTTGCAATATATAATTAGAATGTGGATTCTCGCCGGCCGAAGAAAAAGATACCCGACTGCAAATCAGTGGCCATTTGTAAAAACCGGGTTCAATCCCTCCGACCGACGTGAATTAACATTCCTACACTGAAGATTGCGTAAGCATGAAGCATCGATGTCTGTAGGTAAAAAATAATTAATATTTACTTTTATATAAACAAATAAACACTGATACAGTCGATGCTAATTAATTCGTGTTTCGATGTTATTACATCTTATGAAGACTATGGAAAAACCAAAACTGAAGATCAACTTTGAAACTGTCACCAAAA
>OY744543.1:31888066-31913066 GCA_963556195.1 Sepiola atlantica
ATCTAAAGTGATACATAGTGGATGAGAAGAAGGAGACGAGTGCAACAAAAGGAAAGAGCGAATCAAACAGAGGCGTCACTATCCACTGAGCAACAAACCAAGATCAAAGGTGGGCACTACAAGACGCCGCACAGAGGTATTTTGTTACGTTCTGTACTGTGAAGGTGATAATTGAAAAATGTTCCAGTGTAACAATGGACTGAGCCGGAATAAGTATTTTCTTAAAGAAACTCAATTGAATTACATTTTTAATGCAAAGAAAGTGGTGCACGATTAAAAGAGAAGAACCCGCTAGTTAGAATCAAATATCGATGTGTCACATACATTGCTATTCAGGTCTATCTGGGAAAATCCGACCAAATTAATGTTATATATCATATATTAAAGATATTAACTATTAGAAGAATATTAAAAGATATTAGATATTAAGATATATTAAGTTAATTATATTAGACTATCAGAATACCCGCTATTCTGCCAGTTATAAATATAATTTGTTTTTAGGAATATGTTTTGTAAATAAACTAGAATACTCGTCTCGGGACGGGTAAAATCAATTCCCTGAACAAACAGTTTTGCAGCAAATCTTATGCCCCCTTACGGATATTAAAATAAAAATATAAATTCTGGGTCGGAATCTATCCATCTAACACTTATCATTGACCTTGAAGTAGTAGTTTTTAGCTCCTTACATCAAGTAGATTTATGCCTTGTCTTGAACGATTTCCATAAAAAAATAATGATATTAAACGTTATGTCTAGAATCCGTATTGCAATTTTTATCAAAATCCATTGCATGATTTTAATTCTAGAAAAAAAATATCTAAAATTTAAGCCTTAAGCTTCAGAGGTCTTAAGAAGAGATTGAAATTCAGTGAATCTTGCTTAATTTGTGTCAATCGACTATGGATCAAATCTGAAATATCTGAATTTTCAAATGGGGGTTGTGTCAATATTATGCCCCTAAAAACTTTTTAAATTTGAGGAATATTCTTTTTTATTGATGTCTAATATTAATTGTTCAAATTTCACAAAAATCGGAGGTATCTCCCAGTTCTTCCACCCACTATTGACCTCCTTCGCATTAAACTAAATTAAACTAAATATAGCCCACATTACAACCCCTTTCACACAGCAACTGTGTTCCAAAATTCATGATGATCGGTTGCTTAGTTTAGGAGTGAATCCTGTACATACAAATATATAAACATATATACATATTTAACTTGATATAAACGATAGATTCTATAACCCTAGATGGGATCTTAACAGGTACTATTACTCCGGATTAGAATGGACTTGTGAGTAATCGAAAGATAAGGGGTAACCCCCCCCCCCAAAAAAAAAAAATAAAAAGCTCCCAAATTCAACTAAGTTTCGAGTCTTGACTGAGATTTCCGAGCCAGCTTGAGTATTCTCGAGTTTGAAGACGATCCGAATAAAATGTTGCCATAATTCGACAGACGATACGAAATTAGAAAACAGTGAAAAAAATGCAAAAAGGCAGCCGATACTAAAAGCATTCTTTGAAAATTCTCGGCCTTTTGGCTAAGATCAAAGTGTAGTATCTGTTCCGATGGATACTGCACCCCATAGACTGGTATTGTCTTGGCCTTCGGGGCTTGATTTACGCCGTTCTATGGGTCTGTCCTGTGCAGTTCTAGGAGGTCCACCCTCCCAGGCTTTGCCTCCCCTCTTTGGGGAGGAGTAAGTTTATTGCTTACTGCCTGAGGTGCCCCTACCGGGGAATGCCGACGAGGCTGCCCAGGTAATTTTTAATGGCCAGAGTGCTCACCTTCTCGGGCGCTGGCTTTTCAAATCCCACTTTCCCGACCCGACCGTGGGTCACATCTTACCTTGTGGGAGCAAGATAAAACTGGCCTTGTGCCTAACCTCCTGAAGAGGAGGTAAATAATACTAAAGCATACGGATGCTAAACCAGGTTAGGGTTAGATTGGGGTTAAAAAGATTTTTTAAGCTCCCTCCCCGCAACATAAATAAAGTTTAAAAAACTTCATCATGGAGTTCTCTTTACTTTGACTTTCAAATCAGTCAAGAATACCTCCTCAACGATTATTTCGACAGAGAGTGAGCCGTTATGGCATCTTCTGGTCCTGTTCTGTCGGTCTGAGTTAAGGTGTTGTGTAGTTCTAAGAGGTTCACCCTCGCCCTTTGAATAGGGTTTAGTTTATTGCTAATTGCCTGAAGCGCTCCTACCGGGGAATGCCGACAGGGTTGCTCAGACATTTTTTGTAGCCAGGATGCTCTACCTCTTGGGCGCTGACTTTGTAACCCCCTACCTCCCGAACTTGTACCACATCTTCCCGAGGTGAAAGTGAGGTAAATAACCATATATTTTGGATCATTAAACACAATACCTATAGTCAACGATTAATTGTTTGTATACGTTAAGTTGAACACAAGTTGCTACGTTACCTATAGGTGGAAGCCCGATTTCAAAGTCAACGACGGGTGTCCATTAGAGCAATAATTCATCTCCTATAAGAAAAGGCCGATGGTTTTTACTTGCTTTCCACTCCACTGCAGCAAGATTTGGCACAAGGCCGGAAGATGGAGAGATCTCTGTTATCCCAGCGGGCACTCAGGATGGTGCAAAAATAGCCACAAATGAACTCGTCGGCATTTCTCGGTAGGGGCGTCTCAAGCTATCGGCAACAATAAACCACCATTCTCAAAAACAGGGGGTAATGCTTGGGATGGTGGATCTCCTAGGATCGAGCGGGCCATACCATACCGAAAAAAAAAAAAGGTGCATTGTCTGTTGGATCAAGGACGGATCCACGGCTAGTATGAAATTCCTGTTGCCGGAACAGACAGCGATAGCTTGCGAACAGATAAAAGTAATGAGAGTTTATTTGTTTTTCTTCTCCCAGGCGATATCAAGTCACTTCGTCGGGTCAATTGTATTTATTGATACAGGCGACGTGATGGCTTATTTTTTTTATATATACGAGACAGTTTGAGTTCACACACATTGTTACGTTTGTGTTTGTTGGCGTTTCAGCTATCGTCGCTGCTGATGTGTCCTTCTGGTCTATATTTATTTACAAGGTGACCGAGCTGCAGGTCGCAATTTTCGAAGGGTCACAAAATAAATAAATAAACAAACAAAAATAGCGCGCATTCTTCTTTTCCTCCTCACAGTAAGTAGAAATAGTTATCCAATTGACACTATTTCGTGGCTTTTATTTCATGAAGTAGAACATTCACAAGCGGAAAAATAAGTTAAGCCGAGGATTAAAAGAGACCGACTGTTTGTTTTTGTTTTTTTTGTTGTTTTTTTTTATAGTGGGGGGGGGGGGCACGTGAGGCGATGAATATTTTCCTTTTGATTCACGGACACAAATGAACCATAATACTCGACTTTTGCCTTTGAACTGTCATTCAACCGAGGCGTAAAATTGCGTTCAATTTTCGGTACTTGCAACGAATGGGCACCCAGAGGATTTTAGTACTTACGGAGTAAGTCCAAAGTCTTGACCGAGTCTGAAAACATACGATACGGATAAGAAGGCGCGGTTACATGTTTGCCCGAGTTAGGAAAAGGATACAAAATTAGAAAGCCGCGAAAAAATTGTAAAAAAGCAGCCGACACCAAAGCATACGGTGCTAAACCAGCTTAGATTAGGATTAAGGTTAGGGTTAGAGTAAAATTATTTTAGTTCCCCCCCCCCCAATAAATTAAGTTGAAAAGACTTCCTTAAAAAAAAACAAATAAATAAAGTTGATTAACTTCCTGATTTAAAGAAAATTATTAAATCTATTTTTAGCACGAGAGGGGGGGGGGTAATTGACCCTAACCTTAATCTTTTTTATTTGTAACAAAATTTTACAACAAAATAAAAAATAATAATAATTGCAAATTAGGCACAAGGCCACAATTGTTTTGGGGTTTGGGAGGGTGATAGTCATATCATATTTTGTCTGATTATTTTTTTTAACTTATTCCAAACTAGACTCAATCACCATAATATTGCATTGAATCTTCTTAAAATATTCTCAAATATTTTTTAATGAATTTTATTTACAAAAAAAAAAATGACATGAAAGTTGATGGGGAGTGGGACAATTGCAAACGCACAAAAAAAGAAAGAGAAATAAAGTACCAAATAAAATTAGATGAAGGGCTTAGGTTCAAAGTACCAAATAAAATTAGATGAAGGGCTTAGGTTCAGTAAGTCCCTCCCAACTCATTCTAAGTGTAGACCGACCACTGTTTTCAGGATTGTTTAAAAAAAAACAAAAAAAAAAAAAAAAAACAAGCACGTCGATCTCTAAATTGGAGTGGGAACTAGTGGGAGATAAAGAAAAATGGGGATGGAAAATAGGAAAAGATGGTGTTCTCTAAGATGATTTTGTAACACTTTAAGATAAGTAAAGCCGGGGATTAAAGAGACCGGCTGTTTTTTACGGTAGAGGGGCGCTTAAGCGATTAACTTTTTCCTTTTGGTTCACAAGCACAAATGAACCATAATACTTGATATTTTGCCTTTAAACTTTAATTCAGTCACGGCCTTAAAATCATATTCAAATTTCGAATTTATAACTAAACACACGCTGTTCTTTTTTTTTTCTTTCTTTTTTTAAATCTATATAATAATAATACGCAAAGGCAATTTCATGTTCGTGCGTACATTATCACCACTCACTTTTTTTTAAAGATTGGATCGCCCAATCGCCGAAGATTCAATGCAAAAAAATGATCAGATGACGCTATTGTGTTGAACGTGAAACTCGAACTAAAATACACTTTCTTTGCCTTTTGGATAAGATTAAAGTGTAGCATCTGTTTGGTCCAAAGATGTTCCAATAACATCGTAGGGGCTCTGTTCACACCAGCTGTCTATAGAATGGAAATAGTTCACAAACTCTTTCGAGAGTTTTTGAAACGAGATATATTTTGAAACTACATTAACCAGAGTACTTTGATGATAAGTATATTTCAGTTTGAACAAAGGTGGTACAATAATAGCGTGGGGTATGCGTTCGCGCCGTATGTCCATAGAATGGAAATATTTTTAAGCGCAGCAGCAATATACAACGAATGGGCTTAGATCAAAGTGTAGTATCTGTTCCGATGGATACTGCACCCCATAGACCGGTATTGTCTTGGCCTTTGGGGCTTGATTTACACCGGTCAATGGGTCTGTCCTGTGCAGTTCTGGGAGGTCCACCTTCCCAGGCTTTGCCTCCTCTCTTTGGAGAGGAGTAAGTTTATTGCTTACTGCCTGAGGTGCCCCTACCGAGGAATGCCGACGGGGCTGCCCAGGCAATTTTTAATGGCCAGAGTGCTCACAATCTCGGGCGCTGGCTTTTCAAACCCCTCTTTCCCGACCCGACCTTGGGTCACATCTTACTTGTGGGAGTTAGATAAAACTGGCCTTGTGCCTAACTCTTGGAGAGGAGTTAATAAACACAACGGATAAAAGATACAACTGTGACATTTACACAGGTCCAGCTAATCTAATTATAATAGATTTTAATGGCTGACTTGTTTACTATATCGTGACCCTGTAAAACTTGGAGCCGTTAAACTGACAAATAGAAAGCAATTTCTAAACTGAATTCAATGCTTAAGACAAAAGTGTCAAGTATTATGGTCCATTTGTGCTGGTAAAACAATAGAAAATATTTAATTCCTCATGATAGAAAACCGGGTCAGCGATATATAGATAATTTTTTAACGCAATCTAGCTTTGACCAGGTGGAGAGAAAAGAGAAACTTTCCGCTTAACTTCAGATTAAAAAAATAGGTATGCGGCACAAGCAACGCATAGGCGCCCTTTTTGCACAGCTGGAGTTTTCCCCACATTAAAAGCTGGCCTTGTGTCTAACTTAATCCTCTTGGGAAGGCAAGTAAATAGGGGCATCGCTGCATCCCCACCGACAGGGGTCGTTGTTAATATCCCGGGTCACTCAGTGCCCCGAAATGTAGAAATATTAAAATATCAGCCGCTGGCGGCGGTGAAATTGTGTGTATGTGGGGAGGGGGGTGTATATAATACCACGAGTGACTCGTATTCTTCTTTTTTTTTTTTCTTTCCTTTTGTTGAACTTTTCTTTCTCTCTTTTTTTGTCGTCATGAGAGAGAAACGGGTAGTCACTGAGATTTCGTTAGAAAGATGAGACGCCTTCTGCCCGACAATTCGAGTGTTATGTTTTTCGGAATGCAAGAAATAAAAATAAATACTATCCATTAGATAACATGTCTTGTTCACTTGTTTTACAGTGTGTTTAATTTCGAGCGGCTATGGTCCCCATCCCGAAGTCTAGATAATTAATTTTCTGCAATGAATGTATGACTGACGCCTTACTACGGTTGTTCTTTGCCCGTTCGACCAGGCAGCAGAGGGCGCGCTTTGAGGATCTAAAGACAACTGGGACTCAAAAAGCAATGGTCAACCGCTTCTCTAAATGGAGATGTGAATATCGTACGCCAGAATCTTGTGACGCCGTGCACGAACGATGAAATTCCACCCCGAAATATATCTGTCGGTGCAACCACACCAAGATACACGCCTCGCTGGCCACTACAGGATTAAATGGTACAATTTTCATTTGAACACGATTTATGGGGTATTTTGTAGAAGAGTCTCGGAACTAATAGAAAAATGATTTTTGCAAATAAAAAAATCTAATCATGCGCAGTGCGCGCACACATCGATGACCTATTTTTAAATTCCTATCTAGATACGTGTAAGGGTAAGGTGTGCAACATGTATAATAACCGCCACTGTGGAATGCATCGCGGTATGGTGGACAGCTTATCTGTGAGTTTTTTTTTCTGATAGGTCACCACTTATCAAGGCCCCGGGGCCACTCGAGGATAAGGGTTAAAAGATCGTCCGTTGGACGATGATCGCCACCATGAAGGGATTGGATAAATGAATTAAATGGACAGAAGATTACTTAAGAGAAATTGATAATACAAGGGGGCGGCTCAGCAAGTATTTGTTTGCATTAGACTTGAAGACGATCATGTTGTAGTTGGTGTGCAAGCAGACCCGATGTATCTTGTTCCACATATGGGATGTTTTAGGAAATAAACTTTGTTCATTGAAGTTCTGTTTTGGTGGATACAGAGAGAGATAGGTAAGTTCTTTGCTGTGGTTGTAGCTAGACGAGTTCTTGCAGTGGGGACTATGAATTGGAGCTCTGTCGAGCAGCTGCCATATACACAACAATACAGTAGAGAGACCTCAACAACATCTTTTTTGCGAAGTCGATTTTGTGCTCTGTCAAGACAAGAGTACAAACTCGACTTCGCAATCTCGTAAGGGGTGAAATATAAAAGGAAACGATATTTTATTTCAAATACTAAATGGCATCAATGAAAGTGTAGTATCTGTTCCGATGGATACTGCACCCCATAGACTGGTATTGTCTTGGCCTTCGGGACTTGATTTACGCCGGTCTATGGGATTGTCCTGTGCAGTTCTAGGAGGTGCACTCTCCCAGGCTTTGCCTCCCCTCTTTGGGGAGGAGTAAGTTTATTGCTTACTGCCTGAGGCGCCCCTACCGGGGAATGCCGACGGGGCTGCCCAGGCAATTTTTGATGGTCAGAGTGCTCACCTCTCGGGCGCTGGCTTTTCAACCCCCACTTTCCGACCCGACCTTGGGTCACATCTTACTTGTGGGAGTAGGATAAAACTGGCCTTGTGCCTAACTCCTGGAGAGGAGTAAATAATACTAAATGGCATCAATGTTCTTTGCCTTTTGGCTAAGATCAAAGTGTAGTATCTGTTCCGATGGATACTGCACCCCATAGACTGTTATTGTCTATGGGTTTGTCCTGTGCAGTTCTAGGAGGTCCACCATCCCAGGCTTTGCCTCCCCTCTTTGGAGAGGAGTAAGTTTATTGCTTACTGCCTGAGGCGCCCCTACCGGGAATGCCGACGGGGCTGCCCAGGCAATTTTTAAATGGTCAGAGTGCTCACCTCTCGAGCGCTGGCTTATCTAATCCCACTTTCTCGACCTTGTGTCACATCTTACCTTGTGGGAGGTAGATAAATAAAACTAAATGGCATCAATGTTCTTGGCCTTTTGGCTAAGATCAAAGTGTAGTATCTGTTCCGATGGATACTGCACCCCATAGACTGGTATTGTCCTTGCCTTCGGGGCTTGATTTACGCCGGTCTATGGGTCTGTCCTGTGCATTTCTAGGAGGTCCACCCTCCCAGGCTTCGCCTCCCCTCTTTGGGGAGGAGTAAGTTTGTTGCTTACTGCCGGAGGCGCCCCTACCGGGGAATGCCGACGGGGCTGCCCAGGCAATGTTTAAACCCCACTTTCCCGACCCGACCTTGGGTCACATCTTACTTGTGGGAGTAAGATAAAAACTGGCCTTGTGCCTAACTCCTGGAGAGGAGTAAATCAATACTCAATGACATCAATGTATTCATTCTATCCTTTTGAGTAAGTAATAAAATATTGGGTTTTTTTTATAGTTTTTTTGCTACAACTCACATTTCTTCTGGGTTTTTTTAGGGGGGGGGGGGGTATGGATATTGGTGAGGGAGGGAGGGGAAGGAAGGACTCTTCTGCAAAAGATCCGAAGATTAATGTCTGGGTATGACATCAAACGCCATCCGCTGGTGAGACCCCATTCTGATATTTATTTACTCCTTTGCTAGGAGTTAGGCACAAGGCCAGTTTTATCTTACTCCCACAAGTAAGATGTGACCCAAGCTCGGGTCGAGCAAGTGGGGTTAAAAGCCAGCGCTCGAGAGGTGAGCACTCTGGCCATTTAAAAATTGCCTGGGCAGCCCCGTCGGCATTCCCCGGTAGGGGCGCTACAGACAGTAAGCAATAAACTTACTCCTCCCCAAAGAGGGGAGGCGAAGCCTGGGAGGGTGGACCTCCTAGAACTGCACAGGACAAGCGTGCAGTATCCATCGGAACAGATACTACACTTTGATCTTTGGAGAGTAAGGAGCCACGCATTAGTCACGAGATCCACTCTGACCAGGAGCGGTAATACTTACCAGGGTTAAATAGAACCTGACGTGTGTATAACACGAAACCGCATCCGATTATCCTAATTTGGGATATTTTAGAAGTGTGAAGACCCCCCCCCCCCATTTAGTTGCAATTACTTTCACGTCTAATCTGGCCGGAAGTGGTAGTACCTGTCAGCTTCCCATCTATGACTGTTTATTCACAAAATATATACCTACAACAACTAATTGAATTCTTTTGCTAATAATGTAATATATTTTTCGAATAAGTTCCGTAATAGCGTAGAAGATTGTAAGATTGGATCAGATGAATTCAGAAATAATGGTAAAAAGGGATTAATTAAAAGGGAATTTTTTAGAACTATCGGATGAAATATTTAATATTTGTATTTTATATTAAAGTAAAGATGATTCGTGTGAATCAGCTTGGTGCGACTTTTTGACTCGCTTAATTCTGTTGTTGGCGTTGATTTCTACGTGAAGGTTGCCAACACCAAAATATTAGAGTAGTGCTATAGAACCGACTGGATTCGAACTCGGCACAGACATTTCGTCAGTTCACGCCGTTATCCACTTCACCACCACCAATTCCTTACTCGGTAAATTGATATTATATTACTAGTGTAAATTTTCTGCGTAATGTTTTTTTTTTATGGTTGAATTGAGAATATCGTCAAAATGAAAAATCCCCAAAGAGGCATCACAAACAAATAACAAAAATGATATTTTGTAGAAGAGTCCTGCCACTAATAAAAAAAATTAGTTTTACACACCCCCCCCCCCCCCAAAAAAAATTAGCCCAGCCAGTCATGCGCACACACCGACGACCTACTTTTGTGGATCCTGTCTAGATCTGCGTCGGGTTAGGATTAGGTTTAAAGTTAGAGTTCGGATTTTCACGTTGAGATCAATAAAAAAAAAAAACATTTGTTGTCGTACAAAATGCAGAATAAACGCCACTGTAGAACGCGTCGCGGAATGGTAGACAACTATCTGTGTGAGTTTATGCGGAGGAAGAGATATAAGGAAAACGGTCATTTTATACAAATATTCAATGACGTGAAGAGATTATATCTTTTTGAAAGTTTGTTTTTCTTACTATTTTTTTTTTTTTTTAGTGGGAGAGTATTTTCGGGGATGGGGGGGTGTAATGTTCTTTAAAAAGACCCCCCTCTCTTTATCCAAAAAAAAACACAAAAAAAGCTAATCCACAAAATATACGTGCGGTTTCGGCATAAAATCAAACCCAAACAAGCAACCTACTACTATAATACGCGGGGCAACGCCAGATAACCCTGCTAGTTACATTGTATTCTATGATTGATTGATTTTTATTCTCACCCGGGCGTTTTATTTATTTTTTTGTTTTTTGTTTTGTTTTGTTTTGTCTTTTTGCCACGTCTGATCGGTTCTATAAATAGACCTGTTGGTAGTTATAAACGGATCGGACGTGATAAAAATAACTCCGGTATAAGAACATCTTTTGTGACTCGTCATTTAGGTCACGGGGACAGCGGTTGGTTGTTTGTCACAGCTGAAGTGACAACTGGACTGGTAGTGAAGGAGGTGACAATGGGGGACGGGGATGCAACGGAGAGGGGCGGGGAGCGTGTCGTTAGATATATGACACGCACACGCACACACACACACACACACACACACACACACATGTACATGCCGTTGCGTGTATATGTGTGTGAAGTAGAGTTTCACTAATTGTATCCAGTATTAGTCTATTTATCAATATATCTCTCTAGTATTAATTTACTCCTCTCCAGGAGTTAGGCACAAGGCCAGTTTTATCTTACTCCCACAAGTAAGATGTGACCTAAGGTCGGGTCGGGAAAGTGGGGTTTGAAAAACCAGCGCCCGAGAGGTGAGCACTCTGGCCATTAAAAATTGCCTGGGCAGCCTCGTCGGCATTTCCCGGTAGGGGCGCCTCAGGCAGTAAGCAATAAACTTACTCCTCCCCAAAGAGGGGAGGCGAAGCCTGGGAGGGTGGACCTCCTAGAACCGCACAGGACAGACCCATAGACCGGCGTAACTCAAGCCCCGAAGGCCAAGACAATACCAGTTGATGGGGTGTAGTATTCATCGGAACAGATACTACACTTTGATCTTAGCCAAAAGGCTATATCTCTCTAGTAGCAGGAACTCCAGCATTGCCTGGACAACTGTGTATTCCTGACCCCTAATCTTCTATAGAATATATCCTTTGAAGAATAACCCCGCTAAAATTAAATACTCACGCCACTCTTTAAAAAATAGACAAAAATTACATACTTCCTTGGCCTTTTGGCTTAGATCAAAGTGTAGTATCTGTTCCGATTGATACTGCACCCCATAGACTGGTATTGTCTTGGCCTTCGGGGCTTGATTTACGCCGTTCTATGGGTCTGTCCTGTGCAGTTCTAGGAGGTCCACCCTCCCAGGCTTTGCCTCCCCTCTTTGGGGAGGAGTAAGTTTATTGCTTACTGCCTGAGGCGTCCCTACCGGCGAATGCCGACGGGGATGCCCAGGCAATTTTTAAATGGCCAGAGTGCTCACCTCTCAGGCGCTGGCTTTTCAAACTCCACTTTCCCAACCCGACCTTGTGTCACATCTTACTTGTGGGAGTAAGATAAAACTGGCCTTGTGCCTAACTCCTGGAGAGGAGTAAATAAATACTCTGTAGAAGGTTAGACACAAGGCCGGGAGAGTTTTTGAAAAACCAGCGCACTGTGTGAAATGCATTCTGGCCTACAAAAAAAGATGGTAGAAGGTAAAGCCTGGGAGGATCGACCTCCTAGGGCTGAACAGAACCATAGCCACTGTTGGACTGATTGTCGAGCACTGGTACGAACAACACCTACCCAAGCTGTGCTAAGGTTGTAGTAAAAATAAATTACTTCCTCAAAAGGATGGACTCCATTTATGCCATTGTGTATTTTCATAAAAAGATCGCTTCCCTTACATTTCTGTTTCCACATAAAATCACACAGATAGCTGTCCACGATTCCACGATGCGTTCCACAGTGGCGTTTATTCTCCATTTTGTACAGCCTAGCCCTAACTCTAATCTAATCCTAACCCGATGTATGTCTAGACAGAACACACTAAAATATGTCACAGGCGTGTACGCGCATTGCCCATGACTGGCGAGACATTTTTCCATTAGTGGCGGGTCCTTTCTACAAAAGACTCTTGCTCCCAACCCTGACCCTTATATTAGTTTTTTTTATTTTTATTTTTGATTCTCATAATTTTAAATTCTTAATCTCTGCGTTAATAAAATTGTGTGCCCACTTCTTATGTGTGTGTGTGTGTGTGTGTGTGTGTGTGTGTGTGTGTGTGTGTGTGTGTGTGTGTGTGCTTATCGTATCTACGTGGCTTTCTTTTTTTTTTTTACTGCAAATCGATTATTTAAAAAAATCAAAAATGCAAAACGAACTTTTTCAAAATCCCGTTAAAAAATAATTTAATTACGAAATTAGATCTACAAAAATGCATTTCCGTTTCTTCATAAATTAGTAAGTCAGTTTAGTCTTTTGTTAGCGGTTGACCAAAAAGATGAATTACTTCATGACTCTTCGAGATTTGAAAGAAATTTCGAAGTATTTAAACTGTTGTAAGCCACTTGAAGCTCGCTACCCCTTATTCACAAAACCTTATGGTGTTAAACTGACAATTGACCTTCACCTTTCATTCCTGGCTAGTTTTTATTAAACTGCTCATTTCGACATAAAACCAATACACGACGAAGAGAGAAATGAGCCTAGACCACACAGTATATAAAATACAAGTGCAATAACTGTTTCATTCCACCTACGTTATCGTGACTTGATACTTAATCAACACCATATTCAGAGCGTTCTCGTCTGTTCTTTTTGCCTTTGGGCCCATTGATGTTTCTTCAGGGGCTGGTAGTGCTATTCCGTTCTTCTTTCTTTTGGCCAAGATCAAAGTGTAGTATCTGTTCCGATGGATACTACACCCTATAGACCGGTATCGTCTTGGCCTTCGGGTCTTGATTCCGCCGGTCTGTGGGTTTGTCCTGTGCAGTTCTAGGAGGCCCACCCTCCCAGGCTTTGCCTCCCCTCTTTGGGGAGGAGTAAGTTTATTGCTTACTGTGTGAGGCGCCCCTACCGGGGAATGCCGACGTAGCTGCCCAGGCAATTTTTAAAAAGCCAGAGTGCTCACCTCTCGAGCGCTGGCTTATCTAATCCCCTTTCCCGACCTTGTGTCACATCTTACCTTGTGGGAGGTAGATAAATAACATCAAAGTGTAGTATCTGTTCCAATGGATACTGCACCCCATAGACTGGTATTGTCTTGGCCTTCGGGGCTTGATTTACGCCGGTCTATGGGTCTGTCCTGTGCAGTTCTAGGAGGTCCACCCTCCCAGGCTTTGCCTCCCCTCTTTGGGGAGGAGTAAGTTTATTGCTTACTGTCTGAGGCGCCCCTACCAGGGAATGCCGACGGGGCTGCCCAGGCAATTTTTAATGACCAGAGTGCTCAACTTCTCGAGTGCTGGTTTTTCTAATCCCACTTTCTCGACCTTGTGTCACATCTTACCTTGTGGGAGGTAGATAAATAAAACTTCTTTCTTTCGGCCAAGATCAAAGTGTAGTATCTGTTCCGATGGATACTACACCCTATCGACCGGTATTGTCTTAGCCTTCGGGTCTTGATTCCGCCGGTAGGTGGGTTTGTCCTGTGCAGTTCTAGGAGGTCCACCCTCCCAGGCCTTGCCTTCCCTCTTTGGGTTGGAGTAAGTTTATTGCTTGCTGCCTGAGACGCCCTGACCTGGGAATGTCGACGGGGCTGCCCAGGCTATTTTTACTAGGCCAGAGTGCTCCTTCTTTAGGGGCGCTGGCTTGACTCTTCCCCCACTTTTCGACCTTGTGTCACATATTCCTGCGGCGGGAAGGAATTAAATACCTGGTTTGAGAAATGCCGACCGATCCGTTCTCAGCTATTTTTGTACCCTTTCAAGAATACCCCCTAACTTCCACACAGGGTGTAAATACAAGTTACCGGTGCTTGATATTTGATTTTATATTCGAAATGTTTTACTATCTATTCCCATCTACGTTCCTTGCCCAGAGGAACTCCGTCGATTTCTTCCTTCAGATATCGGCCTCGTATCTAATGCTTCGTCCCGGATCCGTATTAAATTACTGTTCCGATTTTATTTTCTGCCCGAAAGTAGGGCGCTTGGTGTAGTTTGATCAAACCTTTACAGCTAGCCGACAAGTCTGACTGTGACTAGCGCCGTTTTTTTATTTATTTATTTTTTTTTTGGGAGGGGGGTCATCGACTTGTTCAGATGCACCTGTTGATGTTTCTAGCTACTGCGTCCGGCTGCAAATAACGCGTCTCTTCCTACTGATGTCTCGGGTTATTTACCTCCCCGGTAGGTTACGCACACGGCCAGTTTTATCTTACTCTCACAAGGTAAGATGTGACCCAAGGTCGGGTCGGGAAAGTGGGATTTGAAAAGCCAGCGCCCGAGAAGGTGAGCACTCTGGCCATTAAAAATTGCCTGGGCAGCCCCGTCGGAATTCCCCGGTAGGGGCGCCTCAGGCAGTAAACAATAAACTTACTCCTCCCCAAAGAGGGGAGGCAAAGCATGGTAGGGTGGACCTCCTAGAACGGCACAGAACAAACCCACAGACCGGCGTTAATCAAGACCCGAAGGCCAAGACGATACCGGTCTATGGGGTGCAGTATCCATCGGAACAGATACTACACTTTGATCTTGGCCAAAAGGCCAGGTTCCACCCGTTGCTCTTGCTGATGTTCTGACGACTTCGATCGACTGTCGACTACCCGCCTCCCTCGCCTGTCGTTGGCCCGACCCGGTCATAAACCGAGTACAGCTACCGACGCTTCGCTTTCCTGGCCAGACACTGACATTTTATTCGTCCTTTTCAGGACAAACCACCGACTACAAGTTTGTTTCTACCGGTCTTATTATTCAGGACAACTTACTAACTACAATTTAGTGTGTGATCAGAATTTTCTTAAGCCAACTTCCTTTTCAGCCTGCCCAGCGGTCATCCAACTTTGGCGCTACGTACACACCTGACAAGCATCGATTGAAGAGAGCGACTCGACCTGCCTAGCTGTTCCCCCAACCTCAGTGACATCAACATTTTGACCAGCAACTTTGAAGAAGTAACCCGGCCAGGCACTCGACGCCTATGACCCCATGACGCCGACAGCTGATCCAATTTATTTACCTCAATGGTCCATATAACATTACTATGGGTTCAGTTTCCCTTAAAATCAAACCTTTAGTTTTCTGTTTTATTAATGAAAAATAAAATAAGCTATGGGGTTCACCAAAAGAAATTAAGAGGAAAAGAGATCTATGGGTAAAAAAATGGTTGAGCACCACCGAATTACTTGTACGTTTATGGCCTAAATAAACTCTATTCTATTTGTAACTGATACTCGTGTGTGTTGCTACCTTTCTTTATTTACTGCCATATTGTCTTGTGTTACAAAAGCGATTGGTGTGACTTGATTGGCCACGCCCCACAACAAAACAACTTTTAGCTAAGATCAGGGTGTGGTGTTTGTTCCGATGGATGCTGCACCCCGTGGACTGGTATTGTCTTGGCCTTCGGGGCTTGATTTACGCCGGTCTATGGGTCTGTCCTGTGCAGTTCTAGGAGGTCCACCCTCCCAGGCTTCACCTCCCCTCTTTGGGGAGGAGTAAGTTTATTGCTTATTGCCTGAGGCGCCCCTACCGGGGAATGCTGACGGGGCTGCCCAGGCAATTTTTAATGGCCAGGGTGCTCACCTCTCGAGCGCTGGCTTTTCAAACCCCACTTTTCCGACCCGACCTTGGGTCACATCTTACTTGTGGGAGTAAGATAAAACTGGCCTTGTGCCTAACTCCTTGAGAAGAGTAAATAAAAACAATCGCATGAATATTGTCGCCTTTAAAATTCTTAACGAGTCCTTATAATCCTAATAATTTAATAAATAGAGATTCAAACGACATTACTTGAAAATAAAAAGGGGGAGAAAGCTTGATACGGGTCAACAATTCAGAATTCAGTTTTTAAGCCGTCGGCGTCGGCTGCTGCTGCTGCTGCTGCTGTTTCTGCTTCGAATACTCAATATTACCTAATAAATTTTATTGTAGATGCTTGATTCATTTGTTCATAAAAAGAGACAGGCAGACAGAGAGAGGGGAGAGAGAGATAGAGTAGGGAGAGAGATAGAGAGGGGGAGAAAGAGGAGAGAGCTATTTTAAGTTTGCTGCAGTAGTTTTGTTTTCTTTTTCTTATCGATTAGTTTCGTTTCGTTGATATAAAGTGGTGACAAGCAATTAAATTGCGAATGGATAGCGAGCGGGCGAAGCCAGCTGGTAAAAGAAATATATTTAAGTGATCGATGAATGTGAATAAAAACAGAATTTATGAATTCTGGGATTTTTTTATTTTTTTTTACAAAAATATGTTTATCTTCATTTTACAAACAATTGAATTTTGTATCTACAAAAGTTGTCATCCTTGAATTATGAAAAAAAAAAAACTATCCTCCACTGTATAATAAAGACCAATGTGTATTTATTTGTACATTTTTATATAGATGAATATAATATAATATAAATAAATATAATATATCCGTCCCGAGTTAACGAGTAAAAAAATACGTGACTTTTTGTAGCCTTCAGAAGAAACTATTTCAAGTGCTGGGGGGGGGGGGGGGCGGCAGCGAGAAAGCAAATAGAAAGTTAGACAACCCCCGCCGTTTAAAATGAATTCGGCAAAAATCTCACACGCTAAATAAAAAGTCAACGATTGGTGCTTTTTTAAGGTGACTAAAAATCTATATATTAATACGATAGCGTCTGTGTTCGTGTGTCACGCTCCTAAAGAAATGCAAAAAATAAACAACAGATAAATCGGATGGAGAGACTTGGAATCGAAACCGTAACATCTAGCTGAATATCGGCGACTTTACCATTGACCTAACTAAATGGAGTTGTTAAATAGATCAAAATTTACTTAATTAAACTATTAACTGACCCTGCTCTGTCGCTTCAGCGTGGAAGGAGGAGGACATTGTGGAAGGCGGAAACGCTTACCAAATGGGCCGGTTTCAGGCTTACGATATTTATTTATTATTTATTTATTTTAATATTTAATATTTAAAATTTCTTCTTTTTCTTGTTTTTCTTCTTCTTCTTCTCTTTCTTCTTCTTCTTCTTCTTCTTCTTCTTCTTCTTATTATTATTATTATTATTTATATATTAATACGATAGAGTGTGTTATTTATTTTGTGTGTCACGATCTGACACTCCTATTTAAGATTTGCCCGTGAATACGGGGGGTGGGGTAGAGAGAGGGGAGGGAGGGTGCGAGTTAGAGGGGAGTCGCGACCGATGGTGACTTCTGAAGAGACAGCTTTTGCCCCGGCAACCGAGTAATATAAATAAATATATATACTTCCATCCCGTCTTGCAGAAATGATAATTGTTATACAAAAATTAAATTACTGATGTAATTCTATGATTTAATATGAATATTAGTGCGAACACTGGTGAACCATAATTTCATTTTTATTTTAGGTCATCAGAAATGATAATTGTTATACAAAAAATTAAATTACTGATGTAATTCTATGATTTTATATGAATATTAGTGCAGACACTGACGGAACATATTCTTTACTCGTCATTTTTTATGGTAGGTGTATACTAGTATATATATATATATATATATATATATATATATATATATATATATCGTGTATTTTTAATAGGCCATTACCAATAGTTTCACGCCCCGATCGATCGTCAGGCAGACTAAAACACGATCTAAAACGCGCTTTTTTAGTTGCTTTGTGTATCTTCGGTTTTGCGTAAGCATCCCGCAGAAGATTCACTTCTTATCATTGGAGTTTTTCGTATCTGTTTAATCTAAAATAAAAAATCTTTCTTTTTTTTATCGTAAGTTTTTATTTTTATTTTTTACGTCTATGTTTTTATATTAATATTAGCTGACTTTGCCGACTCGCTATTGTTTCGCAAATTGGAATTGAAATACTTGAAATATTAATTTAAGATAAAGCATTTCATTCATAACTTTGTTGTAAACACGAAACAGAATCTTTCTCATTTATTTATATAGATAAACATTAACATTTGCGCAATTTTGATAGAATTTTTTTATTTTTGAAATGTGACGGTAAAAATAGAACGAATCATTTAGGGAATAAGGACCCCGGAAATTGGAAAGACGAAAAGGGACTAAATTCGGTCTACATCAGTTGATCTTACAGGTTGACCTTGATAATTAAGCTGTGTTTTTGGATTTTCGTCAAAAGTTCGCTTTTTAATATAAGGAAAGATTTATTTTAATAAATATTAATCAAATATTTATTTTTAATGTAGGATGCGTTTTTTATTTACAAAACTTTTTAATAATCAAACGAAACATTGCAGAATTCTCTTTCTAAAATGTTTTCGTGTCACTATTTACTTGCCTCCCCACGAGGGCAAAATGCATAATAAAATAAAATCTTATAGAATGCGTCTTTTTATACAATACGTTTTAATAAACACAGAAATTCGATTTTTCGTGTTGTGTATTTTAAGAAAGGGGGTGGATATATTAAATATTTAGCTTTTCATGTAGGGTGCGTTATTTTTATTTACAAAACTTTTCAATGAATAAACGAAATATATACATTTTTTTTTTAATCGGTGGACTTGAGTAATCTTCTGTTTTGCCTCCCTATATGCAAATGTGTTAACTTAGCCACTAATATCGCATATACATAAAGAGTCTATAAAAAAGATGATACATCTTTTTTATGAAGTTGAATAAATTTGAAATAGAATGTTTTGACTTTACTGTTAGTGCGAGAAATGGCGCAAAAATTCACATTTATTCATTTAGATTAGTGCGAACACCGGTGGAGCTTAATTGTTTGTTTGTTTTTTTCGCTAATTTTGACGGATGCGTATATTAGTTGTATATATATTTCTTTATTTTCAGATGATGTGGAATAAATGAAAATGGCTTTCTTTTTGCATATCAAAATTAGTCCTCTACTGCCTGATAATTTACAGTGGAAGTGATGCATTATATTGGCAAAGGTGTAGTATAGTTGACAACGCAAAAGGGGTGGACAAAAACACATAAACAACAAATAACCTTTACCAAACGCAAGAAAATTCACTTTTCCATATACTTACATAGTTTTTCAGTTGTTTTTAACTTCTGTGTCTTGTTTTTCAGAGTTTGTACCGTAGCCTCGGAGGCTTGTAAAACAAAATCTACGACCATGTTAGGCAAAAGGCTTTGACATAGTGTAAATTATTTTTAAATAATGAAGAATTTTAAAACAGTTTCAGTACGTTAAAAATATACAGATCGATCGAAAATTAAATTTTACTGCGTTTGGTGGCAGCTATTAGTTGTATTTTTGTTTTATTTTCGATTTTTCAGTTCTAAAGCATACAGCACACCACAAATCAAGTAAATTACGGAAGCCATCTTCAATTTTATGATAACAAATTCTGAAATAAAAAAGACACTTACAAAAACGTTAACAACTGAAAAACTATGCAGGTCGATAGAAAATTAAATATTCTTGCGTTTGGTAAAAGTTAGTTGCTGTATATTTGTTATTTTCACCCTTTTTGCGTTATTAACTATAACACAATTTTGCCATTGCATTTATTATTACTTATTTTGCGCCGTTTTCTTCTTTTGCTCATTTTGCACTTTTTTTCTGATTTCGCTCCTTTTGCACCTTTGCTCCTTTTTTTTTTTACCTTTTTCCTCTTTTTACGCCGTTCGCACTTTTTTCTCCTCTTTCTCATTTTGCTCATTTTGCACTTTTTTTCTGATTTCGCTTCTTTTGCACCTTTGCTTCTTTTTTTACGTTTTTCCTCTTTTTGCACCGTTTGCACTTTTTCTCCTCTTTCTTATTTTGCTCATGTTGCTCTTTTATTCTGATTTCGCTCCTTTTGCACCTTTGCTTCTTTTTTTACGTTTTTCCTCTTTTTGCACCGTTCGCACTTTTTCTCCTCTTTCTTATTTTACTCATTTTGCACTTTTTTTCTGATTTCGCTCTTTTTGCACCTTTGCTTCTTTTTTTACCTTTTTCTTCTTTTTGCGCCGTCTGCACTTTTTCTCCTCTCTCTCATTTTGCTCATTGTGCACTTTTTTCTGATTTCGCTCCTTTTGCACCTTTGCTTCTTTTTTTACCTTTTTCCTCTTTTTGCACCGTTCGCACTTTTTCTCCTTTTTCTCATTTTGCTCATTTTGCACTTTTTTCCTGATTTCGCTCCTTTTGCACCTTTGCTTCTTTTTTTACCTTTTTCTTCTTTTTGCGCCGTCTGCACCTTTTCTCCTCTTTCTCATTTTGCTCATTTTGCACCGTTTTCTTTTAAAGTTAATTGAAATCGTCCGTTGAGTCACAACATTGCCGGGATTCTACTTCGTATCTCTTTCGTGTTACCAGATCTTCAATTCGAGTTGAAGGTCGCGAAAACTGTAAATAATTTTCATTTTTATCCTCTGTCCATTTAAAACTAAACGGAACTTCCATGAGAAAAGTTTCTGTCCACAATCTACCCGTCTATGGAACAGAATACCGCATGGCTGCTTCGCAGCTTGCTACAGCATGGTCGTTTTCAAGTCCAATGTGAAAAAATTATTGTTGAGCCGTCCTCTTAAATAATCAAATTTTCCCTAGTTTCAACTATCGTCTCCAATCCTCAATATGTCATCTCACCGTCCGCCTAACAACCTTATTACCCCTTATCCTCAAGTGGCCTTTATGCCTTGATAAACGATTACTCGTTAGTACAAAAAATATTTTCTTTTTAATACTGTATTCTGATTGGTTACTGTTTTCACAAGACACTAACCCAGGGATTCCCCACCGGACTTCGCATATACCCCCGGGAGCCACAGAAGCTTTAAGGACGTCTACGATTTTTTGAAAATCTAGTTTCTATTAATTATGTTTTGTACGTGTGTTATTAAAATGTTCAAGATTTGTAGTCTGATTTTATGTTAATAATATAAAGAAACTAAGAGAATACCCATACCAGGACAGGTATAATTAATTCCCCAGAGAGAACAGTTTTGCACCACTTTTATGCTTCCTTAAGAAAAGAAAATCACGCCATAATGGATCAAATTCAATGCAGATCTGCTATATTTGAATGATCAAATCGGAGGTTGTGCCCATATTATGCCCCTAAAAACATTCTAAAATACCCCAAAGAAACTGAAATTTGGAGAATATTTATTAATTTGTATAATACTTATTGTTAAAACTTCACAAAAATCGGAGGTATCTGAATTTTCACGAAGGGCTTTAGTCATCTTTTTGCTCCCCTTTGCATAAAAGTAAATTAAACTAAATATAGCCCACATTACATCTAGAAGCTGTGTTCCCAAATTTATAACGATCAGTTTATTAGTTTAGGAGTGAATACTTTATATACAAATATATAAACCTATAAACATACCTAACTGTCTAAAGATAGAAATTGATTCATTTTTTTTATTTTGTATTAACCTAGAAACAAATATTTGATTAAAAAAATGATATATGGGATCGATTAATGATAAAATAGCTCTCAGTTAGGAACCCCTGCATTAAACCGACACAACGGACTCCTGCTCTTCCAGGTCCCTTACAGTTGGAGAGCCACCTTTTCAACACATTTTGAAAAATATGCAAATTTACGTTAAAGGACGTCAAGAAAAGGCTTATTTACATTAAATTTGCATCTTGCTTCAACAAAATTTATGTATGAACCCATTCGGGGTTCGGAATTAATTACAACTCGGAATTAATTACAACTTGGACTTAATTTATCAATTTTATTTGTTATTCAACTAATAAATCTAATTTTATTTCTTTCATTTGCAAAATTATATTGTACGAATTAAAAAAAAAGAAGTTTTATTTCATTTTATCATCAAGAATTACGAGATTTCTCATTCCTAAGCGACATAAAATTACTTCCGGTTTGTAATTAATTCCGTCACTCAACCATTCGACTTTTAAAACAACATGTGTCGCCCGTGCGTTTGTCTGATCACGTGATCAAATGTGGTTGTTCCAATCGAAAACATTTAAAATACACTTTTTATCGAAAACTTAACAATGGTAAAAATTTATTCAGAACAATGTTTTCGGTGCTTGTACAGAGAAGCGTGCATATGAAAATCCGCTGAAAATCGCAGTTCCAACTAAATTAACCGGAAAACTCTTTGGTATAATTATGTATCAAGCAAAAATAGGTTTGTACACCAACAATTAGCAAAACCTATCGCATAGAATTGTAATAAAAAATAAAAACCGTTATATCTGCTCGGCCATCGATTCGAGCGAAAAACACGAAATTCAGGAGGAGGTGAACCAGTCTGTCATATTAACACGTAATAAATCAATGGTAGTAACCAGAATACGATGAAACTGATTTTTTTTTTTAAATAAAAATTCTACTCGATCATTTTTCCTAATTTTTGGTGACGATACTTATTTAAATCTGCTGCGTAAGTATATAATAATGTTTTTTTTGTGTGGTATTGATAATTTAATCCGCACGCTTCTCTGTAGAAGCACCATGTTTTCAATTACATATCTTAAACAACGTATTCGCACCTTCAAAAAAATACGAGCTTTATGCTGATTCCTATGTACTGTGATAACACAAAATACATGCCAAAATATTAAACCCTAGTTCTGGGATTGAGTTATGTTATCAAACAGACACACAGGCGATACAGGTGAGGAATACTAGTCTTCTCAACTCATTTCATTTTTTTTTACTTTATTTTCTTAGAAAGATGGCTTTTTAATGCTCTATCCCAATTGGTCAGTTAACGTTACAGCTCTCCTAACTGTATATGTCTCCAAGATGTGTCCAAGATGTGTTCAAGATGTGTTCAAGATGTGTCCAAGATGTGTTCAAGATGTGTCCAAGATGTGTTCAAGATGTGTCCAAGATGTGTCCAAGATGTGTCCAAGATGTGTCTCTTGTCACAAAACAACTTTCTATTTGTCTCATATCCAGCCTCATTCACAATTCTCATCAACCAACTTCTTTGCCACACACACGCACACACTTTAATAGCACAAAATGCATGCTAAATATACTTTAGTTCTGGGATTGAGTTTTGTTTTTAAAAAAATTAATTAATCGGAGTATTATTTCTTGCTTTGACAAAGTACAACATTGACTCCGCACTCAATTTCGGGGTTCTCGCTTCTCTTCCTTGTGGTCTTTTTTTTCACAGAAGAGACGTTGCTCTTGCAACAAAAAAATCCGCAAAAATCGAAAAGAGCTAAAATAATACGCCGTATACTTTTTTGCCCTTACACCGGTTGCAATGTGAATCGAAACTAATCGCAAGCCTTTGGCAGCCATTACAGAGCTTAACAGTTTTTCAATCCTGCGGTTTTTTTCAAATATATTTTTTTAATTTCTACTTTTCGTTACTGTTGAACAACATAAGGAAACAGCATGTTGCTCCGACTGCTTCTACAAGGATTTACAATTCAACCTCACATTCTGGTGATTATGTCCCGATAAAACACCAGTTTCTCATCAGCTACTTAACCAGTTATGGGGTAGACATTTTTGTAACCCCTTCCTTCCCTATTAGGTTCTTGAAGGTTAGCCTGTTTAAAGTCCAGGGTAATTTGGAGGCCTCTTTCAGGCTTGGTTTGTTTTGAAGTGATTTTACCTTCCTCTTCCTTTGTATTATTATTATTAGCTTCTTACACCAAGTAGCATCATGCCATATATGGAGCGACTTCTAAAAAATTCCGCTCGTGGTGTTTTTAATCCTCTAACTGACAATCTTTTAACCTTAGTTTAATCCTCGAGTGGCCTCCGGACCTTGATAAGCGGTGACACATTAGTAAATAATTTTAAAAAACAGCAAAAGAAAACATTGCCATGCATTAATGCGTTCATTGTTGACCCATAAAATTGAAATCGTTTTTAGATTGTTCGTTAATTAAACACCAGATTTTTGTTCACACGAATAAATCAGTTTATTTCTGTACTTTGGCATTTAAACATGGACAACTTTTGAACTAAGAAATATTGTTGATGTCATCTATTTTTGGTCCCCCGATTTATAAAATCGGGGGACTTATGTTTTGAGGCATGTCCGTCCGTCCGTCAGGATTTTTCTCTGCAACCATCCATTGAATTTCTCTGAAATTTTGCATGAAGTTGTAACTTTGGTCAGGTTAGAAAGTGACATTCTCCGATTTTTGTAAAAAAATCTGGTTAGCCCCCAGGGGGTCAAAAGTCCCCAAAATGGCAAAAAATTACCCTTTTCTCCCATAACGTTTGATTCATCCATTCAATTTTTCTGAAACCTGGCCAAAATGTAGAGGCAATTGTTTTGGATATAAAATGAGCATCCTTGACCTCAGAAAAATTCTGGTTCGCGCCCCCAGGGGGTCAAAGGGAGGGGGGGTAAAAACTGCCCCAAATTGCCCAAATTTATTGCATTTTACACTCGCCACATCGAGTCACATACAGAGGGGGACCACACACGCGTGGCTTGTTTTAATTACTTTTGTCCCCCCCCCCCCAAACAAGGCAGATTGACACTGAATCCCAAGGGGCTACTGTGATAGGTGGCAGCCTAATATGGGAGCAACTTGGGTGGTAAGTTGGGGAGCAAGATGTTTTTTCACGTTACATTTAAATTTCTGTATGTTGATATGGTCGGGGAAATAGAGAACAGGTAGGGACTTCCAAAGGAAAGCGATCCGAAGAAAGAAGCCATTAGAATACAAGATATTCAGGTATCTAAGGAACTTTTAAAGTTAAGGGGTGTGATTTTTTGCTAGTCGGATTTGTGGTATTTACTGAAGAGATACAAGTGTAGTAAGTTCATAGGAGCACATTTCGTGGAAGTACTTGTAAAACAAGCACAGGGACGCCAAACTGTGGCGATGCGACAGGGAGCTTGGCAGACAGTGTGGGTCCTATTAGGTTAAAGGTTCATTTTTGTACTCAAGAGGGA
>OY744543.1:31918066-31995566 GCA_963556195.1 Sepiola atlantica
ATCTTTCCTGATTATGTTTTTTTAAATTATATGACTTGGATGGGTTGTATAGATTTAACAAAAAAGTATGTTTTTGGGTTGATATATTTGATGTTATATATTTTTATGTATTTTTGTATATATTTTTATATATTTTCAAAGTGTAATTTTATTACCTGTAGTAATATCACTGCGGTCATGATCCTTTGAGGAGAAGAATTATCTTTGAAAACTCATGAGCTAATGGCGTTAAGATACTTTGCTTGAACTTTGAATTCTAATAAAATTTGATTGGCACCGTATTTTATTATTTCATTTTAAATTATATATATATATATATATATATATATATATATATATATATATATATATAAGGTGAGTCAATGAAAAATAGTTAGACCTGTAAATGGAAACAGATCAATATCTTCAGTTGTTCAGAACAACGAGCATTTAGTAAATAAAAATATTTCTTCTTCTTCTCTTTCAATTGCATTCCTTAAGCACGGCTTTTCAAAGATCAAAATCTTATCATCAGAGGAAGTAGTGATTGATAAGTTGACAGATAAGAACAGTTAATATTAAAAATTTGGAAAAAGTTTTTTTTAAAAAGTTATTTTTAAAAAGTTTTTAAAAGTTCAAACGGGTGTGTAAATGAAAGTCACCAAACACAGAGATCCAAGTTGTATAGGGTTCAAATGTAATTGGTAAATCCAGAAGAATCTGCAAGAAAATCCAACGGCGAAGATTCCACCCAAGTCCTTTGTCCTTAGAGGGGGTATCAGACAAAATTAGCCATATTAAGAAAACGCATTTCTTCCTGTTTTCAAGTAAACAGATCCAAAGGCAAAAAGCAGCGAACCAAACCTCAATGAAAATTGGAAATCCGAAATGTTGTAAAGTGTGAAACTTACTTGGAATTGTGGGATATGTAGGGAGGGTAAGGGCGAGAAAAAAGTGGAAATAGCAAAGGAGGTAGGGGGTTAGGAGCTGAAAAGACAGAAGAAAAAAAATGGGAAAAGACAAAAAACAAAAAACAAAAAGGAAAAGAAAAAAACAGAAGAAAAGGAGAGAAAAAAAGAAAAGAGTAAGGAAAAAAGCAAGAGAGAATGAGGAGGGGGCGCGCCAATCCTATGAGTGGGGAAAGGGGTTAATGATGTTTAGGCAAAAGAAGGAAGAAAAAATAAAATCTAGGGTGGTCAAAATTAGGAATTTTATAGCTTTTGGTCAGTGCTTTTGAGCTACTTATTAATCTATATCATTTGAAAAGAATTTGCTGAAATCTGCAATTTATTCGATATTCTCTCCTAACACAGAATTGTTCTTTTAAGATCTAAGATATGTCAATATAATGTTACCATTCTTTGAACAATGATAAATTTGTAAATATACTGATGAAGAAAATCATTTACATATGCATATTTACTTACGTGTAATTTTACTAATAAAAATTTATTTAGAAACGTGCGTATATGGAAAGTGATATGGTTGAGTATTTATTCCCGGGGTATGTTTCAGATATTTAAGATCGTATGTTTTAACATATAAAAGCTCTGATTGATATGAACTATTGATCATGGAGATTAATTTTAACTGTGGCTTTTGACTATATTCTGGAGACTTGAAAATAAACGTTTTCGATCTTTTGTAAGAACGTATTGGAATTAATTTCAGTCAGGATAATTCTTGAATTATTTTAGTTCAGTAACTTAAACATTCTCTCTCTCTCTCTCTCTCTATATATATATATATATATATATATATATATATATATATATATATATATAATGTAGTTTATGTAATTATTTTTATTGGTGATTGTAGCGTTCGTTGTTATTTTGCTTACTATTATTTCGATTGTCTCACTTTCTTAAGTGATTAAGATGCAGAAAATTGCATATATATATATATATATATATATATATATATATATATATATATATATATATATATATGTATATTATAAAATTGAAAATAGAAGCCTTTACCAATGCAAGATTAATAAATTATTATTTACTTTAATCTTATTAATTTCGGAATAATATTCTATCATCAGAGTTGACCAGTATTGTGTCATTTTTTTTCATAAAAGAACACAAAAACAAAACCAAAAACGAAAAATAAACAGACTTTTGTTATTTCGATAAAATGTCATTTTTATGGTGTATCCACGCCGATGTCGTTGGCCGTTATGAATTCTAATTCTGGTTGCAAAACGAAGAAAGCATTAGCATGCTAGAAGTTTAGGAAAATTGGTCGTTTATTTCAAAGCATTGGTGGGTCAGTATTATAAAATTGAAAATAGAATCTTTCATCAATGCAAGATTAATTTATTATTTTTTACTTTAATCTTATTAATTTCGGAAGAATATTCCATCATACATATATATATATATATATATATATATATATATATATATATATATATATATATATATATATATATATATATATATATATATATATATATATATATATATACACACACACAATGTATCGTTTGTTAAGTTGGAGCGCCGATTCTGGACAAACAAAGAAATATCACCTAAAAAATGCTTGTTTATTTGTAGAATACTAGTTGTGAGATGGCAAATGCATATTAGTGATGTGGAGGTGCTTCAGCAGAATGGTTGTTGCAGCATTAAGAACGTGTTAACACAAATGTCGCTTAAGGTTATGCGAATATGTATATAAGGCAAGTGAGGATCGTATCCCAAAGCAGTTTGTTATGGAGAAATTTATAAAGGAAAGAAGACATTCTATAAACCGAAAGCGAAATATAAGGTCTCTCTTAGGAAAATGTGGGAATTATACAGTAACTGGGAACAGGGTGCGCTAAATATAGCAACATGGAGACAGGACATCAGTACTAATATGAAAGAAAACGCTTTGAACATGAGAACAGTAAAGAAAGGGGGCTCATAAATGCCGAATAAAATTGTTAGGATAACAACATTGTTAGGATAAACGCCATTTTGAAAAATACGAAACTATTACTATAAAACGTGTTGCATATCAACGTTCAACGCCATGAAATCCAGTTTTACAAAATATGATACCAGGATAATTTATTTTTGCTTTCCATTAAAATCTGCTTTTAGTCGAAGTCTAGATTTAATATATTTTATCTTTTTATCGTTTCACTTTAAACGGATTAGATTTATCGCGTTTTGCATTCGAACTCTTCATATATATATATATATATATATATATATATATATATATATATATATATATATATATATATAGCTGAGATTAATTCATATACGCTCTTAAAAAAAACATTATCAAGTATATATGTTATAAGTCAAAATTAAGCTCAATAGTCAATAGTTTATATTAATCAGAGCTTAAAAATATACACTATTAATAGTTTATATTAATCAGAGCTTAAAAATATACACTATTAACAGTTTATATTTCACAACTTTGAAGCAAATTAATTATGATTTTAAATATTGGAACCATGTTCCAGGGATAAATATTAGGCAGCACATCGTTGTCAATACATATTCGATTACAGACGACAGACGTTTCACTTTTCTTTATTCTTTTAATCGTTTCGTCGATCTGCGAGATTGTTTCCGGGTCTCTGGTGTTACTTTGTGAAGTATGGATTTTCGTCCATATCGATCGTGTTCGATCTCTGCGATCGTCTTAAGGATTTTTTCTTGGCTATATTGTTGTGTTGCTATTTGAGTTTTTTTTTATTACTTTGATCTGTAGTTTTTATGCGATTTTCTTAAGGCATAATTGAATCTGTTATTTATGTATATATTTGTATATATTTTTTTTAATCACTTTGTTGGTTTTTGTTAGTTTTTTTATGGAAAATATAAGGTGACATTTGATCTGTTATTTATTTATTCATAATCCACAAATTAACACCGTAGACACGAAAACTAACTCGCAGAGTCGAGAAACCGATTAAGAAAATAAAGAAAAGAAAAAATTCCGTCGTTTTTAATCAAACACGTATTGATATATATATATATATATATATATATATATATATATATAATCAGCCACAGAAGACTGTTTCGCTGTATCAGAGCGATCAAGTGCGGTTAGACTAGCACCTCTCCCTCGCCAGTGATCGAATCTTCAACCATCGATCTCATAGTCGTCGGCTCTATCCATTAGGCCAAACTGGAGAAACGCTCGTAAATGGTATCTACACTGTCTATTAATATAAATATTAATCGGCGCTTCCACCATGCTCAATTTGTTTATTTACAAAGAGATTTGTATTGCGCTAAGATGCAGCAGAAGACATCATCCAATGAAAGTTCCCAACCCGGAAAGAGGGTGGGGCTTATATAGTTATCCACAGACCGACAGTTTCGCTGTATCACGGCTCTTCAGCAAGTAAACCATAGTATTTTAAATTCCAATGACCGAGTCTTTATTCATTATTTTACTTGTCGAATTTATTTTAAAATTTAGCAAGTAAAAAATATGAATAAAGACTTGGTCATTGGAATTAAAAATAGCATTGTTTACTTATATATGCTCTGTTGTTAAATGTTAACATTCATCGAGCTTTAACATTGAACAGTTCTGGTAAACTTGTAAAAAATATATATGCACAAATATATATATATATATATATATATATATATATATATATATATATAAATATATATATATATATAGTAATCCCAGATAAAAATCCAAAGAATTTCAACCGAGCATATATAGAGTGTTCAATATCAAATAGAGCTTTTATATATATGATTCTTTAATACATACATGTACAAAATCTGCGACACTAGCATGTCGATGTCATCGATCAACAGCTGCTAAAAGCTGAGATCTCATCAGGATAATAAAAATCTGATCCTTTCCTCCTTAGGACATATATATATATATATATATATATATATATATATATATATATATATATATATATATATATATATATATATATATATGATAATTATGGAAACGATCTCGGATATATACATCAAAACACAAGTATAGACTTTTATATGCATACATATATATGTGTGTGTGTGTGTTACTCTTGTGTGTCTGCGCATATTTATCTGTAAGTTGCGTCACGATATTAATGGCGTCATCACTTGACTGAACATGAAAAGTCTAAAGTCTTTTGGGGCGGCAAGGCTCTCTGGCCGCCATCTTGGTCCTTTTATTTCTATCGTTCGCCACTGGACGACAGAAACTGCCGTAAGCACTTGTGTCGTCTTATCGAGCCAAACGGCGACGCGTGCTCGCATACCGGACGATCAAACTAGCAACGTAATATGAAAGATGCCTTTCCTATCACATCGGTCTCCAATTACCGCCATAAGATAGGGGACACTTCACCAACTCTACTAACTGCCCCAAAGAGTACACAGTTCGGGGGGCTATTTTTTGTTTTATACCTTTGACCGACATTTACAATAATGTAGCCATGTGTCAGAGTTACGCGACTGGTGACAATCCAGGGGGATTCGGCATCAGGATCCGTCGTCCTCTGGTCGTCCCTGTCTCTGCGTTAGGATCGGACCGCAAATCAATGGAGTTGATCCTGTGGCACAATCTTTGTGAGCTCTATGCAGAAGTCCAACCCACTTAACAACAACAAATCAACGAATAATTTTGTAAAAATATCAACTTCTGATGGATTAAGAATCTTAATACAGAAATTATATTTCAGCCAATCGAAAGCTCATAAAATATACACTTTTACACCAGTAAAAAAAATAGACGTTGGAATATTGGCGCCACGAGCTTGGAGCTATCTCATTAATATTTAAGTCAATCCTAAGAAATAATCTCCCCAGCCAGTCCAAGATCTTCCACTGTGCGAACCCTGTCCAGTTACTGCTAATCTCGCCCTGTGCTTAACTAGCCACCCCTTATACAAAGGCGCTTCTTCTTTTAAGGGTCAGCTCAAGATTGTTTATTATCAGTAACTGTATATTTGCCTATTCCTCAAAATTCGTTGTCTGTCGTCAATAAATTTATTTTTGATGTTACCTTTCCCTCAAGAGCTGCCTTGTCTTCATATCGCTGGTTGACATTGTCTTCCACAGCTTTCAAAGTTACATGGCTGTTTAGTCTCTTTAGTTTGTAAAAGCGAGTTTTCAACATAGTGATTGGTCGAAAGCGGATCCAGGTGTCCATCTGTCGAGGGAGGGTGGTCAAATTTGTGTATTTTCTTATGAAGTCATAGTCTCCATAAAACTTCGTCGCTCCACTGCCATTGGAAATTTTCTTCTAATACGAAATGAAAAAAAAATGTCAGGCTGGCTACCATCGCTTAATAAGATTATACGCTTTAGCGACTAGGAAATAATATAAACATTTTATTGTTGTTGCTGTTGTTGCTGTTGTTGTTGTTGTTGTTGTCCTTCTTCTTCTTCTTCTTCTTCTTCTTCTTATTATTATTATTATTATTATTATTATTGTTGTTGTTGCTGTTGTTGGTGTTGTTGCTGCTTCTAGTGCTGCTGTTGTTTACTCACTAGTAATTCTCATACGAGTCATTATCAGTGATTGGTCACTGACAATAACGAGTGATATTTCCTGGAGTCTGAGTGACAATAAGTTTCCCACAATTTCCAGTAATCTCCGTTTTTTATTTCGATAACCGCTGTAAATCATTTTGCGTTATCGCAACAGTCGTTTACTATTGATTTATCGTTGGCAACGATCGCTGTAATTTTAGTGGCAATAATTGCCCTCTTCATCCCTTATTTTGGGTAATTCCGTTGTTCTGAGTTTTCCATTGTCAACATTCACCAGACAAACAGACAGACAAACAGACAGATAGACATACATACATACAGATAGACATACATACATACATACATACATACATACATACATACATACAGACAGACAGACAGACAGACACCACAAATGCTTTATAATATTGGATAAAAATAACATATCAAATTATAGTATTATAAAGCCAAATATTAAAAGAAACGTGTTTAAATTTAAACATGCGTTCATTCAAATTGTACAAAGACGAATAGCATTTCTACTATCGAAAAACAAATTATACAGGAAAAAAATTATACAAGTTCATCAATGCATATCAGGTCAACAATAAATAAAAGCAAAAGGTTCAACATTTGACAAGATATGATGCAAATTTAAAAAGTTCATGGAAATCTTTTTCACCGCCAAATTTAATGTTCACCTGGCTTGGCAGGCCAAGAGCAGGCTCAAGTCGTTCCCTCGAATAGTGGCGAAGGAGGATTGCGCTTTTAGAGCCAAGGTAATTCACTGTGGTACCCCGTGTGGCGTGTCATTAATATAATAAGGCTGTTGAGGAAATCACGCTTTGTGAGGTCAATCGCTCCACTCGTCTCACGGCGATCCGTTGGAATACAAATCAGTGGAGAAGACCAGTGTGAATTGGACTTTTTTACTTAGAAATTCTAAATTAGAATATTCAATTTTTAAGATATTAAATTTTTAAAAATGAATACAAAAAAGTAAAATTCTACTCCCCAATTTTCGTGTATAAATCCTTTATACACTCATGTTATTGTCGTCGTTAGGAACCCAGATTGTTAGTCGTCTGTGGAATACAATCACTCGGACGCCGATATTTTTTAAAAGGTTTATTTAAAATGACAGTCACAGAAAACATCACAGATACAACTTTGTATACGCACGATAGATAGATAGATAGATAGATAGATAGATAGATAGATAGATAGATAGATAGATAGATAGATAGATAGATAGATAGATAGATAGCCCGTCTTGCTGCACCTGACCACCTTTCGCTTTATGTCCCCTATTTTGTGGACAACACGCAAACGCGTCTTCCTCGTTGAAATTTACCCAACTAAGAGAGAGAGAGAGAGAGAGAGAGAGAGAGAAAGAGAGAGAGAAAAAGAGAGCGAGAGAGGGGGAGAGAAAGAGAAGGAGAAAGAGAAAGTGCTTCGCCTGGAACTCACGTGGATTCGCAACTTCCGCCTGGTGTCACTCTCTGACCCTTGACCTTTAAACTGTTCCACTCAAACACGGCCCCTATTATGTAACACTTTTACACTTCCCCATCCCCCCCCCCACACACTAACATCGTCTTGTGCGAGTCCATCTTCGTTCCCGAGTAATATAGACAGAACATTGCAATATTCGTCAAAGCTAATGTTCATCACACACACGGGTTCTTCAAACGGCTTCTGTGTCTCTTCAAAGTAAATATTATAATTTTAATTTTATTTACTTTCTACCTGCAACACATATGTAGAATGGTGTGTGGTATTCTTCGATCGCCACGGATCTTTTTTTGTTGTTGTTGACAGAAACAGCTGTCGGTCTGAAGTAGTTGGTGACGTCTAATTGCACTAGTATGTTGTGGTGATTACAGTAGCAGTCAATCAGATTTTGATATTTTCTTCTTTCGTTTTTCTCTTTGTGGTTTAAATAATAGAAGCAATAAAAAAGAACAACAAATAACGCCATTATTCGCCCTGAGATTTAACTTACTTCTTACAGAAAGTACGGCATAATCACGTTGACACAGCGGTTTTCGTTAAACGCCGAAGTTAAGCGACGTTGAGTCTGATCAGTACAAGGTGGGTGACCATTTGCGAATATCTGGCGCTGTATGTTGTAGGAAGACGGTACCTTCCTGCAAAAACTAATGTCGTCATCTCTTCTGACCGGGATATACATGCGACTGTTGACCGCTTGTGAATTTAATATACCCTAGAAACTCCCTCCTACTGAGGAAGTCGGCTCAACCCTCCAAGGGTGAATGCTGCACCAGGTATAGGTACAGATGCATCAAAATGAATTGCATAGTCCTCTTTCCAATCCCGGAAGGGAGGAGAAGGATTCGGAATCACTTTCATGTCTGGAACTTACTAGTTTTTCTGCCACGTACTTCTTCTAAACTTTTAACTTCCGATGGAATTTCACACACTCTACTTACACCTTACAGTAAAATTTCCGATTTAACCTTATTTTCACTCACTCACATATGCAGCATTGAAATTACTAGATCATGCAGTCTACCATGACACTAGCAAGCATCCTGAAGTTACCCGAGATTAAATAGGAATCCCCCGTACATCTGGTCTCAACTCTGTATTTCATATTAACATTTGTATTCAAATTTATTACTAATGGAGATTTGGTATCTGGCTGTATAATGTTGAAACTATACTATTACTTCTATTAATATTGTAGTATATGTTCTATTAATGTAGTAGTATATGTTCTGTTACCATGAGACCATCCTATCAGGCATTACCGCCTCCTTTGAGGTTTAGTGTAGTATCTGTTCTGTTGTCATGAGATCATTCTCCCACGCATTACCTCCTCATTTGGAGAGGCGTGTAGTGTAGTATATGGTTATTCGTTATGATACCATCTTCTCAGGCATTACCTACTTCTTTTTTTGAGGGGGTTAGTGTAATATCTGTTCTGTTGTCATTAGATCATTCCCCCATGCATTACATCCTCTTTTAAGGACAGTGTAGTATCTGTTCTGTTGCTATGAGACCATCCTCCCAGGCTACCTCCTTATTTGGGTTAGTGTAGTATCTGTTTAGTTGCCATGAGACCATCCTCCCAGGCATTCCCTCCTTCTTTGGCGAGGCGGGTAGCGTAGTATATGGTCGTTCGTCATGATACCGTCGTCCTAAAAATTACCTTCGTATTTTCTAGGGAGTAGTATAGTATCTGTTTTGTTGTCATGATACCATCCTCCTGGGCATTACTTCCTCTTTTGGGATAGTGTGGTATCTGTTCTCTTCTCATGAGATTATCCTCCGAAGTATTGCCTTGATGGTAGTGTAGTATATGTTCTGTTGCCATCAGATCAACCTCCCAGGCATTACTCCCTTCTTTGTAGAATGGTAGCGTACGTCAACAAGAAACTGTCACAATGGGTTGTTCATTAACAAACTGAACACTTAGATTATATATACCGGAGAGCGGTCAATGAGACGAAGTCATTTTACAGTGCTGTTGAAGAGGATGTCGCCATTAAGCGAAATGTTGTTGGCGTTTGTCTTTTATTTTGTTATATTATTGCAGAAGAATAAGACAGAAACTTCGGCTGCTACATAACCACTACGACCACTTTTACAACGAGACATCACTATAAAATGAACCAACTACTTACGTGTCAGCGAGACGAGCAGCCGTTTCTGTCCACAAAAAACAGAGGGTTAAGCTACGGTGATTGAAAGGATTTTCCCCTGCAATGTTATAAAAAACATCAATATAAAAAAAAACAACTGGTATCATTTTGATAATTCGGACTACTGTTAGGTGTTATTCTTACAACGTTTCGACCGATGTAACCTCTGACCTTCTTCGGGCGTGTGGTGTCAAACTCAGGAATCTATATGTCGAACTCGGGAATCTTTATGTCGAACTTTGGAATCTGTACGGAATTTCGAACGAAACACGTTATTTAATCTATGGGGGTAGCATGCTCTCTTTCCGTCTGCCATGACCGGGTAAAAGTCTTAAGAAGGTCGGAGGTTACATCGACCGAAACGTTGTGAGAATAACATCCAAAATGAGAATAGTAGTCTGAATAATCGAAAAAATGCAAGTTATCAATCCTCATCTAAAAAAATCCGAAACATAAAAAGCAACTAAATCGTTTGAAATACGTATTGTGTTTACGTATTGAATAACCGTTAAAAAGGTTGACGTGCCGTAAAATCACTACACCACAAAACATATTCCTGGGTTAGTCGTTTCTAAGTGATCAATTTGTTTATTTTCTAATTGAAATATCGTTTCAAATAATCTAGACGATATCAATGAAATTCAAATGGTTACCTATTGTCGGAGTCAGGAGATATTTGTCTTTTTTTTATTCTAAAGAGTAAATCGTGCATGACTTATACTTGTCATTTATTATTGTTATGCTGATCTAGCCTATTGCGTCGCTACACGGACTCTTCCCAACACAATTAATAGATATAATATGACCAATTCAGAAGTAGTCTCTGGCAACACATTACTTCTGTACTTTCTGTACATAAATACTCTTAGTCTTCTCGTCCTTACAGCCCCTTTAACACGGAAGAGATGTGGCTAGCCCCTCTCTATTGTATCGTTATGTTCATGATAAGTGTTTGACTGAGCCCCAATCCCTGGTAATATCCGTAAAACATTCACAGCAAGAACATGTCTAGCTACAACTACAGCAAATAACTTTTCTCTCTCTCTCTCTCTCTCTCTCTCTCTCGCTCTCTCTCGCGCTCTCTCTCTCTCTCTCTATCTATCTATCTATCTATCTCTTTCTATCTATCTATCTATCTATCTATCTATTTATCTCTATATATCTCTATCTCTACAGATCTCTCTCTATCTCTCTACCTGTCTCTATCTCTCTTTTTCTCTCTCTATCTATCTATCTATCTCTCTATCTATCTCTATATCTCTATCTCTATCTCTATCTATCTATCTCTCTATCTCTCTCTCTATCCCTCTCTCTATCTCTCTCTATATATCTCTAGCTCTCTCTATCTATCCCCCTCTCTCTCTCTCTCTCTCTCTCTCTCTCTCTCTCTCTCTCTCTCTCTCTCTCTCTCTCTCTCTCTGTTTACAAAAAAAACACGGAATTTCCATAAACAAAGTTTCTTTCCTAAAACATCCAATCTATGGAACAAGCTACCACGAGATTGCTTTTGAACCGACTACAGCATGGTCGTCTTCAATTCTAATCTAAACAAATACTTGTTGAGCCGTCCTCCTGGATAATTAATTCCTATTAAGTAATCTGCCCATCCCATCCATTGTTTTCGGTGCTCTCATGGTGGCGATCAGCGTCCAATTGACGATCTTTTTTATCCTTATCCTCGAGTGGTCTCTGGGTCTTGATAAGCGGTGACCCATTTGTAAAGAAAAAACCTCCTTGCTGTCTTATTTCTTTTACGCCCTTTAGGTCCACAAATATCTAATACCAGGAAAGTAGAAAGTGGACCTTGGGTTTACTTTCGTCGGCCTTGTAACTTTTGCTTTCCTTATTTTGCCTTTACGTCCTCACATTCCATGAGCGATGTTTCGGACAGAGGGGGACTTCTGTTTTCTGGGTCGGAAACTATATATCTAAACCATTATCGTTCGCTAGTTTTTGACCTTGAAGTATTATATATCTTTTTTTAGCTCCTTGCATGAATTGGCTTCATACCTTGTCTGGAGCGATTTCCATAAAAAATATAAAGAACCTCTTTGTTGCAATAGAATAGTTTTAACCCCGTTTGTGGACTTTCCCATGGATGACTGAACATTCATCTTTGCTACGGACCTTAGTAATCCCTCGCTAAGGTCTGTCTCTCCTATATTGTACTCTCTATGACAATTTATCTATCCTTCTTACATAATAATATCGCGTTGGCTATTTCTTGGTATTTATCTACCTCCCACAGTGGTAAGATGTGACAGGGTCGGGAAAGTGGGATTGATAAGCCAGCGCCCTAAAGAAAGAAGAGCGCTCAGGACGTCAAAAAATGCCTGGGCAGCCCCGTCGGCATTCCCAGGTAGGGGCGCCTCAGGCGATTAGCAATAAACTAACCCCTTCTCAAAGGGTGAGAAGGCAAAACCTGGGAGGGTGGACCTCCTAGAACTGCACAGGACAGTATCTCAGACCGGCGGAATCAAGATCCGAAAGCCAAGACGGTACCGGTCTACAGAGTGCTTGGCCTTTTGGCTAAGATCAAAGTGTAGTATCTGTTCCGATGGATACTGCACCCCATACTGGTATTGTCTTGTCCTTCGGGGCTTGACTTACGCCGGTCAATGGGTCTGTCCTGTGCAGTTCTAGGAGGTCCACCCTCCCAGGCTTTGCCTCCCCTCTTTGGGGAGGAGTAAGTTTATTGCTTACTGTCTGAGGCACCCTACCGGGGAATGCCGACGGGGCTGCCCAGGCAATTTTTAAATGGCCAGAGTGCTCACCTCTCGGGCGCTGGCTTTTCAAACCCCACTTTCCCGACCCGACCTTGGGTCACATCTTACTTGTGGGAGTAGGATAAAAACTGGCCTTGTGCCTAACTCCTGGAGAGGAGTAAATCAATACAGAGTGAGCATCGATCGGAACAGATACTGTACTCTGATCTTAGCTAAAAGGCCAGCGAGCAGTTTTTGTGTGTTGACTATTTCTTTTCTACATAAATTACCATCTTTTCGAAGAATACAAAAGTCTTAATACGAGAAGGGCTAATAGTGTTTTAAACCTAGATAGAATACTCGTGTGCGGACGGGTTCAGAACAATAGAACATATTTAGAACCTTTAATGGGTCTTTTATAGAAAAGCCCCGCCACTAATAGGAAATGAACGAGGAAAAAACTAGTCATGCGCAGTGCGCGCACATTCCATGACCTACTTTTGTGATTCCTCTCTAGACATGCGCCATATTAGGGTTAGGCTGTACAAACTGCAAAATAAACGCCACTGTGGAACGCATCGCAGAATGGTGGACAGTTATCTGTTTGAGTTTATGTGGAGGAAGAAATATAAGGGAACCGATCTTATTTAAATACTCAATGACATGAATGGTTTCCATCTTCTTGAGTAAATAATAAAACCTTTGTTTATCTATAAACCGCATTTTTTTGCGGGGATATTTTTGGGCCGGGGCTCTCCTACAAAAACAGGTAAGGTATTCCAACCAGTGGTCGACAGGGTCCTTACACGCAATACGACATTTTAATAAATACACTGCTTTTTATGTGAAAAAAGAGTAGGTATTCTAACGGTTCTATACTACAATTGAACCCTTTTTAACCATTTTTTTTTGTGGATGAATCAAGACATCCAGGCAACGTCGGTTCGGGTCAGCTAGTTTACCAATAAAGAATAGATACGATGTGATTTTAATGTACGGATTCTTGGAGAGCCGCCGGCAATAACGAATAGTTGCTTCTGGCGGGTTGTTACGGGCAATTTGTCTCTGTCATTTGCAAACTTGCCAAATTTGGCTGCCACTGAGTGCTGCAAACATCGATCTTCGACAATTGTACAACATGGTTTGTCTATTAAGTATCAATACTGGCGAGAAATGAAAAGAGAACCTGCCGAACCCATGCTTTTTTAATTCCTCTAAAGTGGGGAAAGTCTTAAGCAAGAATGAACGTTAATCTGCTGAAAACAAATTCGTGCTGGTAGTAAAGTGGATCACGACGCGTGCTGGCGACCTGGGTGTAGCAAGTTCGAATCTAGTCGGTTCCATTACAACACTTTTACTTATGCATGTTGAAATTCTACACGTGGGGAAACCAATGCCAAGAACAGAATCGTACCTGTTCGAAAAGTTTATCATGCTGATTCATTATTTTAACTATCGAATGGCATTGGCCCAATTAACGGAAGTAAATGTCAAAAAGTCCAATAAACTAAAATTTGACATGTGTGGGAATAGCGTAAGCAGAAGTAACATTTTACGTGACGATTACCAGGGGAATATTAGTCAGAAATGATTTAAAGTGATTGAGGGAAGATCTGTTTGAAATTGAAACAGCATAAATTAAGTAGAAAAAAAAATATATATAAAATATATACATGGTGTCGCTACTGTCTCTTTACAATTTAAGTTTTAAAAAAAATATTTTCTCTTCTTATGCGAGAGTCCTTCAGCAGTTGTCCTTCCATTAACAAAATATCGTAAATACAAAATCTTATTGTCCATAAAAAAAAGATGGTGCTTTGTTACATTAGAAACCACGTTCACTTTGACACCGTCGTTAGGGTTAGAGCCAGGGTTAAAGTGATGGTTAGGGTTAGCGTTAGAATAAGGGTTAGGGTTAGGGTTTAGGGTTAGAGTTAGGGTCATGGTCAAATTCAGCGTGGGTCCTAATGTAACAAAGTACCAAAAACTTCAATAAACACTGATTAAAATTAAAGAATCTACCCCAAATATCTTATCAGCTGTCTTCGTAATAAATTATTCTAATTGTAAAGAGATTTTATTGTTCTCGGCCTTTTGGCTAAGATCAAAGTGTAGTATCTTTTCCGATGGATACTGCACGCCTGTCCTGTGCAGTTCTAGGAGGTCCACCCTCCCAGGCTTTGCCCCCCTCTTTGGGGAGGAGTAAGTTTATTGCTTACTGTCTGAGGCGCCCCTACGGGGAATGCCGACGGGGCTGCCCAGGCAATTTTTAAATGGCCAGAGTGCTCACCTCTCGAGCGCTGGCTTTTAACCCCACTTGCTCGACCCGATCTTGGGTCACATCTTACTTGTAGGAGTAAGATAAAACTGGCCTTGTGCCTAACTCCGCGATGAGTAAATAAACACTTTGGCCTTTTGGCTAAGATCAAAGTGTAGTATCTGTTCCGATGGATACTATACCCCATAGACTGGTATTGTCTTGGCCTTCGGGGCTTGATTTACGCCGGTCTATGGGTCTGTCCTGTTCAGTTCTAGGAGGTCCACCCTCCCAGGCTTCGCCACCCCTCTTTGAGGAGGAGTAAGTTTATTGCTTACTGCCTGAGGCGCCCCTACCGGGGAATGCCGACGGGGCTGCCCGGGCACTGGCTTTTCAACCCCCACTTTCCGACCCGACCTTGGGTCACATCTTACTTGTGGGAGTAAGATAAAACTGGCCTTGTGCCTAACTCCTGGAGAGAGGTAAATAATACTCGTTGGCCTTTTGGCTAAGAACAAAGTGTAGTATCTGTTCCGATGGATACTGCACGCCTGCCATGTGCAGTTCTAGGAGATCCACCCTCCCAGGCTTTGCCTCCCCTCTTTAGGGAGGAGTAAGTTTATTGCTTACTGTCTGAGGCGCCCCTACCGGGGAATGCCGACGGGGCTGCCCAGGCAATTTTTAAATGGCCAGAGTGCTCACCTCTTGAGCGCTGGCTTTTCAAACCCCACTTTCTCGACCCGATCTTGGGTCACATCTTACTTGTGGGAGTAAGATAAAACTGGCCTTGTGCCTAACTCCTGGGGAGGAGTAAATAAAACTTGGCCTTTGGTCGAGATCAAAGTGTAGTATCTGTTCCGATGGATACTGCACCCTATAGACTGGTATTATCTTGGCCTCCGGGGCTTGATTTACGCCGGTCTATGGGATTGTCCTGTGCAGTTCTAGGAGGTTCACCCTCCCAGGCTTTGCCTCCCCTCTTTGGGGGGGAGTAAGTTAATTGCTTACTGCTTGAGGCGCCCCTACCGGGGAATGCCGACGGGGCTGCCCAGGCAATTTTTGATGGTCAGAGTGCTCACCTCTCGGGCGCTGGCTTTTCAACCCTCACTTTCCGACCCGAGCTTGGGTCACATCTTACTTGTGGGAGTAGGATAAAAACTGGCCTTGTGCCTAACTCCTGGAGAGGAGTAAATTACACTAACCTCTCGGGCGCTGGCTTTTCAACCACCACTTTCCGACCCGACCTTGGGTCACATCTTACTTGTGGGAGTAGGATAAAACTGGCCTTGTGCCTAACTCCTGGAGAGGAGTAAATAATACTAATAAAGAAGAGTTTGTTAATTATAGAAGCATTGTTTAAATTGAATAAAAATATGGATGCTTAGAAGCTTTTTACAATGCATGTTTTCATCAAAAATATATTTTTTTTAATGCAATGTAGACGGCTTCTAAGCTTCCATATTTTTTCAATTTAAACAATGCTTCTAGAATGAACAAACTCTTCTTTATTAAATTCATTAATTTTTTTTGTAAACCAGAAAAGGCGTTTTGCGTATTTGAATTTGCAAAGATTTCTGAAACACCCAAGACTAGACAATCCGGGCCTAGACAGTTTTTCTAGTGTATATATATATATATATATATATATATATATATATATATCTCAAAAATGTAATTGTCTGAGTGATGCTTGAAAAAACCGAACGGTTGAAATAAATTATTGCATTGACAATTATGTGATTTCGTGTTATTATATTTTATATATATATATATATATATATATATATATATATATATATATATATATATATATATATATAGAGAGAGAGAGAGAGAGAGAGAGAGAGAGAGAGAGAGAGAGAAAGAAAGAGAGAAGGAGAGAGTACGATGGTCCTCTGGGAAGATTGGTTGCGCAATATCACTCCTTGTTTTTGAACTTTAATAAAATCTGATTAATTTCTCATTGTATTATGTCATTCAATTAATATATATATATATATATATATATATATATATATATATATATATATATATATATATATATATATATGATAATTTTATTTACACAGACATGTACAAAATCTGCGACACTGGCATGTCGATGTTATCGATCAACAGTTACTATGAACTGAGATCTCATCAGGCGGAGTTAGAATCCGATCTTAACCTCAGATCATATTTATAAACCCGGTTAAAATTCTCTGGATTACCACCCTGTGGATATTTTTCACCTGGATTATTACCATTATTATTATTATTATATATATATATATATATATATATATATATATATATATATATATATATATATATATATATATATACATACGGTACCAAATTCTGGTATATATTATATATTAAATCGTTTTCAACGCCAATACCAAGTTATTTATTTTTCTTCCCACAGTGGTAAGATGTGACACAAGGTCGGAAAAGTGGGATTTGAAAAGCCAGCGCCCGAGAAGGTAGGCACTCTGGCCTACAAAAAATTACTCGGCAGGGGCGCCTCAGGCAGTAAGCGATAAACTTACTCCACCCCAAAGAGGGGAGGCAAAGCCTGGGAGGGTGGACTTACTAGAACTGTACAGGACAAACCTACAGACCGGCGGAATCAAGCCCCGAAGGCCAAGACGATACCGGTCTATATGGTGTAGTATCCATCGGAACAGATACTACACTTTGATCTTAGCCAAAAGGCAAACGCCAATACGAAGTTAAAGAATTTCCAACATTATTGATATTTATATTTTTTTATGATCGTTTATGTTTGAATTAATGTTCTGAAACATGACGTAAATCATAAATCTATGACGTCACGGCAAAGCTATAATTATTTGGTTATGTTAATGTTTTAAGATATATTCATAAGAAAATCTTAATAGCTCAGTTCGTAGAACATCAAACTAAAGATCTCAAGGTTTCGGTTTCGATTCCCAGTCATGATACCCGCTGTATTTGTTGAGAATGTATTACTTAGTATTAATGCTATATTTTCCATTTCTAAAAGAAGTAAGGATATTTCTTAGAAGAAATTGTGAGTGACGAACAGAATGACACACACACACACACAAAAAAAAAATGCCCCTTATATTATGAGTGGATATATTAAATGATAATAGAATCTGTTAATCTCTCTTTCGCTCACAACATACGCATTTTCGTTATTTTTCAGCCTGACTTCGCGATAGTAATCCAAAAGTAGGTATTTACCTCCTCCTCCCCCCCCCTGCGGAAGGTGTGACACAATGTCAGCAGATGGGGGATTGAAAAGCTAGCGCACAAGCGGTGAGCGCACTCTGACTGATAAAAATGCACGAGCAGCCTCGTCGGCATTCCCCGGTAGCAGACTGAAATAGGATCTATTTCTTCTCGTCCCCTGTGAGCAAATTGGTCATACGCTGACCAATCGGCTTGCAGGGCGTATTGATATCAACTGTTCCCTCATGGACTATTTTCTACCACCTGGTCAGTTGAAGAATTCAGCAGAGAGAGAAATCGGCCAGCAACGAAGAAACATCTCTCTCCTGCCTTTCCCCTGCATCGTTCCAGCAGCAGCCATCTCCACTGGGAATATATTTGCTGACGACCCGGCAGCCTCTTTTCTTCAATGGGGCACAGTTCTAACCCTCTGTTAAATAAACCCTTTTTTGTTGCCTGTTACTCGGTTGCTGTTCGTTCACTTCATTTCGTGCGATAAATGTAAGGAAGGGACCAACACCCCCCTTCTATTACAGGGGTGCCCCAGACGATTAGTAATAAACTAACCCCTTCTCAAAGAGAGAAGGTAAGGCCTGGGAGGATGAACCTCATGGAACTGCACAGAACCATACCGCAGCCCGACAGAAGCAAGGTCATCACATACTCAAAACGAACCCAAACTTTGTCGGACTGATTGTCGGGGACGTATCTTCAACTTGGTATGAAGAAAAATTACTTAGGCTGTGTCAGGTAAATACAAAAGTATTATGGATTTGTTTTAAGTATGTCGTGTATAGTGAATAACAAGACCCATTATCTACCAGATAAATAACATGTGCCATTCCATGGTTGCCCTTCCCTTAGAACCTACAGCTGGATCTGAACATACGTATTCATAACCTAATTCCGATCTCGGCCTTTTGGCTAAGATCAAAGTGTAGTATCTGTTCCGATGGATACTGCACCCAATAGACTGGTATGATCTTGGCCTTCGGGGCTTGATTTACGTCGGTCTATGTGTCTGTCCTGTGTAGTTCTAGGAGGCCCACCCTCCCAAGCATTGCCTCCCCTCTTTGGGGAGGAGTAAGTTTATTGCTTACTGCCTGAGGCGCCCTACCGGGGAATGCCGACGGGGCTTCCCAGGCAATTTTTAATGGCCAGAGTGCTCACCTTCTCGGGCGCTGGCTTTTCAAGCCCCACTTTCCGACCCGACCTTGGGTCACATCTTACCTTGTGGGAGTAAGATAAAAATGGCCTTGTGCCTAACCTCCTGAAGAGGAGGTAAATAATACCTTTATTTACTACATGGTGGGGAGGTTAGACACAAGGTTAGGTGAGGTTTTGAAAAGCCAGCGCACTAGAAATGCACTCTACATACAAAAATGCCTGAGCAGCTCGGCAGGGGCGTTTCGGGCGATTAGCGATAAACTAACTCCTTCTCAAATATAGAAGGTAAAGCCTGGGAGAGTCGACCTGCTAAGACTGAACAGAACTATGACTAAGCCCGACAGAAACACGGTTACTGTCGGACTGATTACCGAGGACGTATCCTCGACTGCTAAGAATAGTCAACATCTCCTCAATCCGTGCCAGGTGATTCAATAGCCGCGACGTGACTTGAACACGACACGCCGAATCCACATTCGGTGCCGGTAGCTAGTGCACCCCCGTTACTTCCGTGCATGCATGTGCACAGCATAGATTACGTACGTACAGCTGATCACCCTGTTAAGAACTGATCACGTGACAAGCATGCAACTCGGTTTAAGTGATGGCGTCGTTGTGGCTTGTCATTGTTGTTGTTGTCATTGACGACGAGTTGTATCGTAGCGAAGAGTCGGCACTGGCGGCGACGACGACGACAGCGGCGGCGACGACGAGAGACACCACACAAGAAAGAAAAGAAAGGAATAGACAAGAAAAGAAATAAAAGACTAAAAGGAAAGGAACAGACGTTGACAGATACTGTGAACATGGAAAGGCGAATGAGAGCGCGACAGAATAAATCACAAGTGTACAAATCAAGGTGAACGGCCGGCCAGAGTGAAGAAGAAAAAGAAGAAGAAGAAGAAGAAGAAGAAGAAGAAGAAGAAGAAGAAGAAGAAGAAGAAGAAGAAGAAGAGACAGTCGGCTATTATTATCAGCAACCACAATCGAAAAAGGATTTCATTTTATTATCTGAAGAAAGCTGTCAGCATTTTCTTGGATTCGAAAAGATTTCTGTTTCTTACCAATCACGTGGGTGTTCCGGGGTGGTTGTGTGGGAGGATGGATGAGGGGGAGAGAATGGCCGGGGGGTGGGGTAATGATGGCAGGTAAATCCTGCCTAATATTATTACAGTGGAGTAGTTAGTTATGAAGTGTCGGTTTGGGCGAGCAAGAAAAACAAATAATAAAATAAAAGAGAGCACAAAACATAAGAAGCGCCATTAACAAAACACGCGCATGCGCCTAGACACAAATACATCATACGGGCATATATATATATATATATAGTTCAGATCGATTCGACAAGGAATCAATTTCCAAAAGGAAAAATAAAGCTCAATATTTAACATTTTAAATATCCAATAGAGATATTAATAAATAGAGTATTAAATTCAAGCTTATATAATTCTATGATTTAATGACCATTGCGGAACAAAATGACTTTTACATATGTTTCCAGAGAAGTTAGAGGCAATCACAGGCAATCGATGCTGTTATAACCAACTATCCCTTCATAATAAAGACAACTCCAAGGGCAATTCAGAAGAGAGAGAAAAAGAGAAAAAAAAAACATCATTACAAAAATTGCAAATAGGTGAGCAGAAACTTCAAATCGTTAAATACAAAAAGGTCAAACGCAGAGGAAAATCTTTGGATTTGTCTTTTCTTTGAACTTTTGTAGGTGTTTGTGATAACAACATGGATTACGTATGATTGCCCCCGACTCCTCCAGAAACATACGTAAAAGTTATATTGTTCCTAAATCGTCATTAAATCATAAAATAGATGAATGTATTTTTGTACTAATGATTTACCGTTTATCAAGGCAGAACGCCACTGGAATATAAGAGTTAATGGGGTTGGCATGTGGGCGGTGAGACAAACATCTTGAGTGTTGAAGACGATCGCTAAGTTACATAACTTAGCAGAATTTGATTATCTGAGAGGATAGCTCAACAAGAATTTGTAAACATTGGACTTGAAAACGACCATCTTGTAGTCAGCTGGGAAGCATCCCCGTGGTATTGTGTTCCACGGATGGACAGTTCTTGGAAATAAACTCTGCTCATGGAAGTTTTGTTTAGCTACAGGTACACTGAGGAAGAAAGGAAAATTATTTACTGACTTTTATACAGGTAGATGTTTGCGTCAAGAGTGAGATATTTTCTGGAGCGGTAGAATGATCCAACCATTTTTTTTCAAGTGACTTAAGCAACATATATATTTTCTTCCACTTCCGGTCTGGAGTGAAAGTCAGTCCTAGAAGCTTATCAAAGCAGGGGCCTCTTCTAAGGATAGAGCAAACCATTTCATCTGGGCAAAGTGAGAAGTCGAGCGTTGGTTGTGAAAGGAGAGAAGTTGTGTTTTAGATGCATTAAAAGTAACCAGCCACGTTTCCACAATTACAATACATGCTCGAGGTCAGAAGAGAAAGAATCAGAAAGATCTTGATCATTAATGCTCTTCGAAGTGCTGCCATAGATGGTTGTGTCATCTGCATAAATGTCAACGAATGAGCTGGGAATGCAGTTTGGGAGATTAGTGATTAATATTAGGTGTAACGTATCGAGTATACCTTGCATTGAACAATCGAAGTTGAAATAAATGTGTCATTCGTACGTGTTTATCCCTCTTCTTTCTTCTATCTTTATAATTGCTCTATCTCGTATATTGAGCTTAAACCATTTCACTATAGGTTCTATTTACTAAAAGTATACTTTTAGTTTCATATTTTATATATATATATATATATATATATATATATATATATATATATATATATATATATATATATATATATATATAAGTGGTGTACTAAAAGCGAACTTTTAGGAAAGGTAAAACCTATTGTGAAGAGTATACAGCTCAATATCCAGGATAGAGCAGATAGATATGAAGAAGAATGGAAAGGAATTAGAGAAGCAAAAGCCAAATCAAAATTCAATTCAATTGCTCAGAGCAAGGTATATTCCGCAAAAAGGCAATTTATTCAAGTTAAACTTGAATAAATTCCCTTTTTGCGGAATATACCTTGCTCTGAGCAATTGAATTGAATTTTGATTTGGCTTTTGCTTCTCTAATTCCTTTCCATTCTTCTTCATATATATATATATATATATATATATATATATATATATATATATATATATATATATATATATAGAGAGAGAGAGAGAGAGAGAGAGAGAGAGAATGTAATAAATGTTTACAGCACGGACATATACCGTGCTGTAAACATTTATTACATTCTGTCTATCTTTTACATAATACCGTACCATGTAGGTGCGTGTTTTCTAATTACTAAGATTAAATAATGTTATTTATGAATCATCTGCTGTCATACATGTGTAACAATGTAATTAAGTAGAGATGTCCTGTGTTGTAGAAGTGGACCTATTCTTTTACTCGAGACCGTAACCTTTTGTAGTAAACAACCTAAAGTCTTCTTTTGCTGACACGTCGTAAATTGTTTCTCAGTGGATAGTGACGTCTCTCTGTTTTTTTTTGTCTCTGTTTCTTGCAGTAGTTTACTTTTTCTTAATAACAGCGGTTTAAAAAAATTATTAAAGATGACAACACAAAATAATTGGGGTTTAACAACGCTTTCGGGGGGGGGGTTCTTTTTCAGTATTCGATATATGTACATAATATCCTTAACCCATTCTCCATGCCTGAAAGGAGCAACTGTCTCAAGTCTAAAAATAAAAAAGAAAGATTTGATCAGCTTGTCCGCTACATGTCTTTGGCGACTTTCTGTCTTCTGTTTTACCTTTGATCAACCCCCAAAATGTATATTGCCACCAAAGCATAATTAACTCCTGTAATAGGGGCCAAATTTATAGAAGTCAACCAAGGTGGGGAGTTGGACAGCAAGATGTTTGTTCACATTACATTTGAATTTATGCATGTTTGTACGGTCGGGGAATTCCAAAGCCAAGAGGTCAGGAGAAAATAATATATAAGAGTAGAAACTCTTCCGGAATCTAGGTACTTCTACAGTGATAGAGGTGCTAGTCAGGTGAGTCAGAAGTATCTACGTTTACAAGTGCAGTAAGTTCATCGGAGCACATTCCGTGGAAGTACTTTTTAAATAAACAGAAGGATACAACACTATGTCGATGCAACAGTGTAAGACCTTTTAGGTTAGAAATTATTTTTTGCACCTTGTCCATAAGTTGAACACTGTTGACGTCAGCTGCGTAAAATAATTTTAAACTTCCACCGATTTATGTTTTTGTTCATGGTGGCCGCGAGAGTTAAGACATCGTAATTTGTTCCGGGGTTTCGAATCCTGCGACCTGCTTGAATAATTATCTCTACATTGACGATTGCGAAAGTATGAAATGTATACGTATGTAAATAAATAAATATTCATAATTATTTGTCGCCCCAAGTAGTATTAATTCACCCGTTAACATCATAGCTTAAATGCATGTTCCTTCATAAGTTGAACACGGTTGACGTCGGCTGCCTAAAATAATTTAAAACTTTCACCGATTTTTGTAGTTGTTCATGGTGGTCGCGAGAGTGAAGACGTCGTAATTTGTTCCAGGGTTTCGAATCCTGCTACGTGCTTGAATAATTATCTCTACACTGACGATTGCGGAAGGATGAAATGTATACGTATGTAAATAAATAAATATTCATAATTATTTGTCGCCCCCAATCTAGGCTGGGGGCTGTAGTGAGTAGTATTAATGCACCCGTCTAAATCATAGCTTTAATGCATGTTCCTTCATAAACTAATGGTTGATGCACCTGGCCAGATGTGGCAACAATACTCCATGGGCGGATGAATGAGAGCTTTATAGAGATATCGGATATTGGCGGGTGTGTGAGGTTTTCTATCCCCTTAGAGTGAGCCTACCTTTGCGGCAGACTTGTCAGCATTTTCTATGTAGCTTTTAAACTTCAAGTTGCCCGAGAATGTCAGGCTGGGTAGTTTAAACGTTGGACCGTCGGGAAGGGTGCTATTTATTCCAGTTAAGTAGACATGCATATTCGAGAAACCTAACATGTACGGGTAACTCAGCTAGTATTTATATAAAAGACTAGTATTCACCCGGTATTGCCCGGGTGTTGAGATATATTGCTGGTCGGAAGATAAAAATAATTTTAAATATCATCATGTTTACAATTTTTGCTTACAAAGAAAAGTTTAAAATAGCATTTCCGATATGAGGTCAAATAAAAAAAAAAATTGTTAGCGTGGTGATTTCGCATTTCTCACATTTATTTTCCATAAGGCTTGATTAAGCAGATAAGTAAAAACAATCCACTAGAAGTTAAGATGCTTATTCAGATTAGGACCCGAGCTAACTTTGACCCCTAACCCTAACCCTAATCCTTACTCTAACGCTAACACTAACCCCCACTCTGACCCTAACTCTATCCCTAACTCTAACCCTAACGACGGGGTCAAAGTTAGATCGGGTCCTAATCTGAATAAGCATCTTAACTTCTAGTGGATTGTTTTTACTTATCTGCTTAACCAAGCCTTATGGAAAATAAAGTTTTTTTTAAAACCTTATACAAAGAATAATCGCTATAATACAAATGATCAATTCTCATCTCAAATATTCCGAAACGTAAGCATTGTAACATAACAAAACAGCGAGGATAATTCTCCAACCAAAAGTTTAATGTAACATGGCTTCCTCAACGAAGATGTTGACTTCGTGACACATAATAATAAGAAACAACGTCACGCATAACTAGTTGAAAAAACCTTAAAGTGTTTCGCATGTCGCCCCCAGCAAAAACAACTCCTTGGTATAGCATGAAACTTCGTCCGGTGGTATAGTCATCGATTTATATTATGCCTCATTTGTCAAAGGTTTTAATGACTTGAATTCTTTCTACCAAAACGACTAAATTTGGCATTAAATAAGCCTGAAGGGTTGGTGCATGGTAAAAAAAAACCCAAGCAACTGTGTCTTAGCGTCTCCAATTTAATGTGATATTAATTGTGTTAATTACGTGATAATGTGTGTAACTCAGCAGGTGGGTTGGCACGCCACATCATAAAATAATGCCGTGCAAACCAGGCAGAAAGAAAACCTATCTACAAATGGTGTGGCCTACTTTACAGGTCACTTCCTGGTCTGATGAGTCATATTGACGAAGATATTGACGAAAACATATATGTTTTCTTACACCGAGTGCGGATGATATTTGTTCGCAATTTTCAACTGCTTATAATATGCATTTTTTTACTTTCATTGTCTGTCTTGTTTTCATGAAAACAGTGACTTCCTTTTTAGCAGAATAATTGATAATAGACCATTTTGAATCTCTGTATTTCTGGAAGAAACACGAAGTTCTCATTGGAATGCAGAGAGTTTAGACTTCCTGGGAGGATGGGAGGTGACGGTGGTTAAGTGGATAACGACACGGACTGAAGACCTGGGTGTTCCAAGTTCGAATCCAGTCGGTTCCACAGTATCACTTTCACTTAAGGATGTTGGCAACCTTCTCATAAGAACCCGATGTCTGTGTTCTTTGCAGAAACTAATGCCAACACCAGAATCATCTGATTCACACGAAAGATGCTATTTATGTACCTCGTCTGCAGGAAGTCAGATATAAGGTCAGAGGCTCCCGCGTTACATCTTCAGGCTAAAATGCATTTTAGCCTGAAGATTCCCCCGGGGATGAAACGCGTGAGCCTCTGTGTAGCTTAATTGCCATAAATATATTTTCATAGCTTACTACCTAGCTCTACTGAAGTAAATACTGAAAATTGATATATAAAAAATTATATATCCTTATAAAATTTTATGTGGATACATGAAATACTAATATATATATATATATATATATATATATATGTATATATAAATATTTGTTATTGTTTATTTATCTATGGACGTATACGTTTCGTCTCTTTTCAATCAAGACTCATCAGCATAGAAGTATGACTATTCACTACCGGTCACACGATTCGAAACCCTGGATTACAAGTATTTTTCAACCTTAATCCAACGTCGCTAACCGATAGGCCATCCTTGGCCTTTTGGCTAAGATCAAAGTGTAGTATCTGTTCCGATGGATACTGCACCCCATAGACTGGTATTGTCTTGACCTTCGGGCTTTATTTACGCCGGTCTATGGGTCTGTCCTGTGAAGTTCTAGGAGGTCCACCCCTCTTTGGGGAGGAGTAAGTTTATTGCTTACTGTCTGAGGCGCCCCTACCGGGGAATGCCGACGGGGCTGCCCAGGCCATTTTTAAACCCCACTTTCCCGACCCGACCTTGGATCACATCTTACTTGTGGGAGTAAGATAAAAACTGGCCTTGTGTCTAACTCCTGGAGAGGAGTAAATCAATAACCGATATGCCAATGTCATATATATAACATTTAGTAATAAAAAGTACATAAATAATTTATTTTAAAAAATCATATTGTCTATTTGGCTTTCAAACATTTTAAAATCTTATTCAAACATCGACAGTGTTTCAAGAGTGAGACTATATTTTTCAACACGCGCAGCCAGTGTAATTTCACATATCGACATTTGAACTTCGACAATTGACACCATCGAACGGATCCTATCACTAAGAAGCTTATATGTATCTCGTAAGAAAAAAAGAAAAATGTCTGTTCCTTATGTTTGTCTTAAAGTAATTTATTTAAACATTAAAAAAAAACACATTGTCTGTTTGACTTTCAAAAAATCCTAAATGTTATTCAAATATCGTCAGTATTTCAAGAGTGGGACTATATTTTTCATATTTATATAAACTTAGGTATGCATATACATTTATATATTTCTATGTATAGGATTCGCTCCTAAACTAATTAACCGATCGTTATGAATTTTGAAACATATCTGGTTTAACTTAGTTTTATACAAAGCCTTTCTTGAAAATTCAGATACCTCCGAGTTTTGTGAAATCAAAACAATTGGTATTAGATATGAATTAATAGATATTCCCCAAATTGTCGATTTTAAAGTTTTTTTAGGATGGATATTATGGGCGCAATTTTTGATTTGAAAATTTAAATATTTCAGATTTGCATTAAATTTGTTCCATTATCACTAAGCACAAATGAAGCAAGATTCCTTGGATTTCAATTTCTTTTTAAGACCCCTTAAATTTGAGACATTTTTTAGAATCAAAATCATGTAATATATTTCAAGTAAAATTGGAATAAGGATTCTAGACACAAGGTTAAGTATTATTATATCAAGATTTTAATCTTCGTAAGGGGACATAAAATGATACTAAACTATTGCTGCTCGGGGTATTAATTTTCATCTGAAATATTTGAATTTTTAAATGCAAGGTTGGGCCATATTGTGCCCCCTAAAGACCCCTTAGAAAACTCCAAAGAAAATGAAATTTGGGAAATATCTATTAATTGATGTCTAACATTTATGGTTACAATTTCACAAAAAACAAAAACAGATGGATCTGAACTTGCCGCCCCTTTTTACCCTCTTTGCATAAGGTAAATTAAACTAAATATAGCATACATTTTGACCCCTTATGCCTGTGCTCAAGAATTCATAATGATCGGTTAATCAGTTTAGGAGTGGACCTTGTACCAATAAATATATAAATATATAAACATACATATCTTTATATAGTTAAAGATATAAAAAATATAGAAGATATATATTTATCTACATATATAGAGAGAAACAAAGAGAGATACAGAGAGAGGGGGAAAGAGAGAGGGAGAGAAAGAGGGGGGTTACGTAATAATATACCTAAGTTCTTCATCTACATTTTATTATATTAAAAAATGAACAAATATATATTCTTTGATTGCATTTAATGTTGTGTCAAAAAAGCAATCGGAAGGCAGAATTGATATTGCGTATTCGATGTTGTCAGTCTGATTACTTCCCAACTACGCAATTAAGATATTTGTGAAGTTGTCCTTTAAAATAACACTCATAAGTTGATATCTATTTCATGTGCAAAATGTTGGAAAAGGGGCCATAGCTTTCTTTAAAAGGCATCTGGGGTATCCGGAATACTAACATTATTTTCCCCAGAAAAAATTTCTACGTGTATACAGACTTTTATATTTTAGGTAAACTCTCTAGTCTTTCTAAACAGACAGATAGACACAGAGGGCGTTCTCCTTATATATATATATATATATATATATATATATATATATATATATATATATATATATATATATATATATATATATATACAGGGCTTTACGCGCTCCACTACTTTTTGAGCTGCTCCCGCGCTTGCTCCAACGCCCAAAATTGGAGCTGGCTCCTCTCACGCTCCCCATTTTAAAAAAGGAGCCACTCCTGCTCCAACTCCTATAAAAAAAGATGCGGCTCTTTTTCAGCGCTCCATGATAAAAATGTACTTTCTTTCATAAACGTTCTATTCTGCCAATGAATGGTCGAAGGATAAGAGTGGGCGTCAAAGGATCTCATCGATATGGGTTGGGATGTCACTTTAAGTGTAAGACCGTAAGATAATATTTGACAAAATCTCACTAATATTTTGAGAGTTATAGGAGAACATGTCGGATGAAGTATAGGATTATACGTAAATTTTCGTTTCCTGAGGTATAAAATAGAAATAGAAAAATCCCTGAAGTATTTTAAAACAATTTTAATTTTCATTACATTAACAACCTATTTTTTCAGGAAAGAAAAATTTGATCCGAGATTTATTCTATTTATTTTGGAAGGGAATTTAGATTTGTTTTAAGTAAATAAAGTTTTACTTTTAAACATTATTAGTGATTATTTTCTTTTTAAAGAAAACATTACTCGTCGTGTTGTTGTTTAATATTTGTTTGTTTTACGAACGTAACTATTTATTTACCTCCCCAGGAGGTTAGGCACAAGGCCTATTTTATCTTGCTCCCACAAGGTAAGATTTGACCCAAGGTCGGGTCAGGAAAGCCAGCGTCCGAGAAGATGAGCACTCTGGCCATTAAAAATTGCCTAGGCAGTCCCGTCAGCATTCCCCGGTAGGGGCGCCCCAGGTAGTAAGCAATAAACTTACTCATCCTTAAAGAGAGGAGGCAAAGTCTGGTGGGGTGGACCTCCTAGAACTGCACAGATCAAACCCACAGACCGGCGTAAATCAAGCCCCGAAGGCCAAGACAATACCAGTCTATGGGGTGTAGTATCCATCGGAACAGATACTACACTTTGATATATATATATATATATATATATATATATATATATATATATATATATATATATATATATATATATATATATATATATATACAATCAGGGTTACCTGGCATTGCCTAGTTTGTGAGAATAACATCACAGGTAACACTATAAGGAGTAACCGTTATGGGTAAATTTATTTTCAAAGAGTGAATTCTGCCGAATTTGCTTCTATATAAATAAAACATAGCTCATTATGCTCACTTACCCTCTACTATCTACATTCCAAATATCATAAAAATCTGTCTAGTAAGTTTGTTATCCATGAGTAAATGTCTTTTCAGTCGAGGGGGAAGGGCGTTCACTCCCTTTTTGTCCCTATACAAAGAAAAACAAACATAGCACATTACACTCTCTTTTACATCTACCATCTATTAATTAAGAAATTTTATTAAAAGATAATAATTCTGAATGTAACTTACTTAAATAATTTTTACTCTTCTCGACTTATAAATTGCGTATCCGTGTGCATTAATCATTTTACTAGACGGAAATGCGCTCCTCCTCCACGCAATACGTCATAGACAGAGATACATTATTTCCCCCTCCACAACATGTTATCATGTTGACTAACTAATAGCCAACCAACTTAAATCTACCGACGTAAACATTTAGATGTCGCGTATAGACTAATTTTAATATAAGAAAACGTTTAACGTAAGCATGTTTAAGAATGCTATTTTAGATTTAGTCACGTGACCTTTATAAATAGAAATTTGCTTCACTTTTCAGTAGGAAAACAGAGAACGGATACTTATTTTTGTGGCTGAGAAAATCGAGCTACGATCGAAACATGTTCTGGGTGTGTAGCTGTTACATAGTCCTTTTTTTTCTCTTATTCTGAAATGTGAGATGCGTCATTTTTCTTTTCTTTCTTAATATCTAAAATGCGTGAATATGTGTTGCGTTTCCTTTTCTTTCTCTTCCCCGTATCGAATATGTTGCGTGCGTTCGAAGTTCCTTTCTATTCTCTTTGTGCTGTGGTTTCTTCGCCGTTTTTCTCTTTCTCGCCGCCGTATTGTTATTCGTCTAGTTGTTAGGACCCGCGTTCGATTAAATTCGTTGAACCTACAGAAGAAGAATTATGATAAGAAACAGATTCTCGGAATGGAAGTTTATTTGAGAGAAATATGTTAAACTACAAGTACAATTTCACTTTTAATTATACAAGAAGAGAGACAGATTCATTCCTAACAAAGCTATATATAGACATATAGATAGATATACTGACAGACAGACAGTCAGACAGACAGTCAGACATCATGGCCACATAAAATCCTCACAGTTTCTTAGTTTTAAGGCATTTTATTAGGCGTTCGCTCGTTTCCAGTTTCCATAACGGATTCATTTAAAGTCTAATTGCTCTTTCTTGCTGTTCTCACGTGACGTCATATCCGTGGATGATCTCATCGATTTGAATGGCACTTCTTATCTTGTCTCATCAAACATGACCATAGGGTCAAATTGGTCTAGAATACATCAGCAGAACATTGTTTATTTCACGCACTTGCAGATAATTGTGACCGTAGTCATTCACATGCTTCAAAATCAATACAAGTAGATCTATCATCCATAATCTAACAAAGCCATAACACTTTCATTATATATATTATACATATATATATAAAGATATATATATATATATATGTATATGTGTGTGTATGTGTGTGTGTGTAAATTCAACCATCACTTTATTTTCACCGTTTCTTTATCATTGTCCTGTTTCCTTTTGTATTCCGACCACGTAACGCACGATAACAAAACGTATCCAATATGGCGGTCGGGTGTTGGAGAAACTTTAAAACGCAAAAATTAGAACATTAAAAATTGCAAAGTTTCCCTTTATTTGACTCTCCGTAAAATTCTAACCAAGAGAATTGTTTGGTCTTGGTATAGGGCTTTATTTTCAAACACATAACCTAACAAACAGATATACCAAAAATATAATATAGATATAATTCCCCCTCTCTATCTCTATTTTCCTTTCTCCCACTGTCTCTCTCTCTTTTATCATTTCTATCCCCTCTCTCCCACTTTCTCTCCCATTTTCTATTTCTCTCTTTCTCCCTATCCCTCTCTTTCTCTCACTTATGCTCTTTCTTTCTCTCGCTCTCTATATCACTTATCAAAGGGTGGTGTGGAATGCCAGGTGGACACGATATAAATATCGAAACTATCTGTGTCCTTGAAGCCAGTGGCCAACCGAGAAGGTTTTGACATGATAATGCTCTTAGACTCGGACGCAGACACAACCGACTAAACACAACAAATCGCCAACGGGTGTCAAAAAGACATGTATTTAGATGTCGAAACATGTCCATCTTTTAAGAAATTACCAGGGGAACGAAAGAAAATTTAAAAAAAAAAAAACGCACCAACAATAAAAAAAAATGCACACAGACCGCGTGTCTGTGTGTCTGTGTCAGCGTAATACGACCACGCCCATCAAGGCATGGCGATCACGAAATACGTTTTCAAAAGTCAATCCAAACTTATATGCTTCTGGTGCACAGTGCACTAGCCTCTCCCCCTTGTGACTGGGTGCCCAAAAAATCTCCGACGTAATAGGTCCTACACTGTCTACCAAGCTCCAGACCCTGTACCATCGCCACAATGTTGCATATTTGTGTTCTTGTTTTACAAGTACTTCCACGAATGTGCTCCGACGAACGTACTGGACTTGTCTCCTCTCAACGTAAATACCCCCGACAAACCCGACAAGCAGCAAAGTCGCACCCCTTCACTGTAAATGTCCTTAGATGCCGGAATAGAGTCTACTCTAATAGCTTCTTACCTCGAACCGTTTGCTTTTGGAATTCTCAACCTGCTCCCTGTTTCATCGACTGTACCAACATGCAGAATTTAAATGTAATGTGAACAAATAATTTTCTGACCCCTAATTTACAGTAGCCCCTTACTTTTTAGTGGCTTGTTTTGAGTGAACCGAACTAATAAAAGAAAAGAGTATATCTTGCTAGAGATACAGAAAAAAAACGCCTTAAATAAAGGGTTAAGGCTGTTTGTAAAATGAAGAATCATTTAGAAAAAAAAACGCTACTAATGAAAATATGAGTTTGGCAAAAAAAATTGGTCCACTAGTCATGCGCAGTGCGCGCACACGACGTTGAACTATTTTCGTGAGTTCTGTCTAGTCATGCGTCGTGTTAGGGATTATGGTTAGGTTACGGTTAGAGTTAGGTAAGCGTTAGGTTGTTCAAAATTCAGAATAAACGCCACTGTGGAACGCATCGTGGAATGGTGGACAGCTATTTGTATGAGTTTATGTGGAAGCAAAAATATAAGGGAAACGATCTTTTTTATGGAAATACTCAATGACATGAATGGATTCCATCCTCTTTGAGTATGTAATAAAACTTGTTATTCTCTGCAACCCGCATTTTGTCAGACAACAGATCGTGGGTCTTTTGTAGAATTACCCCGCCACTAATGAAAAAGTGAGATTCGCAAAAAAGAAAAGGTTCCGCTAGTTGTGCGCACGATCTCATCTTTTAAAAGGGGTGGAAGGTAATAACGTACATATAAATATGAAATTGTATTAACGTATTATTATATGTATAAAGGCGTCAACAACAATAGAAACAAACATGTGCCCCAGAAGAAGGTCTCTCAAGTAGGGGTCAAGTCTCTACTACTTAATATCAAACAATAAACGAACGGTGTCGTAGTGAGAAAAAAGAACTTACATATGTTTCAGAGAAGGTCTCCCTGGTAGAAATACTATTTGCAGAGACTCTAGAGTTCTGCAGTTTATGGTATATAATAGAAACTGAAAAGCTATCGTAGCTAAAAAAAGGGGGGGAGCCCAAATATGTATCCCAAAAAAGGGCTATACAGTAGGACTACTATTAATTAATATGATATTTATCGGGTAATAATGTCAAATAATAGAAAAAAAGGTTGCAGAAGGCCCCCCAACTCTTTCTGGTAGGGGAAGGGGCGGTGGCAACGTAGTAGTGTCAGAGCTATGCCGTCTGGAACTCTGGTTCATGGCAGGACTACTCATGGCTGTGAGGGAGTGATTTCATTCTTGGCCTTTTTGGCTAAGATCAAAGTGTAGTATCTGTTCCAATGGATACTGCACCCCATAGACTGGTATTGTCTTGGCCTTCGGGGCTTAATTTACGCCGGTCTATGGGTCTGTCCTGTGCAGTTCTAGGAGGTTCACCCTCCCAGGCTTCGCCTCCCCTCTTTGGGGAGGAGTAAGTTTATTGCTTACTGCCTGAGGCGCCCCTACCGGGAATGCCGACGGGGCTGCCCAGGCAATTTTTAAACCCCACTTTCCCGACCCGATCGTGGGTCACATCTTACTTGTGGGAGTAAGATAAAAACTGGCCTTGTGCCTAACTCATGGAGAGAAGTAAATCAATACTCATGGCTGTGAGGTCTGGTACCCAGAGGTATTAGGACTACAACCCGATTAACGGGACTCTGGTGAAAATCCAGGAAGAATCAACATCAAGATTTGTCGTCTTCTGGTTGTCTGCCTCTGCGACTGTGGCAACCAACGACTTGTCATGCTCCGAACCGCAAATCCATGAATTGAGAATAACAACGTTGCTTCTGTGCACGTACAACCATCATTTTATTTTGTGTGTTCTGGACCAAACCTTCCCCGACTTCGTATGCAACCTCTTCGCCTTGCTGCTCTCAGTTTGTGGGGATGAACCTGCAGTCTTTCAGGTATAACGAATAGCTACGACCAAGAAGGACGAACGTCATGCAGACCAGACGATCATGAGATACAGTGTTTGTGAGCTCTGTTCAGTAGTCCAGTTCGTTAGCAACAACAACAACAACAACAACAACAGCAGCAGCAGCAACTGGCCAAATACTTCATAAGGTGGACCATTCTACACAATAGCTCACTTTCCCTGGTGGTAAAGAGAGCTGCAGTAGCAGGCTTCTTGCCAACAACGACCTGTCAACTCAATTACTCGTCGTAATAATAACCATCATAACAACAAAAATTGTGGTCGATTCCGGTGTTTCATGATTTTAGAAGGAATATGATTGTCGACTTCTATAAAACTGTCCTTTTCATGACAAAAGCATCACTGCTACGTGCGATAAATGGTCCTTTTCAGGACAGGTATATTTCTAAAATTACAACAAGCAATAGCATAGTAACTTTATCCTCAGCATACTGCAAGCGATAAACTGTCCTTTCGTGTATAATGACAACCACTAGTCCAGAAAGCCTTTGTCCAAGTTACCACAAACCAAACCTTTGTACTAGCTAAGCTAATCAAACCAACGAATACACTACCTGCAATCTGTTGTTTTGCTGGTAATAAAACTCTGCGAGTATACTTAGACCCTTCAGCTCTGTTATTCTTCTTTTGGGTTGCGTTGACCAGTTTTGATTATTATTATTATTATTATTATTATTATTATTATTTTTTTTTTTTTTTTTTTTTTTTTTTTTTTGCAGCAGACATCCTCATCAAGCCTACAACAAATCCCAATGATAGAACGAACAGGTGTCGTAGTTATAAAGAATGTAAATAGGGTATAAAAGTTAACAAAAACGTTGGTAGAAGCAGCAGCTGCGAAGGATAGTTTTATGTATGGGCACTAATGGGCATTAAAGTAAAGCTCAAATCAGCAGTTTCTTTCAGGGTATTTACTGTCGACAAATTCGCCCGTACTATGAAGACCTACACGCACAACTTCCTCCTCTTTTCCAGTACTTTTCTTCCACGTACAACACACGTGCGCACCTCACAATACAGCCTATCCCCTTTTGTGGCCGAAAGGTGCTCGGCAATTAGTACACACATGACGGGAGACGCACATGAACTACCAAACATAGCGTCAACATCTACACACTACTAACCGAACTCTCTCTCTCGAACATTCATACATATACACTCTATCACTGGCGAAATACAGGCACGCTAATATACACGCCATTTACAATGTCTCATTTATACACACGTAAACGCATCCGGCGTCAGCCGAAATAAAAATGTGTACTCAATTTCTCTTTACAGACAAAACACTTTATTTCACCTAGAATGTTCGCGAACACTCCGAACTCGCAATATTTACCAACCCTTTATTTTTCATTGTTGTGAGAGGTTGTCAATAAAAATCAATTACTTTTGTATGTATAGACTTTGTCATTCTTTCTTTTGATAATGTCTTATCATTAGCATTGGTGACGGTCTCTTCAGCCAAGTGTCGTCAAGACGACTGAAGATACCGACATATATATACATATATATATATATATATATATATATATATATATATATATATATATATATATATATATATATATAATTATTAATGACAATATAATTATTAACATATACTATCAGTGCCCTTTTACTTTCCAGTCTCCTTAAAAGATTCAGCTCAATGATTGTCAATTTGTGACAACAGAGCAAATATAAGTCAGGTTTATTTTATATTCCAATAACCATGTTTTTATTTTATTATTTTTTCACATTTCAAAAAAAAAAAAAATTTCTCTGATATATATTTTTTACGGTCCGTTTTATTGGTCTTGTGCCAAACAACATTTCTAGCTCTGAACGAAAAATTAAAAATGGCGTATTTGTGGGTTCCCCCACGTGTGAGTTTTGCTCTTTTCTTTGTTTTTTGTTTGGTTTCAACTTAAAATGAACCACTGTATAGTGTAGGTTTTTTCAAGACACTTTAATCCAAAAACCTTTTACTCTTTGTGATTTTTTTTGATGAGTTTGTAATGTTGCAGAAACGAAATTAACATAAAAATGTTGTTTGGCACAAGACAAATGAAACGGACCGTAAAAAAATATATATATCTCACAGAAATGTTATGCTTTTTGGAAATGTGAAAAAATAAAAATTAAAATAATAAAATAAAAACATGGTTATTGGAATATAATATGAACCTGACTTATATATATATATATATATATATATATATATATATATATATATATATATATATATATATATATATATATATATATATATATATATCGACGTCCTCAACTGCCCAATATGGAATATAATATGAACCTCACACTTACCAGTATCCTATACTTCTATAAAACCATCATTCGCCATGTAGTATTGTTGCCACATGTGGGTTGGCGCACCAACCACTAACTTCTCCTTTTTGGACAGGGTGCAAAAAAGAATGTCTAAATTATTATATCCCGCGCTGTCTGCCAAGCTATATCCCTGTCGCATTGCCTCAGTATTGCACACAGTACTCCCACGGAATGTGCTCCGATAAAATTACTCCACTTGTACCCCCCTAGCAGCAAAATCCCTCCCCTTCACAGTTGAGGTCCCTAGATGTCGGAGGATTTTCTACTCTGATAGTTTCTTTCCTCCGACCGCTTGCCTTTAGAATCATCTCCGTGCTTCTATTTTCCCTGATCGATATGGAATTTAAATGTAATGTTAACAAACAACTTGCTGCTCAACTCCCCTCACACGTTGCCCCTTTAAATATGTCCGGGATAAACAAAAATAAAGAATAAAAAGTAAATAAATATAATAATCATTATAGGGTTTTCTTTAATTCTTTTAGAGAAAAATAAGGATTTATTTTACTTTTTAATTTACTTTTTTTTTGCATTCCGAGCACAAAATATGATTCTTTTACGAAGACCAACGTGTTTAGTATTTATTTACACCAGAAAGGCACTCGCGTACTTTTCTATTTTTAACATATCCAGTGCACGTCAGATACCCCTCTTCATCAGCCATCAATCAGAGGTTGTAACACAGTTTCGTGACTAAAGCGAAACTGCCGCCATCAGCACGACCAGCAGCTCTCCCCTAAAGTCCAACCCTTTCTAACCGTGGTAGGGGGAGTTGCCACATGGTAGTCTCAGAGCTACCCAGCTAACAGGGATCTGGTTAAAATCCAGGAGGAGTCGGCATTAGAATCCGTCGTCCTTTGGTCGTCTCTGTCTCTGCGTATGACAAGCAAAGACGTGTCATACTCGGAACTGTAAATCCATGGCTTTAAGACAACAACGTTGCTCCTGCATATGCGCCACCGTCATTCCTTTGTGTGTCAGGCGCAGAACCGCAAATTAATGAAGTGAGAGTGACAACGTGCTTTTTGCAACATTCCTTTGTATGTTCTGGGCCAAACCTTCCCTGACTTCGCATGCAACCGCTGAGCCTGCTTTTCTCAGTGTCGGGGGAACAAAACTGCAACCTTGCAGGTTAATGAACAGCTGCGATCAACGAGAAGGCCCAGACGATCCTGGGGCGCAATCTTCGTAAGCTCACTCACTTAACAACAACAATAACCAGCAGCTTTTGCTACCGGACAGAGTATTAAAACCAATCTATGTTTATATTTACAGGTTCATAATGTCTCATTGAAAAGCGAGTATTTTGGTCGTTAAAATGGTCGTCGTTTAAACACGAAAAATACTACCCAAATGCGCGTGTGTTACCATTGGGCCACGAAATTCTTAGATTGTGTAGAATCTCTTCGGAGCACTGACGCCCAGCAATGGGATTCTGCAGACTGTGTAGCTCCGAATTCATAACCTCATCATTTGATTTACATTCTCCAATAGAGGAATTAGGTTTTTCGTACAGAATGCAGAATAAACGCTACCGTGGAACGTATCGTGGAATGATGGGCAGCTATCTTTGTGAGTTATGTGGTAGCAGAAATATAAGGGAAACGATCTTTTTATGTAAATACCTAATAACATGAATGGATTCAACCATCTAGTGTAAGTAATAAAACCTTTGTTTACTACTGGGTTTAAAAAAAAAAGATTTTTAAAACTTTTATTCACCTCAAACAAGGCCTATTGCCACTGTAGCGTAAGCAGCAACTGCAGTAGGGACCAGATTTATAGGGTGCAACCTGTGTGAGAAGTGGGGCAGCAAGCTATTTATCCACGTTACATTTAAATTTCTGCCTGTATGTACTGTCGTGGAAACAGGGATCAGGAATGGAAATTCCAAAAGCAAGCGGTCCGAGGAAAAAAGTTATCAGAGCAAAAAATCTCCCAGCATCTAGAGACCTCTACAGTGAATAGGTGGGATTTAGCAGCTAGTATGGTGAGTTGGGGTTATTTACGTGTATGGGGTACAAGTGTTGTAAGTTAATGTCCAGTAATAGCATATGAGTTGATTTTCGTACGAAGACCACCATGCCAGACTTTGTCGATGGCGGTGTACATTTTTGACAGGCATTCTTCTACAAAAAATCCGAGATCATCAATGATAAACGAGCAGAGGAAATTGAATTCAATCTTGTAGTAGTAACAGTTTCAACAAAAGATCTTAGTGTTCGTTGGTAACACAATACAGACAGATAGGGTGAGGGTTCCGGGCACTTTTAGTACGCTCGTAACCGGAGACTTCTTGGCCTTTTGGCTAAGATCAAAGTGTAGTATCTGTTCCGATGGATACTGCACTTCATAGACTGGTATTGTCTTGACTTTCGGGGCTTGATTTACGCCGGTCTATGGGTCTGTCCTGTGCAGTTCTAGAAGCTCCACCCTCCCAGGCTTTGCCTCCCCTCTTTGGGGAGGAGTAAGTTTATTGCTTACTGCCTGAGGCGCCCCTACCGGGGAATGCCGACGGGGGCTGCCCAGGCAATTTTAAAACCCCACTTTCCTGACCCGACCTTGGGTCACATCTTACTTGTCCGAGTAAGATAAAAAAACTGGCCTTGTGCCTAACTCCTGGAGAGGAGTAAATCAATATTGTGAAAGTATTATAGAGGCCTGAGATATAGGGAACCTGTGAATGTGTGCTGTCGCCAGCAAGTGATGACAATACTAAGACACGGGGTCGTGGGATTCATCATTTAATTGACAATCGTGTTGACACAGTAGGGCTTCGTGTCATCTACTGCAAAATCAATACCAATGACGTCAGGTGGTACCTCGGACGACTGTTCAGGGTAGTTCGTTAGGAACTTCCACAGGGACCGGTGTGCGCGGCAGGAGTCGCATACCCGATTGATCGCCTGATACAAGTCTAAAGCATAGAAGTGTCGCTTAATTCACATTAGCATTTGATGTTTTGTCGCGTGATCCAGAACGATATGAAGCGTAGTGACAAGGTCATCGAGCACACTGTGTGAAACAACAATTAAAAAGTGTTTAATGTCACGTTTAATGTGTTGTTTTTCCGATATGCATAAAAAGAATGACGACACATTGATATATGAAAATGTAATGATATATCGTTAATGTCGGTGGCGGTGAAGGAGTGCGCGTTTGTGAGGGAGGAAGACGCAGGAATTCGTCGTGTGGCTCTTCCCAGGCCCAAATCGCCAACCAATGGACGATATTAATTTAGAGTTGTTATTATATAAAAATGTGTGACCTCCTGCCAAAACACACCTGGGATTTCGCTGTCAATGTAGCTACGCTTCCAGGGCGTTTTATTCGGCGACAGATGTTTTCTTTTTGCTGCTAACTTTTTGCGAATAATTATTTTATTTTTTACAATCTTACATATTTGTTTTTCTTCCGGCCAGGTGGCCTTACTTCAAGCAACGATTATTTTATTTTTGACAATCAATCCTGTTATGTCGCTATCTTCCGGCCTGGTGCGTATCCCAGTCAAGTTCGCCTACTTCTGTCAAATGACCTTTCAGTACAACCTAACGAGTATTTTATTTTTGACAACCAATCATGTAACGTTGTTTTTCTTTCAAATGACCTTTCCCTACACCCAGCTTAGATATTTAACAAATATAACGTTTAATGTCATGTCTGACCCGCTAATGTATTTGTAAGTATGTGTATGTGTGCAGCTGCAGTTGTTGCAGCTCGCTCATAAAGCTTGTATGTGTGGGTGTCGCTTGCTTGATACGACTGCACTTAATAATTCTGTCTCTCTGACTCTCTTTGAAACAACCAACAGTTTTTGCCACTGGACAAAGTATTAAAACCAACGTATATTCATCTTTGTAGTTTCATAATGTTTATAACGCGTTTATTTGGACTGTAGATGATATTACGCGTTAAAACGGGCGTCGCTTGATGTCACGTAAACAAGAGAAATGCTACTTAATGCGCAAGTTTTACCATTGGGCCACTAAAGTCTTAGCTTGTGTGGAATTTCTTCAGGTCACTGACGTTCATCAATAGTATTCTGAACACTGTGGGTGTAATCTTAATTCATACCCCTGTCATTCGATTTATATTCTGCGATAGGGGAACAATGCCATCTAGAACACTGTGTGGAACTACGATTAGATAATTTTCAATGTCACGTTTAATGTTTAATGATGATTTTGTTTTAAGGTCTGGTCATCTGTTCGAGATTGGTATGTGCTCGTATTAAGTCAATTTTTAGCCAAGCAGGTCGCGTATGGTACGGAATTGTCAATATAGGTGCCGAACACTGTTACCTCACAGCATAAACTGCTGAGTTCTCTGTGCGCTAAACTTGCTTATTTGGAGAATTGACTCATTACATTTAGGTACATTGCTGCTAGCCAGATTTTATATGATGTTTGCCATAGTGTTACATGGATCAAGGAGTCGACCCGTGTTGACCCCTATGTAATCTATACATATAAAACTCAATGTCTTTGTGATGTTTGTGTGTTCCCTATAGAAAGAAAGGTTAGAGAATCTACATAAAATCTAAAAGCGTATTCTTATGTGAAATTTACTGGGGAAGACAATGGAAGTGTTCCCGAATCTCTAAGTGCACACCTAAGGGGACTACAAGGGCATAAAACCCTTAAAACTTCAAATATATCCTATTTTTATGAAATTTACATCCTATGTATGAAATTTTATGGGGAAGGGAATAGATGTGGTTCGAAGTCTCTAAGTGCCCTCCCTTATCTATAAGGCTATGGGAGCCGAACCTCCTTTTAAATTTCAAATATATCCTATTTTGATGAAATCTATATCATACGTATGAAATTCTCCGGGGGGGGGAGCAATGTAAGTGGTCCTGGATCTCTACGTTACCCTCTATGTGCCCCTCACAACTATGAGAGCAGAACTCTCTTAAAACTTCAAATACGTATATCCAATTTTTCTTATAAGTGTTATTTTAAAAGTCGACTTAACAAATGTCTGAATTGTTTAGTTATAAAAGCATCACACTGAAAACATCGAGTGCGCGGTTTCGATTCTACCCCCTCCTGAGTTCTTTTTAAATACAGTTATATAGAGTTATCACTAATTGATAATCATCGAGCTGAATCTTTTAAGGAGACTGCAAAGTAAAAGGATCTGATAGTATATGCTAATACATATATTGTCATTAATAATTATATATTTATATATATATATATATATATATATAATTATTAATGACAATATATGTATTAGCATATACTATCATATATATATATATAATTATTAATGACAATATATGTATTAGCATATACTATCAGATCCTTTTACTTTGCAGTCTCCTTAAAAGATTCAGCTCGATGATTATCAATTAGTGATAACAGAGCAAATATAAGTCAGTTCATATTATATTCCAATAACCATGGTGTTATTTTATTATTTTTATTTTTTCACATTTTAAAAAAACATAACATTTTTGTGAGATATATTTTTACGGATATTGGATAGAATCATACCCACCATTAAATCCAATATAACTCACAATTTGTGGTCATCGTCAGACGAAGTCATCAATTTGTTTGCCAAACTCCCCTAAGTGATTAACGGGAAGTTTATCATGTTTGACATAGATGCATATTACCTATCAATTTCCCCCTACACTTCGAAACAAAGCTCTTGATATGGCTCAAATAGAAACGAATATAACTATACTAGAAATAGACATTATAAAACTAGCTAGAAGAACTCTGATTCTGTATAATAACAAACTATGGACAAGAAAAGATAGGGAAAATAACTTCGACATTACTATGGGACCACCGGTCTCTGTGCAGGTAACGGATTTGGTAGGCCTTTACATCCTGAAGGATCTTCATAAACACTTACCACAATTAAGGGGCGGTTTATACAGAGATGACGCACTATTCTTCGTAAACTCTGACAATAGAAGGTTAGAGAATACCAAAAAGGATATACATAACCTTTTTAAAAAGTTGGACCTTAAGGTAACAATAGACTTAAACCATAAGATAGTTAACTTCCTAGACATCAGCTTAGACCTAAACAATAGAAAATATGAACCATATCATAAACCCAACCAAACTCTCTATTATGTAGATTTTAATTCTAACCACCCGGGACCCATTAAGAAAGTCATAATCCCTAGTATCTCTCAGAGAATATAAAAACTATCATCTAACGAGTCACTATTCAATAAGAATAAAAAATATTATAATGAAGCATTAGCCAGATCTGGATATACTGAGAAAATAAACTACATAAAAGTAAGCTCGGTGAAGCACAATGAGAATTCTAGGGCATATATGAATGCACCTCACATAATATCATACAACATGGCTATGGGAAATCCCAGAAAAATCAATAAGAGAATAAATACTAATAATACGCGGGATAATGCACCTAATACTACACTTAACACTAGGGGATCAACAAACCCACCATCTGTAGTAAATATCACAAAGAAGAAAAACAGACGTAGAAATTCACTCTAGTTCAACCCTCCTCATTGCTTAAAGATTCTAACTAACATACCTAAACAATTTTACCAAATTATCGAGAGAAATTTTCCTGGGGATAGTAGACTAGGCAAAGTTATAAATAAAAATACAGTAAAGCTATCCTTTTCAACATCGATAAACTTAACATCAACTATAGTAAGTTCAAAAAACACAAAAATTAAAAAGAATAGTAAGTTAGATACTAGTACAGTCCAGAACCAGAATAACAGCTCCCAATGTAACTGTAGAAATGTCAATGCGTGCCCTTTAGAGGGGAGATGTTTAACTTCAGATATAGTGTATAAGTGTAATGTCATAGAGGAAAACAGAATTAGAACATACATTGGGTCGACGGGCTGTAGTTTTAAGGACAGATTTAGAAACCATATACACTCTTTCAAAGAACCTAATACAAATTCAAAGAAGGCCCCTACGACTTTAGCTAAAACTGTAGGAGAACTAAACAGTAAAAATATACAATACAGCCTAAAATGGTCTATACTAGGTAGAGTTGAGAAATATAAGCCTAACAAATCTAAGAGATGTAACCTCTGTATTCTGGAATCTTACAATATAGTTATGTCTAAAGAAAATTTATTAAATAAAAGACAGGAAGTGATTCAGAATTGTCTACATAGAACCGCATATATCCTATCCCGTTACAGACCCATATAAAATACCTGTGGTTGTAACCCTTTCATCAACATGAATATTAAAGTATCTAAGGTATAGGAATATTAGAAGACTATCTTGGCAATAGAAACCATAAACCTAATAGTAGATGGCGGAGTACTAATACCCCAATATAAAACATTTAAATATAGAACACATCACTCATAACTAAAATGACCGAAGCGACTAGGTTTTAACCTAGCCTGAGAGCATCAGTAGAAATTTTTTTCATTTTAGTTTTCATCTGTACTAATTAGTGAAGAAATGGTAACTAGTAAATAAGATATTTTTTTTTGGGGGGGGGGAGTAAGAACTAATAATGCAATAATCATATAAAATATAATGCTAAATAAATGTTCAATAGGAAAAAATATATAATGGTCTCATGGTCTGGCCCTATAACCATTTCATTGTAGACTAGGTTTAGGCTTAGTCGCTTCGGTCATTTATCTTCGTATATGTATAGTAATAGACACATTAATAAATAAAAGCATGCACACAACCTAATATTAAATATAGGCATACAATTAAAGTGGGACCTGATATTGACATTGGTGCTTGTCGGTATTCACGTGATAATTGTGAGTTAAATTTAAAACGTAATCACAATTAACTTTCAGTATAAATGTCCTTTAAAGTACTTTTGAATCCTAATAATACTTTAAAATGAGGTATTTAAACATCATTTTATGAAAAATAAAATAAAATAAATAATATTTAATAGCTCTTTTCGGTATTTTGAATCATGTCTAGGTAACTATAAAATATTTTCGTTGTGAGTGACAAATCCCCCCCCTCTTAGTTTCGCATTTAATAGAAACTTACTACTTAAGTGAAGAATTCTGGGTAATTAAGCTTATCTTAGTATTGATAGAAACGATTTATAAATAAATACTAAACATCTTCCACAAAAACACCGAAGTATAACAATCTTAATAGTTGCTTGAATGGATGGCTGAGTCTATGAAACTAGCTCTAAACTGTTGAACTTAAGAGTTTCGTATCCAAATGACCTAAATAGACATCTGAAGGCTAATTGATATAATTTTTAGAAAGTAAAAAAAAAAAATTACCCTCAAGTGAATTAGAATTTTTATGAATAAATTTTAGAACTTATTAACTATTTTAAGAAATATTACTGAATTAAAATTTATAAATGTTCGCACAATCTTTTAGGATGTACTAGCTTTGAACGAAAAATTCAAAATGGCGTATTAGTGGGTTCCCCCACGTGTGAGCTTGCTCTTTTTCTTTGTTTTTGTTTGTTTTCACCCAAACATGTTCCACTGTATAGTGTAGGTTTTTTTCAAGACACTTTAATCCAAGAACTTTTTACTCTTTGTGAAATTTTCTAATGATTTTGTAATGTTGCAGAGACGATATTGACATAAAAATGTTGTTTGGCACAAGACAACGCCGAGTAATCCTGTTAGTCATCTATTATATATATATATATATATATATATATATATATATATATATATATATATATATATATATATATATATATATATATATCAATGTGTGTGTGTTCCCTATATAAAGAAAGATTTAACTATTTACATAAAAATTAAATGTGTAATTATATTTAACATTTTCCAGGGAATACAATGGAAGTGGTCTTAAATTTCGCTCGCGATTTAACATGGAGAAATAGTCTGAGTAAATTTAATATATAACTAATATAACTAGCTGTTCCGACTCGGAGTTTCCCGTGAGTATATATATATATATATATATATATATATATATATATATATATATATATATATATATATATATAGAGAGAGAGAGAGAGAGAGAGAGAGAGAGAGAGAGAGGGAGGGAGAGAGAGGGGGGAAAGAGGGAAAAAGATTACAATAAAGATAAGATTAACATATATATTAAAATTACAATATAGATGTGTGTGTATATATATATATATATATATATATATATATATATATATATATAGAGAGAGAGAGAGAGAGAGAGAGAGAGAGAGAGAGAGAGAGGTAAAAGATTACAATAAAGATTTATATATATATATATATATATATATATATATATATATATATATATATATATATATTGCCCGTGAAAATTGAGTAACTGAAGATGATCTATAAGTTTTTAAATATTTGTGAAGTTTTAGGAAATTTTGTCTAAATCATATGCAAGTCAGATTTAATGATTTTGCCTCGTATGAGCGGGCAGCATTGCATTCTGGGAGACGAGAGGTCGACCATGACAGTTCAGATGTGAGCAAATTTGTCCCGAAGAACACCAGACAATTTTCACGCATCCAACGGGTTTTAAATCATCTTCCAACTTGCTTAAATAAATGCATTAAGTTTCATACGTCGTTCATTAATCTATTTCGGTCTATTATTAAATCGATAGCAGCTCTTATTATCAGACATAACTGGAGACGAGAAATGTTTTCGAACCATGTAGACGGGCACAGACGAATTCTACAGTAAAACAATAGTTACAACAGTGAAATTAATAGAAATTATTTGCGGAGAGATTGTGGACACTATCACCGTCACTTCAGGAAACAAAATTATCTACATCGGCAGGATCAGTGTCAGAATCAATCACAGAGTTACGTTGCAATCCGGTTTCTAAAACCACTTTTGTACGTTGGTTTCCCCGATTCGAAGATCTTTTCGTGTAGAATTTAAGGTGAACGATTAACAGGTCAGACTTCTGCTACGGAAGCTTGTGACGTCAGAACGTCACGCCAATTATTTATTACCAAAACATCCACGTGACTACAAACAGTGCAGATTTTGAGACAAATATTTGGTAAACAAATTTAATTATTTAATATGCGTTTCAAATATCAGAACATAATGAAGTCTTGTGATCGCGCGTCTGTGTGCATTCACCGCACAGGCCATGATCGTCCGCTCGTTGTGCTGGTCCAAAGTCGTTGTTCGATTGCTACACCGGTCGCGGTGTTAATTGCGTGGTCTAAGTCAGTGCTACAACAAAGGAATTCTCCCCCCCCCCCTCAAATAAAATTACTACTCCAGTTTAAAACAAGTAACAACGGTTTATTTTTTTATATTACTACTGAACAACAGACTTGCAAATGAGAATTCTTAGCCCGACCAAATCAAAACACAAGTACAATAGCTTCGATCCCAAGAGCCCTTCTCTCTGAGAGGCACACAAACCCAACCTACCGTGAGCCGCTTCCCAGAAAAAACAACTTCTAGACGCCTAGACGACCAACTCACCCATGCCCATCTGCTAGAATATATATAGATATTCTGGGACATCACCAGAAGAGACTACTTGAGACAATCAGCTGACAATCTATGAACCTAAAAAATTAATGTCTAGGAGGTCCTTATCTAGGGGGAAACTCAAGTAGGTCATAACTACAGCAGGGAACCTCGTATCTATAGAACTATTACTTTTGAAGGGCTTTATCTCTCAGCACGAACTTCCGTTTAACTGTTTTTCAAGTAGAGAAATCGAATTCTGGGTGGCCAATCCTAAACCAGACATTTATCCAATTTCTTAGCTGGTTTCTTCTTTTGTTGGTTAAATATTTCTCACTCACAGCAAGTCTGTTATTCCCATGCAATCTACCAAACATTCCGCTTAGTTGAATGTTTACAGTCTGATTCCACCGATTCCGCGACTTATGCAGGCATTTAAATGCGATCGTTTTTAAACCACTTCCATCGCAGACGCTAAATTCAAATGTTTACTTTTTGTGTGTACCTTGCCTTACCTTGTGTGGCATTCATCCTGGGCGGGCTAAGCCGGATTTCTCAGTAGGAGGGAGTTTCTAGTTAATATTAAAGCCTCCAACTACTTGCTGGAATTGTGGCAGCTGACATTTTGCTCGTTAGATTCAGCAGGTGTTTGAGGAAGATGCGATGGGTGTAACATACATTAAGGAGTGGTTCAACAGATTCAAAAATGGCAGGCTCACAACTGCTCGAAGTGCAGCTGTTGTTAAGAGGGTGCGAAAAAAAGAGATAATGCGGAACGAGACGGCGGAGATGAACACTATTCCAAAAGAAGACTTCCAGAGGTGTTTCCGGCAATGGATGGATCAGTGGGCTAAGTGTGTGCAAGCATAAGGGACCTACTCTGAAAGGTAGTAGGGCACCAACCCCGTTACGTATTTGAAATATTTTTTCTGGCCTAAGACAGGCCTCGTATATATATATATATATATATATATATATATATATTGCAAACTCCAGTCATAACTTACTGGGACTTGATTTTATTGAGTCACTGGATCTTCTAAACATTTCGCTCAATCGGATATGTAATATGTTATCCAGGCAGTCACCTCACAGTAACATAATCGATCAGATCAAAGGCATTATCAAACAATTTTCTCCCGTTTTCACTAATAATCTGGGACGCTGCACTCGAGCACTGTCTCCTACACCACCTTCTAATTTTTCTTCCGTCTCAAACGACAGGTGCCATACGCTGCATTGCCACTGGTGGACAGAGAACAAAAACGATTTGAGGATATGAAGGTCATTATACCGGTAACAAATTCACAGTGAGCGGCAGCCATTGTAATGGTAAAAAAAAGCCGATGGCTCAATTAGGCTGTGTGCTGATGATTCAGCTGGTCTCAGCGCAATATTAGAGGATTACCCATGCCCACTCCCGATACTAAATGATCTTTTTACTATATTCAATGGTGGCATCTACTTTGTAACAATACTTCACAGAGACCTGCTTATCGGCAAGTCGAAGTCACAATAGCCTTCAGGGAACTGCTGACCATCAATGCAAATCGTGGATGATTCCAATTCACTGGTTTATCTTTTGTGGTAAAAACAACTCCCGCAATAATTCAGCAGATCATTTAAACATGCTTACCGACGTAGAAGATGCAGCTTCGTATTAAGATGACATCATTGGTGTCAGGTAATCCAACCAGGTGTTGACAGAACGAATCAACAAAGCTCTGATATGAATCTAAGGCTTTGCTTTCCAGCTCCCGCCTGAAAAAATGCCAGTTTTATTTGCCTTTCATAAAATACTTGGGATTTGTCTTCGATCACCAAGGTCGTCTAGATCCTACTGATGTGACAGATATTCAGCGGATGCCATCACCAATTGACGTTAGCAGTTGATGTGCATTTCTTGAGTTGGTAAGTTACTACGAAAGTTTCCTGTTATCGCTACACCAAATTAAGTCAACACTCAAAAAAAAAAGGTTGACGAAAGAGGCAAAATTATCCTGGCCCGTAGACTGTCGGAAATGAACCGATTAACGCCGACCCAAACCAGAAAATAGCCGTGACAGTGAATGCATCAAATCACAGTGTGGGCGCAGTGATCTCGCATATATTCGTAGATTAAACTGAAAAATAAACATCATGCATGCAGCCAGGTCTCTGATACCTTCTTAAACTCAACTACCGTCAAATGGAAAATGAAGCACTGGACCTTAGTTTTACTGTGAAGAAATTCAATAAGATGCTATTCGGGCGCCACTTTACACTTCTGACAGAAGCCACTACTTTCAATATTTACTTGAAAAAGAGTATTCCAGTATATTCAGTCAGCCGATTATAACGGTGGGCACTTATCTTATTGGGGTACGATTTCAACACAGTACAGCAGGACAATAAGAATTCGTCTTTGTCGCGCCTCATCGGTACACAGTCAGTTTCAGACAACGACACCGTCTCGCTTCCATCAGCGTGTGGGACGATGTTAAACGAACGCTCAAAGACTATCTGATGATTCCAGTAACAATGGCCGATATCAAACAATAAAACATAACAATATCCAATGATTTAAAAATTGTGCGGGTTTCTCCAATATTCATGACCTCCTAATCTCACAGGAGACCCTCAACAGTTCAAATTGTGCAGTGTCTCTCTGTCTGTCATTGTTAGTTGTCAGATCATGTTGTTGTTCCAACTAAGCTCAGTCAAGCAAAATCGAATAAAATCAATAGTCCGCGGTGTGGTCCATTGGCTTATCATGGACGCAGACATTGAAAATGCTGTAAAACGTTGCATCCAGTGCATGGAAGCGCAGAAAAATGCACCTAAGATTGTTGATTTTCACTGAACATAAACAGAGCGCCCATAATCCCGAATACATGTAGATTTTTTTTCTGGTCATATCAATGGCCTTAGTTTCTTTGTGGTTGAGGATAGCCATTCCAAATGGAGAGAAAATGTTCCTATGCCCCAGACCGATACTCGGTCAACAATTTAGGTTGACCCCCCCCCCCAACCTTCTCCTCTTTTCTTTCTTCTCAGTAGCCCCTTACGTCTACAGTGGCGGCCTGCCTTGTTTGGGGTGAACTACATTAATAAAAAAAAAAAATTTTAATAAAAAATTAAAAAATAAATAAAAAAAACAGTACACAAACATCGACGTAATCAATCATTCTCAATCCAATTGCCAAGCCGAACCTTTTTGTGGTACATGAGAACGTGCCTTACTCAAAGCATGGCTTGTAAACGACAGAGGCACTCATGCGACGCAAACTCATTTTCAGTTGGCACACCAGTGTTTATTCGGAACTACATACCTGGCCTGCCAGACTAGGCACCTGGCATCATATGCAAAATTAAAGGGAAATTCTTTTATGATGCGTAAGTCGGAAATCCATCCTGGACGCGACACAGAAACCGAATACGTATCAGATACACTGGAGACAACTTAGTTGACAACAGGCCAATAATTCAGTTCGACATGTTCGAACTACCATCTACATAGCGTCCCATACAGACAAATACGAATGAGAGTAATGAAAGACGTCATATGAATTAACCAAAACGCAGTCGCACTCGAGTAAAGAACAATCAAGTTAATCCCAAGTACGCTCTGTACAATTAAGGCTTTAAACAGGGAAATGTTAGACCCTCAGCCTAAATTAATATGTAAGGCAAAATTATTGAACTTGCACTCCATGAAAGACAGTTATCTGCCATTGAGCGCGCATTGCGTTCTGGGAGACGAGCGGTCAGGCATGGCAGTTCGGATATAAACAAAATTGCCCCGAAGAACAGCGGACAATCATCGCGTATGCAGCGGCTTTTAAATCATCTTTCAATTTGTGAATTGTTTTAATAAATGTATTAAGTTTTATACTTCGTCAATTGATCTTTTTCGGTCTATTTCTCTAAAGGACAGAGCCAATCCCCCCCCCCTCCCCGGTCATGAACGACAAAAAAATAACCTGTGTCGTGCATAAATGCTTGGAAGGGAAATTTGCATAGCGTCCAGGTGAATTGATGAAAAGAAAAGAGTTGAGAATGAAAACAGAACAAACTGGAGAGCGGCAAGAACGACGGTTTAATGGTAGAAAATTGTCCCGGTTTTTTTTTCTGGTTTTGTGTGTTGCTTTCTTATTATTATCAGAAATAACAGAATGTTAATTGGTATTTTGTGACTATACGTGCGAAATAAATTATTATTATTATTATTATTATTATTATTATTATTATTATTATTATTATTATTATTATTATTATTATTATTATTATAATTTGTACTCACTAGGAGTTCTCACACAGATCATCGTCAGTGATTGCTCACCGACAACAACCAGTGGTATTTCCTGGAGTCTGAGTGACAACAAGTTTCCCCAGATTTCCAGTATTCTTCACCTCTTTTCGATATCGATGCGGTATCTCGTTGTTACATAACCATTCAAAGGGGTGGCAGCAAAAGGGGATTTGTCGCATAACCCTTAAAACGGGGGGAGAGAGCTTATTATTAACAAAGTACTAATCCTCCCGACTAAGGCAGTTCTCCGAAACCACTTCAACAGTTCGAATTATATCCTCTCCGGGCCGAAAACAATACGAAAAGTTCATGAGAGGATTAATAGTGATTTCAATTTTTTTTTTAATACTTTTGTAAAACATTTTCTGTAAGGCACTTCTCGTAGTCAATTTTAAACACATGTTTTTAAGCGTCATTTTTACACATATTTTAAGAGAGTCACTTCAAACACATTTTCCAGATATTTTACATTATAAGAAAGTTACCTTTTCAGTTCTCGTTCGTCGCTGATCGTGAGTTCGTTGGCATCTCATATGTGTTGCGGGCTCGTGATCGTCGTGGAGTATCTGTTTTGAGAGCAGATTCTATTTTCAAGCAGAGGACAGAGACACTCGAAGACGGTTTTTCTGAGAGAGATTTCTTTTGTTCTTTTTATTTCACACATCATTCCAGTGGAGGGGGTTCCCGTCGTCGGTTCATACATTCACATCTTACTGTGGGACGTTAGATGCAGTTAGCTATTTTCTAGTAAGTTTAGCCCATCTCTCGCGATTCACACAGACCTCGCACTGCAGAGACCAGCCTATACGTCTCTACATTACGGGCTTCCATCGTGAACTGATTCAAAAACTAATTTCTCACACAAAAAGGATCTGTGATGTCAATGCCCCCCGGCCCCTCAAACGAATGTCACAAAAGACTCAAATCGCCATTGTCTCTGACCTTTAGTCTGAGCATTTCCTATCGGTCAAAACATACCTCAAATTTGTTTTGGCTTATAAAATGAGTCACCATGAATCATGGTTGTTTGTTCCAAAAATCACAGATGCCCTTAAATTGTACTTAATCCTATTTCCTTTACAATTCATACTAGTGGATCTACACACTTTAAAATACAGGGCCAGTCATAATCCAACATCAACAGCCTCTTACCATTGATTTCTCGCTGGTCAGGACAATTGGTCTTCTCCGGGATTTGGGTGGCAATAAGCCTCTCCAAGGTCCCAGCATTCTCTGCACTTTTCCAGTGGAGGTCAGCTTTGTGCTGTCCCTCCTCGGTCTTCTCATCCTCCTCGACCCATTACAAATATTATGTCTGGTGTTAGCCTTGGCCGGCACCAGTTAAAAAAAAAACATAAATAAATAAATAAATAAAATAATAATTTTTTTTTAATTAATTTAAAAAAAAAAAAAATTTTTAAGTTTAATTTTTTTAATTTTTTAATTTTTTCCTTTTTTTCCTTTCAATTCCTAATTTTTTTCATTTTCGCTTTCCTTATTTAAAATTTTTTTTTTAATTCTTTTTAATTATTTTTTTAAGAGGGTGGAGTGGGGTGGTCATACTGTTTTTTGTAATTTCTGTTTCTTTGGTTCATTTTTGTGTACTGATAGCTGAGGCCGGTGTAATTCATTTGGGGGGGGGGATTATGAAGTGCTGTTTCTTGCAGTTTCTGTTCCTTAGCTCTTGTTGTGGTGTTCTTCGTGTGGTTTTGTTTTCTCCGTTGTAAATTCCTTGTGACTGGTTAGCCTTTGTAGCTTATGCGTGTTAGTTTCCGCATTCGAGGATTTTCCTTAAGATTGCAGCTGTTTTGATCATTGCTGTTCGTTTGTATGGTTTCGATAGTCCCTTTGATTCCAATTTCTCCCAGTCTTTTCTCCGGGTTTTTTGGGGATTGTTACTAGTGCTCCTACGATTATTGGTATTATACTAACTTTCTTCATGCTCCATAGTCCTTTCAGATCTCTGGCTAGTTCTGTGTATTTGCTTCGTTTTTCCGTTTCTTTGATCTTCACTCTGTTGTCTGCTGGAACAGCGAAGTCTACGATTTTACAAGATTTTTCCTTTTTGTCTATTATAATAACATCAGGTCTCCTTGCTTGTATGAGTTTATCTGTTTGTATATCCATATCCCAGAGGATTTTGTGTTTTTCGTTTTCCAGTACTGTTTCTGGTTTATGTGTGTACCATTTGTCTGCATATTCGAAATTCAATTGTTTGCACAGTTCCCTGTGTATTACTTTCCCAACACAATCATGTCTGTTCTTGTATTCTATTATTATTATTATTATTATTATTATTATTATTATTATTATTATTATTATTATTATTATTATTATTATTATTATTATTATTTGTACTCACTTAGGAGTTCTCACATAGATAACGTCAGTGATTGCTCACCGGAAACAACCAGTGGTATTTCCTGGAGTCTGAGTGACAACAAGTCTCCCCAGATTTCCAGTATTCTTCACCTCTTTTCGATAACGATGCGGTATCGCAACAGCCACTTACCATTAATTTCTCGCTGGTAAGGACAATTGGTCTTCTCTGGGATTTTGGTGGCAATAAGCCTCCCCAAGGTCCCAGCACTCTCTGCACTTTTCCAGTGGAGGTCTAGTTTGTGCTGTCCCTCCTCGGTCTTCTCATCCTCCTCGACCCTCTACAAATATTTTGTCTGGTGTTAGCCTAGCCCGGCACCAGTTAAAAAAATGAAATAAAGTGAATAAATAAATAAAATAATATTTTTTTAAATAATTAAAAAAAAAAAAAGGTAAATGTTTTTTGTTTTTTTTTTTTTTTTTCTTTTTTTCCTTTCAATTCCTAAATTTTTATCTTTTCTCTTTCCTTTATTCAAAAAAAAATAATTTTCAATTCTTTTTAATTTAAAAAAAAATGTTTTTTTGGGGGCGTGGAGTGGGGAGAGAGGGAGGAGCTTATAGTGTTTCTTGTAATTTCTGTTTCTCTTGTTCATTTTTGTGTAGTGATAGCTGAGGCCGGTGTAATTTATTGGGGGGGGGAGATTATGAAGTGCTTTTTTCTTGCAGTTTCTGTTCCTTGGCTCTTGTTGTGGTTTTGTTTTCTCCGTTGTAAATTCCTTGTGACTGGTTAGCCTTTGTAGCTTATGCGTGTTAGTTTCCGCATTCGAGGATTTTCCTGAAGATTGCAGCTGTTTTGATCATTGCCGTCCTTTGTATAGTTTCGATAGTCCCTTTGATTCCAATTTCTCCAAATCTTTTCTCCAGGTTTTTTGGGATTGTTCCTAGTGCTCCTACGATTATTGGTATTATCTCTAACTTTCTTCATGCTCCATATTCCTTTCAGTTCTCTGGCTAGTTCTGTGTATTTACTTCGTTTTTCCGTGTCTTTGATCTTCACTCTGTTGTCTGCTGAAACGGCGAAGTTTACGATTTTACAAGATTTTTCCTTTTTGTCTATTATAATAACATCAGGTCTCCTTGCTTGTATGAGTTTATCTGTTTGTATATCCATATCCCAGAGGATTTTGTGTTTTTCGTTTTCCAGTACTGTTTCTGGTTTATGTTTGTACCATTTGTCTGCATATTCGAAATTCAATTGTTGTCACAGTTCCCTGTGTATTACTCACCCAACACAATCATGTCTGTTCTTGTATTCTTTTTGGGCAAGTTGGCTACATTCACTCATTATATGATTTATTGTTTCGTCTCACACAGTCTGCATTTATTGTTTTTCTGGGTTTTATCTATTTTAGCTTTAATGTAGTTTATCCTAATCGCATTGTTCTGTGCAGTCATCAATAAAGATTCCGTTTCTCTGTTCAAGTTTCCTTTTCTTAGCCATGTCCAGCTATTTGCGTTGGTTTCTTCTCTTGTGAGTCTTATGAAGCGTCTATGTAGTTGTTTTCCTTCCCATTTTTCTTTTCTTGTCTGTTTGTGTCCAGTTTCGATGCTTCCTGCGTTGTTCGTTGGGACGGTATCTTTTGCTGCGGTAATCAGCCTTTCTGTGTTCTGGTTTATGTATTTCTCCAGCTCTTTTTTAGTGTCGTCCACACAGTCTTCTATACTTACCAGTCCTCTTCCCCCTTCGTTTCTCTTCACGTAGAGTCTGTCTGTATCGTCTTTTGGATGTAGTGCATTGTGCATAGTCATTAATTTTCTAGTCCTCTGGTCAAGGTGCCTGAGTTCTTCTTTAGTCCAGCTTATGAATGGTCCAGAATATCTTATTAGTGATAATGCCCAGGTATTTATTCTTTTGATTAGGTTTCTGCTATATAATTTTGTTTCTAAGAGCTTTCTTGTTCTTCTCAGGTATTCTTTTCCAATCTTCTCTTTCATTTCAGTTGATTTGATTGTGTCTGCTTCCAAAACTCCACAATATTTATAGCTATCTTGTTCATCTAGCTCTCTCATCTGCTCTTGGTTGGGTAGTTCCATGCCGTCAGTCGTCTCCAGCTTTCCTTTTTTAATCTCTAGCAATGCACACTTTTCCGTTCTGAATTCCATTTCAATGTCCTGATTAAAGATTCTGGTCGTATTTATCAGCTTTTCCATTTCATTTTTGCTTTTTGCAAATAGCTTCAGGTCATCCATGTACATGAGATGGTTCATTCGTTGTTCTCTGCCTGTGAACTTGTATCCGGCATCACATTTCCTGAGTATGTAGTTGAGTGGCATCATGGCTATGATAAACAGTAGTGGTGATAGGGAGTCTCCTTGTAAAATACCTCTCTGTATTTTTATCTCCGTCAAGTATTGTCCTCCAGCTGTCAGTTCTAATCTCCATGTTTCCATTGCTTTCTTGATGAGATTAATAATCCTATCGGGTATCTTGTACATTTTTAAACATTCAATTATCCATGCTTGAGGGATTCTGTCGTACGCTTTCTTGTAGTCAATCCATGACATAGATATGTTCTTTTTCTTGCTTTTAATTCTTTCAGGATCTTTTGATCTATGTATAACAGATCATGCGTCCCTCTTTCCCCTTTCTGGCATCCTTTTTGTTCCTCGGGAAGTAGTCCACGACTGTTCAGGGCATGGTAAATTTGCTCTCTAAGTAGGATTTTCCACATTGTCGGTAAACAGGTTATTGGTCTGTAATTGCTTGGGGTTGTTCCCTTCTTGGCGTCTTTTTGTATGAGCGTTGTCCTTCCTTTGGTCATCCACTCTGGTATGTCTGTTTTATGGATACATCCTCTCAGTTTCTGTGCTAGCCTCTCATGTAGGGTCGTGAATTTTTTGAACCAGTACGCATGTATTCCATCGTGACCTGGTGCTTTCCAGTTTGCCATTTTCTTTAGTGCTGTCCTAATAGTTTCTTCATTAATTTCTGTTTCCAGTCCTTCTTCAATTTCTAGAAGTTTATCTTTCATGTCTTTCAGTCATTTAGCATTTTTGTTGCGATCTTCAGCCTTTTCCCATATCTTGCTCCAAAAATGATTTGTTTGTGTCAGGTCCGGTTGTTCTGTTGTCGTTCTTTCTCCGTTTACGTTTTTGTAAAACTGGTTTTCATTGTTTTCAAAGGTCCTGTTCTGTTTGTACTGTTCCGATTTGTATCGTCTCAATCTTCCTTCTTTTGCTGCTATCTTTTGTTTTAGTTCTTCATGCTTCTTATTTAGTCTTTCCTTGCGATTCGGATTTCTGCTCTTCCATCGTTTACTGTTCTCCTTCGTCCTATTTACGGTTTTAGCTTCCTTTTGAAGTTTGGTGATCTGGGTTTCCAGTCTGATCTCCCATCTAGATTTCGTCTGTCCATTCTTTTGGTCAGTCTTCTTTTCCCTTTTTAGTTTCATACTTATTGATTTTGCCCCCGCATATATCAAGTTGTTTAGATCTGTGATAGTGTCTGTTGGGGTGTAGGTGAGTACTCTGTTTACTTTCTCTGTTTCAACTTTTAACTTCTTCCAGTCTTCGTTCCTTAGGGATGGAAGTTTTGTTTTGTTCTCGGACATTAATGGTTTGATGTTTTCCACTTCTCTTGCTTTTTTCTCAGATAGTTCTATAGTTTCGTCGTCTTCGCCTTCTTCGGTTTCTGTGTTTATGTTTTTCCCGTCTTCTTCCTGGGAGTTTTCGTCAAGTGGTGTGTCTTAATCTGTCACGCCATTTATCTTTTGTTTAATTTCCGTTAATTCCATCTCCGAGAAAAACCCTCTCTTGAGTATCTGTCTTGCTTGATCTGCTATCCTTTGTGCCGTTGTATGGTAGTCAGTAGAAATGTCCCATAGATTTTTCATTCGTTTCCAATATCCTCTTTCTGTGGGATAGCGGCTTTTGTAGTAGCATTCCATTACAAGTCTGTTCTCTTTTGTGGTCCATTTCTTTCTATGGCTTTTTGGTCTGTTATTTTCATTCTTGAATTCTTGTGTTTGGTCAGTGTCCTTATCATATTTGGAATTTGATGGGTTACCTACCTGTTTTTTGTCCGTGGTCTTGTTCCTGAAATTAAAGGAGCCAACATTCGCAGAATGTGGACCGGGTCCCCCATGTTAGCCATCGAGGGAGCACCTGCCCATCATGACACTCAGATCTTTCTTCTGAGTCCCACGGCGTTTATTTGTATTTATAGACATTTATCATGGTTTGGTGTTTGTGGCAACACCAGCCCCAGGCTTAGTTTACCTGTGATCCTGTCACAGGGATAGTATTTCTCTCATTTTCATGAGGTTCAAAGTGCACTATCACACATACATAAAGAAACATTTACGAAAAAAAATAAAATAAAATAAAAGTAAATATATAAATAAATAAATAATAATAATAATGAATAAATAAATAAGTAGATTAAAAAATTAAAAAATAAAAAGATAATAATTATATATATATATATATATATGTTACCTAATTACATAGTATAAGTTTTCTAGGATACTCTTAAATAAAATTTTAAAAAGATGATAGATTCCCCTCCTATGTTTGTCTAATAAATTGATGCAAAGTTATCAAACGTTAGGTCGAAATTTAAAAAAAAAGAAAACAAAAAAAAAACGTTAACTTTTGTTCTCTAACGTGACTAGCTACTTTTTTTGGGGGGGGGGTCAATTACGTTCAACTCAAACAAAAAGCAAAAATATTATCTCCCGACCCCCGAATTGATTATTATTATCATTAGTAGTAGTAGTAGTAGTAGTAGTAGTAGTACCAACATAATCATTATTATTAAAATAATGGGAGGTGACGGTGGTTAAATGGATATCGACACGGACTGAAAACCTGGGTGTTCCAAGTTCAAATCCAGTCGGTTCCACTTTCATTTTTGGCAACGTTCTCGTGGTCCTTCCCGTAAGTACCAGAAAAACATCGGGGAAACTAATGCCAACACCAGAATCATTTGATTCACACGAAAGAAGATTAAATAATAATTTGTAATGTTAATATTATTCGAATTAATTATTCCTTTGATTATCAGTAATATTCTTATTAGCATAAATGTTGTTGTTGTTAGTAGTAGTAGTGGTAGTAACAAAAACGTAACGCGATCGGAAAACTGGCGAAATCGAATTGTTATTGGCACCTGAAGGAGTATAAAGAAGAAGAAGAAGAAGAAGAAGAAGAAGAAGAAGAAGAAGAATCGTTGTTGTTGTTATTATGTACTTACTAGGAGTTCTCACACAGGTCATAATCAGCGATTGCTCACTGGTAATAACCGGTGGTATTCCCTGGAGTCTGAGTGACAACAAGTCTCCCCAGATTTCCAGTACTCTCCACCTTTTTCGATAACAGCCGATGACCATTGATTTCTCGCTGACAATGACCATTGGTCTTTTCTACAATTTTGGTGGCAATAATCCTCGCTAATGTTCCAGTACTCTCCGCACCCTTCCAGTGGAGGTCTGGTTAGTGTTTTTCTTTCCTCTGTCTTTTTATCCTCCTTGACTCCTCACGACTAGTTTGCGTGATATTAGTTGCGGCTGATGCCATCACATTGTTATTTTGTTTTGTAATATTTTTTGTAGTAATAATTTAATCCCCCCCCCCGTATGAAATTATTACTATTATGTTTATTTAGTACTATTATGTTTATTTAGTACTATTATGTCTATTTAGTACTATGTTTATTTAGTACTATTATGTTTATTTAGTACTATGTTTATTTAGTACTATTATATTTATTTAGTACTATTATGTTTATTTAGTACTATGTTTATTTAGTACTATGTTTATTTCGTACTATTATGTTTATTTAGTACTATGTTTATTTAGTACTATGTTTTTAGTACTATTATATTTATTTAGTACTATGTTTATTTAGTACTATGTTTATTTAGTACTATGTTTATTTCGTACTATTATGTTTATTTAGTACTATTATGTTTATTTAGTACTATGTTTATTTCGTACTATTATGTTTATTTAGTACTATGTTTATTTCGTACTATTATGTTTATTTAGTACTATGTTTATTTAGTACTATTATGTTTATTTAGTACTCACTAGGAGTTCTCACAACGTGCCAGTTCCCTTGGGTTCATATTGTGGTTTTTTTCTTTCTATAGCAACTTCCATGTGACTGGTTAACTTTCGCAATTTATGTAAGTTGGTTTCCGCATTCGAGGATTTTCCTTAAAATTTCAGCAGTTTTAATAATTGCCGTCCGTTGTATGGTCTCAGTCTTCTCTTATATTCCAATTTTTCCCAGTCTTTTTTTCCATTTTTTCAGGACTGTTCCTAGTGCGTCCACCATTATAAGTATTATATTGACTTTCTCATGTTCCATATTCCTTTCAATTCTCTGGCAAGTTCCGTGTATTTGCTTAGTTTTTCTATCTCCTTGATTTTCACCCTGTGGTCTACTGAGACGGTAAAATCTACGATCTGAGAGGATTCTTTTCTTTCTTGTTATGATATCCGTTCTCCTTGCTTGGAAGAGTTTATCCGTTTGTACCTTCAAATGCAAGAGGATTTTGTGATTTTCGTCTTCCAGTACTGCTTCCGGTTTGTGTCTGCTTGTTCAATTTGCAGTCGTTTGCATAGTTCCGAGTGTACTGCCTTCCCCATACCGTGATTTTTAGGTAATTTTGCTGCATTCGCTTATTATGTCGTTTACCGTTTCGTCTCTTCGTCCACAGAGTGTAAATTTGCTGGTTTCCTGGGTTTTGTCTAGCTTAACTGTAATATACTTAGTTCTAATCGCATTGTTCTGCGCAGCTGTTAGTAGTAATTCCGTTTCTCTGTTTAGATGTCCTTTTCGTAGCCAATTCCATGTGTTTTCGTGAGTCTCTTCTCTTGTCATTCTTATGACTCGTCCGTGTCGCTGTTTCTCTTCCCACTTTTCTTTTCTCGTCTTGTTTCTCGTTTCTCTGTTGCCTGTATTGTTCACTTTGACGATATCTCTTGCTGCGGGGATTAGCCTTTCTGTGTTCTGGGTTATGTAGTTTTCTACTTCTTGTGTGGGTGCGTCATTCACACAGTCTTCTATACTTACCAGTCCTCTTCCTCCATATTTCTTTTTCACATAGAGTCGGTCAGTATCATCCTTCATGTCTAGTGCATTGTGCATGGTCATTAGTTTTCTCGTGTTCTGGTCAAGATTCCTCAGTTCTTCTTTGGTTCAGTCTGTGAATGATCCAGAATATCTTACTAGTGATATTGCCCAGGTGTTTATTACTTTTACTAGATTCCTGCTATATAATTTAGCTTCTAGGGGTGTTTTTCCGATCATCTCTTTATGTTTATTATTATTAATAATTATTATCATTATTATTAATATTATTATTATTGTTATTAATATTATTATTATTATCATCATCATCAACTTTAGTATTATTTTATTAGAATTAGAATTATTCGTATTATTATTATTATTATTATTATTATTATTATTATTATTATTATTATTATTTTCATTATTTTTATTTTCATTATAGACTACTTTGTGATTTTTAATCGATCTAAAGGCGGTAAAAAATTGTTATTGTCAGTTTTGCTATTATCATTTTATAATTATCATTAATATTAATATTAATATTAATATTAATAATTAATAGTAGTTTAGGTTAAAACAACACACGCAGACGCGGGATTGATAGGTATAGTATTTGTATCGTGTAAAGTAAGAAAGTGTTATCGCCATTGACCTTTAGAAGGGAGAAGACACTCCCTTCCAATATCGTACCGATTTATCTGCGACGCTTGTTTTTAAATTAAATTTGAAAAGATTTAGCATTCAACATAATATTGACTCCGTCTTATTTTTTTTTGGGGGGGGGGGGGTTCAATGTAAAAAGTTAAATGTTATTATTTAGGAATGAGATTGGGCCCTTCTTAGTACCACTGAGCTATTTTAGTACCGTTTAGCGACGTTATGTTTTCGCTAAGTGATAATAGAATTTTGGTTTTATAAGTATTTTCTAGTTTGACAGGAAATTATGTCTAAGTTGTCAATGACGTTTTTAATTTTAATTATATCCCCATTTATAATTTTGGTTTAATTTCTAAATTTACGTAATGTCTATGTTATGAAATGTAGGTGTACGCTTTGCAAATGAAAAGTACTTTTCCATTTTTACTATATTCTTTCTAACAAAACGGTGAATCTCTGTAAATTTCTATTACTAAAAAGTCATTGGGCTGGAAAGAATATGTAAACGTTAAAAGCTATCAGAATTTCAATTTTTCTGGCAAATGACACAGAGTGATGAAGATGAAATATGACTAGCCAGTGAGAATCAAATATCGACTTAGTCGATTCGTTACTATTTAGGCCTGGTATAATAAGCGACATATCGACATATAATTTATTTCATTTTATTTTTTTATTTTTCGCGAGGTTGGATGCGGTTTAAGGGCACACCACCTAAATAGTAAAGTTTATGATAAATAAATAATGTGCCCATGTTACTCACCTGTTGCCTAGAATATGTATTCGATAATCCATAATGCTCAATCGTTCATTAGTTTACACATCGAATACATATCAGTGACGATTAAAATTTTATAACATAATATAACTCAAAATATGACGTAGAACAATTATTTTCTATGTTAAATGATCGGTTCATTGGTTTAAGAGTGAATCCTGTACATAGAAATACATAAACATAACTTATATATATAGTCTAAAGAAGCTTTGAGTTATTTTAAACAAAAAGACAAAAAAAAAAGGAAAATGCAGTTTAAATTCCCAGAGAAACTAACTAAATCCAAAATAGTGTAGACTTAACATTTGTTGGAAAATTCATAAATAAATAATATATAATAGTAAGTAAATAAAAAAAAAAAATAAAAAAAAAAAAAGGGGGATTTTGTATCTAACAGTGAAACAAAAGCAGGAGACCTTAACGTAAGCATCTAATATTAACACGGGGATCTTCAGCTGTTTACCATGAAACTGTTTCGGAGATTTAAAAACAGGACAGTTATATGCATGGCTCTCCAATGGTACAGATAAAACTACCATTTCCCCAATAATTCAGCTTAAAATGTTACTTATATATATACATAAATAAATAATAAAATAATAATAATAATAATATACTACCTTAAAACTACCGTGTGATATGGTAATTTGCATATCAAATAAAATTCTTTATAACAATAGTAATACTAGTAATAATAATAATAATAACAATAATAAAATACTATCTAAACACTACACCTACGAACCATTCTGCGATATGGTAGCTAGAAATAAAATTATTTAGGAATTAAGGTTGCATTAAAAAAAAAAAAAAAAAAAAGCTTTAGTACCTTTGGTACCAGAAAGGCAAATAGATAAGAGGAAGGAAACCTAGCCATACAGATCTAAATACCCAATATATAGTCTAAAGAAGCTTTGAGTTATTTTAAACAAAAAGACAAATATATATATATATATATATATATATATATATATATATATAAAGTGGTGTACTAAAAGCGAACTTTTAGGAAAAGTGAAACCTATTGTGAAGAGTATATAGCTCAATATCCAGGATAGAGCAGGTAGAATGAAGAAGAATGGAAAGGAATTAGAGAAGCAAAAGTCAAATCATAATTCAATTCAATTGCTCAGAGCAAGGTATATTCCGCAAAAAAGGCAATTTATTTTTTAAGCAATCGGACATTTGCTTGCATTCGGGCAGAATTTTGCCCTGTGTTTCTTCCCCCTACAACTTTTATTTTATTTTATTTTATTTATTTTATCAAATTTTAAATCTTGGCCTTTGCCAACTTATCTATCCTAGCGACTTCCTCTGATGATAAGATTTTGATCTTTGAAAAGCCTGGCTTAAGGAAAATTTAACTTGAATAAATTGCCTTTTTTGCGGAATATACCTTGCTCTGAGCAATTGAATTGAATTATGATTTGACTTTTGCTTCTCTAATTCCTTTCCATTCTTCTTCATTATATATATATATATATATATATATATATATATATATATATATATATATATATATATATATATATATATATTAGGATGTACTAGCTTTTAACGAAAAATTAAAAATGGCGTATTAGTGGGTTTCCCCACGTGTGAGTTTGCTCTTTTTCTTTGTTTTTTGTTGTGTTTCACACAAAAATGAACAACTGTATAGTGTAGGTTTATCCAAGACACTTTAATCCAAGAACTTTTTACTCTTTGTGAATTTTTCTGATGATTTTGTAATGTTGCAGAGACGATATTAACATAAAAACGTTGTTTGGCACAATACAAATGAAACGGACCGCAAAAAATATATCTCACAGAAATGTTATGTTTTTTTGGAAATGTGAAAAAATAAGAATAATAAAATAAAACCATGGTTATGGGAATGTAATATGAACCTGATATATATATATATATATAATATTAAATTATTTTTAATTACATACTAGGGTTTCGAGCTTTCGCTCTCATCAGTGCATGGATGATAATCTCAGACGGTCGCACGGTTCGAACCCCTGCCACAGAATCAACCCAGAATCCGTAAGCAAGCGCTGTAACCATTAGGCCACGGGAAATTACCACATTCAAGAAGGGAATTTAAGTTCTATTTATGCAAAGGACGGCATATCTAGAAAGACTGACTAAAGATTCTCCGAACGTTGTTGGAATATTTTTTATAGCTACGTGTCAGTCTATTTTTTTAATTCATTAGTGATGGGACGATTCCAATATTTTTCCCAATTCCGATACAATTACAGATTCTTTTCTAAATTCCCGATTCCGATACAATTACCGATTCCGATACAATTACCGATTCTGATTCTTTTAAAATCTTTAAATATTTATCTATAGTATTGTTGTTGTTTGTAAATTTTCGGATTACCGTAAAAACCCGATGTAATATGTGCATATATTTTTGCAAACGTAAAAATACACTTGTGGGGGGGGGGGTGATCTATAGATTTTAGTTTTATTGGTAGTTTAAAATCAATAAATATTTATCATTTTATCATTAGAACCAGGAATGGAAAATTAAGTTTTAAACAGAAACAAACAAAAACAAAAAAAACATGTAAAAGAATCGTTTTTGGCATCGGAAAATAGGCACAATTTTTTTCTGATTCCGATACCCCAAACAGTTCCGATTTTTCCGATTCCCATTAATCGTTTCAACAGTACTATATATATATATATATATATATATATATATATATATATATATATATATATATGTGTGTGTGTGTGTGTGTTTCATCTTAACCAAGTATCATCAGTGTGGTTAGATATAACTGTACCACTGGTTGCAGGATTCGAGCCCCGGACTGAAGTCACCCATTACTTCTATCCGACGTCTTTGCGCCCACAGCCACTAAACAACTATACGACGAAAAAATTCCAATTATTTATTAAACGAACACAGTCAGCCTTCGTAGAGTGTTCGCCCAACTAAGGAGAACGAACTTTGCAATATCGCTTTAGTTAGAAGTTTTCATACTTTTCTTACAGAGAGCCTTTCTTTAAAGGGAGCTCCCATAAATAATTATAAATATTTCTCAATATCCATATACATATCTATATTATCTTAATCAAGAATGTTACAGAGGATCAAATCAAATCAACATGGTGCCATAGGTTTTAATCTGGGAGCGGACTAGACTCCCACTAATTAACTACCGAAAGAAAAAAATACATATTTTGAAAAAAAACAAAAAACAGCGAACTTTTCACAGAATGATCTACCGCTTCCTCTGAGATAAAATATGGCAGAAGATAGTCGGGTAGTGATTTGCTTATGAATATTTTTTTTTAAACTACATAAAAACACTATTTTTCAATCTGAATTCGTTTTGGTGTCATGTTGATTTGATCTGATCTTCTGTAACATTATTAATAAATAAATACATATTATGCTCTTCAAGAATTACATATATAGTAATCCACATACGGACTGTTTCGCAGCTCTTCAACGCGGCTAAACCAGTTAGTGCCTCAAGCCGAGATTGAAACTCAACCGTCGAGCTGACAGTCGGCGCCTCTTCCCCTGCGCTATTATACGACACTGACTGATTGTAAGTGATATCTCAATGTAAACATTGTCAAGTGCAGGGAGATCGAATTAATTTTATCCAATGAGCTATGCCTTAAAGCTAATGGCAGTTGGCGATATCCTTACAAATAAGCTCTACCTAAGAAGGGAGCTTTATATAGTCATTCACATATAGACTGTTTCGCTGTATCACAGCTCGTCAGTGCGGCTAATATACCCCTCTCTCTCTCTCTCTCTCTCTCTCTCTCTCTCTCTCTCTATCTATCTCTCTCTATCTATCTATCTCTCTCTCTCTCTATCTATCTATCTATCTATCTCTAATTCTACCGACTTTGTTGTGGTTACTCTCCTACCGCAACCCTTCCCCGACGTTAACGCAATTGACTGCCACCCGCCACTTGCAAAGCCGGTTAATCGTTTTTAATACATTTTTTTTTCTTTTATTTTGTCGCCTTCTCTACGTGTTTTTTTAATTCAGTATTTTATCTTTTCCTTGTTATTAATTAAGAATCGGGAATAAAAAAAATATATATATTGTCTACTATAAAAGCCACAGTTTCTGGTGTTGGAGGCGGCGGTGGTCGTGAAAAGATTCGCTGTTGCTGACGATAGTGATGATGCTTTCAATAAACAGGTGTCTGTCTGGCACAGATATGAAATTTATAATCTAGAGGAGGGGGGTGTTGCTTTTCATGGCCTTGGGATCTCAGAAAACGTAGCCAGAGCATTTGTGCAAGTTTATATTATTTATTTATCTAAATTAATAAATGCGAATGTTTTGCTTTTTTTTTTTTTTTTTTTTTTCATTTATCCCACCTATGTATATGATGGTAATCAAAACGACTCACTGTAATTTAAATCAATAGTTCAAGATATTCTTTTCAAATACTGTATATATAGTAGAGAGCAAAGATCCAAACACAGCTATGTTTATGCCTAATTTCCATAACTATATTTTTTAACAATTTATAATGAATTAATTTTTTTTATTATTCATTTGCATTTTATTGTCCTATTTTTCGTATATATATGTGATAGTTTTATTGATATTAAGGGTAATTAATTAAAGCGATTTTCAAGGGAAGCAATTTAAATGAAAACTATTTTATTTATTACAATAGGTTCATATTCAATGATATATATAATGTAATTTATATATTATTGAAGAATACTTACCGCTAGATTAATAGCCGACAGATGGTGGGTAGTTTTCTGTATGTTGGTAAAAAAGAAAGAAAAGGATGAAAAGATTGAAAATGTCCATTATAAACACTAGAGAATATCACCGCAAGTAGTAATTCTATTTAACCCGTAGCTGGAGAGAGAGAGAGAGAGAGAGAGAGAGAGAGAGAATGAGAGAGAGGGGGGGGGATACAGCAAGCAAAAAAAGACACATTTTTTTAATCTGTCTGTTCTATTTTGTATATTAAACTGACTCAAACAATCTAACTAGCTCAATGGGTGACCGAACGCGTCACCCTTTTCTGGTTATTATACTAAATCTGAGGTTAATCAACGTTTGTTTCACTAAGATTTGTTCCCCGTGTATTTTAATCGCACAAAATACATGCAAGAATATTCCCCAGTTGTCAGATTTAATTATGTTGGAACTTCCTTTTTAATTGTTCTAATTGGCTGTAATTTACAATTAACTGACCACGTGACCCATCTCTTACTAAGGTTCTTATGTTAAACCATCATCCTCTCTCACTGTATGTTGTTTGATACCCCGCTCTTATTATTTATGCTGTCTCTATCGCTCTCGCTTTTGTCTCTCTTTTCCCAATCTCTCTCTTACACACACACTCTCTCTCTCTCCCTCTCTCTCCCTCTCTCTCTCATTCTCTTTCTCTTTCTCTCTCTCTCTCTCATTCTCTTTCTCTTTCTCATTCTCTTTCTCATTCTCTCTCTCTCTCTCTCTCTCTCTCTCTCTCTCTCTCTCTCTCTCCCTTTCCCACTGCATGTTGTTTGATCTCTCGCTCTTATTATTTATGCTGTATCTATCACTCTTGCTTTTGTTACTCTTTTCCCAATCTCTCTCTTACACACACACTCTCTCTCTCTCTCTCTCTCTCTCATTCTCTTTCTCTTTCTCGTTCTCTCTCTCATTGTCTCTCTTTCTTTCCTTTTCTCACTGCATGTTGTTTGATCTCCCGCTCTTATTATTTATGCTGTATCTATCACTCTTGCTTTTGTCTCTCTTTTCCCAATCTCTCTCTTACACACACTCTCTCTATCTCATTCTCTTTCTCTTTCTCTTTCATTCTCTCATTCTCTCTCTCTCCCTTTCTCACTGCATGTTGTTTGATCTCCCGCTCTTATTATTTATGCTGTATCTATCACTCTCGCTTTTGTCTCTCTTTTCCCAATCTCTCTCTCTCTCTCTCTCTCTCTCTCTCTCTCTCTCTCTCTCTCTCTCTCTCTCTCTCTCTGTTATTAACAGTTTAAGGTAATAACGAAAATAAAATACAATTGTTCCCATAACAATAAAAATGCACATGCTATTCATGTTAAAGAGTAAAAAGAAACACGTGCGTTGCACTGTGTGAAAAAAGAATTGCATTTCCGTGTAGGACTTCTTTACAGTAGAGTCACGACCATCTTTAATTTTGATCTATGGGTTTGTTTTTATATAGCTTTACCTTTAAATCACTATCAGACTCCCAGCTTGAAAACGACATGAACAAAAACATGAGTAACCTTTTTTTAAATACCAAATAATTATTATATTTCAGACACGAATGACTATCGTCACATGTCCGCGCGTAGCGTGTAACAATCTTTCCTTTCGGATCGTTTCTGGTCCTACCAGATCAGGCTGTCTGAAGATACTGGCTTCCTGGCCGAAAAATGCACCAAACATTGTTTTTTCTTTCCCTTTGCAAAACTCAATCAAGTTCTGCAAAGACAAAAATAAAAACAACAATTTTCCCCTACAAAACAACTAAACAAAACACCATGAATAAATACTTAAACATATAACGAACTTGAAGCATAACATTTTTTACCAAAACGACTGGATTCGGTATTAAATAACCCGAAAAGGGTCGATATGCCGTAAAACAAAGCAAACAAAAGCTTCGGATTGTCTTATTTATGTGCTTAGCACCAACCAACTACTGTGACGTCAGCAGATAAACGCTACTCGGTGAGCAGGCCTTCTTAACGAAGGTCGTGGTAGGGTGGACATGAAAAAAAAAAAACGTCCTGTTCCTACGAAACCAGAACTGGATGATCAAATGGATGTGAGGCACTCCAGAATGAACAACAAAAGAAAAAAACATTTTGTCTTAACACCGATTTTTATTTATTTATTTATTCATTTTTACTTCCGGTTTTCATCGCTTATGATGAATTAAAGATTTCTATAGCGAAAAAATACAATATTAAAAAAAATATTTTTTTTAATACAATCCAATTTTTTAAAATACCTTTTTTTCAAATTGGGTGAAACCATCTCTGACCAACATCTTTATATTTATATGTTTTTTGTTTTTTTGTATTTGTTTGTTTCGTTGGTTTGTACATTTTGATTAGATAAAAAAAATTGTAAAAAACATATGTATTTTTAAAAAAATTTGTAACAATATAAGGTTACAAAACAAAACTTTGTAAATAAAGCTGCTTTTTAATAGAAAAAAAAATGTGCGTATAACAAAGCGTGATTGTAAAAAAACTATGTATTTTATAGACTATTAGTAAAACTTTTTGTAATTAAAAACCTTTTACCTTTTTTTTTAAATACGCCGTATTGTTTTGTTCATAGTTGAAGAGTAGTGTTAAAGAAAAAAAAATTATCCGAAGTAGAAATACGGCTGAAATTTTTTTTTCCGTTGTCGAACACTGGATAAAAACGAGAATACCAAAAATCTTCACAGCGAGATGTGACGACGACGAATTTCTAACCAAGGGAGATAAGTCAGCTCCGGGTTGAAACGAGAGTACCAAAAACTTTGGGTTCACAGCAAGATCTGGCGAAGAGAAATTTCTCGCCAACTGGTCCAGGTAGAAATAGAGTACGAAAAATCTTAGCTGGGAGTTTAAATCGAGAAGAAAATCAAATTGACAAACTTATTTGGGAGACTAATTCGCCTGGCCAAATCTGACTGAAATCTAATAAGCAAGCGGGATCACCATTCCTCACGAAATAAACGATGGCTTCACAAATAAAGAGATATGCAGTTCATATACAGCAAATACAGGAACAGAAAAAGGATAGTACAAGTGAATAGAGGCAAGACGAAATAAACGTTATCCTGGAGTTCGTCGATTCTTCTGCAGGGCCGACGACAGAGAAGGCAGGATCCCATCTTGTCTGTTTGAAAGTCAGGTTCGAACTGAAGGTTCATGTTGATCACGTGATATGGTTTTAGCGCCAAGATGATTCATCGCGTATTAAACTCGTTACACGCAGACATGCTATACGCGCACGTGGTTAAGAGTCAATGATTACATAATCTCCAAGCCGAATCACATGTTACTGGCTGTCACGTAGATCAATACAAAATAGGTGGCTCATGTAACTGCTACATAACAAAAATCCTGCGTTCAGAGCAAGATGTGACGATAACCAATTTAACGGCAAGGGAGAAAACTCTGTTTAGGGTAGAACTGAGATTTCCAAAAGTCTCGCCTTCAGAGCAAGATGTGGTGCTGACCAATTTTGGGGGGAATGAGAAATAATGAGAGTACATCTCTGGTTCGGATAGCAATGAGAGTACAAAAAATATCGCGTTCGCAGTGAGATTTGGCGAGGTATATTACTCTGTTCCGGGTAGTAAAAACGAGATTACTAGAAGTCTCACGCCCACAGTGAGACTTGGTGCGGTCTGATTTCTTTGTAAGGGAAATAACTTAATACCTGTTCGAAACAGGACTACCAAAACTCTGAATTTCACAGCAAGATCTGTCAAGGATCAATTTCTCAGCAAAAGAGATAATGTTGGTTCAGGTAGAAGCAGGAGTACCAAAAATCTCGTGTTCACAGGGAGATTTTTGTAAAGAACAATTTCTCAGCAAGGGGAAATAACTCTATCCGGATGTAAACGAGACTACCATAAATCTTACGCCCACACCGAGACTTGACGAAGGACAAATTTCTCGGCAAGTGAGATAACTTTGGTCCCGGTAGAAATGAGAGTACGAAAAATCTGGCGTTCACAGTGAGATCTGGTGAGGACAAATATTTCGGCAAAGGATATAACTCTGGTCCGGGTGGAAACAAGACTACTAAAAGTGTCACGTTAACAGTGTAACATGGCGAGGGCTGATTGCTAGAGATATAACTTAAGTCCCATTAGAAACGAGACTACAAAAAATCTTATGCCCGCGAGATCTGACGAGGACAAATTTCTCGGCAAGGTATAAACCTCTTTTTAGGGTAGAAACGAGATAACCAAAAATCTCACGTTTACAGCAAAATGTCGCAAAGATCAACTTTTCAGTAAGAGATGTAACTCTAGTCAGGGTAAAAACAACACTATGAAAATTCTCGAGTTCACAGCGATATCTAGTGAAGAACGAATTTCTTTACAAGGGAGATAACTCTAGTCAAGGTAGAAATGAGAGTACGAAAAATCTCGCGTCCACTGTGAGTTCTGGCGAGGACCAATTTCTCAGCAAAGGAGACAATTCTGATCTAGGTAGAAATAAGACTACCAGAAATCTCTCATTCAAAGCAACATCTAGCGAAGACAAATTTCTCAGCAAAGGGAGATAATTCTGATCTAGGTAGAAATAAGACTACCAGAAATCCTTCATTCAAAGCAACATCTAGCGAAGACAAATTTCTCAGCAAAGGGAGATAATTCTGATCTAGGTAGAAATAAGACTACCAGAAATCTCTCATTCAAAGCAACATCTAGCGAACACAAATTTCTCAGCAAAGGGAGATAATTCTGATCTAGGTAGAAATAAGACTACCAGAAATCTCTCATTCAAAGCAACATCTAGCGAAGACAAATTTCTCAGCAAAGGGAGATAATTCTGATCTAGGTAGAAATAAGACTACCAGAAATCTCTCATTCAAAGCAACATCTAGCGAAGACAAATTTCTCAGCAAAGGGAGATAATTCTGATCTAGGTAGAAATAAGACTACCAGAAATCTCTCATTCAAAGCAACATCTAGCGAAGACAAATTTCTCAGCAAAGGGAGATAATTCTGATCTAGGTAGAAATAAGACTACCAGAAATCTCTCATTCAAAGCAACATCTAGCGAAGACAAATTTCTCAGCAAAGGGAGATAATTCTGGACCAGGTAAAAGCGAGAGTATCAAGAATCTCGCGTTTACAGTGAGATGTGGGTACGGATCATTTTCTCAGCAAGGGAGATAACTCTGGTTCGGGTGGAAACAAGAGTATCAAAAATTTCGCGTTCTACAGCAAGATCTTACGAAGACCGATTTCTTGGTCTGGGTGGAAACAGGAGTATCAAGAATCTCGCGTTTACAGTGAGAAGTGGGTAGGACCCATTTCTTGGCAAGGGAGATAATTCTGGTCTGAGTAGAAACAGGAGTATCAAAAATCTCACGTTCACAGTGAGATGTTGGGAGGACCCATTTCTCAGCAAAGGAGATAACTTTGATCTAGTTGAAACGACAGTACCAAAACGTTTGTGCTCACAGCAAAGGAGACAACTCTTGCCCGCGGAAGCTGTATTATATGTCAAACGTCGTTAATACATTTTCGTTTGAGCATGTGTGGTGCCTGTGAAAAAGCCTGTCCGCCGATGTTTACAAAAAAAATGGAGTACTCTCTGGTAATTGAAATGTTTATATAAAAGCATTAAGATATCGCTTACCATCAGTGCCCGCCTCGTAGTCATTTGGTTAGAATCGCTGATTATCAACTAGATTGTTGTAGGTTCAATCCTGCCTTTAGGGCGTATTCTAGTATTTATCTATCTCTCTCTATATATATATATAATCGTAAAGACGATAACTTTACTCATATTTTTAATTAAATTAACAAGTTCGATTATATCCTGATGCAAAATCGTCCCCAAAATTAGTTAATATTGTCCACTTTAAACTATCCACAACATTCGTTAATCCTAATAATTCCGTGAATGGGGACATTAAAAAAATAAAACAGGATACAGGAAGTAACCAATGATCGATCTCGTTTGCTTCACTTCCTACTTTTTTTCCATGAATTCTCGGACTAATGACCGAGAAAGTGAACTCTGCTTAGAATATTTCCTTGCTTAAAAGTAACTATTTTCGCGAAATGGTGGAATCCAAAATTTACTCCAGGGTTTGCGCCTAATTTCCGTGACTGCTCGGCCGCATCGATCTGACAGGTCACGGAAGCGTCCGAGGCCTGCCGAGTCGAAAACGAGGCTGTCGAGACGAAAACGAGGCTGTATAAACAAAACCGCAAAATTCGTGAAAAATAAAAAATGGAAGGTTGGCAGACGACAATATAAGACGATGAATACGGAAAGAAATGCATATATTTTTTATTAAAAAATGAAAGAAATGAACAAACCCATAGCTGAAATAAACTTTTTTCTTTTTTGAACCATTTTTTAAAAACTTTTTTTTTCAATTAGGCAAGTCTTTTTTTTCAAATTAGGCGAGTCTTTTTTGTTTTTTTATAGATTTTTTAGTGGGGTGGGGGCAATTCTGTATCTTTTCCCGGAGAGGTAGCGCTTGTTTTTTGTTTTTTGGGGTGGGGGGGGGGCTTAGCGAAAGACAGGCAGAAGAGGAGGAGGGGGTCGGAGACAGTACGCCGCATTCTTTTCGTAGATTCTTTCCTGTCGCCATATCCTGGGACCACAGGTAGATTATCTTCAATATGGTCGCTATTTCCAGATTTGACCGCGAAAAAAATGTCCCCGATCGCAAAGACACCCCAAGCCCTGCATTCCTGAGTGGGGCATCTCCATGCATATTTGTTCGATATTGTTTGTCTTGCCGTCAACCGGCAAAGTCGTGCGCATCGCCTACACCGCATTCTGGTGGGCAGTAGAGATTTCTGATGGCAGAAATTCATAACCTGCTCCGGAGATTCTAGGCTTTGACACAATTGCTAAAAAATCATTTTTTTTTAGTTTGGCTTAGCGTCTCCTTCCAATTTTTATCGGCTGCTTGCTATAAACTGCCTTGCAGCATCCTGATTCGTCAGTTTTTTTTACCAGTTTTGTTTACAGCCTCGTTTTCGACTCGGCAGGTCTCGGACGCTTCCGTGACCTGTCGGATCGCTGCGCCGAGCAGTCACGGAAATTAGGCGCAAACCCTGGAGTAGTACCATATATATATATATATATATATATATATATATATATATATATATATATATATATATATATATATATATATATATATAATCGTAAAGACGATAACTTTACTCGTATTTTTAATTAAATTAACAAGTTCGATTATATCCTGATGCAAAATCGTCCCCAAAATGAGTTAATATTGTCCACTTTAAACTATCCACAACATTCGTTAACCCTAATAATTCCGTGAATGGGGACATTAAAAAAATAAAACAAGGTACAGGAAGTAACCAATGATCGATCTCGTTTGCTTCACTTCCTACTTTTTTTCCATGAATTCTCGGACTAATGACCGAGAAAGTGAACTCTGCTTAGAATATTTCCTTGCTTAAAAGTAACTATTTTCGCGAAATCGTGGAATCCAAAATTTTGTTTCAGTTTTGTACATTTAATAGCTTGTTATTTTTTCCTTTAATTTCTGTAAGATGTGATGCTAAAGGCGCTGATGAAGCGACGTTTTGGAGTAGCTTTTGTTGGTTTTTAAAAAAATTAAAGAATGAAATAAAGTATTTCCGGAATGTTTTGGAAACGACCGTACGCCATAATAGACTTGTTGTTCTAATTCACTAAATATTATATATATATATATATATATATATATATATATATATATATATATATATATATATAGTCTCGGAAGTTTCTCAACCATTAAAACTATATAAAATAAAAAATATATATATATATATATATATAAAAAACTTATAGTCTCAAGTCTTCCAGTGGAAAATCACTCATGTAAGTCAATTTATTTTTTACAGTTATTATATTAGTTAGTTTCTAACACTATTTTAAGGGATCATCAGTTGTTTACCATGAAAAACTGTTTCGGGAATTTATATATATATATATATATATATATATATATATATATATATATATATATATACATATATATATATATATATATATACATATATATATATATATATAGAGAGAGAGAGAGAGAGAGAGAAGTATTTAGATATATATATATGAAAAATAATCCTCTTAGAATCGAAACATATATATATATATATATATAAAGAGAGAGAGAGAGAAAGAGACAGAGACAGCGATATAGATATATAAGTATATATATGAAAAATAATCCTCTTATAATCGAAATATATATATATATATATATATATATATATATATATATATATATATATATGTGTGTATCACAGCTCTTCAGTTCAGCTAGACCAGTTAGTGTCTCAAGCTTGGATTGAAACTCAACCGTCCAGCTGACAGTCGGCGCTCCTACCCCTGCGCTATCATGCGACACTGTCTGAATGTAAGTAATATCTCAATGTAAACATTATCAAGTGCCGGGAGCTCGAATTAGTTTTACCTAATGAGCTATGCCTTAAAGCTAAGGTCGATATGCCGTAAAGCCAGACACAGCGAACCAGTCATATATGTGAACCTTCAAACAGCTAACCTAGGTTGTTGTTTCGCTACTTATCCATCCGTAATCCAAATCATGCTTAACTCTTCCAATCTGCTCGACGAGTCAGCGACCTCAGGATTAAGACACGACGGTAATCACGCGAGAACAGTTGTGTTGTTGTTGCGCCAGCAGCCAATTGGTGAGAATCCAGTCATTTGTTTGGGTTGTGGCTCATCAGGTAAAGCCGCACCGCCCACCCACCGATTTTTTTCATCCTCTTTTCAGTAAGCAAAACGCTGCGCACAAATTTGTAAAAAAAAAAAGGTTTCTGGCCTCCGGCAAGTCACATAACAAAAAACATCTATAAAGAGATTTATACTACACACACGCGTCGCTGATTTTATGAGTTTATTTTGATATATTATAAGGAATATAAAACAATAAAAGCTGTTTCACACACACATACATTATATATATATATATATATATATATATATATATATATATATATATATATATATATATATATATATATATATATATATATATATATATGAAAATTTATAACTAAAAGGTAAACTTTTAGAGAGTTGAACATATTGTGAGGTAAGGAAAGCTCAATATACTGGATAGAGCAAAAATATATAAGTCAACCGAAGATTATGATTTGCTTCCCTTTGCAGGTCTAATTATTTTCATTGACTTATCATATATATATATATATATATATATATATATATATATATATATATAAATGTTTTGAGGTACAAAATTTATAAATACATTTAAAAAGAATACGCGGAAATCTCTCTAAGGCCCTTTCGACTATCATCTCGTCAGGAGAAAATCGATAGTTTTAATTAATAATAACGTCGAAAGAAAGAGCAAAATGGGGAAATTGAGTGTGCCAAAATTAACGTTAAAGCGATTAAAATTCAATTCAATGATTTCGATTAAAAGTCGATTAAAAGGCACTACGTTAGGGGATAAAAACAAACAAAAAAAAATTGGGAAGGAGTTCAAAGTTCCCCAAAGAGATTAAGCGATCTTACAAATTCCTTCTGCCGGCACAAGGAAGGTTTTCGAATAGCAATAGAGACAGATTCCAATTTTTTCAAATGGTTCTTGGAATCTGCTCGATGCAAGACCTCAAAACGGTCTATTTTATAGCCACTGGCACAGCTAGGGTTTTCAACCAAATGCTGGCCAATAGCAGAGTCCAAAGAATTAGAGGAGGGGTAACACAAGGACCCTACCCTTCCCTGACGTATTTTTGATGGAATGTGCTGGTTTATGCGAGTCTGCAAATGCAAGGAAGTGCGCCCTATATAGCCAGCATCACATTGGCATTTAAATTGGTATACAATATTACTATAATTTGTATAGGGCACACTATCATTGTGAAAGGAAGGAAAAGCAGGTCTAGTAGCATAAACTAATCGTAAGGAAACAGAGAAGAAGCAATTGCTAATGCTATCAACAATCTGTTTACCTAGTTTAATACTATTTCCCCCTATCCAAGGTAATTTTAAATAAATGAGGCATTTTACAGGCCCAAATATTTTAGGGGATTTAAAATCAGCAACCTTTTTATTAATGCAATCATTGATAAGGTCCTCGGGATAACCATTATAAATGAATATATCCCTGATCCTATTGAGTTCACACTCTAATCTATTTGGAGAACAAATAACGAGGGCTCTATGCACCAAAGTGTAAATTAAGCCTACCTTTCTAGACTTAGGCACAAAAGAAGACCAGTTTACATACAGGCCCGTAAAAGTAGGCTTCCTGTAGATGGAAGTGAGAAAGCCACCCCTTGAACGTTCAACAAGAACATCCAAGAAGGGAAGACAATTATCCTTTTCACTTTCCATCGTAAACTTTAGAGCCTCATGAATAGAATTTAACTTATGAAAGAATGCCAATGCTCCACTCTGTGAAGAAAACATCGCAAAAGTGTCATCCACATATCTAACATAAGTAGTGGGCATTTTTACAGACCTAAATAAAACGGATTCGTAATATCCGACGAAGATATCAGCTAAAGTGGGGGCCAATGGACTACCCATTGAG
>OY744543.1:32000566-32048066 GCA_963556195.1 Sepiola atlantica
GAATACTGGAAATCTGGGGAGGCTTGTTGTCACTCAAACTCCAGGAAATACCACTGGTTGTTGTCGGTGAGCAATCACTGACGATGATCTGTGTGAGAACTAATGAGTATAAATAATCATAATAGCTGATAGCTGATATGTCGTTAATTGCTTTTGCCATTTTGTGTGGAATTGATCGTCTCAACGCTAGATGGTTGGTGATCGCTCTATTTACAAAGTTCATTTCCTGGATTGTTCGAGAACTGTGTCGAAGGTTTTTGATAGATGATAGTCACACATAAACACAACTGAATATCGATTATTGGATTGAATTGTGGTGTGATTAAATCGTTAAATTAAGTATTTAATTCGGTGGTTCCCAAACAATATATTGGGTCTACAACGAAAGATTAAGATTCGATTCTGAAAGAGTTTGAATGCCTGCTAGACACTTTTCTTCGGGTGTATTTGGTGTTTCTGTGCTGGGGGTTGTCAGGATACCCTGACATGAAGATACTTCACCATACAAGTAAACCCTGGCCGAATATTCAAAATAACATAGTATTCGAAGACCAAATATGATCCCCTCGGCATAGCTATGCACTGGTTCATACGAGGAAAGGTGCACCTTCTCCTCGTAATGTTACCTCAAGTAATAGAACTAAGCTGGATACTCCCCCGGACCAGAAGAATTCTTGTCCTGGGATCTCGACAAACCAAGAAAAGACCACAAGAAAGATGAACTATAAAATAGATGGTCAATTGGGGAGATGGTCATTTGGGGAGATGGTCAATTGGGAAGATGGTCAGTTGGGGGAAAAGGACAGTAATATTCACCACTGCTTTACTAACTCAAAGTTTGAAGGATAAGGAAAACCTTAAATTAAAACTCGGATAGTTATGTATCTCATAAAGAAAGCAAGTGTTAGTCTCAGAGAGGAGCCCATTGATTTCTGAGGACATACTGAAGTAAAATAACAAACAAAAAAAAACAGAAATAAAAACTTCTTCTTTCGTGTGAATCAGATGATTCTGGTGTTGGCATTAGTTTCCCCGATGTTTTTCTAGTTAGAAATCTTTCTGGAAAGACATCGGGTACTTACGGGAAGGACCACGAGAAGGTTGCCAACATCCTTAAGTGACAGTAGTACTGTGGAACCGACTGGATTCGAACTTGGAACACCCAGGTCTTCAGTCCGTGTCGATATCCACTTAACCACCTCCCAAATAAAAACTAATAGAAAACTAATCATGTGATAATTTTTGTACAAACTGAGACTCCTAATATTTTAACCTGTATATATATATCTTCCTATAACAAACTAAACATCTATAATAAAGACCAATGTGTATAGATAGATTTAGTCAGCGAATGAGTGGCAAACACAACACGTGTATTGGCAGCGTAATAAGAACGATATGCTATATTCGCTAGGTAAATATGTTCTGTGGTGCATCGTTCCTATTACTCTACCAATACATCTATTGTGTTTGATGCTCTGCCACAGACTATATCTATCATTAAAAATAACACCCACACCAAAACCCACCGACCATTGTAGTTCTATCATATATTAATCTTTTTTATGTCAGCGTGAAGCTGACTATATAGGAAGCAGTTGCCAGCAGCTACATGATCGTGTCCTACTACAAATACGTAGTGGAAGTCTGGATAATTTGCAAAAGGCATTCTGCACTGCAATAGCAGAACACCTTTTTAATAGTCTTGAATGTGACCCGAAGTTTAGTGTCGATTCTTCCTCTGTTTTGAGCAAGCCCCACTCGACTTATTACCTAAATGTATTGGAGAAGATATACATTAAGACTCACCGACCTTCTTTATGTAGACAGAAGGAGAATATTTGGGGCCTTAATGTTATCTCCCGTTAGCTAGTCCCTAAATATATATATATATATATATATATATATATATATATATATATATATATATATATATATATATATATATATATATTGCGTGTGTATTTAGGTGGCATTTTCTCATTTATGCCAACATTGTTAACAATAACAGAATTCGTCTGTTTAATTATACCTTTTCATTTTTCTAATTTTTTCTGATGGTTTTTTTTTTGTATTAAAATAAAAAAAAATGTTCCAAAGGTTTCACAGGTTTCACAGGTTTCACGAACGTTTTCGATTCTTCACATTCATCGACATAAAAACACAACAACCTAAAATTAATAACATCACATATAAAACCAGTGGCAAAATTGTAAAATGCTTAACGTAATGCGATTTTGTTCTGTGATGCCATCCAGCGTTGCTGAGTTTAAATCGTCAACGGCTTCCTGGAACAATGCGAAAACGGTCTCTGCGCGTTTCTCCGCCGTCTTTTTAAATATTCTCTTTTTGTCTCCAGCTTTTTTGTTCATTCGCTTTTGACACCTGAGGAGGATTCGACGAAAAATCGAAAACCATCCGTGAAACCTGTGAAACCTATTGACCATTTTTTTTTTTATTTTAATACAAAAAAAAAGACCATCAGAAAAATTGAAAAAATAAAAAAGGTATAATTAAACAGACGAATTCTGTTATTTTTAACAAAATCGTATATATAAAACTTATCCAGGAAAACAATAGAAGTGGTCACTAATCTTTACGTGCCTCTCAATGTGCTGAATCTCCATGTGTTCTTTTTAAGGGCGTAATGGAGGAAGAACCACTTTAAAGCTTAAGTGTAGTATCTGTTCCGATGGATACTGCCCCCCATAGACTGGTATTGTCTTGGCCTTCGGGGCTTGATTTACGCCGGTCTATGGGTCTGTCCTGTGCAGTTCTAGGAGGTCAACCCTACCAGGCTTTGCCTCCTCTCTTTGGAGAGGAGTAAGTTTATTGCTTACTGCCTGGGGCGCCCCAACCGGGGAATGCCGACGGGGCTGCACAGGCAATTTTTAATGGCCAGAGTGCTCACTTTCTCGAGCGCTGGCTTTTCAAACCCCACTTTCCCGACCCGACCTTGGGTCACATCTTACCTTGTGGAAGTAAGATAAAACTGGCTTTGTGCCTAACCTCCCGGGGAGGTAAATAACCCGACTACATTAAGGGTGTGAAACAGTGGGCAGTAGAAAAGAATTAAAAAAAGTAACATGGTGTTATTAACATAGTAAAAAAGGACGCAATGTTCCTAACAAAATCCCGAGCAACGTCGGGTATTCCTGCTAGCATCTTATAAATATACAAATAATTATAGATTAATCAGTCTCTGCCAAATGTTGCTTATGTACTGTTATGCTGATCTACCCTATTCCGTCACCGCATGGACTCTTCCTGACTCTATCAATAGAGTCGTTATGACCAATCAGCAGAAGCGAGAAGATAAGCCATTACTTCTGTACTTTCTGTTAATAAAAATTTCTTCTGTTCGTGTTATTTCTTCCGACCCTTTAAGACCGCAACAGATGTTTAACAACTGGAGTCTAACTTAACGCTTATTATCTTTTGGATGGTTTTCTTAATTGCATAATCTTTCTGAATAATCAAACGTTTAAGACAATAAGAATATATATTGCCATTCACAGTGTAAACTATGTTAAAACTACTACTACTACTACTACTACCGACAAGTAGCTAATCACATGATGCATACTCAATAGTATTATTTACCTCCTCTTCAGGAGGTTAGGCACAAGGCCATTTTCATCTTACTCCCACAAGGTAAGATGTGACCCAAGGTCGGGTCGGGAAAGTGGGGCTTGAAAAGCCAGCGCCCGAGAAGGTGAGCACTCTGGCCATTAAAAATTGCCTGGGCAGCCCCGTCGGCATTCCCCGGTAGGAGCGCCTCAGGCAGTAAGCAATAAACTTACTCCTCCCCAAAGAGGGGAGGCAGAGCCTGGGAGGGTGGACCTCCTAGAACTGCACAGGACAGACCCATAGACCGGCGTAAATCAAGGCCCGAGGGCCAAGACAATACAAGTCTATGGGGTGCAGTATCCATCGGAACAGATACTACACTTTGATCCCGGCTCCCGTCCTTATTACGAACAGCGTGAAGTTGTACACACGCAAATGTACTTTATTTGAATTGTCTAAAACAAACGTTTAAAGAAGCAGTACGTGTTGTTAAATGGGTACGACAAATGCCACTTTTTCCACTCAACTATAAAACAAGTCTTCTTAGTATTATTTGAATTAATCGGATTACTATTCTCGTATTGTATGTTATTCACACAATGTTTCGGCCGATGTAACCTCGGACCTTCTTCAGGTGCGTCTTGTCGAACTCGGGAATCTGTGCACAATATTCAACAGAAACCCTTTATTTATTCTACGGGAGCAGCTTGCTCTCGTTCCGTCAGCCATCTTCGTACTGAAGATTAACCCTTCAACCTCCAGAAGACTGTTACTTAGAACTGATTATTACTTAGCACTTTTATCTGTTGCGCTACGGGTCGTTACGGACTTTTTTTTTCGTTTCGGCCGATGTAATCTCCGACTTTCTTATGTTGCGTCTTGTCAAACTCGAGAATCTTTATGTCGAACTCGAGAATCTTTATGTCAAACTCGAGAATCTTTATGTCAAACTCGAGAATCTTTATGTCGAACTCGTGAATCTTTATGTCAAACTCGAGAATCTTTATGTCGAACTCGTGAATCTTTATGTCGAACTCGAGAATCTTTATGTCGAACTCGAGAATCTTTATGTCGAACTCGAGAATCTTTATGTCGAACTCGTGAATCTTTATGTCGAACTCGAGAATCTTTATGTCGAACTCGTGAATCTTTATGTCGAACTCGAGAATCTTTATGTCGAACTCGGGAATATTTCTGTCAGACTCGTGAATCTGTACACAATTTCGAACGAAACTTTTTATTTATTCCACGAGTGTAGCTTGTTCTCGTTCCGTCAGCCATGACTCGGTAGAAGTCCTAAGTAATTTGTAATTGTATCCTTAGTATCGACCGTACTGAGGATTGAATCTTCGACCTCCAGAAGATTGCCACTTAGAACTGATTATACTTAGAACTGTTATCCGTTGCGCCACGTTATGAAAATAAAATCCAGGATGAGAACAGTAATCCGGATAATCCAAATGATACAAATTATCAATCCTTATCTAAAAAAATTCTGAAACAAATCTTTTCATATATATAAAGTAAAGTGAGTAGAGCCAGTCTATTCACCGTTTCTTTGACGTTAGTAGGTTTTGTTTAATGCAAGGTAGATACTTAATTCTGTTTCGCAAGTCAATTATGGCAAATATTGATCCGTGTTCTTAAAAAAAATATTTAATAAAGATTTGTTAAATTTTAGCAGGTGTTTTTGTTATTTATTTGAACATTTACTTTACAAATATAAAATATGAAAACTGTTTAATTAATATAAATAAAATAAATCATCTGTTTTGTTATTTGGTTGTATCTTGTTCTATACGACGACGAGGATATTTGGTCGCATGAGACGAAGAGACTAGACATGAGTTCTGTTATCCTGGATTGGACACTGCTTTGGCGGCTGAATAATGTAAAGGCTGTTGACTTTCCGGATCGTGGTTAATTACAATTAATTAAACAAACTCGGAAACGAATTTTAGCTACACCATTTTGCTCTTTACTTTATTTCTTTTCCGGGCATATAAGACGGAGCAGAATGATACAGAGTGTGAACCTTACTCTGTATCATGTTTTTAAGATTTAATTTATCAGTTCTTCCCGCCTCCACCTAAGGGTTAATAAGACGGAATGGTTGTCAGGACACAGTTCTAATACTTGTAGAGCAGTTTTAAATAGTAATCTGTTGTTATTGGCTTTGAAGACGACTAAGTTATAATCTGCAGTGAAGCAGTCCCGTGGAAATGTGTTCTACAGACCGGCTAGACAATTTTTCTCTTCACTGTATTTCTTGTCCAGATATAGTAGAGAGAGAGCAGAATAATATAGAGCGTGAACTTTACTCTGGATAATGTTTTGAAAATTTCATTTTATCAGTTCTTTCCGGTTCGCTTTTAGCCGGCTACTCTCCCCAAAAACACTCACCTGTTAACCGTCACATGGTCCTCTTGTTTCAGCCCCCATCTACGCCATTCTCATGGATGACAAATTTTACCTTTGAACTGTATACGACAATGATGATGATTGGTCTCATGAGACGAAGAGATAAGTAATAAAGCTTGGTTGGGCGTACGTGAATTATATTCTCCTAGACTAGAACCATGTAGTAGTTGATTATTTTAGAGATCATTGTCTAGCTGGATCATTGTTAATTAAAATTGATTAAACCAACTCGGAGACGAATTTTACATGAGCCCTTTTGCCCTGTACTTCATTTCTTGTCAATAGTGTAACAATATTTAGATGCGGGTGTGTAAAAATGGAAAATTAAACGTAAGGTTAGCGAAGCAAAAATATGGAATTTTCTATTAAAAGTTAAGTTAGAAGTTAGGTTTATATGCACTGGTACTTACGTAAAAGAAAACATCCTGCCTCTTGGGAGTGAGGCGCCAACGTGATCGGACTCGGTTTTCGAGTTTTCCACCACCCTACGGAGTTGGGAACGGGAAAGATAGTACTCACCTTGACGCACTTGCTGTTGTACAAAAAGATCAAATTCCAGAGACAATGATGGAGTGAGATGTTGTTCTTCCATTATTCCAGCCAAAAAGAGAAAGAAGAAAAGAGTAATTTATCTACAACTACTACATCACAACTGTGGACGTCGCTATCCAATGAGCAAACTACTACATGTCAACAAGATAGGCGAACATCCGTTTCTGTCAGCAACACAACGTTTGCCTGTTATTCACAATGTGAATCGAAGAACACTGCATGCAATGTTACGAGGTTGCTTATTTGTACGGCGATGCTTCAATAGCAGAGGAAATAGAAAGAGGTAGAACATAAACCTTACTCAGGCTAATGTCTTAAGACTTCATTTTATGAGTTCGTCCGGATTCGCTCCAAGCTGGCTACTCTTCCAAAAGCTCTCACCTACTAATCGTCACGTGGTCTTCTTATTTCCGTTTCCGTTTTCCGCCGAAAAAGTTATTTTCGTGGATATCAAATTCAACCTTTGAACTCTTGACAGTTACTTCTTCTCTCAGACCGATTGAAAGCCACTTCATATATAGCAGTAGCAAAGTAAATCGGCCCACAGATAGAACATTACAAGTAATCATATGTGATTCCAGTGTTTGTGTATAGACACTATCATTTTAAATTCCAGCCACAAAAGGTTTTCTTTAAACACAAAAAATCCTCGTATTTACGTATGTTAGATAATGGCCCTATGGGAATGGACGTGTCTGTTGTAGATCGGATTTGACTTGCGGGGTTTGTAGCGGAGTCACCTCTTGCGGGGACAGTTGACGAGACCTCGGGGTCGGGGGGTTAGGTCACACCTGCGTGTTGATCACGAGATTTCGTGACGTCACAGTTTTCCCGTTAAGAAAACTGGAGTTGAGATTTCAGTTTGGACTGGAAGCCAACGAGTCAACACGCTTTAGTCATGTAACGATCACAAGCTAGGGGATTTCGGATCCCCCGAAATTGAGAGCCAAGCGATGTCCCCCATCTTCTTTCCTTTACAAGTAGCTAAGTAGTTAGAAAAATAACTAGCGTAAGCCTCTCTCTCTGCTACAACGAACTTGCCCAGTATCGACAAGCAGTATAGTAATAAATGGCTCTAAATTAAAAAGGAGAAGCCTTGTTATCTTTTATCGTGTACGGGGAGATTTGGTTTCAGTTACAGAAAGAACCCGCCGGCCCGAAAATGTAATAACGACAAAGCGTCTGCAGAGAATGGTGGCGGCGACGGAGCGACTAACAATGGCAGCTGGGTCGCAGACAACAGAGAAGAGACAGAAAAAGAAAGGGAAATATCATTCCCGAATTGCGTCTACTGCTGTGTCGGCCGAAAGGGGGAGATTGAAAATCGGGACCGAATAGCAAGACCACTCGACGTCGCCGGATCGAGAAACGACATATCGTCCCGTTGGCAAACGATGCCGTTCGCGGGATCAACAGAGGAGAGTTCTACGACGCCAGAAATTCAAGAGATTCCGACATCACAACGTGTTATTCAGCATTGGTCAATCAACCAGCAATTCAACACGTACGTACGTTGCTGCGAGGCTTCTTTCTTTCACTATAGTTGCTTTTTCTTTATTATCGTTAGATAACAAAAAACGAAGAAGATTATCTTTATCTTCTTTTATCTCCTTCTTTTATCTCTTTTGAATAATACATACATTTACGCCCCCCCCCCGCCACTAAAAACGAACTAAAGCATAACGGATATGTCGCTGCGCCCTTGTTTACATCCACCACTCCAAACAAGTTCAGACATCGGTTCTGTTCAGTCCTAGGATGTCCACCCTCCCAGGCTTTACGGGTTAGTTGATTGGTAATCGCCTGAGGCGCTCCTTACCGGGAAATACTTACGAGGCTGTTCAGGCATTTTTTGTAAGCCAGAGTGCGCTTATCCTAATGCGCTTGCTTCTCAAAACCTCACCTGACCTTGTGTCTAACCTTCTGGCAAGGAGATACATAATATGTACCGCTGATTCTTCAGACTGGCAGAAATCGGCTGTATATATTTGCTCGGGGTCAATTCTAACATTCATATCAACTTTATTGGGCATCTTCGTTGAACCTGTAATAATAGATGTAAGTCTATGAGTCTGGACGAAGAACAAGGTTTGTAAGTCCATAATACGAAGATAAATGTCCTGTTTGTAGGGAACGTAGAAGAGTACATAATATGAGAATCTTCTTAGGAGAAAGTCCGTACGTACATACATATTAGTTAAAGGCAAACCGAGTTCATATGCAGTTTATAAGTATGTGTTGAAATAGTATTGGAAATTAGTCCACGTGCGGCAGTACAGCCATCTTGGATATTGAAGCCTTCTTTTTGACGCTGAGAACCCGTGGCTCAGCGGGTTTTGGTTTGCGTCCCAAGAGAGAAGTTTGGCGGTTGAACTCAGCGCCGTGGGTTGATTACACAGTAGGGGGCCTGCTTCCGGATAGAGAGAAAAAACTGGAGATCACTCTCTTTAAATAAACTTCGGGACTAGTTCTCTGCTCGTATGAGAGATTGTTTCTGATTGGGCAAGTCAGAATCAAATTTGCGTTCTAATCAGCAGTCAGCTTAGAAGTCAAGCATATATTTCAAACATCGTTACTGGCGGCTGTTACCGCTGCTGTTGCTGTTGCCGTTTGAACTGCTATTGCTACAAAACTTGGACAAGTCAGGCAGAGTCGAAAAATTTATTTGTACAAAATCAAGGGAGGCGCGAGAGCGCTCTATCCCTTAATAGACTACACGAATGGCCTATGCTGGAAATCTCATTTCTTTGATCAATCATAACTCAAAAACTAATAAACCAAATTAGTTAAAACTTTGCACAAACTGTTTATTTGATAGGTTCTATAAGTGTGTAGAATTTCAGCATCATTAGTCAAGGCAACCCAGAGATCCAGAAAGTTCAATCATGAAATCATGTTATCTGTGTGTACGTACGTATGTGCCACCCTGTATCTCATCAACTATTTGATGGATTCAGCTGATTTTGGGCAGAGATAGAGGTTATAGGGACTAGTTGATGGCATTTTAATTTCAGTTTACCATATACCTTAGTTTTCCAGAAAATTCCAAAAAACCTTATGAGAAGGCATTGTATTGAGATATAGCCTTTACAAACGTAGTAACATTCCATGATAAATGCCAGTATACTGAAATCATATGCCCTTAATAGGGTTAAGATGAAAATTCATATACACTAAATGTACAAAACAAGGAAATTCCCAAATTTTTACACTTTTATTGTCATTAAGGGTATGCGAGCACAACAGGGCTATGTATTTTACTGGTAGGAATTTTTCTTCAGCACACCTCACACACTTCATCCACTCATGCATAGAGATTTATACTGTAGTGATGTGATAATGAAATGGTTTGGTTGATATGTAGTCATACCCTTAATGAGAATAAAAGTGTAAAAATTTGGGAATTTCCTTGCTTTTGTACATTTAGTGTATATGAATTTTCATCTTAACCCTATTAAGGGCATATGATTTCAGTATACTGGCATTTTTCATGGAATATTATTAGATTACAAAAAAGTATTCTGGATTTTATTAACGATTCCATTGTGGCATTTTTGGAGATCACTCTGTATTATGAACTAAAAACTGCTCGCATAGACTAGAGGCGGAACACTTTTTTTTAAATACAGAGTAATTTTATTTTATTCTAGTTATCGCTACGAATCACACTTTTAAAATACTAGTGATGGCTAAGCACGGATTTACGATGAGATATTTTTTTCTTGCGAGGTACCTTAGATTTATATAATAGGCAAAAAGCTGACCTTAAACCGATTGCACCGATTGCCCCCAATTTTCCCGCCTCTTAAGGTGGCAAGTGACGTTGTAATGTGCATTACTGACCACAACCTATTTAAATGGTCAATTCAGCAAAAAAGTTCAAACAGTTAATTGCACTTGAAAATAACACGAGTTTTAACTTGCACAACGTTTTAAGACCAGCAGAGAAGAAAACAGTACGAAACAACTTTTTCATGATAAAAGTAATAATAAACTTCATCTGTAGTGTACGCGTGGAGATTGGATACCAACTTTCACGCGTGGAGATTGGATACCAACTTTCACGTGTGGAGATTGGATACCAACTTTCACGCGTGGAGATTGGATACCAACTTTCACGCGTGGAGATTGGATACAAACTTTCACGCGTGGAGATTGGATACCAACTTTCACGCGTGGAGATTGGATACCAACTTTCACGCGTGGAGATTGGATACCAACTTTCACGCGTGGAGATTGGATACCAATTTTCACGCGTGGAGATTGGATACCAACTTTCACGCGTGGAGATTGGATACCAACTTTCACGCGTGGAGATTGGATACCAACTTTCACGTGTGGAGATTGGATACCAACTTTCACGCGTGGAGATTGGATACAAACTTTCACGCGTGGAGATTGGATACCAACTTTCACGCGTGGAGATTGGATACCAACTTTCACGAGTGGAGATTGGATACTAACTTTCACGCGTTGAGATTGGATACCAACTTTCACGCGTGGAGATTGGATACCAACGTTCACGCGTGGAGATTGGATACCAACTTTCACGCGTGGAGATTGGATACCAACTTTCACGTGTGGAGATTGGATACCAACTTTCACGCGTGGAGATTGGATACAAACTTTCACGCGTGGAGATTGGATACCAACTTTCACGCGTGGAGATTGGATACCAACTTTCACGAGTGGAGATTGGATACTAACTTTCACGCGTTGAGATTGGATACCAACTTTCACGCGTGGAGATTGGATACCAACGTTCACGCGTGGAGATTGGATACCGACTGGCTTGTTAAGATTACTACCTTCCTTTCTCTCCTCGTTTTTGTGAATTAACAAAACGAAAGGACAAATCCTTTCGTTTCGTTAATTCATTTCTGTTTCCTTGTGAGAAAACCCACAGTGGAAAAGTATTAAAGCGGTTAGACTGTAGAAGTCATCAGACGCCGGAAGGCTTTGTACTCGAATAGCCTCTTTTCTTCGAACTGCTTGCCTTCGGAATCCCCTCCCTGCTCCCTGTTTCTACGGCATGCAAAAATTTTAATGTAATGTTAAAGCATCTCGCTGCAAAACTCCTTACTTAGGAGGCCCTAGTAAATTTGGTTCTAATTCACAATATCCATTTACATCTCCATAGCAGTGTGCCTAGTTTGGACTGAATAAAAGTTGTTGTTTTTTATTTTATTTAAAGGGTACAGTTTGACCAGAATTTAAATTTAAAAAATTGAAGTTCGATTCATGTACCAATTAGAAGACGACAAAATTCCGGACATGAAATATTATTTTTGAGCCGGTCACATCGTTCAACAGATCTCTGAAAGCAACGCCCATCAACGGACAAACAGACAGATTTTAACGAACAAATGATTGCGATTGCGGTAACAGGGCTCTATTGAAAATACAGTAGTCTGTATCAGGATCCGCCATACTCTGGTCATCTCTGCGTCTGATGTGGCAAGCAAGTACGTGTCAGGCACAGAAACCGCAAATCAACGAAATGCAAGTGACAACTTTTTTTTTCCGCCATTACTTTGTGTTTTCTACGCCAAACTTTTTCTGATTTCGTATGCAACCACTGAGCCTTGCTGCCTATAGTGTCGAGGGTTAAAACCAATGAGAAGGACTTTATGCAGATCAGATAATGAGAAGGGCTTCACGCAGATCAGATAATCCTGACGCGCAATCTTCGTGCGCTCTATTCAAAAGTCAGAATCTCTTAACAACAACAACATCCACCAAAATCAAATCGAAAACCACACGACTAACTTCATGCCAACAACGTCATAATGACTATCGTTGTCACATCAACCACCGTCATATTAATGTCGAACACAGCTTACAACAACAACAAAAAACGGAGTACGGTGAAATGTGTGCGAGCAAGCCGTCTGTACCAGCGACCTAGACAAGCTGGCCCTAAACTAATTACACTTGTACGGATCTCTTAATTAATAACATCTTTACAAAAATCTTAAAAACTTAGCTGTCCTCAGCATCATAGTCATGGTTATCTATGATTATAATTATAATATATTATAAAGAGAAGTTGTATGTATGTATGTATTTATGCATGTATGTATTTATGTATGTATGTATGTACGTATGCATGTATGTATGCATGCATGTATGTATGTATGTATGCATGGATGTATGTATGCATGTATGTATGTATGCATGTATGTATGTATGTATGTGTGTATGCATGCATGCATGTATGTATGTATGCATGCATGCATGCATGCATGTGTGTATGTATGTATGCATGCATGTATGTATGCATGTATCCATGTATGCATGTATGTATGTATGTATGTATGTATGTATGTATGTATGCATGTATGTATGCATGTATGTATGCATGTATGCATGTATGCATGTAGGCATATATTATGTATGTATGTATGTATGTATTATGTATGCATGTATGTATGTATGTATGTATGTATGTATGTATGTATGTATGTATGTATGTATGTATGTATGTATGTATGTATGCCCGGCTAAAAGTCTAACACTACATAAAACACACCCACAACGTTGATATATTTATTTTATACCATTATCTTAGACGGATAAAATATACACATTTTTTAGTATTCATTCTTTTGGGGGTCAACAGAAACAGAATTAATCAGAGGGTCGACATTTATAGCCATGTTAATTCCAATTTATATATATATATATATATATATATATATATATATATATATATATATATATATATATATATATATATATATATCCATATAGCTTATTCGTAATATAGCAGGAACAATACCAGCAGAGTGCTCGATTAATTAAGAATTAAAATGAAAAAATAGAAATTAAGGGCGTAATATTTATTTATTTTGGTACAGAAAAATTAGTACAACATTCGTACCGTCGGTTTCAAGCACAGAAGGACAGCCATCCGGCTCTCTTCAGAAGCTGAAGAAAGCCGGATGGCTAAGTCCTTCTGTGCTGTAAACCGACGGTACGAATGTTGTACAATTTTTTCTGTACCAATATATATATATATATATATATATATATATATATATATATATATATATACATATATATATATATACATATACATATATATATATATACATATACATATATATATATATATACATATATATACATATATATATATACATATATATACATATATATATATATATATATACATATATATATATATATATACATATATATATATATATATATATACATATATATATACATATATATATATATATATATATACATATATATATATATACATATATATATATATATATATATATACATATATATATACATATATATATATATATATATATACATATATATATATATATATATACATATATATATACATATATATATATATATATATAGAGAGAGAGAGAGAGAGAGAGAGAGAGAGGGGGGTAGATAGAGATAAAGCGAGAAAGAGGGAGAGAGAAGTTTTAAAAGGAAGATGTTACAAAGACTTTTAAACTCTTCTATTTTTTGTGCATGATTCTGGGCGACGCCGAGTAACCATGCTTCTTATATATATATATATATATATATATATATATATATATATATATATATATATATATATATATATATAGAAGTTATGTTTATTTGAATTCGACTGGCTTGTTTTTAGAGGAAACGACGCTCTACGTGTTTAGCAAGTGGCACTCGATCTTATGATTTCCTTTCCAACCATAAACAACACATGGATAACTAAATGGATCGATCGTTAAGTGAATCAAATTTGTAGTTAGTTTAAAGTTTTGTCTTCATCGTCCTTCTGGTTGTTTCAACTACCTGCCCGATAGAACTGTTTCCTGCCTTTACAGCGTAAAAAATCGACTTCGCAATCTAGTGAGGGTGATCTCTTATTCTCCACACCATTTTCCCCCAGAAGAGACGTGGTTAGTCTTTCTCTACTCGGTCGTTATTTTTATGGGTGTTAGACTGAGCTCCAACCTCTGGTTCATCCCTGTAAGGCATTCACAACAATAGGAACTTTCCTATTAACAAAGTTTTTTTCAAAGGACTTCTCATCTGTGGAACATGTTCTCTGCAAAACACAACATGTTTGTCTTTAAATCTAATGTCAACAAATTCTACATAAATGGTCCGAACACAATCGAAATGTATGTATTGCCAGGGTTAAACACATTACAGGGAATGCATAGGTTATGTAAAGTAAATACGACTTATTTTGATTTGGTTTTGGAACTATTTTACATAAATAGTCCGAACACAATCGAAATGCATGTATTGCCAGGGTTAAACACATTACAGGGAATGCATAGGTTATGTAAAGTAAATACGATTTATTTTGATTTGGTTTGGGAACTATTTTCGATAAGATTCTGCAACCAGTAGAAAAAAAGGTCCATGCTGATATGGCTAAAAGAACGATTTATATATATATATATATATATATATATATATATATATATATATATATATGCATACATTAAATACATAAATAAAAAGCATTACACATCCTCTGTGTACCTAAAACTAAATTGCCAGTAAAACAGACAGGCACAGATAGTAGTTTATCTGTGAACAAATTCCGACTCGTAAATATAATATCTGGTCGTAAACGCGTCAGAGTCGTGAAAAACATTTCAAAACATATAGCTAGGGTGGAACATGTCCATCAAGCTTCAAGCCTAAACCTCAAATAGGTAAAACACCGCTTGACATAAAAAAAATAACACTCTTTTTGTCATTCCTTCTTTCAGTAAAGCCAAGTACATTCCAGGGAGGAGGAGGGGGCATATGCCCTCTTTTGCCCCACCGCTGTCGACACCCCTGTCCAGAACTCATACCACATCCCGACAGATAAAAAAAAGTCATCGCAATGGCCTAGTCCATGGACGGCGGCACCGGGGGTGGGGCTCAAGCCCCACACTTTTTAACTTGCCCCCCCCCCCACTTTACGGTTATCAATAATGAAGTTATATATGCATGTGTTTAACCGGGCTCCCCCCCACTTTTTAGGAGAGCCCCCCCCCCCACTTTTATAACTGTCCCGCCGGTCCTGGCCTAGTCTCTGTATGACTGATTGTCGAGGACGGATCTTCGACTGGTATGTATCGTGTTTGCAAGTAGGCCAGAGAATGTGCTTGCGTGTCTTTGATGCGTGCTTCCTTCGTGAACTATCGTAAGACAAACGCGTGTTTCTCGCGCAGTTTGCCATCGTTTGTAATGGTGATTTAAAAAACACGTTTTACGCTAACTGAGGAGGGCACATTTTTTTCTCATCAAAATCGTTCATTAAACTATATTTTATTCGTTAATAATTCGAGAAAACGACGTCGTTTTTTTTGTTTTTTTTCGCAAAAATATTTACTGAGCTTAAAAACTTGTTTTAATTTTTTTTTTAATTTAGAGAGCAGTTTTGCTCACAAGGTAATATCTCTCTTTATTTAGAGTTAGCTATGTGTAAATGTTTATATATTTGTATGTACATGATTCAGTCCTAAACTAATTCACCGATCATTATGAATTTTCGAACACAATTGCCAGATCAAAGAATAAGTAATGTGGACTATATTTAGTTTAAATTATATTATTTGAGTTATTCGGACTAGTGTTCTCATTTTGGATGTTATTCTTACAATGTTTCGGCCGATGTAACCTCATTTTGCAAGTCTGTTGTTTAAAGGAAGAAGCGAGTACCATTGTAACTTCCAAAAAAGAAACCTCTGTGCTTATGCTGATTAGCGGCCTATGAAAAAATTATTTTTATATAAAAACAATAATATATACTTATTAAGCATTATATTCTTACTCACTGTACGAAAAAGTAGAAAAAATTATCCACTAGAACTTTAAGTACAAGTATTTTTCCATTCTGCATATCATAACAGCGACTCGTTCAGTAAGCCTCCATCTTGCTTTTTAGGAAGATTTGAAGGGCAGATAACTGAAATCTTCTTAAAAAAACAAGATGGAGGCTTACTGAACGAGTCGCTGTTATGATACGCAGAATGGAAAAATACTTGTAATTAAAGTTCTAGTGGATAATTTTTTCTACGTTTTCGTACAGTGAGTAAGAATATAATGCTTAATAAGTATATATTATTGTTTTTGGTGCAATTTTATTTATAGGCCGATGCAGTTAATTATTTTCATGTAAAAGCATTATTTTGTACTTACTCAGTCATATTTTATCTCTCACGCCCCGAAAAAGAATTTAAAAATATCAAGCAGAACTTTAATTAGAACGATTTTTCCATTTTCATAAGGGCGATATGAAATGTCGAATCTGTCATTTTCGGAGTGGCCGGCTAGTGGCCGGTTAGCGAACTAAGGGCAGATAAGTGTCGCGAAATTGGGTCCCCTAGGTAGGCACGTCGTGGAAAGTATCCCGTTGAACAAATTAAAAATAATTATTTAATTTTCTATTTTTTTATTTAATACATATATATTTTATTATCCATATTTGGTCGCTGTTACCATGTAAATATGAAAAAAAAAAAAAAAAAAAAAAAAAAAACAAGAAAATTATATCGTGGAAAGTATCCCGGTGAACAAAGTAAAAATAATTATTTAATTTTCTATTTTTTTATTTAATAAATATATATGTTATTACTATTGCTTATGTGTTTCTTTCTTTTTATAATTCTAAACATAAAAACGGAGTTAATGCCCTTGTCTATTCTACCAACCGCTCACAGCCCAAAATGTCGGCTCGCTCACAAATACAGGTTGTACATCGAAATGGAAAAATCGTTCTAATTAAAGTTCTGCTTGATATTTTTAAATTCTTTTTCGGGGCGTGAGAGATAAAATATGACTGAGTAAGTACAAAATAATGCTTTTACATGAACATAATTAACTGCATCGGCCTATAAGTAAAATTGCACCTTGTTTTTATATAAAAATAATTTTTTCATAATATCATAAGCACCGAAACCTCTGTTAATTGTTTCTAAACTGGGGTTGTGGTTTTGTTTTGAGGGAGAATTATTCTGTTGCAGTACTGACTGGGACCACTCAGTTGACACTTTGACCGCTGTCGGAATCAAACAACCTTGGACCGGCATAACGAGCGGACGATCACGGTTTGTACAGTGGACGCACGCAGACACGTTCATAACCGTTTTATTATTTTAAGAAATACGGAGACAGATATTCATCTAGACAACACGATGGGAGTAAGTACAAAAGTTTTTTTTCAATTATCACTCCTATATTACCATCAAAACGACTTACTGTTATTTAAATCAATAATACAACATTTTATTTACCCCCCAGGAGGTTAGGCACAAGGCCAGTTTTATCTTACCCCCACAAGGTAAGATGTGACCTACGGTCGGATCGGAAAAGTGGGACTTGAAAAGCCAGCGCCCGAGAAGGTGAGCACTCTGGCCATTAAAAATTGCCTGGGCAGCTCCGTCGGCATTCCTCGGTAGGGGCGTCTCAGGCAGTAAGCAATAAACTTACTCCTCCCCAAAGAGGGGAGGCAAAGCCTGGGAGGGTGGACCTCCTAGAACTGCACAGGACAGACCCATAAATTGGCGTAAATCCAGCCCCGAATGCCAAGACGATACCAGTTTATGGGGTGTAGTATCCATCCGAACAAAGGCCGATCAATAATACAACATTTTATTTACCTCCCCAGGAGGTTAGGCACAAGGCCAGGTTTATCTTACTCCCACAAGTAAGATGTGACCCAAGCTCGGGTCGGAAAGTGGGGTTTGAAAAGCCAGCGCCCGAGAATGTGAGCACTCTGGCCATTAAAAATTGCCTGGGCAGCCCCGTCGGCATTCCCCGGTAGGGGCGCCTCAGGCAGTAAGCAATAAACTTACTCCTCCCCAAAGAGAGGAGGCAAAGCATGGGAGGGTGGACCTCCTAGAACTGCACAGGACAGACCCATAGACCGGCGTAAATCAAGCCCCGAAGGCCAAGACGATACCAGTTTATGGTGTGTATCAATCAATGATACAACATTTTATTTACCTCCCGAGGAGGTTAGGCACAAGGCCAGTTTTATCTTACTCCCACAAGTAAGATGTGACCCAAGCTCGGTCGGAAAGTGGGGTTTGAAAAGCCAGCGCCCGAGAAGATGATCACTCTGGCCATTAAAAATTGCCTGGGCAGCTCCGTCGGCATTCCCCGGTAAGGGCGCCTCAGGCAGTAAGCAATAAACTTACTCCTCCCCGAATGAGGGGAGGCAAAGCCTGGGAGGGTGGACCTCCTAGAACTGCACAGGACAGACCCATAGACCGGCGTAAATCAAGCCCCGAAGGCCAAGACTATACCAGTTTATGGTGTGTATCAATCAATGATACAACATTTTATTTACCTCCCCAGGAGGTTAGGCACAAGGCCAGGTTTATCTTACTCCCACAAGTAAGATGTGACCCAAGCTCGGGTCGGAAAGTGGGGTTTGAAAAGCCAGCGCCCGAGAAGGTGAGCACTCTGGCCATTAAAAATTGCCTGGGCAGCCCCGTCGGCATTCCCCGGTAGGGGCGCCTCAGACAGTAAGCAATAAACTTACTCCTCCCCAAAGAGGGGAGGCAAAGCCTGGGAGGGTGGACCTCCTAGAACTGCACAGGACAGACTCATAGACCGGCGTAAATCAAGCCCCGAAGGCCAAGACGATACCAGTTTATGGCGTGTATCAATCAATGATACAACATTTTATTTACCTCCCCAGGAGGTTAGGCACAAGGCCAGGTTTATCTTACTCCCACAAGTAAGATGTGACCCAAGCTCGGGTCGGAAAGTGGGGTTTGAAAAGCCAGCGCCCGAGAAGGTGAGCACTCTGGCCATTAAAAATTGCCTGGGCAGCCCCGTCGGCATTCCCCGGTAGGGGCGCCTCAGGCAGTAAGCAACAAACATACTCCTCCCCAAAGAGGGGAGGCAAAGCCTGGGAGGGTGGACCTCCTAGAACTGCACAGGACAGACCCATAGACCGGCGTAAATCAAGCCCCGAAGGCCAAGACGATACCAGTTTATGGCGCGTATCGATCAATGATACAACATAATATTTTGAAATACTGTAAATATAGTAGAGACGAAAGACCCAAAGACAGCTATTTGAATGCCTAATTTGCATTACTATTTTATAAACAGTTGATAATAAATAAATGTTTGGTGTTATTCATTTGTAATTTTGTTGTCCTATCTTTCCTAATAATTTTGTCGATATTAACAGTAATTAATGTGATTTAATAAAAAAAAGGATAAATTACTAAAACCTTTCTTTAAAATATTTGTTCATTAATTTTCAAAGGAGATAATTTAAATCAAACTAATATTATTAGCTAGAAAGAAAGATATATCGACGAGACATAAGCAAAGAGAGTCCATGGAGAAAGAGAGAGAGTGACTGACTGCTTGCTTGCTGGAGTTCTCTACCTCTCTCTACCTCTCACTACCTCTCTCTCTCCTTGGCGGCACCACCTTTTCTTTTTTATGGTTTTAAAATTAAATGATTGTTTTGATCCCGTGGACAAACGTTTCGTATTTGTGTTTAAATGTCCTTTTCCGGATTTTTCTTTAGGGGGACTGAATTGATTTTCAACAATTTTCCATCCATTTCTAAATTGCTCAGACGAATTGATTTCTTTTTTCTTTTCATTTTTACGGTCTTATTTAAAAGATATATGTATCAAAATTAGCAAAATATTAATATTTATCTATTTATATGAATACATTTTGATATTTATATATTTATATGAATAAATGCATTTTTTTTTTTTTTCGTGTAATGTTTATTAGATTTCAAGTATTTGAAGTAATGAAAGTGAACTTTGCGAAGCGTTAGCGAGCTGGTAAAGTCAGCCAGTCTATTATGTAAAGGAAAGTCGTAATTCTGTCTGTGTGTACGTGTTGTATTTCAACTACCGATGAGAATATGCATGCTTTATACCCCGTGTTGTCGTCGCTGTGAACCCGGTCGTGACCACCGAGAGTTACTACAGGCCGGTTGGATAGAAAATGACGTCACTGCATTGCGTGTCAAAACAATGGCCGTCGTAATGACAATAAGAAGGCATTTCGACTTCTCTATTCACTAAATAATCCATCAAAATTCAGGAAATCAACCAATTTTAATGAAATTTTCAGTATTTATTAATTAATGATCACGGAATATAATAAATCCATTACTTTATTATGAAGCTTGGTGCAAATGTATTATTTCTTGTAAACAAAAAAACACATTTACTAAAGTTATCCAAAATATCAAAACATGTTGACCATACGATATTGTAAAGCATTAGAAAACTTTAAAAATTGCATGTAAAAAAAGAAAAGAAAGGAACAACACGATTCGATTTATCCTGAAACTGATCTTTATTCAATATAAATTTAAAGAAAATAATAATTCACGATCAAATACTGCAAAAAACTGAATTATGAATTACCATTATTTAAACTTCTAACCCAATCAACTGTAAGTAATTCAGACTTTGAAATTTGTTTAAAAATTATACGAAAAATTTTTTTAATTTATATTGAATAAAGATCAGTTTCAAGATGAATCGAATCGTGTTCTTTTCTTTTTTTACATGCAATTTTTAAAGTTTTCTAATGCTTTGTTTTAAATATTTACAATATCGTATGGTCAACATGTTTTGATATTTTGGATAACTTTAGTAAAGGTATTTTTTGTTTACAAGAAATAATACATTTGCACCAAGCTTTATAATAAAGTAATGGATTTATTATATTCCGTGATCATTAATTAATAAATACTGAAAATTTCATTAAAATTGGTTGATTTCCTGAATTTTGATGGATTATTTAGTGAATGGAGAAGTCGAAATGCCTTCTTATTGTTATTACTACGGTCCTTGTTTTGACACGCAATGCAGTGACGTCAGAGGGGGGCAGGAAGTTAGTTGCTTGACCTTGTCAACTCTCGGTGGCCATGACCCGGTCCTTTTCTTTTCTTGATACAAAACAATGTTGACGCCAATATTGAGGGTTTTTTTTAAACAGGATTTATTTAAAAGGACAGAAACAGAAAACAAGTTATGTGTGTGTGTGTGTGTGAGAGAGAGAGAGAGAGAGAGAGAAAGAGCTATTTCACTACATCAGTCGTCCGACGCGTGCTGCCCATTGGGGGGGGGGGGCACGCAAAAGCACGTCTTTCCTAGTTCAAATCTTGCTGGCTAAGAGAGTGAGAGAGCCTACAGGAAGTCACGTCATTTGCATAACTTCCGTCCAGTGTCACTCTCTAACCTCCAGACCCCTAACTTTTCCATTAACATGACAACTACTATGTACTATGTAACATATGTCCGACTAAAAGTCAGAAACTACGCAAGACACATAAACGTTACATCATTGGATTCAATGTGACTCTGACCTTATGTTAAATGTAATACTGTAATATCCATTTCTTTGAGATTACTAGAAACCAAATTAATGCAGGAGGCGGGAATAAAGATACTTTATTTCTATTTTGTTTTCGAAACGGCACTGAAACGAGATATAACAGTCAGTGAGCTTTTTTTCTTTTTGTTACCATATTTAATCAGTTGTCAGAGAAAGAGAGAGAGAGAGAGAGAGACAGGGAGAAAGTGAGAAAGAGAAAGAAAGAGAAGGAAAGTAGAGAAGTTTTAAAAAGAAAGATGTTGCAGACCCTTTTTTAACTTTTCCATTTTGTTATGCATGCCCGGGTAACGCCGGGTAGCCCTGCTAGTACACAAGAAAATACAGTAAGCTGGTGCTAAAACGAGGTATTAACGTAAGATTTAGAAGGAAGAGATTGGGTGGGTGTGATTCTAAGAAAAACCTAGCCCGAAATTGGAAGCTTGGCGTACACCTGACATTATCCTATATCTCTACAAAGCCACCATCCGCCCATGCATGGAGTATTGTTGCCACATATGGACTGGTGCATCATCCACTAGTCTCTCCCTCTTAGACAAGGTCCAAAAAAGAGTCGCCAACTTAATAGGTCCCTCACTATCCACCAAGCTCCAGCCCCTGTCCCACCGCCGCAATGTTGCTTCCTTGTGCCTGTTTTACAAGTACTTCAATGGACTGTGCTCTGATGAACTTGCTGCTCTGGTCCCCCCACGACGTAAATTCACTAGACAAACCCGACAGTCTGCCAAATCCCATCCATTCACTGTGGAGGTCCCCAGATGCCGAAGAGCTTTCTACTCCAAAACCTTATTTCCTCGTGCTGCTGGACTCTGGAACTCCCTCCCTGCTCCCTGTTTTCCTGACAGTACTGACATGCAGAAATTTAAAACTAATGTAAACAGACATGTCGCCGCACAGTTCCCAATTTAGGTTGATCCCTCCCCTTTAAAAAAAAAACTCACACCCTTTTTACTCAGTCTACAGTTTACGTCTACAGTGGCGGTCTGCCTTGTTTGGGGTAAACTATGTTAAAAAAAAAATGAAACGCTCAAGACTTAAATTGTCACCACTTATCAAGGCTAAAATCTGCTCGAAGTTAAGGGTAAATGAGTCGAATGACGAATAATATTGTGAGACGATTGAAAATGATGAATGGAATAAACAAAATTTGATGATTTATAAGGACGGTTTATGGCAAGTATTAATCAACATTTGATTTGAAGATCTCCATAATGTGGTCTGCGCGTAACCAGTCCCGTGCTAAGATGGTCCACAGATGGGAGGTTCTTGGAAATAAACTCTGTTCATGGAAATTAGGCCAGGCGCTAAACATTCGGAAGAAGATGGAAAGTTCTGTTCATGTATGGTAGAAAACGAGTTCTTGTTGTTAATGTCTTACAATCAAGAACCAGAGCTTAGGGCTCAATCGAGCACCTTCCATTAGAATAAAGAATAGAGTAGAGACTAACAGCGTCTCTTCTGTAAATGGGGTGGGGGGTGTAGGGAAATAAGAGATCTTCACCCACTAGGGTACGAAGTCGCTTTTGTACTCTGTAAAGGTAAAAAGAAACGCATCCCCAGATGTGGTGGCAGTACTCTATCTTAGAACTATCTAATACATCATAATGACATTTGTATTATTTGGACTACTGTTCTCATCTTTGATATTATTCTCACAATGTTTCGGCCGATATAACCTCCGACCTTCTTCAGGTGCATTTTGTTGAATTCAGTAATATGTATGCTGAATTACTTATATCCGATATCCGTTACGCCACAGGTCTTTACGGGCAATTATAGTATGAATTTTAGGGGTCTAACCCTATTATTGTTTTAGATGTGTAGTCTTACTACTCATCACTACATATTATTACTTATTACTATATATATATATACATATATATATATATATATATATATATATATATATAGAGAGAGAGAGAGAGAGAGAGAGAGAGAGAGACAGAGACAGAGACAGAGACAGAGACAGACAGAGAGACAGAGAGACAGATAGATAAATCTGAGGTAAACTTAATTACGACATAATCGTTTATTTACGCTCCAAGTATTCAACATAAACAACAGTTTGTGTACGATCGTTTCTGAGACGATATGGGTTTGTATTGATATCAAGTCTCTCCATCAGATTGAATGGTATTCTAATCTATTATTTATAATTAATGGTTCCCATATTGTATTAAATTCTATACTAGGTCTGCTTAAGAGGTCATCGTTGCTCAACATATGCGCTGATTCTTTTAGTTGTTTTTTTAATGTTATAATGTTGTTATAATTCATGTTAAATTTAAATTTATAATCATATTCATTTTATATTCATGTTCTAATTATATCATCCATTATTTCTTAGATTACACATACGCATTGATAACCATATTCACGTGCGTCATATTATGATCTACCACCTCGCAGATGGACCGTCGTACACTTCATAGTCGCTACGCCACTTAATCGTTTGGGCGAGATAACAATTACCGTCTTTCGAATATGGTTTATTCGATTCAAATTTAGTTATATTAGGTTGTACGACAAAACAGGAAGATGTCGAATGAAAGAACACATTTTGGACCAGTTGCTTATTTAGTCCCTGTGAATGAAAATTACAGCAATGTGTTTAGCATAACCTTTTCGGGGTCATATTGAATAAGAATATGTATGGTTTGTAAAAGTATCTTAGGAAGTTTAGGAGTTTTACTCAGACAGAAAGGTAGACAATTTTCCATTATATAATAGATTAGCAGGGCTACCCACCGTTGCCCGGGGCAAAGGTGTAGCATATTTCTATTAAACCTCTCTCTCTCTCTCCCTCCCTCCCTCTCTCTATATATACCCCTCTCTATCCCCCCCCTCTCTCTCTCTCTCTCTCTCTCTCTCTCGTTCTCTCATTTTCCCTCCCTCTCTTTCTCTCCCCCCCTCTTTTTCTCTTCTGCCCAACTCATTCATCTCTCTGGACATACACACAGCCAACTTTCCTCTATATAGATTCCTCAAGGAATGAGTCAGCATAAGGGAATTAACTCCTTAATAACAAAATAAGAGTTACTTCCCTTTAGAACATAAAATGGCTGAATAACATGGCTGAAAAAACGACAAAAGTTGGCCATGTTGACTCTCAAAGAATGAATAATTATTTTTTTAATTTTAGATATTCATCCAGGGTAACGCCGATCAAGAATATACATAATCTGTGGGTATTTGTTTTGAAGTTTTTTACTTTTACTTAGACATAAACGCACACATACACACACAGACAACTTCCCTTTATATAATAGACTAGCTATACGTACCCGGCATTTCTCGGAATGCAGTGACGTAATTTTAGTTTTTAATTTTCATTTGTTCTCCCATTTTTTAAACCTATACAGAAAAAGAAATAACATCTTAGTTGTATGGGAGGCAAATTTTTTATATATTTTTAAATTGAAACTATTATTTATTCCCCTTTCTGATTATTTTGGTCATAATTTAAAAATGTTTCCATATTATCTGTTGTCCGAGTGGTATTACATAATTTAAAAATAGATTGTAGCGAAGTACGTTATTATAGTGCTAATAACACTGTATAAAACAAGCCGCGCGTGCGTGGTCCCCCTCTGTATGTGACTCGATGTGGCGAGTGTAAAATGCAATAAATTTGGGCAATTTGGGGTATTTTTGACCCCCCTTTGACCCCCTGGGGGCGCGAACCAGAATTTTTCTGAGGTCAAGGATGCTCATTTTATATCCAGAACAATTGCCTCTACATTTTGGCCAAGTTTCAGAAAAATTGAATGGATCGATCAAACGTTATGGGAGAAAAGGGTCATTTTTTGCCATTTGGGGGCTTTTGGCCCCCTGGGGGCGCGAACCAGATTTTTTCCAAGGTCAGCGATACTTAGTTTCTATTAGGAACAATTGCCTTCACATTTTGGCCAAGTTTCAGAGAAATTGAATGGATGGATGAAAAGTTATCGGGCAAAAAATGTCATTTTTTTGCCATTACGGGACCTTTTGCCCCCCTGGGGGGCTAACCAGATTTTTTTACAAAAATCGGAGAATGTCACTTTCTAACCTGACCAAAGTTACAACTTCATGCAATATTTCAGAGAAATTCAATGGATGGTTGCGGAGAAAAATCCGGACGGACATGCCTCAAAACATAGGTCCCCCGATTTTATAAATCGGGGGACCAATTAACAAGTGAACATTCACTAATTTCAGGATGTTGCAGCAAAATCCGACACTTGGGAAAAAAAAACTAAACAAAATACCAGGAGGTGCTGATGAGCTTGGTGACGCTCTGGAGGGACGAGATCGCCGCCGGATGCCTTACATCTTCCAGCAGCTCTTGCACCCAAGACCAAGACGACCCAGGCGTGGCTGCTTAAGAATGTTCCTCACCACTGGTCGCCGAACTTGTGACCGCCTTCCTCACCCGACTGCAACCCCCTTGACTATTTCATCTCGGGCGTGATCGAGGTCAAGACAAGCAAACACGCTCAAAACACGGTAGACTCCGTGAAGGCTGCCATCGTGGAGCCGATCTCAGCTATAGACAAGAATAGAATCGCCAAAGCGTGTGATTCATTTCTCGCCCGCCTTCAAATGGTCGTCTCCGCCGGCGGCGGTTACATTGAGAAATAATGTAGTATGTAACGTCTAACTGTTGCTGAATAAACTGTCGGGTCTCTGCATATACAACTTTTGTTTTTATTGCCTATTTCGTTTTCTTTTTGTCAAGTGTCGGATTTTGCTGCAACACCTTGTGAGAAAAAAGTTTGACACGCCAGCTTTAATGCTAGTTAGGTTCAATTTTTAAAATCTCACCAGATAACTTTATTTGTTGGATTATGTAACAGTTGTTATCGTTTTGTCTTTTTGTTTTCAAACGGCATATCAACTTTGGAACTCATCGCAAATAAATTACCCCCCCCCCCCCTCCAATTCTCTCAACTAAAAATTATCCTTGTAAACCATTGAAGAAAGAAAATCCGTAGCAGTACCCACTGATATGGTATCGAGAGTTCCCGCCGATGTGGCGAGTGTAAAATGCAATAAATTTGGGCAATTTGGGGCATTTTTGACCCCCCTTTAACCCCCCGGGGGTGCGAACCAAAATTTTCCTGAGGTCAAGGATGCTCATTTTATATCCAGAACAATTGCCTCTACATTTTGGCCAAGTTTCAGAAAAATTAAATGGATGGATCAAACGAGAAAAGGGTCATTTTTTGCCATTTGGGGTTTTTTGACCCCCCTGGGGGTGCGAACTAGATTATTTTCAAGGTCAGCGATACTTATTTTCTATTAGGAGCAATTGCCTCCACATTTTGGCCAAGTCTCAGAGAAATTGAATGGATGGATGAAAAGTTATGGGGCAAAAAATTTCATTTTTTTATTGCCTATTTCGTTTTCTTTTTGTCAAGTGTCGGATTTTGCTGCCACACCTTGTGAGAAAAAAGTTTGACACGCCAGCTTTAATGCTAGTTAGGTTCAACTTTTAAAATCTCACCAGATAACTTTATTTGTTGGATTATGTAACAGTTATGTTATCGTTTTGTCTTTTTGTTTTCAAACGGCATATCAACTTTGGAACTCATCGCAAATAAATTACCCCCCCCCCCTCCAATTCTCTCAACTAAAAATTATCTTTGTAAACCATTGAAGAAAGAAAATCCGTAGCAGTACCCACTGATATGGTATCGAGACTTCCCGCCGCAAATTACTACATGGTCTACATTTCATTCACCAAATGTCAATACAGAAATCTCGGTATTTTACACCTGCCCATAGGACAGCCTCATTGGGGGTTATTCAAAGATTTGGGTCCTTGGACTATCAGACGGATATGCCAGCATAGATTGATGTTAGTCATACAATGTAACCCGGATCTAAGAACACCGAATATAAGAGAAACCGGAATATAAGAGAACCCCGAATATAAGAGACATTGTCTCTGGTCCCAAATTACAGCCTGTGTTAATGTCTATAAATTAGACCCGGATATAAGAGACCCGGATATAAGAGAAACCCGGCTATAAGATACTTCTTTCTCCGGTCCCGTCCTCCCCAATATAAGAGAGTTCGTTTTGAGTGACAGTGTGATGTCGTAAATCAGTCAAAAGACGTTGCTAAATTTTCTCACCTCATTGGTGCGTCTTTATATGACCTATAAACTAGTGTTCTCTGCGTAAAAAGCGTTATATTTGGTGTTTCCATACTTACATAAACAAAATAGACCATACCTGGATATAAGAGGAACCCGGATATAGGAGACTTATTCTCCGGTTCCGATAGCTCTCTTATATCCGGGTTACACTGTATATGGAATCCCAATATTGACCTAAAAAGATATTTGCCAAGATCAATTCTCGATTTTGGGGAAATTAAATAATTCGTTGATATTGTATTTGATTTGTTATTTACTATTTACAAAAATTAAATTGACGTACCAAAAAGTAAACGAATATTTTTTCTTCAAACTTAAAGGAAAATTTTCTTTTTCTTTTTTTTTTCTTTTTTTTAAAGTTTGACGCGTATATATATATATATTTTTGATATTCCCTCTTAAGTTTAGAAGAAAAAAAATGATGACTGTAACTTGTGACTAACTCCGTTTTATTTTTCAAATAACACTGCAAGAAACATTTCTGATACTGCGGACCGACGTGTCGATATCGCCAGAATGTCGATCGGAATCAGAGGTTGCTCGAATGACGACGGCAACAGAAAATCATAAACAGTACCCCCCCCCCCCTAAAGTCTAGCCATTCATCGCCGTGGAAGTGTCATAGCTACACGGCTAACAGGGTACTGATGAAAATCCAACAGGAGTCGGCATCATGATCCGTCGTTCTCTGGTCGTCTCTGCCTCTGCGTGTGGCAACCAAAGATGCGTTAGGCGCTGAACTGGAAATCAATGGCGTGAGAGTGACAACGTTGCTTTTGCACCATTCCTTTGTGTGTTCTGGGTCAAACCTTCCCCGACTTAGCATGCAACCTTGCTGTTCACAGTGTTGGGGATAAAAACCTGCAATCTTGCAGGTTTAACGAATAGCTGCGATTAACGAGGTGGACTTCATGCAGACCAGATAATCCTGAAGCACGATCTTAACAACAACAACAACAACAACAACAACAAATTCACAGCAGCTGCCGTACCGGTGTGCCTTGTCGTGCTGGCGGGCATAAACAGTAAAAAAATTTAAAAAAACATTTTTTTTTAAAAACGATCACACGCGCCCATTTTTTCTAGTGTGACAGAAAATATGGAATGTGATTTTAGAATAACGTATTTTAAAAGAATGCGGTTGGTGCGTTGAGAATTGAGTGTGGGAAGCATTTATTTCAAAGTTTAGATCAAAAATAGATTATTTAATTTATCAATTCGGAAACGAAGGCGACTCAGAAGTGTTACAAACCCATTGTGTTTGGATTTGTTTTTTGGCAACTATGTGATCCGAGGTCAACCAGGTGTATTAGATACTGGTGAGAAAGTTAGCGAGCCCCATGATCATTGGGAAATTATGTAATGAAATAATACCAAATAGAAGATCATCAGTTATCGACTTATTTTATAGTCTGTGTAAAATTGGAATATTTTATATTCTATGTAAACGTTTGTGTAGCGATCACGTGTTGGACTATCTTCTCCAAACCAGCGAACGCCATATTGAATGCGTGTTTTTTTGAAAACACAAGAAGGTCGGAAGTAAACGGGAAAATAGACATGATGAATAACGAGACGATCGCACTAGAAGAGTACCCGCCGGATAAAATGAATTCGCTAAACAGAACAGTTTGGCATCATTTATATGTCTGCTTACGAAGATTAAAATCAAAATATAATGATACTAAACGTTATATCTAGAATTCTTATTTCAATTTTTAATTTTTAAATCTATATATATATATATATATATATATATGGTACTTCTCCATTGTTACCTCCATATGAAATATTGCTGTTAAAAAGAAAATAACAACAAAAAACTTTATTAAGTACTTACTTGTGCTGGAAAAATACCGTTCACCAGAATTTACGGAAGTTAATCCAGTAGTTTTGTTTTTATTTACGAAATTCTACTTTTATCCGTAGCCGAAATTTCGCCGCCATTATCGTCGTTATTATGAATTTCGTCACCGCTTAAGTCCCTTTAATATATAAGGTGGGCAAAAATAAGGGTCCTATTTTTAAAAATCTATAACTTTTTTATTTATTGATTTTTTTAATTTTTTTTTTAGAATAAGTAAAGGACCCCTTCCGAAGCAAGCATGAGCCGTATTAGCCCTAAGGAACGTACCCTCATTTAGAAAACATTATTTTTGCTTAAAAAACTCAAAACAGTGTAAAAAACAATACTTTAGTTTTTGTAAGTTTTAAGAAGTGCTTTTCGGCTAAAATTTGTTTTGTTTATTTCAAAAAATCTCGGAAGGGTCAGTCTACACACACATAAAGTTTGGTGAGTTTAACTTTTATTTTGTGGAAGTTATTCAAATTCAAGTTATTCAAATTTAAAGATAGGACCCTTATTTTGGCCCACCCTGTACATCTTCATAAGTAGAAATTTAGAATGTGTCAATCCCCCCAAAAATACAACAGGCTAATATTAATAAGTAATTCTTTTTTTTTTATTATTAAACATCTACTGGATAATTTTCCGTAAATTTTGGTGTACGCTAATATTTTTCAATAGAAAGTAAGTATTTCATAAAATGAGGCTGTTGATTTATTTATGAGTGTAATATTTCATATGGGTGTAACAATGAATTACCATCTGCTCGTTGAAAATCCCGCCGAATTGGCAGTTAGAAAGTTAAATTCCTCCTAACTTCCAAGCTAATTTGCGGTGGCCAACGGGTAAGACTCTTAACTGCTAATCAGTGGTGATTTGCGATTGGAGTTTGCGCCCGCCGACCGTCGGAAATTAACTTCCTGCACTGAAGATTGCGTAAGCATGAAACATCGATTTATTACCTACAGTAATAAATAATTACTATTTATTTAAAAATATTATATATATATATATATTATATATATATATATATATATATATATATATATATATATATATATATATAAATGTTATGCGCAGACGACAATTCATCCATTTTCAGACGACAAATTGGTCAACCATATCAGGGGTAAACTTGGGGTCGTTATCTGATTGGTCAGTTTGGGTGACGTGTCAGTTTTTTAAAGTAAACAGAGCCAGACGACATTTTACGATAGAATATTTTGAAGAAATTTTCTTCAGATGAAATCTGGGCGTTGAATCGTCAATACTTTGTTTTTTATGTTATGTCCGTGGTCATAGATTTCTTTCTTTATGAAAATTGTGCCCATGTTAAATTCTTTTGCTCCTTTTGATGTAAAAATCGACATTATGATGTCGAATATTAAATTTAAATAATAATTTGAAAATATAATATACTAGACAATAAGAAGTTGTTCTTAGTTTTCAATGAGAATTTATTGAACAAAGGTGTCAATTTTGAACTGCAGCCTTTTATTCTGTTGATTGATGACAATTTAAAAGTTGTATTTGAAAATCTCGAATATTAATTATTGTTTATGAAAGAAACGTGTTATGATATGTCATTATTTAAAAAGTTGGGGAAAAGAGATTTATGAAAAATGTCCGTATTTAAAAGGTTGTATTTGGAAAACAGAATCTAGATGTTAGCCTTAAAAACAGGTCGTTAAACACCAACAAAAAAAAAAAAAAAAAAAAAAAACAAACAAACAAAAACAAACAAACAAAAACAAACAAACAAGTTAGCCGAAGTTTGATTGAGAATATTTGGGCACAAAAACCCGTAATATTTTCTGTTTAGTCAAGGAATACTAATTGTTTTGAGAGATTTGTTGAAAATATCATACACAAGGATCCAGAATATTTTCTATTTGGTCAAGACGACTAAATTATTTAAAAGATTTATTGGAGTTGATACGAAGGATAAACAAATATAGAAGAATTTGATGTCATCGTATTTTTGATTTGATTGGAGGTTTGCAGTCCAGAAATTTACATTTAATATGTAAAAAAGGGAGTAATAATTATTTAAAAGATTAATATTAGAATTAATTAAGTTAGAAATAATAATTATTTAATTTATTACTTGAAAAAAATAAACAGAAAAGAATAAGGCCGGGTTTCAGAAGTGTTGCTCATTCTTGAGTGGTTTTGTTTTTTAATGAAAATGTGTCGTCTGCCTAAAATGTTTTTTTTTCTGTGGGAAAATGAAAACAAACTTTTTTTAAGTGAAATTTGATCGCCCACTGATGAACGAACTAAAAAAATACACAAGAAAATTTCGACATTTATAAAAAATATATTAATGTAAAGGTGTGTTAAACTGTGAATACTTTTAATTTGTTAATATTTTTCTATGAACAAATCTTTTTTTTTTTTTTTATGTGACATATGAACAAATATGCATGTTCACTCTTTTATTTTATTTTATTTTCCTGTTTTATGTCTTTGATTTTAATAAATTTTCGATTCATCAATATACAGGCAAACTTTCTGTTTTCTCCCATTTCTTTGTTTATTGTTAACAAAGAAAAAAGCGTATAGATGAACACGTCTTACGCAATTTATTTTAAAATATTTTTTCAATAGCTTTTTATAAATTCATATATTACAATATCTTACTTCATACATAAATATATTGGTGCTATTGAACTTTCTTGACTGGCGAAATTTCGTTTCGCTTATTTTCAGTTTTAGATTGTTTCCTTATACCGATGTTAAGTCAATTTTCTACCCGAGATTGACATGTTCTTGCATTTCTTTCATTTTCACTGATATAGCTGCGTTTCACCCTCACAAATCATCTTTCTTTGAAATTCTTTCTCCCCAATAAATTATTTTTGTAAAACTATCCAATTAATTATTTTTAACCAATAATAAATTTTCGATTCATCAATATACAGGCAAACTTTGTGTCTCTTTTTCCCCCATTTATTTTTTATTGTTAACAAAGAAAAAAGCGTATAGATGAACACGTCTTACGCAATATATTTAAAAACAAATAAATAATTTTTTTTCAATAGATAGATAGATAGATAGATAGATAGATAGATAGATAGATAGATAGATAGATAAAATATATCCACATACCGCTAACTCAAAGCAACAGCCGACACAGGAAACAGCAATTCTTCCCTCTTTGTCAGAAACATCGCTCATGATTGTGAGAATAAAAGGAAAAAGAAGAGGGGAACGAGAGTTTCAAGTTTGCCGACAGAAAACAGAAAAAACAAAATGTTTATATAACTGCTTATATGGACATATAAGACAAGACAAAGGTGAACACACACACATATATTAGTTAAAATCGCCGACTATTAATTCGATGGTCGTAAGTTCGATCCCGGCTTGGGATGGGTGCCAGTGTAGGTAGCCGCACTGAAGAGCTTTGATAAAGCGAAACTGTCTTTGGAGGACTACATAATCCCCCTTCTAGGGTTGAGCACTGTGGTAAATCATATCAACAGCTACTATCATCGCAATGCAAAGCTCTTCGTAAATACACAAATGAAGCACTTTCTAGTGATTGACAATGTTTACATAAATTATTGAGATGTCACTTGTCAACAGTGCCCGTGGATAGATTCGCCGACTGATTTGTACATAAAATCTGGAGATTCATACAAAAAATCTGGAGATTCGTGCAAAAGATCTGCAGATTCATACAAAAGATCTGGAGATTTATACAAAAGATCTGGAGATTTGTGCATAAGATCTGCAGATTCATACAAAAGATCTGCAGATTCATACAAAAAATCTGGAGATTCATACAAAAGATCTGCAGATTCATACAAAAGATCTGGAGATTTATACAAAAGAACTGGAGATTTGTGCAAAAGATGTGAGGATTCATACAAGATATCTGGAGATTCGTGCACAATTAATTCATACAGAACCTCTGGAGATTCGTGCAAAAGATTTGGAGATTCTTAAAAAGATCTAGAGATTCAGACACAAAAATCCTAACCCTAACTCTAACCCAAAAGATCTGGAGATTCATACAACAGATCTGAGGATTTATACAAAAGATCTGCTACTTTAATTCAAGACATCAAATCAAAGTGATTTATTTAATATGACAGAGGCGCCAATAGTAATTTTACGCATTTAAAAAAAAAAATACACTACGCATAATGCCCCAAACAAACTATAACACTCTCTTGATCAATAATTATTTAAATGAATCATGTATAAGTGGCACCTGGAAAACTACGGATGATCCCCCAACGCAATATTTAGAAAATATGTAAAAATCCAACTATTAGTTATTTTTTCCCAAACTAAAGTCGTGATATTATTCAAGTAATGGTTGTTGCAGACGAACCATGCATAGTTTACTTTGTTTTATTTGTTAGTTTTGCTGTCTACATTCATAAATTCAAGGCATTTTTAACTGACAGTGGCCGATGCAAATGGAAAATGCTGACCCATTCTCAACTTCTTTCTTCTTTGAATGTACATTGCGCACTACAACTTCATGTTTCTCACTTTCTTGTTGCTTGACTGACTGTTTCGCTCTTGAAGAACTTTTCCAACTTGTTGTAGCAGGGAGAGGATGAGGGGGATCACCCGTTCCTTCTGAGAATATTACTTTCAGTATCTAGTAGACTTCCAAGGATTTTATATTTCTTCCAGCTATCATTATGATATAACTAAAGCCCTTAGTTTAATAGAGGAGTCAGAATTTAACCTTTAGTTAACGGAAGTCGAAGAAATCACGTGACTTCCGGCGGAGAGAGAATTCGATATGTTCCTTGCGACACTTCAAGCAGAGCGAACGCGAAAAACGTGCCGTCCCTGATGAAGTGTGTGTGTGGGTGGGGGGGGGGGCAGCCCCATAATCTTCACCCTTTTTTCTCAGTAGCCCCTTACGTCTACAGTAGCGGCCTGCCTTGTTTAAGGTGAACTATGATAAAAAAAGGTGAAACATGACACAAGCTCTCTCTCTCTCTCTCTCTCTCTCTCTCTCTCTATATATATATATATATATATATATATATATATCTTTATATATATATATATATATATCTTTATATATATATATATATATGTGTGTATCTCCATATATATATATATATATATCTATATATATATATATATATATATATATATATATATATGTATCTCTCTCTCTCTCTATATATATATATATATATATATATCTGTATATATATCTATCTATCTATATATATATGTATCTCCATATATATATATCTATATATATATATATATGTATCTCTCTCTCTCTCTCTCTCTCTATATATATATATATATATATCTATATATCTATATATATATATATATATATATATATATATATATATATATATATATATATATATATATATATCTTATGCGCAGAAGTCCACCTGCTATCTCCATCACTCTGGGTTTATGAATGGTCCAAGTTATTTACATTAATAAACCTTCTTCAGCGTCCGAGGTGGTTTTATCTACAGATGATTAAGAACACGGAATCCCAACAACAACGGGCGTATAATGGTTGATAAACGCCACTGACAACCGAAACTGCTGCATCACCTTCATCAACGCAGAATTTGTACTCTTGTTTCTCAGTGGTTTACTATCAGGTCTTTCAGAGTGATTGATACAAGCTTTTTACCTGGCTAATCATAGGATACTTACTGCAAACAAAGTTCAGAGTACTTGGAGGTCGATTTTAACTCAGTGTTTGTGTTCGTTTACTATCCAGTCAAGCTCTGGCCGCACGAATACACCAATGTTTTGACGTTCTGTTTATCTGGATCGTAATGTTATCGATTCTATTTCATTTATTCTAAACGATATAAAATTAATTAAATATCGTAAATTGTTGTCATTTTTACAACAGGAAATCATTCTATTTTTCTTTGACTAAGAAAAGTACGTCTCCTTTCTGTTATACAGTCAGTTTGTCGACAAGAAAGAACATATTTAACGCGGCTTTATGCCAGATAGAACAGTTTCTTTAGTCGTTGTTCAATAAGTCCCGAAATAAAGATAGGTTATTTATTAGTTTGTATTCATTGTAGTAAGTTTATTTGAAAAGGATTCTTTCGACGAAGTATCAAACAGGGCAGTGAGAGTTTACTGGCTGGCAGTTTAGCTAATTTCAGTATAATACGTCCGTCTCTGTCTACATTCGCGTTCTCTCTGGTTCAGTTATTGCGAATCCGGCCGTTCTTACACAGGAGAAACTGCATCGGTTGTCACTATAAATAGTGCGAGTCACCAGAGACACAAAGAAGACAAAGCACAGTCTTGTAACTGTCTAGCCAAGTGCTAGTCACTTTCTTTACTTTGTTAATACACTTGTTAAACCAACCCTCGACTTGACTTCCTTTATTTATTATTTACTGTGGGACAACTTCACAACATGAAACTACCCTTTCTCACACTTCATTTTCTCACACCTGTAGACGTACCTTAATTGATATTCGGTTTAATTCCGCACACCGACCCCCCGTAACTCCCAACCTCCCACAACCACGTATCTTTATCATGTCCTTAGATTCATTCAATGACACCTAAAAAAATAAATAATAAAAATTATTCAAAACTACTTGACATATTCGACATTCAATATATTACATTTCCTCACCATTGCAGTTCATACTCACTTGCGTACATAGCTTCATATATGTCGTGGTTTGCTCTAGTTAAATTAGCCAGAGGTGAAAACTTCTTAGGGTGTTTTTTGTAGAAGAGCCTGAATAATAATAAAATAATAGTAAAATAAATAATAATAATAATAATAATAATAATAATAATAATAATAATAATAATAATAATAATAATAATAATAATAATAATAATAATAATAATAATAATAATAATAATAATAATAATAATATAAAGAATAAAATAAATAATAAAAAATAATGGATAAAAATAATTAATAATTGATAAATATTTAATTTTGTTTAAATATTTAAAGTTTCTTTAAAAAAAATTTTTTTAAATACATTTTTTCAAAATACATTTATTTTAAATTTAAAAAAAATTTTTTTTAATTTTTAAGATTTAAAAATTAAAAAGAAATTTTTTTTAATTTCTTAAAAAAATTTTTTTTTAATACATTGTTTAAAAATACAATTTTTTAAAATTTTCTTTAAAAAAAATTTCTTTAAAAATATGTAAAGTTTTTAAGTTGCAAATATCAATAATTGATAAATATTTAATAATTAATAATTAAAATAATTAAAATAATGGATTTAAAAAAATAAGAATAAAATAAATAATAGAATAATACTAATAAAAAAATGTACGCGCCATTGACCTACTTTTTAGAGGCCTGTCTAGACATACATCGAGTTGGAATTAAGATGAGGTTTAAATAAGAGTGAGGGCTAGCTCAAAATTATGGTTAGGGTTACTGTTAGACTGTGCAAAATGATGAATAAATGCCACTGTGAAACGCATCGCAGAATGATGGATAACTATATGTGTGAGTTTATGTGAATGGAGAAATATAAGGGAAACGATCTTTTCATGCAAATACTTAATGGGACGAATGGATTCCATCGTCTTGAGTAAATAATAAAAAAAATTTTTTTTTTGCTACAGCCTGCATTTTGTCTGGGTTTTTTTTCGGGAGGGGGGTGTATTTGGGGGCGTGGCTAATCTATAAAATGATCCTTATTATCTTTTCCCACTGGATTTGCCACAAAACGAGTGTTCAAGGAAATGTCGGTTTTAGGAGATTGTAAAATTTCAATAAGAAATTCTTGTGCGAAACATTTGAAACACTTCACAGGTCGTAAAAGCTTTGTCAAATATTTGTGAATGTTTATACAAGTTGAGCTGCAATACTGACCTTCTCCATCCGACAATTATAATCGGCTCTAAAGGTAACATCTGCTCATATGAACCATCGGTGATGCTGCTGATGATGAAGAGGAAGATTATCTCTTGCCCCTCCCCTCTCTACTTCTCCCCTACACCTCTCTCTATCTCTCTCTACTTCTCTCTACTTCTCTTTATCTCTCTCTCTACTTCTCTCTACTTCTCTTTATCTCTCTCTCTACTTCTCTTTATCTCTCTCTCTCTACTTCTCTTTATCTCTATCTCTCTCTACTTCTCTTTCTCTCTCTCTCTCTCTCTCTACTTCTCTTTCTCTCTCTCTCTCTCTCTACTTCTCTTTCTCTCTCTCTCTACTTCTCTTTCTCTCTCTCTCTCTCCCTACTTCTCTTTCTATCTCTCTCTCTCTCTCTACTTCTCTCTCTCTCTCTCCATATATATATATATATATATATATATATATATATATATATGTGTGTGTGTGTGTGTGTGTGTGTGTGTGTGTGTATGTGTGTGTGTGTGTGTGTATCGCTCGCTCATTTTCTCTCTCCCCTCTTCTCTATTTCTCTCGCTCACACACACACAGTCTCTCTTTTCTCAACGTCATCATCAACCTGCGTTCAAGACTCCCCAGCACAGTCACCCTAACCTCCTAATTACCAAGGCTATCTCCGTCACTCACACACACCATCTCATTCGCACTCATCAACACACATCATGGAAGTCCAGGTAAAATTAGAGCCTGGTCAAATTTACGGAAATACCTTATAAACCCCGGATTTTGTACAACAACAAAAAAACCAAGACTTCTGGACCCATTTATAAGACTACGATGGTTTTACGTTTAAGTTTTTGTTTTACGGTTTTTAGTCACTAAAAAAAAAATATATATATATACACATACTTATACATATACGTATATATATATAGATATTTTGTTTGTATCCCCATCATAAAGAAAATGCCGAAGCGGTTAAAATTTCCCCGATCCGCTTTCCAGGTTTGTTATATATGCACAACCTGCACACTGTCTTCCTTTTGATCCTACGCTATACCTTTTTTGTCCATTCCCCCCCCCCCAAAAAAAAAATTATATATATATATATATATATATATATATATATATATATATTCATTTTTTTTGGGGGGGGGGTCTTCCTCCCATTTTCCTTTCGCTAAATAATTTTGTTCACAAATCTTGATTTTAATCTTCATAAGGGCACATAAAAGTGGTGCAAAAGTCTTGTTCGAGGAATTAATTATACCCTTTTCTAGGTTAGATATAAAACTGAACAAGTATATTTTGTTGTTATATTTAAGCACTAGCGGGACCCGTGAGAATTCCACGGTGTTTTCTACATCAATTTGTATCATGTACTACTACTACTACTACTACTACTACTACTACTACTACTGTTGTTGTTCTTGTTGTTAATAATAATAATAAATAAATAATAAATAATAAATAATAAATAATAATAATAATAAATAATAAATAATAAATAATAAATAATAAATAATAATAATAATGAATAATAAATAATAAATAATAAATAATAAATAATAATAATAATAATAATAATAATAATAATAATAATAATAATAATAATAATAATAATAATAATAATAATAATAATAATAATAATAATAATAATAATAATCCTTTTGAATTAATAAAATGTCTGTCAGGTTAAATTATTCAGAAGAAAAAGATGACTTAGTTTTCTTCTGTAAAAAAAAATAATTGTCATTGTCAGCTAAATATTCTTTAAATACATAAAACGAATGTGTCCCTTATTTATTTATTTATTTATTTATTTATTCATTTATTTATTCATTTATTTATTTATTTATTCATTTATTTATTTATTTATTTATTCCTTTATTTATTTATTTATTTATTTATTCATTTATTTATTTATCTATTTATTCATTTATTTATTCATTTATTTATTTATTTATTCATTCATTTATTTATTTATTTATTTATTTATTCCTTTATTTATTTATTTATTCCTTTATTTATTTATTTATTTATTCATTTATTTATTTATCTATTTATTAATTTATTTATTCATTTATTTATTTATTTATTTATTCATTTATTTATTTATTTATTTATTTATTCATTTATTTATTTATTTATTTATTTATTTATTTTATTTATTTATTTAAAAGTGTAGTAATTTAATTCTTTTCAAAACAATGAATATTTTCTGTCTTCTTAACGTAAAAATAATTGTCAGCTAAATATTCTTCAAATCAATAAAACGAATGTCACCTATTTGAAATGTGTGTTTTTTCTTTTTAAGTGTATGGTTTTAGTCGACAGGATGACATAACTTGATTTTGGAACAATTCATTTTAAAATGAGTAAAGCAAGAATTATTTACCATAGCGACATCAGATTATTCTTCCATGAGCAAAGTTTATTTCCAAAAACTACCCGTCTGTGGAGCACAATACCACGGGACTACTTCCTAGCTGACTACAAGATGATCGTTTTCAAGTTCAATGTAAACAAATTCTTGTTGGGCCGACTTCTTAAATAATAAAATTCTGACCAGTCTCAACCATCGTCACCAATCCTCAAGGTGTTTTCTCAACGTCCACCTGACAAACTCGTTAATCCTTATCCTTGAGTGGCCTTTGGGCCGTGATAAGACGTGACCGATTAGTACATGAAGTGGCTTAGCGTATATAGACCGAATTTTCAGATTATTAAAACATCTTTTTTTTTTTTAATCTACTTGTTCATGTTTTAGGTCGATGTTAAGTTTGTTATGTAATTTTAAGGTACAATTGCCCTTCCCCCTAGCCGTTCATATTTCCCGACTATTTTTTTCATAACACTTTCTTCTTTTTTTTGTATTGAATTAAAAAAAAAAGAAAAAAAGAAAAGAACTTCGAGTTACTATAATGACTTAGCACCCCACTTCATTATTAAAGACATTTGCTTTTAAAACGTATCTGTTCAATTTTTAAAAGCGGTTCAACTTTGCTATCTAAGTCTGGCATAAAATGATTCCAACCCCCGCCCTCCAGCAATTCATAATTCCCGAATATTTTCCTCACACTCTAATTTTTATTTTTAAATTTAAAAAAAAAACAAAAAAAACCTTCGGAGTTTTATATTGATTTAACAGCTTGCATCCTCAGATTATTAAAAACTTCGTTTTTTTAAGATACGTGTTCAAATTTTAAAGGTGGTTCAATTTTGCTATGTAATGTTGACGTAAGTTGATACCTTTGCTCTAAATGCCGAAAACGTGAAGATCAAGCAGGGGAGACCATTTTGGGCGAAATCCCTATCTTGATAAAATTAAGTATGTGTATATGCTTATATATTTGTATCTACAGAATTCGCTCCTAAACTAATTGATCGGTCATTATGAATTTTGGAACACAGCTGCTAAGTGTAAGGGGTACAAATATGAGATATATATTGTTTTATTTAGTTTTATGCAAAGGGGATAAAACATCCCCCGTTAAAATTCAGGTCTCCGATTTTTGTGAAATTTTGAAAATAGGTATTAGACATCAAGTACTAAATATTACCGAAATTTCAGTTTTTTGTGGGGTATATCAAAGGATTTATAGACGAGCATAATATTGGCACAACCTCTCATTTGAAAATAAAAATATTTCAGATTTGCATTAAATTTGATTCATAGTCATTAGACACCAATTAAACAAGACACACTGAATTTAAGTTTCTGCTTAAGACCTCTTCAGCTTAAGCCTTAAATTTTAGACAGTTTCTAAAATCAAAGTCAGGTAATGGATTTTGATTAAAAAAATTAGGATAAATATTCTCGACGCCAGGTTTAGTATCATTATATCTTGATTTCAATCTTCATAAGGGCACGTAAAAGTGGTGCAAAACTCTTCTGTTCGAGGTATTCATTTTACCCGTCTTGGGATGGGTATGTTTCTAGTTTACATACAAAGCTGAACCTTCATTCTCCAAATTGAACAATTCTTTTGTAAAGAAACTGTGAGGTTTAATCGACAGAATTACGAATAAATAAATAAACATTCAGTAAAAAAGGGGTGGGAGGCCTTCTACAAGTCGGCCATTTTTTACTACCTTTATTTGTTTCCCCTCCTTTAATCGTTTGTAGTAATGAAGAAGAAAAAATCAAAATGTCTACCTGATTACCAGCGGCTCATGACACGTCAGCTTAACAAGGACGCCGAGCCGCAATGTATGAGCGTAACATTTTAAAATAATCTCGACCTGAGGCTAAGAAGCCATTTTGTTTTTAGAGGATAATTTTTTTTTCTTTATTCCGTAAATTATTTTTTGCGTAAATGGTGTTGTGAAAAAGATTTGTTTCTTTTAATTAAAACAAAGCAATTAGAAGTTATCAAAAACAGTGACAGTTATCAAAAGCAATAACAGTTATCAAAAGCAATAATAGTTATCAAAAACAATAACAGTTATCAAAAGCAATAACATTTATCAAAAACAATAACAGTTATCAAAAGCAATAACAGTTATCAAAAACAATAACAGTTATCAAAAACAATAACAGTTATCAAAAGCAATAACAGTTATCAAAAGCAATAACAGTTATCAAAAACAATAACAGTTATCAAAAGCAATAATAGTTATCAAAAACAATAACAGTTATCAAAAGCAATAACATTTATCAAAAACAATAACAGTTATCAAAAACAATAACAGTTATCAAAAACAATAACAGTTATCAAAAGCAATAATAGTTATCAAAAACAATAACAGTTATCAAAAGCAATTACAGTTATCAAAAACAATAACAGTTATCAAAAACAATAACAGTTATCAAAAACAATAACAGTTATCAAAAGCAATAACAGTTATCAAAAACAATAACAGTTATCAAAAGCAATAACAGTTATCAAAAACAATAACAGTTATCAAAAGCAATAACAGTTATCAAAAGCAACAACAGTTATCAAAAACAATAATAGTTATCAAAAACAATAACAGTTATCAAAAACAGTGACAGTTATCAAAAGCAATAACAGTTATCAAAAGCAATAACAGTTATCAAAAGCAATAACAGTTATCAAAAACAATAACAGTTATCAAAAGCAATAATAGTTATCAAAAGCAATAACAGTTATCAAAAAAATAACAGTTATCAAAAGCAATAACAGTTATCAAAAACAGTGACAGTTATCAAAAGCAATAACAGTTATCAAAAGCAATAACAGTTATTAAAAACAATAACAGTTATCAAAAACAATAACAGTTATCAAAAACAATAACAGTTATCAAAAGCAATAACAGTTATGAAAAACAATAACAGTTATCAAAAGCAATAATAGTTATCAAAAGCAATAACAGTTATCAAAAAAATAACAGTTATCAAAAACAGTGACAGTTATCAAAAGCAATAACAGTTATCAAAAGCAATAACAGTTATCAAAAGCAATAACAGTTATCAAAAACAATAACAGTTATCAAAGATATCAACTGTTACTAACTGGGCCAGTGGAAATTTCACAGTTTTATCCTTCATCTGTTGTATGTTACTTCCGTGCTTAAAAATAGTTCTATTCCATGAACATCCGGCGCGAACGAAACCCCCACGATATTATTGTACTAATTTTGTTCAAACTGAAATATACTTATCTTAGTACCATGGTAAATGTAGTTTCAGAATCTATCTGGTCTCTAAAACCCTTGTAGGAGTTTCGACATATTTTCATTCTATGGACGTCTAGTGCGAACGAAGACCCCATGATACTTTTACACCAACAAACCAACAAAACAAATACTAGACTTTGATTTTAACCAAAAGACCTAGAAACTGTATTTTAGTACGAGTTTCACGCTCGACACAACAGCAACATCAAATGATTTTTTTTTAATCGGGTGAACCCATCTTTTAAAAAAGGATGGAAGATGATAACGTACGTACGAATGCGTTGAATATGGCCAATCCATATGCGTGTTTGTTGATGTTTCATTCCTTAAAAAATAGTAAAAAAAAAAAAGACTTACTTTACAATTAACCCTAAGTCTAACTGGCACCCCCGGACTTAGGGCTAGTGGTAGGGTAAGCCCTTTTTATTACCTTTTAAGCCGTAAATTTAGCGACCATCTCCAAACAAAATCGACCACCATTTTTTTATTAACTCGTGTTGACTAAGCCCAAGTAACGATAACATATTTAGAGATAATAAATCGTATAATCAGTTTCCATACAGGTTGGTAGAAAATCAAAGTTTAGTCGTGTTTGAAGAAAGTTATTTGTTGTATATTTTGTTTGTTTTCGATTTCTTGGTTGCTAACTATACTGCATGAATGCCACCATTTTACTACAAACTTGATCAAAGTGTAGTATCTGTTCCGATGGATACTGCACCCCATAGACTGGTATCGTCTTGGCCTTCGGAGCTTGATTCCGCCAGTCTATGGGTTTGTCTTGTGCAGTTCTAGGAGGTCCACCCTCCCAGGCTGTGCCTCCCCTCTTTGGGGAGGAGTAAGTTTATTGCTTACTGCCCGAGGCGCCCCTACCGGGGAATGCCGACGGGGCTGCCCCGGGCAATTTTTAATGGCCAGAGTGCTCACCTTCTCGGGCGCTGGCTTTTCAAGTCCCACTTTCCCGACCCGACCTTGGGTCACATCTTACCTTGTGGGAGTAAGATAAAACTGGCCTTGTGCCTAACCCCTTGGAGAGGAGGTAAATAAATACTACAAAAACGGGAACAATACGAAGTGAGGGACGAAACAATGAACAAGATATTAATTAAAACAATATAATCTATATCCATTCAATGTTTGCCTGAGTGATATTTACACGAGCAAAAACGTTCGGTCCATTTACAGTTTAACTCGCCATTGTTTGCAACACATTTTGGACGCATTGCCCGACCGGCTTGATTCTGTTCCTTGCTTTAGGTTTCCCTAACACTTTCTAGAGTCTAGCCTATGATGGTTGCCAACATCCATAAACAGACTTGGGTTCGAACTTGGAACACCGAGGTCGTCAGTCTATGTCTGTATTAACTTCATCTTGAAATTTACTCATTTCATCTGCTCGCTGTCGCTTCGCACTTTAATCCCTATTCATTACTTGAAATCATATAAACGAAACTAAACGATAAGAAAAATAAGACACAACTAATTGATAAGTAGATAAAACTAATCGATAATGACAAAGAAGCCAAAAATAATTTACTAATAATAATACTATTACTACAAACAATACTACTAATAATTATTATAAGAAGAATAAGAATAAGAAGAAGAAGAATAAGAATAAGAATAATAAGAATAAGAATAAGAATAAAAATAAAAATAAGAATAAGAATACGAATACGAATAAGAATAAGAATAAGAATAAGAATAAGAATAAGAATAAGAATAAGAATAAGAATAAGAATAAGAATAAGAATAAGAAGAATAAGAAGAATAAGAATAAGAATAAGAATAAGAATAAGAATAAGAAGAATAAGAATAAGAATAAGAATAAGAAGAATCATAATAAGAATAAGAAGAAAAAGAAGAAGAAGAAAAAGAAGAAGAAGAAGAAAGAAATATTTTTGTGTCTATATTAAAACTGAAAAAAAAATTTCCTTTCTTTTTTATTATTATCAAATATTATTAAATTAAGGCCCCTCCCCCTTCTCTTTTCATAAAATAAAATTTGTAAACGTCATTATTTGTTCCTTTCTTTTTTTATTATTATCAGATATTATTAAGATTCAGCCTCCGTTTCTTTGCTCATAAAATTAAATGTGCATACGAGATTATCTAAGCGAGCCGGACACACGTACGTTCATTTTTATCACATAGAATAATCTTAAAATCGGTTTTCTAAATTTTAAATGTTAAATTTTTTATCGATTAACTATTTCGCCATTTTTTGTCTAATTTGAAAGAAAACGCTATTTTAAATCTATTTCGAGAAAAACTTAAAAGAGAAAAACGAAATGTATTTTTAAACCATGATTTTTTTTTAATAATATATCACTAAAGTATTGCGACAATTACAAAAAAAAAGTTATTTTTTTCCAACGAAATTGGTAAACTGTAATTGAACCAAAGGTTTTACTGATTTTCTGTTAAGAATGAACGGCGTTAATCCGATAAAAGTAAGTAGAAAAGCCGCCAATCGCCATTTTGTGTGCGCAGTCATTAAAATGAGAGAAACACGAGTACAGGACAACGAAAACATATTTTTAAGATGCGTCAATTCAATCTGCAAATAATTTGTAGATTAACAACATCAGCTAAATCACCGCCCTATCACCCCCACCTTCGCCAAAAATAAAATTCTACTTTTTTAGGCGATTACGTGTGAACACACTGGAAATAAACTGGCGGAAAGAAGAAGAAAAAAAAATGATTTCAAAAGTTAGAGTGAGGGATCAGTTTCGTATATAAATTTAACGTAAAATGATCCTCATTTCCGGCCCATACAAGACTTTTAAAGTAGTTAATCCTAAAAAAAATCTGTTTTGCTATGAGAGATAACTTTTGGTTATTTTAGGGGGGGGGGGTACATTATATATACTAGCAAAAATTTGTTTGTATTATTGTAGATTAAGAAACTCGGCTAAATCACAAACACACACACACACACACACAAAATGAGATTCTACTTTTGTAGGCGATTACATGTAAACGCCCTGAAAAATAGGCGGAAAGAAGAAAAAACAAAAAGAACAGTTTTTTTTTAAATTTAGACTGGAGGTCAGTTTCTTATATAAATTTAACGTAAAACGATCCTCCCTTTCCTAGCCATTCTACACTTTTAGGGATGTAAACTAAATTATATTACTACTAACCCTAAGTCCGACTGGCAACGTCGAAAAGCTACACGTAATCACCTAAAAAGTATACCCCCATAAAGAAAAGTATACAGAATGTATCACCAATAACAAATAAATGGAGGGTTAACAGCCCTAAAACGCTAGAATTACCCGAAATTGAAGGATCCTTTTACATTAAATTTATACGCAAAAATGATCCCCCACTTTAAATTTTTAAATAATTGTGTTTTTTTATTATTATTATTTCTTATTTTTTGCCCGGTTTTTGGAGGATGTTCACACGTAATCGCTTTAAAAGAAGTAGAATTTTTGGGGTGGGGGCGAGATGATTCAGCTGAGGAAGTTAATCTACTAATACCCAATCGGCGCGTTTAGCGATTAACCTGCCATTTAAAGTATAAGCGTGACAGAACTGTCGAAGGACGGAGCCTTTTAATAAAATGTTTGGACGCATCTACATTAAGATGTAGCAGCCATAAATATTGAGCAATTCCTGTTCTTAATAAAAAAGAATACTTTTCATTGAAAAGCAAAAAACATGTTTTCGCCAGAGAATAAAAGATAAAAAATTTCTGTAAACTGAGTTCACATTTTTTATGTGCATTTCCTTTTTGTTCTTGCCAACTGCTACACATAGCAAAAGACTACCTATTTTCTCCGTCGACTTTTCGCCTAAGCAGGGGGTGATGTAGCAGTCATAAACATTTACATTTCTTTTCTCTGGTGGAGAGCAGCCCTAGTGAGGTTATTTGGTCACATGATGACCAATCAGACTCCTGGGCGTATTAATTTCGATTAGACCTTCCACGGACTCCCTGGACACCTTTAGAGATTTGAAGGGCAAGCTGAGATCTTCCAGACACCCACGAAAAAAGACGTCGACACTGTCTTCAAACTGTCGCCTAGACACTGAGCAAGGCTATCTTCGCTTGAAGATATACTGCTCCAAGAAAATATTTTTGGGAAGCTAACCTTTATCATAAATATTCCTTTCTTCACTGTTTTAACTTCTGGCA
>OY744543.1:32053066-32133066 GCA_963556195.1 Sepiola atlantica
TCTCCCCCTACTTTCCTTTAAATCATTGCGAGAGTGGAAGGATTTTGGCTGGCAACCGGCAACATCCGATAAGTTTGTTTTTTTTAATTCGAGTCTTAAATGGAATTTTTTTTTTACTTGTATAAAGTTTAGAAAGAAATATTACTTACGGGTAATGTATATTTTATTAAAGTAATTCAAACTTATGAAAATATCAGAACGTTCCGCGGTATTATGAATGTTGTTTAATAATCGCTGATTGGCTGGTTTGTGAATTTTGAAACCGGTGTGTACGTGATTTGTTCTTTGCGAAATAATATGCTGGCTACGCGCGCCGGTGATTTGGTTTTGTGGGATGACTTAATTCTTAGAGGGAATATTATTTTCTACCCTCTCTTTGGTTTACTTAGTTAGAAGAGGCTTACAGAGGGGACTAATAATAATATTTTTGGTTTAGGTTTTAAAAATAAGTTTAAATTTCTGGAAAACCGGTCGAATGTAGTAGTCGAATGAAGTGATGTGTTTCGATGCGTTTGATGCATTATTTTTATTGTCTACTTTAACTAATTTTGAAGGGGGGAAAACAACCCTATTATATATATATATATATATATATATATATATATATATATATATATATATATATATATGATGAAGTGTGGTGCTTGAAGCATAAAACGATGTTGTTGTTTTGTTTTTTAAATAATTTTTAATAATTATTAAATATTTTAAACGCCCTGCGTTCTTCGTCGGGTATAATCAGAGAAAATGGAATATATATATATATATATATATATATATATATATATATATATATATATATATATATATATATATATATATATATATATAATCATGTTGACACACCTGTTCCCGTTAGATCACCGGAGTTAAGCAACGTTGAGCCTTGCCAGTACTAAATGGGTTTACATTTAGAAATACAAGCTGTTGTATGTGGCAGTGATCTCTGCCTCTGCTTGTCCTGGCGTTGTTTCCAGTCATCCTCGACTTCTTCTTACCACTTGATTCAGGCAATTCCTGTTCAGGAGAGGTGTGGCTGGAGATTGCGCACCCTTTACTTCACCATAGACAAACCATTCAGGCACCCTTACAGGGGGTATCTATTGTCTCTTTAGATTGATTGGAGGTCTGAGTATCGAAAGTTCTGTTTATTGATCATTTCCGATAAATCGAAATGCACTTCAATACTGTATATACGAAGAGTTGTAGCGAGAATGTTGTTGAGAATGGCCTGGCACAATGTTGTACGGGCTACGTAATCCCTCTCAGTTAATACCTGTATAATCATCATCTTTTAGGGATGCATGTAGAGAGACCAGTGTAAGATTATGCGAACACTTCAAACGTGCAGGTATAAGGTAAATGTGTGCTTGTAAGGTGATTATGATGGGGGTTATCCTTTTATCTTCTCGTAAAGAAACGGAACAACGAAAAGTATTTCCGTAACTATAACAAAAAAGGGTTTTATTAACTCAAGGTTACCTATACCGTTTGGTATAGGTAGAAGAGAGTGGGACGGTGTCCGTCTGAGGAAGAGGAAGAATATAAGAGTTCTTAGGGCCGTCCGTTGGTAGTAGTCGTCGAGTGTGCGACGGCGGCGGGAGAGAGAGCGTTTCCTCGTTCCTCGCTGGTGTTCTCTGCGATGTGTCCCAGCTGGTGCCAGGAGGTCGTCTGATCATTTTCCTCGAACCTTAAGGGGACATAAGTAGTCCCCTAGGGAACTAACGATATTACTGGGCCCTGTGATTTGATTGGACAAGCCAGCTCACAGGGACAGTGATTACGCATTCAAAAGTGGTCCCTATTGGTGACTGCTACATGTTTTGGTCGGACGTCTGGGAGCCTGTTGTGTTGAAGTTTCAACAACTGCTGTATTTTCTGTCGGTGTAGCGGTTCTATGACGGCAAGAACTTTTCTTATTTAAAACCGATTGTGTTTGTTGCATCCATGTTAGACAATCATCGACGAATTCTTTTTGGCATCCGATACGGGATTACAACGATCAAAGGAACGCCGCGCCGTCATAACAGACCAACCGTTCTTTAAAAGCTCTTCCACAGCAAATGCCCTATGCATTCCAATCCAAGCTTATAGGGTATTATCTGAAACAAAAAATTACATTTAATATACTTAATAGATATAAAGTTTTTAATTTTATTTTTCTATGTTTTTTTATTAATCTTTAAAATAGAAGAAACCTTTCTGTCCGTATATATATATATATATATATATATATATATATATATATATATATATATATATATATATATATATATATATATATATATATATATATATTGACGATGATGAGTAGATGGTAGTTGAAGCAAATACGATGTGGTTGTTGTTCTTTATTTTTTGTTTATAATTAATACAATATTTCTAATACCCGGCGTTCTTCATCGGGAATGATTATTGATGGAATCGTATGCTAGTGCAAAAACAACATTATCAAGATATCTTAAGGAGCATACGGTGAATATCAAACTATTATATATATATATATATATATATATATATATATATATATATATATATATATATATATATATATATATATATATATATATATATATTGGGGGTATACATATATGGCAAAGAGACGGTTTTAAGACTTCAGAACAGTAATACAGAATAAAATATTTCCAAATTTTCTTGGAAACGATCGTACGCCATATAATTCGTTGGTTTTCAATTCTGGGGACAATGTTCAAATTTTGTTGATCTGAACTTACTTTATAAACTCTATAAACTGGAAACTCTATAAACTGCCACTGCTGCCGCGCCTTCTTTTTTAAATTTTTCTTTACTCACAAACCAGCCGAAGCTCTTAGCTTGCAGGCAGATCAAAGTTATGCTTGTATAATTTTTTCTTTATTTTTTTTTATCCTGAAGAAGTCTTACAATAAAGACGAAACGTTGATGAATACATAAATAATATATTTGTTGACCTTCTTTTTTTCATTTTTCACATTTATATATATATATATATATATATATATATATATATATATATATATATATAGAGAGAGAGAGAGAGAGAGAGAGAGAGAGAGAGAGAGAGAGAGAGATGTTTCTATACATTGCTTTTTAAATTCCTTTCCAATAAAAAATATCAATATATATATATATATATATATATATATATATATATATATATATATATATATATATATATATAGCAGTATCAGTTTGCAATTGTTTCCCGATCAGTTAAATCAGAACTGTATTTAAACATAAATACGAGATTCAAATTTCATCGGCTTTTTTTTCTTTTTTACAACTATCAAAGAAAAAACCGATTATATATACAAATGACATCTCATCAGAAAATATTCATGAGAAAATACGCCGAATCAATTGCCACATTTTTGTTCCAAAAAGTATCTTTTCAAAGTCCAGCTTATTGTCGGAGGATTCAGAGACCATAACTGTCATAAGGATCGAAGAAACAAATACGGTTAGGTTTCATAAATACTTTCTGTACGAAAACATAGGAGAACAGCCAAGGGAGATAATTCTTTCATATCTAATCTCAGACTTTGCAAAATTAGATTTCATTCCGGTCAATTGAGTAGCAATTTTTATTCATAATCCGTTTTTTGGGGGTTTTTTTTGGGGGGGGGAGGGGGGAGGGATGTTGTAAGAAAAAGAAAAAAAGACGATCTGTATGTTGTATCTATGTTTAAATACTGGTATCTGAATAAAATTATATCAAAACAATTGTAAATTTATTTGCCTATGAATGTTTCTTTTGGAATTAGCTAAAATGCTATTTATAAACACATACACACGCATATATATATATATATATATATATATATATATATATATATATATATATATATATATATATATATATAATGAAAATACGCATACGTTCCTACAAAATAAGTAAAAAGGACAATAAAAACGTTTTACGAGTAAGGTCTTATTTATTGTTTTGTTATCGTAGACTTCTAAAAAATTTCCGCGTCTCATCAAAGTAAAGATTATTATTAGTTCTCACTAGGAGTTCTCACTCAGGTCATCATCAGTGATTACTCATTGATAATAACCAGTGGTGTTCCCTGGAGTCTGAGTGATAACAAGTCTCCCTAGATTTCCAATACTCTCTACTTCTTTCGATAACTATTGCAAATGACTTTGCGTTAGCACAACAGCCGCTTACCATCGATTTCTCGCTGGCAACGACCATTGGTTTTTTCTGGGATTTGGATGGCAATAAGATTCCCAAAGGTTCCAGTCCTCTCCGCATTCTTCCAGTGGAGGTCTGGTTTGTGGTCTCCCTTCTCGGTTTTCCATCCATCTTACCCCTTCAATATAATTTTGTGAGGTATCAGCCGAGGCTGGTTTCATCACTTTGGGGGGGGGGGCAGTTTATGAAGTTTCTTGCATTTTCTGTTCTTTGGTTTCATGCGGTGGTGTTCTTTCTGTGTTTTTGTTTTCTTCCTATTGCAACTTCCATGTGACTGGTTAGCATTCGTAGCTTATGTGGGTTGGTTTCCGCATTCAAGGATTTTCCTTAAGATTTCAGCTGCTTTCATTATTGCTGTCCGTTGTATGGTCTGTTTTCTCTTTGATTCCGATTTCTTCCAATGCCAAGTGGTTGAAAAACATGAAAGATGAACTACAGGAAATCTAAGAAGGAACAGAAAGGGAATTTAATGAATAAACCATTAAGGAAAATGGCAAACTGAAAAGCACCAGGCCACGACGGAATACATGCATACTGATTTTTTTTTAAATCACGACCCTAAATAAAAGGCTAACGCAGAAACTGAGAGAATGTATCTACAAAACAGACATACCAGTGTGGATGATCAAAGGAATGGCAACGCTTATACAAAAAAGATGGCAAAAAGGGAACGCGTTCAAGCAACTACAAACCTTAACCTGTTTACCAACAATGTGGAAAATTCTAACGGCACAACTGAGAGAACAAATCTAGCAATCCTTAAACAAACGTGGACTACTCCCCGAAGAACAAAAAGGATGCCGTAAAGGGAAAAGATGGACGCATGATCTGCTATACATTGATCAAAAGATCCTGAAGGAGGTAAAAAAAAAACAGAGAAAAAAACTTAGCCATGACATGGATTGACTACAAAAACACTTACGACAGAATCCCTTAAATATGGATAATTGAATGTTTAAAAATATACAAAATACCCGACAGGATTATTAATATGATTAAGAAAGCAATGGAAACATGGAAACTTGAACTGACAGCCGGGGGATAACACCTGACTGAGATTTAAAAAAAAAATACAGAAAGGTATTTTCCAAGGAGACTTTCTATCACCACTACTGTTTATAATGCCTATGATGTCACTCAACTACATACTCAGAATATGTGATGCCGGACACAAGTTTACAGACACAGAACTAAGAGTAAACCACCTGATGTACATGGATGACCTGAAACTATTTGCAAAAAGCAAAAAAAAAAACTGGAAAAGCTGATAAATACGACCAGAATCTTCAGTCAGGACATCCAAATGGAATTCGGAATGGAAAAGTGTGCACTACTAGAGATGAAAACAGGAACACTGGAGACAACAGAAGGCATGGAACTCCAGAACCAAAAGGAAATTAGAGCACTAGGCGAATAGGATAGCTACAAATATTTGTGATTTCTAAAAGCAGACACAATCAACTCTACAGAAATGAAAGAGAAAATTTGAAAAGAATATTTACGAAGAACAATAAAACTCTTAGAAACGAAATTATATAGCAGGAATCTAGTAATAGAAATAAACACCTGGGTAGTAGCACTAATAAGATACTCTGGACCATTCATAGGCTGCACTAAAGAAGAACTCAGGCATCTTGACCAGAAAACTAGAAAATTAATGACGATGCACAACGCACTACATCCAAAAGACGATACGGACAGACTCTACGTGAAAAGAAACGAAGGGGGGTGGGGACTGGTAAATATAGAAGACTGTCTGGAAGACGGAAAAAGAGAACTGGAGAAATATATAACCAAGAACACAGAAAGGCTGATAAACGCAGCCAGAGACACCGTTCCAACGAGCAACCTTGGAAGCACCGAAACCAGAAACAAAACAAAAAGTAAAGAAAAGTGGGAAGAAAAACAGCTACATGGACGCTTCAGAAGACTGACAAGAGAAGAGACCAACGAAAATAGGTGGACATGGCTAAGAAAAGGACACTTGACCAGGGAAACGGAATCTTTAGTGATGGCTGCACAGAACAATACGATTTTTATTTTTTTTTTATTTTTTAACATAGTTCACCCCAAACAAGGCAGGCCGCCCCTACTGAGAAAAAAAGGGGAGAAGGTAGGGGGTCAACCTAAATTGGGATCTGCGCAGCGAGATGTCTGTTTACATTAGTTTTAAATTTCTGCATGTCTGTACTGTCGGGGAAACAGGGGGCAGGGAGGGAGTTCCAGAGACCAGCAGCACGAGGAAAGAAGCTATTTGAGTAGAAGGCTCTCCGACATCTGGGAACCTCCACAGTGAATGAATGAGATTTAGTTGATTGTCGAGTTAGTCTAGTGAATTTACGTCGAGGGGGCACCAGAGTAGCCAATTCATCGGAGTATAATCCATTGATTAGGACAACCTACATTAAAGCTAAAATAGATAAAACCCAGGAAAATAGTAAATGCAGACTGTGTGGACAAAGAGACGAAATAGTAAATCACGTAATAAGTGAATGCAGCAAATTAGCTGGAAAAGTGTACAGGAACAGACATGACTGTGTGGGGAAAGCAGTACACCGGGAACTGTGCAAACAATTGAATTTCGAACATGCGAACAAATCGTACAAACATAAACAAGAGACAGTACTAGAAAACGAAAAACACAAAATCCTCTGGGATATTGAAGTGCAAACAGATAAACTCATACAAGCAAGGAGACCGGATGTCATAAACAAGAAGGAAAAATCCTGTCAAGTGGTAGATTTTGCTGTACGAGAAGACCACAGAGTGAAGATCAAAGAAACGGAAAAACGAAGCAAATACACCGAACTAGCCAGAGAACTGAAAGGGATATGGAACATGAAGAAAGTCAATATAATACCAATAATCGTAGGAGCACTAGGAACAATCCCCAAAAACCTGGAAAAAAGACTGGGAGAAATTGGAATCAAAGGGATCATTGAAACCATACAAAGGACGGCAATGATGAAAACAGCTGCAATCTTAAGAAAAATCCTTGAATGCGGAAACCAACCCGCATAAGCTACGAGGGTTAACCAGTCACATGAGAGTTACAATAGGAAGAAAACAAAACCACAGAAAGAACACCACATCACAAACCAAGGAACAGAAAATGCAAGAAACATCACTTCATAAGCCCCCCACTCAATAAATTACAGCGGCCTCAGCTGACATCACATAAAAATAAACCAATGAACAGAAATTGCAAGGAACACCATAAGCTCTCCTCCCCAACGTCCCCGCTCTCAAAAAATGGTGCCATCCTAGGCTGACACCACACAAAATATCTGTAGAGGGTCACGGAAGATGAGAAGACCTAGGAGGGACAGCACAAGCCAGACCTTCACTGGAAGTGTGGAGAGTGCTGAGACCAAATCGCAGAGAATACCAATAGTCCTTACCAGCGAGAAATCAATGGTAATCGGCTGTTAGGATACTGCAAGGTTATTTGCGGTGGCTATCGAAAAGAGCTGGAGAATACTGGAAATCTGGGGAGACTTATTGTCACTCAGACTCCAGGGAATATCGCCGGTTGTTGTCGGTGAGCAATCACTTCATCTTCTGTAAAAACAAATTGTATATGTAACAAACATAACAAAGTTGGTAAAAATTATCAAAATTGTTTCTATGAATATTATTTTGTTTATAAAGTATTTGATTTTGTAAAATGTTGAATTTGCTTTCTGATTGTATTATGTCATTATATTTTCTGTAATCAAGTAGTCAATATAAACAAATTGACTCATGATTTTTGAAATATTAAAAATGTGTTTAATTCATGGTGAATAAAGTGATTTTTTGTGAATTTAGTTCTTTTATCTTTTTGTACGTTTTACATTTGATTTCATGGAAATAAATCAATTATTGTAAGCTGCTTCTCGATAATATGTATAGTTGCTAATTACTGGACATTACTAAGAAATTTCTTACTAAAACTTTTTCCAGTAATTATTATTTAGTAGTAATTTTGGTCTTCATGTGTCCGCCACCAGTCGTGGACCACAGTCGCATGTTTGCCAGGCATGTAATATGGCTCGCCATGGGTACCACCCATAACTACAATACTATTTAATTTTCATGACGAATAAATAGAATTCTGTCACGACCCCTACCCTGCTTCGTCCCTTTTTTACTGCGTTGCTTCTTTGTGACCTGTTTCTTTTTTTTTCCATTTTTTTTTTTAGTTTTCTTACTGAAAACGATTGTCTGCGTTTGTTTCTTTATTGCATTTTTATTTGATACAGGGAGCCCGCCTCATCAGAGACCCACTTATCATCGGCCAAGGTGACATCCGACCAAGTCCACCACGGATTACATGGGTAAGTATAAATTACTAATGAATAATTTTATATATCATGGTTATACGTGTATGTAAGCGTGTACACTGCCGCCCCCCCTAAAAATGAGAAAAAAAGGGCAAAAACATTGAACTTGACTAATTTTTTATATTTATTTTGATAATAATTTACACAAAGACAAATGAACAAATTGACATTAAACTAATACCGGATATATTCACCATTAACCTTCTGTAAGAAGGCTATTATTTTTAGGTATGTTGTCTATCAGCGTCTTGCATTGTTGCGAAGTTATATTTTCCCATCCTTCTTTTGCTACCTCCCAGAGTGACATTTTTTTTGCAAATTTTCTACCAGCCAATTTTCTTTTGTGCTCCACAAGTTCTTGAGCGGGTTAAGATGATGATTTTGTCTGAAAAGAATTGTCATTCAACCATTTTTTAGTTAATTTTGCAGTGTGAGCCGAAGCAAGGAATTTTACAAGGAACAGGGAGTAAACAACTTTCGAACTGTAAGAATTAATCCTATTTCTAAAATTCAGATTCATTCTTTGGCGTTGATGTTCATATCACACAGAATTAACACTCCAATACCAAGTGATGAAAATGCACGCCAAACCACAATTCCTCCATTTCCATGCTTAACTGTTATTTGAAGAAAATCGATTCTGAATCTCTCACCTGATCTTCGAAGGTATCGTTCAAGAGCATCACTCACAAGAGAAAACCGCGACTCATCCAAGCAAATAACTCCCTGAAACAATTTTGAGAAGAAAGTGACAAAGCTTATCCTATCCATGACATTCGTTTGTGATTAAAGAAAGGATTTTTTGGTACAACGTCTTAATAATATATCGTTTCTTTCAATCTCCTTGCTATGGTTCCTCAAAAATCAGACTTACATTCTCCGATTTTTAACTCCTTGGTCAAATTTGTAAGGGTGTCTTTTCCTGTAGCGAAGAGCTGTTATTTTCAGCTTTGAGTCGTCTCTTCGTGTTGATAATTTTGCCTGGACTTGCCTTCCTTTCCACATTACGTATTTATTGGTCCCCCGATTTATAAAATCGGGGGACTTATGGTTTGAGGCATGTCCGTCCGTCTGTCCGGATTTTTCTCTGCAACCATCCATTGAATTTTTCTGAAATTTTGCATGAAGTTGTAACTTTGGTCAGGTTAGAAAGTGACATTCTCCGATCTTTGAAAAAAAAATCTGGTTTGCCCCCAGGGGGTCAAAAGGCCCCGAAATGGCAAAAAATAACATTTTTTGCCCCATATAACTTTTCATCCATCCATTCAATTTCTCGGTAACTTTGCCAAAATGTGGAGGCAATTGCTCCTAATAGAAAATAAGTATCGCTGACCTTGAAAAAAATCTGGTTCTACCCTCAGGAGGTCAAAAGCCTTCAAAATGACAAAAAATTACCCTTTTCTCCCATATCGTTTGATCCATCCATTCAATTTTTCTGAAACTTGGCCAAAATGTAGAGGCAATTGTTCTGGATATAAAATGAGCATCCTTGACCTCAGAAAAATTCTGGTTGGCGCCCCCAGGGGGTCAAAGGGGGGTCAAAGGGGGGGGTCAAAAATACCCCAAATTGCCCAAATTTATTGCATTTTACACTCACTACATCGAGTCACATATAGAGGGGGACCACGCACGCGCGGCTTGTTAATATCGTTTACTAATTCTTTTCACTTTAGAAAAGGAAAGTAACAACTTTCTATTTATCTTCCTCCCACAGCGGTAAGATGTGACACAAGGTCGGGAAAGTGGGATTTGAATAGCCAGCGCTCGAGAAGGTGAGCCCTCTAGCTTACAAAAAAATGCCTGGGAAGCCCCGTCGGCATTCCCTGGTAGGGGCGCCTCAGGCGATTAGCAATAAACTAACCCTCTCTCAAAGGGTGAGAAGGCAAAGCCTGGGAGGGTGGACCTCCTAGAACTGCACAGGACAAACGCACAGACCGGCGGAATCAAGACCCGAAGGCCAAGACGATACCGGTCTGTAGGGTGTAGTGTCCATCGGAACAGATACTACACTTTGATCTTAGCCAAAAGGCCAATTTATTTAGACAAAAGTAAACAGAAAATTACAAACAAAAATTTTAAAAGAAAAAACAATGCACATGTAATTCTTTTACATTTGTCTTAGGCATGAAGCCCGAATCGTTATGGGTGGGAGTCGTTAGACATAAAATTTGTCATACATTGATTTTACCCTACGCTAGACACTCACCAAAGTACCTCATTCGCTCTGTGGGTTGGACCTACTTAGATGATCCCCAATTTGTGTGAAATAGATTCCTTGTTCAAGACGGTAAAATGTGCTTATACTCTAAGCCTCTCTTTCTCATCTCTCTAATTATGGTTTTCGTAATTTCATCCAAATGCTTATTTTTCTTTTTTATGTGACATTTTATACTAAATATTAAGATAAATTTAGCACCTCTGACACATACTTGAAAAAAAAAAAAGATGTGATATCAATAAAATTACTTGAAAGCGCAATAGTTACAAAATTATTGAAAAACTAGCCATGCTCATTTTTTTTTTCGCCCGGAGATGTATAAGTGTTACCGTATCATCTCAGCCGGAAGTTTTCTTTATCATTCATATAGATATTAGATTATTTACGTATTGACCGATTTTCTGTTACTGATCAGAGTAGCTATGCGTTCTGTTGAGGATCAAAATATCGCTAATCTTATATGTATATTTTGGTTGTGTAGTCGAACTTAATTGTTTAAGCTCAATGGATATTAGATGATCCTAGTGTTCAAATATATAATTCCAGAGAAATTATAAATTGAGATATTTTCCGATAAAAACGAAGGTCTCGTATCAAGAAAAAAATTAGTTTTCATCTAAAAATAACAGCTGTTTCTTCATAACACCCCCCCCACACACAAATATATATATATATATATATATATATATATATATATATATATATATATATATATATATATATATAGGCATCCGCATACAGACTGTTTCGTTGTATCACAGCTCTTCAGTGCGGCTAGACCAGTTAGTACCTCAAGCCGGGATTGAAACTCAACGGTCGAGCTGACAGTCGGCGCTCCTACCCCTACGCTTGTGTAAAATTTATTGCATAATCATTTATTTGCGCTCCACGAATTCAACATACCAACTGTTTGTGTACGATCGTTTATCAGACGATATATATTTATTAATATCGGTTCTCTTCATCAGCACATAGTTTAGACAGCAATTTAAAAGCTAACGAGCAGTATCCGTGCTATAGAGTTTAATACTCCTAAGTTATAAATAATGAGAGAGTATGGTTTTAATTAAAATTTGAAGTTAAAATTTTAAAGAACTATGGGAATTTAATTCCCAGGGATCTAAAATAGTTTGCATATCTGTTGATACCCAAACAACGTGCAGTACCAGGGATAATCTATCCAGTGACAAGATTTAACAATAATAATAAGGATACTATAAGCAGTAACGATATTAAAATAATAACGAACAATGTGGGCATCTTTCTAATGGTTATAATAAAGTAAACTATAATCGAAGATAATATGCTAAGGAATAATTATTCATTCATAATAAACAATAGAGTATCAAATTCGCTCCCTCTTCTCTCAGAAAAGGCAAACTGCTCCAACGACGTAAAGTCACTAGACCAACCCGACAATCTGCAAAATCTCATCCATTCACTGTGGAGGTCCCCAGATGCCGAAGAGCTTTCTACTCTAAAAGCTTTTCTTTCCTCGTGCTGCTGGACTCTGGAACTCCCTGCTCCCTGTTTTCATGACGATACTGACATGCAGAAATTTAAAACTAATGTAAACAAACATCTCGCTGCACAGCTCCCAATTTAGGTTGAACCCCTCCCTCCCCCCCCCCCCCACAAAAAAATCTCTCACCCTTTTTCTCGGTAGCCCCTTACGTCTACAGTGGCGGTCTGCCTTGTTTGGGGTGAACTATGTTAAAAATAAAAAAGTTAAATTTAGTAGCGAAATATTATTCTAGATCTGACAGTTGAAGGCATAATAATTTCAGACTTGTTCAAAAAAATTCAAGACGAGAAAAAATCATTTCACAAATATATATATATATATATATATATATATATATATATATATATATATATATATATATTGGTACAGAAAAATTAGTACAACATTCGTACCGTCGGTTTCAAGCTCGGAAAGTCTTAGCCATCCGGCTCTCTTCAGCTTCTGTTGGGGATGACACGAGAGCCGGATGGCTAAGAATTTCCGAGCTTGAAACCGACGGTACGAATGTTGTACTAATTTTTCTGTACCAAAATAAATAAATGTTATGCTCTTAATTTTTAACTTTAATTCTTAATTAATCGAGTACTCTGCTGGGATTTTTCCTACTTTATTACAAAGAAGTTATATATATATATATATATATATATATATATATATATATATATATATATATATATATATATATATGTGTGTGTGTGTGTGTGTGTGTGTGTGTGTGTGTGAGGGGTGTAGGAGAAGATTTAACTACCTACTAGACACTATCCCCGAGTGTCTTCGGTCTCTCTGCACAAGGGTCTGTCAAGACAACCTGAGATGAGAATAATTCACCCTACAAGTAAACCCTGACCAAATATTCAAAATAACATAGTATTCGAAGCCCAAATATGATCCCCTCGACACGGCTATACACTGGCCTATACGAAGAAGGATGCCCTTCTCTGAGTGATATTAATTTAGTAACAGCACGAAGCTGGATACTCCACCAGACTATATGAATTCTTGTGTCCTGGAATCCGGTAAGACCAAGAAAGATATACTATAACATAGTTAACTGGTCAATTGGGGAGGCGAAAAATGAGTATTCTTCACTTCTTACTACGTTTAGGTAGAGTGGAACTTTGATGGGATAATTCGAATATCTATGTATCTTATATAGAGATTAAGTGTTAGCACATGAAAGGGACTCTTGATTTCCGAGAACTTCGCTTAAAGTAATATATATATATATATATATATATATATATATATAACATAAAATATAATAACACGAAATTACATGATTGTCGATGCAATAATTTATTTCAACCTTGTGGTTTCCTCAAGCATCAAACTAGACAATTACATTTTTGAGACTCAAAAATGTAATTGTCTAGTTTGATTCTTGAGGAAACCACAAGGTTGAAATAAATTATTGCATCGACAATCATGTAATTTCGTGTTATTTATTTTATGTTATTCTTGCTGTTTACCACATTGAGCTCTCATGCCCGGATTTCTTCCTGGAATTATTCCATTATAACACAAATATATATATATAATTTCATGTATCCACATAAAATTATAAGGATATATAATATTTTATGTATCGATTTTCAGTATATACTTCAAAAGTGCTCAATACGTGAGTAGAGTTATGTAGTAAGTTATGAAAATATTGTTATGGCAATTAAGTTACACATAGGCTTCCGCGTTTCATCCGCGTAGGGAATTGTCAAGCTAAAATGCATGGAATTTGTGTTGCAGGGTGGTTTTACTCATACACGTGGTGTTTAGTCTAGATAGCTAACTAATCAGATTCTTTGTTATTCCCTCCCGTAGGTTGATGTTTCCATTAGTCAATTGTTGGGGTTCTCACAAACAAAGGTTCGGGTGATTTTACTTTCTACCCTATTGTTCTGTTTTCTATAGGGTGGCCCATACATATTTCTTTGTTGTGTCGAATTAATAGGTGATTTTATTTTAACACGTGCGTGCTTGTGTTTCTATTTTTAGGTGTTAGTTTAGTTTAGTTTTGTTTTTTATTCATTTATCTATTTATTATGTATTGTTAACCTAAAGTAAATTTTATTCGATGTAAGCAGTTGTTTGCTATTTCATCTACCGTTTAATAGGTTGTTTTTTTTAGTTTAGGATTTCAAATTTCTCATTCAGACATAATCTACACGGGCCGTCTAAATTACTACATGTACTGGCCTGTCGTACTATTTTTCATTCGATTATTGGTGAGCGTCCGCTTTCTTTGAGCTCCCAGTAATTGTTCGCTAGTGCTGTTTTTATTCGGCATTTTTCGTTTTTAAATGTGCTGTTGTGGTCGTAATATCTGGTTTTCAAAATCTAGGAAGGTAGGAACGTAGTACATCTTGTTATTCGGTCTTTCTTTGGCAAATATTGTGGCTTGGCAAACAATACTTTTGGTTAGGCATTTATTTTGTAGTAGACAAAGTGTACGAGTTATGCAGTTACAGCTTTTCTCTTCATTGCTAACTTTTTCATTTCTATTTGGGTGATTGCTATTAGGGTTTTGGTTATTACTATTTGTAGTGATTATATTTTTGTTCTTACTGTTATTTTTGCTATATTGGTCACTTTTTTTACGCAATTTGTTATTATTTATTTCTCTTTTAGTATTTTGTTATTGTGTGCCTTAATTATCATTTCTAAGTTTTTGCAGCAGCTTTAGGACAGTTTTAGGTTATTTTTATTGAATATATTATGCAGGGGATTGGTTACGGAGAAGTGTTTTTCGATGAGATTCCCTACGGGGATGAAACGCGGAAGCCTCTGTGTAGATTAATTGCCATAAATATATTTTTATAACTTACTATATATATATATATATATATATATATATATATATATATATATAGAGAGAGAGAGAGAGAGAGAGAGAGAGAGAGAGAGAGACAGACAGACAGACAGACAGACAGACAGACAGACAGAAGGACAGGCAGACAGACAGAGGGGGGAGTTATACACAACTAGAGACAAGATTTAAAAAAATACCTGCAGACAGACAGCAGGACTAAATACATTAAAACAATAAAAAAAACAATCAAATAGCTTTGAGAAAAGTAAGGATTTTTAGATAAAATTATTATTTATAATGTATAATTAAATTGAGATGTTTCCGAACAGAACAAGGTCTCGTATCAAGCTAAATTAGTTTTAATTGAAAAATAACAGCTGTTTCTTCATAACCATACAGTCAGAGCGTTGGTAATTACAAATTCTGAATTTTCTAGACAAATAAATATTCAGATTTACAGAAAAAAAACGACTTACTATTGAACATCCATTTTTTTTTCGATGCACGTGGTGAGAAGTGATCCATTAGTAAAAAAAAAAATATTGGGATCAAGAATACAAATTCATGAATTTTTTTTATCTTCGGGTTACTGTATCGATTAAACAGTAAATTCTCAAACTATAAATGTTTGTTCAAGTTTTAGAGAGGGCTTCGATTTACTATGTAAGTTTAACGTAAAATGATCCCCCCTTCCTGCTAAAAATTCCGATTTAAACGTCAGCATTTCGTGAGACGTCTGATCGATTTTACTGCGTAATCGATTTTTTTATACAAGAAATTAATTAAAAGAAAAGAGGGGGGGCAGTAAGCAAAACAACAATGAAAGTAAGAAGACTCCCTGGCAACGCTGGATAGGTACAGTAAGATAACAATAATCTGTATTTAAAAAATGTTAATCGCCAAAAAACAGATACGACCTCCATTCCAATGTTTCGACAATAAACTTTTAAAACATTCTTTACCCAATTCTTAAAGGGCGCCGTACAACTTTGTTGAACTACGGTGATCAAGCGAGAGAGAGAGAGAGAGGGGGGAGAGAGGGGGGTGTGATAGAGAGGGGACACAAGGGAGAGGGGAAGTGGGAGGAGAACGAGGGAAGAAGAGAAAGCAGGAAGGAGAGAAAGAGCGAGCAGAAAAGTGAGACAATGAACTAGAGAGAGAGAGTCAAAGAGAGAGAGAGGGGAAGGGGGAGAAGAGAGAAAGAGGGAAGAAGAAAGAGACAAAGAAGAAGAAGAAGAAAAAGAAGAAGAAGAAGAAGAAGAAGAAGAAGAAGAAGAAGAAGAAGAAGAAGAAACTATTTTCTTAACAGTCATTCCTTGGAGCAGTAACTGTTCAAGAATAATAAGTTCCTATCGAATGAAAAGGGGAGAGAAAAAAGAAGAGACAGACATGTATGTAAATCTATTTGTAGTAACAGGGGAATAATGCACTGATTGTTCTCGTCTTCTTCTTATGTTTGGGGCGAAAGAGAGGCTGGGTCACCATGATGGCGAACAAAAAAAGAAGGAAATAAAATGGCTGCGCATAAGGTTTTTCTTTTTTTTTTTCTTTCTTTTTCTCCCTTCCCCCCACCCCACACCCCATCCCCAATCATCGCCCGTCCCGCCAAAAATGTGTGCATATCACGCCAACAACTGTGTTGTTTAATTTTTATTTATTTATTTTTTTTTTTGCGTTGGAGACATTGCGAAAAATATGTAAAATGTTTCGACTACAAGTGAAGATATTGAATACAGAAAACAAAAAAAAGTTAAAGACAAACAAACAAATGTTTATGGACCGTAGCACGACCTGCGCTAAGAAGGCCTGATCACCGAGTCGCGTTTATCTGCTGACGTCACAATAGTTGGTTGGTTGGTGCTGAGCAGATAAACAAGACGCTTCAAAGGGAACTGTTGCTACACGCTAAACGTGGACGACATGTGTCTGTGGTTATTTCTGTCTTAAATTATTTCATCTTTGATCGAATAATTGTTTTGTATTTAAAAAAAAAAAAGAGAGAGAGAGATACTAATTGTGTCGTGCATGTCGTTTACAAGGTGGAAGTCTGGTTGTCATTTGAAGATAAAACTCTTTGGCTAAGATCAAAGTGTAGTATCTGTTCCGATGGATACTGCACGCCTGTCCTGTGCAGTTCTAGGAGGTCCACCCTCCCAGGCTTTGCCTCCCCTCTTTGGGGAGGAGTAAGTTTATTGCTTACTGTCTGAGGCGCCCCTACCGGGGAATGCCGACGGGGCTGCCCAGGCAATTTTTAAATGGCCAGAGTGCTCACCTCTCGAGCGCTGGCTTTTCAAACCCCACTTTTTCGACCCGATCTTGGGTCACATCTTACTTGTGGGAGTAAGATAAAACTGGCCTTGTGTCTAACTCCTGGGGAGGAGTAAATAAAACCTTTTAGATATGTCTCGCTTGACCCAAAGTGACGTCATTTTCGGTCGAACAGGCCTTCTTAACGAAGGTCGTGATCGTAGTGTTGCTGGATGCAAGTAAATAGTATTTAATTGTTTTCAACTGCCGCCAATTAATAGTGTATAATCCAGCTCCCTCAAGAGGGCACTCTGAATGGTTTTTAAAAATAGCATAAATTGAACCCGTCGACATTCCCCGGTAGGTGCGTCACAGACGATCGGAAATAAACCAATCCCGCCTTCCCGAAGGAGGAAGTAATGCTTGAGAAGATGGCATCTTGAGCCCCAACAGAACCATGCTCCAGTCTGATATTATCCCGAAGGCTTGAAAATCAAGTAAAAGTCAGTTCTACCTATACAAAGTCAGGCACGAGGTCGGTTTAATGTAGAGAAACCAGCTCCCTAGACAAGGGACACTGGATTGGGTGCAAAAATAGCCTCGGCGATATGCCGTAAAAACAAACAACCAAAACAATCAACATGAATATTTGAAGATATAATGAACTTTAAGCATAAAAACTTCTACTAAAATTCGGGATTAAGTAACCCGAAAAGGGTTGATATTTCGTAAAACAAAACAATCAAACCGAACACCATGGATACATATTTGAAGATATAAAGAACTTGAAGTATAATTTTTTTTACCAAAATGACCTGATTCGGCATTAAATAACCCGAAAAGGGTTGATATTCTGTAAAACAAAACAATCAAACCAAACACCATGGATACATATTTGAAGATATAAAGAACTTGAAGCATACATTTTTTTACCAAAATGAACTGATTCGGCATTAAATAACCTGAAAAGGGCTGGTATGTTGTAAAACAAAACAACCAAACCATATATCGATAATGATAAATCATAGGATAATATATCAATCTGCTAAATCGTAGGGCTATATTACTTTATTCCATCCTAACGTTTATATTATGCTAGCAATTTATTATGATTTCATACCTTCGATTTAGTAAATTGGTCTTGTCGATTAATTTATAATAGCTACTTTTTTTTAGAGATAAACCCCTGCATATGGATGCCTCTTGAATTATCTTTCACTCGGTTATTGGCAATATTTAGCTCCACAAAATAACTAGATAGTGGTGTATTATTTTTATCAATTCTACTTTTAAATAAAGATCAGTGATTATAAAATCAGGGTTTAAACTCATTACTCGTACAACTATTATAGAATTATTTATATTGAGAGTTTCTCTACATGTTATGCATTTACTCTGCAGTATGTATCTTTTTTTTCCAAATGACATTAATTTTATTATTAGTATTTTCACAGTTATTTATATTATTATTTATTATGTTGTCTTTTTTATGTTTCTAGAAAATGTATATTAGCTCTGCTATTTATATCCTTATTACTGTCGTTTAATAATGTTTTATTGTATTTTTATATTTTTCTAGATTATCAGTACAGTATACCTTAGTTTTAAAGGGTATGTAGAAAATGGCGAGTTGGGAAATGTAAATTAATGAGGGCTAAAAATGTATTACCTAATCTACTTTTAAACATTTAATTGTACGAGGTGTAAACCAGATGATCCTTCTGACTCTCTTATTTTTATGGAATTCTTTCTGACGGATTTATTACATTTAATTTCCGTGTACACTGATTTTAGGCTAGTGTTATATTTATTTATTCATTTATTCATTAGAAACATTTTCAGTCGATAAATTATTACATTCGACGACAAATAGTTAGATTGTGGATTGATATAAATCATATTAGCGATTCTTTCATGTAATACATCACTCAATAAGTCCCAGGTAAAAATTTTAAAACAATAACTTTTGTGCAAAATTCAACTTTATTCATCAACATAGTCTCCTTCTAGGGTAATACACCGATTTCAACGCTTCTTTTGCAATTCGATGATTTTTTTTTCTAGAACGATTTGTCTTTGACTCAAAATACGCCTCAGTTTCTGATATCACTTTTTCATTGTAGCCATACCTTTTTCCCTGGAGCATTCTTTTGACGTCTGCAAACAGTCAGAAGTTGTTTTAGTGCCATGTCTGGAAAATAGGGTAGGCGCGGAAGCAATTCAAAGTGCAATTCATGTAGTTCTGTCATCGTTTCGATCGACGTGTGACACGGTGCATTGCTTAAAGAGCACTTTTTCTTTTTTATATGTGGCCGTTTTCTTTGCCATTAATTCCTTTAAAGCTATGATGCTATATGATATTCTTTCAAGCATAATGCTATATGATATTCTTTCAAGCTATAATGCTATATGATATTCTTTCAAGTAATAATGCTATATGATATTTTTTCATATTATGATGCTATATGATATTCTTTCAAGCTATAATGCTATATGATATCATTTCAAGATATAATGCTATATGATATTCTTTCAAGCATAATGCTATATGATATTCTTTCAAGCATAATGCTATATGATATTCTTTCAAGCATGATGCTATATGATATTATTTCAAGCATAATGCTATATGATATTCTTTGAAGCAATAATGCTATACGATATTCTTTCAAGCATAATGCTATAGGACATTCTTTAAAGCTATAATGCTATATAAAATTCTTTCAAGCTATAATGTTATATGATATTCTTTCAAGCTATAATGCTATATAATTTTTTTCAAGCTATAATGCTATATGATATTCTTTCAAGTTATAATGCTATATGATATCATTTCAAGCATAATGCAATATGATATTCTTTCAATCATAATGCTATATGATATTCTTTCAAGATATAATGCTATATAGTATTCTTTCAAGTTATAATGCTATATGATATTCTTTCAAGCTATAATGCTATATGATATTCTTTCAAGCTATAATGCTATATGATATTCTTTCAAGAATAATGCTATATGATATTCTTTCAAGCATAATGCTATATGATATTCTTTCAAGCATAATGCTATATGATATTTTTTCAAGCATAATGCTATATGATATTCTTTGAAGCAATAATGCTATACGATATTTTTTCAAGCTATAATGTTATATGATATTCTTTCAAGCTATAATGCTATATGATATTCTTTCAAGCTAAAATGCTATATGATATTCTTTCAAGCTATAATGCTATATGATGTTCTTTCAAGCATAATGCTATATGATATTCTTTCAAGCATAAAGCTATATGATATTCTTTCAAGCTATAATGGTATATGATATTCTTTCAATCATAATGCTATATGATATTCTTTCAAGCATAATGCTATATGATATTTTTCAAGCTATAATGCTATATTATATTCTTTTAATCATAATATTATACATATGATATAATTTCAAGCTATAATGCTATATGATATAATTTTAAGCATAATGCTAGATGATATTCTTTCAAGCTATAATGCTATATGATATTCATTCAAGAATAATGCTATATGATAGTCTGTCAAGCATGATGCTATATGATATTCTTTCAAGCTATAATGCTATATGATATTCTTTCAAGTAATAATGCTATATGATATTTTTTCATATTATGATGCTATATGATATTCTTTCAAGCTATAATGCTATATGATATTCTTTCAAGAATAATGCTATATGATATTCTTTCAAGCATAATGCTATATGATATTCTTTCAAGCATAATGCTATATGATATTCTTTCAAGCATAATACTATATGATATTTTTTGAAGCAATAATGCTATACGATATTTTTTCAAGCATAATGCTATATGACATTCTTTCAAGCTATAATGCTATATGATATTCTTTCAAGCTATAATGCTATATGATATTTTTTCAAGCTATAATGCTATATGATATTCTTTCAATTTATAATGATATATGATATCATTTCAAGCATAATGCTATATGATATTCTTTTAATCATAATGCTATATGATATTCTTTCAAGCTATAATGCTATATGATATTCTTTCAAGCTATAATGCTATATGATATTCTTTCAACCTATAATGCTATATTATATTCTTTCAATCATAATGTTATATGATATTATTTCAAGCTATAATGCTAGATGATATTCTTTCAACCTATAATTCTATATTATATTCTTTCAACCTATAATGCTATATGATATTCTTTCAACCTATAATGCTATATGATATTCTTTCAATCATAATGTTATATGATATTATTTCAAGCTATAATGTTATATGATATTCTTTCAAGCTATAATGCTATATTATATTCTTTCAATCATAATGTTATATGATATTATTTCAAGCTATAATGCTAGATGATATTCTTTCAACCTATAATGCTATATTATATTCTTTCAATCATAATGTTATATGATATTATTTCAAGCTATAATGCTATATTATATTCTTTCAAGCTATAATGCTATATGATATTCTTTCAGCCTATAATGCTATATTATATTCTTTCAACCTATAATGCTATATTATATTCTTTCAATCATAATGTTATATGATATTCTTTCAAGCTATAATGCTATATGATATTCTTTCAAGCATAATGCTATATGATATTCTTTCAATCATAATGTTATATTATATTATTTCAAGCTATAATGCTATTCGCTATTGATGGTTCTGCTTTTCTCAAGGTAATCGAAGAACAAAATACCTTGCGCATCCCAAAATAAAGAGACCAAATGCTTACTTGCTGATCTTTGCGTCTTTTGTCGCTTTTGGACGGATCCACGTTTCATCCATTTCCACATATCGACGGAAAAGCTTTTTTTGTTGCGTTGTTATTTTTGATCGACTGTGAGCAAACGCGACACCCATTTTAAACACAGCTTTCTCATTGACAAATGTTCATGTAAAATGGTGAATACACCTTCGCCTTCTGATACGTTCAGCTCTTCCGCTATCTCACACAACTTCAATTTATGATCGGCCAAAACGAGTTTGTGGACTTTCTTAATGTTTTCGAGGACAATTGCCGAATTGCGGCGACCTGAGCATTCAGCATCATTTGTGTCTGTACAACCGCGTTGTAAGTCAGCATACTGCGTCTTAACCATTGTTTCCGACGTAGAAGAGTCCGAATAAAACTTATTATGTCTACTGCTTTGCTTGAAGAGTATTTTCCTATCAGAAAGCAATGCTTTATAAACACACCAAATTCAGATTTCGTCATTGTTTTTTTTTTATTTGCAACAGTAGCTTCACTTTAATAACTGCAATTTGTAAACTAATAACCTGATTTGGGTAAAATTTTGACACGTGTCATTTGAAGGTTAGTCCTTTATAAAATGTATATGCATTTTTTATAAGTGGTGCCATCTATATGTCAGGCCCTGGACTTATTAAGTGACGTATTATTATTGTTCTCTATGTTAAATGTAGTATCCAGAAAATGAATAGACATTTTAGTTGATGTTATCTCTATTCATTCATAGACCCATTTCTTTCACCTAACTATAAATAATCTTTCTAAACCTATTGCATTGAATTTTGGTTGAGTTCGAAATTATCACTGATCCATCATCTCTATATTGTTAGTAAGAAAATGCATAGTAAGGCAGAAACTCATATGCGACCAGTAGGCAGGAAGGGAAGGAGTAAGGGGTGTGGAGGAGGAGAGAGGAACGGGTGCGAAGGAGGAGAAAGGGAACGGGTGCGGTAAATAAGTGCGGTTAAAACTAAGAGTGTGAGTGTGGGGGGTAAGTCGCTTGAAGTTGAAATTGGATGTTAGCGCGAATTAGGGTTCAACTAGAAAAAGGATAGAATTGAGTTTCTGCCTTTCTTCATTACAAGTCGGTTTTCTCAACGGGCAAGCTTTTAAATATTTTCCGCTGTCTTTTTCCCCATTTTAAAACACATTCCATGATATCTTAGCCCAGGAAGTCTTTTTAATGGCGAATATTTTCCACCTCACGTTTTACTGAGCCTTGCCTACATCCACGAACGTACCCCTTTTTGGACTTTTTACCCTTTGGATTCATTCTATCTTCGCCGCACCTGAAGTTGTGGTCTTTGGAATTTAACTTCGAATCCTCTCTCACCACCTCTCGTGCCTTTCAACGATCTACCTATCTACATTTCATTTTCTCCGCTGGACCTTTCGACACCGGACTTTTTAGCAATCGGACATTTGCTTGCATTCGGGCAGAGTTTTGCCCTGTGTTTCTTTCCATAAAACTTTTATTTTACTTTTTCAAATTTTAAATCTTGGCCTTTGCCAACTTATCTATCCCAGCGACTTCCTCTGATGATAAGATTTTGATCTTTGAAAAGCCTGGCTTAAGGAAAATTTAACTTGAATAAATTGCCTTTTTGCGGAATATACCTTGCTCTGAGCAATTGAATTGAAATTTGATTTGGCTTTTGCTTCTCTAATTCCTTTCCATTCTTCTTCATATCTACCTGCTCTATCCTGGATATTGAGCTGTATACTTTTCACAATAGGTTTTACCTTTCCTAAAAGTTCGCTTTTAGTACACCACTTTATATATATATATATATATATATATATATATATATATATATATACAAAATAAAAATGGATTCGAGAATAAGCGACTCAAATATAACAAAAATATAACAAAAATATAAACTCAAACACATAAAAGCTCTACCAATATTTTTTGGTTGCTAGAAAGCAACCATCCTCGGTTGGAAGTAAGAACTTTAAAGAACATTAACGTTCTTACTTCCAACCGAGGATGGTTACTTCCTAGCAACTGAAATATCTGGGTAGAGCTTTTATATGTGTTTGAGTTCTGCGTATGTTCTTTTTTTACTGGCCATAATAACAGCGTTTGTATTTTCCCACTTCCTAAGCGGTAAAAAGTAATGCAGAAAATTGCATTTTAGTCGCCCTTAATTTAATAGGACGTATTTATATATATATATATATATATATATATATATATATATATATATATATATATATATATAAATGTTTTACGTGCATAAAATTACTTATATATTAATTCTTCATGTGCATAAATTACTTTTATATATATATATATATATATATATATATATATATATATATTTTGGTACAGAAAAATTAGTGCAACATTCGTACCGTCGGTTTCAAGCACAGAAGGACTTAGCCACCCGGCTCTCTTCCGCTTCTGTTGCCATCTGTTTCGGAAATGTGAAGTCACGTGTCACTCTCGTTTGGACGCGTTATTTGCTTAGAGTGTTTATATATATATATATATATAATGTAATAGACGATCTTTTTAACGCCAATGCTTCGTCTCAAAAGCAAAGGGTCGTTTCATTACACGAGGTGTGTTTTTGAAAGGAAAAAGAGTAAGCTTTAGCGTTTCAAAAACGTATCTCGTGCAATTGACGATCGCTTTATAATTTTTCGTAGGTTAGTCCCGCCAAAGAAAATATTCCCGACACTCCCAAAGCACACAAAATAGGGGTCGTAGTAAAGAAAAACGTGTTAATGTTTACTTAATAGGATAGAATCAAGGTGATTCATAATAAAGGCCTGTACAGGGTATGAGTTTATTCTCTGACTGGGGACGAATTTTTTGTGTTTTGTTTTTTGCTTTTGTCAATTGCAGTTGACGCTAACACGACTGGATATTGGATAACAATGGAATTAAATCTTTTTAGAAGGTATTTCAATATTTTTCATAAAACATTTGAACATTCTAAATTTGAATGCTACCGTGCTGGTATATCTACAACTATTTTCTCTTTCAAAAACCCGAGTCTCAATGTTTCAGCACTGGTCACATATCGATGAAGCAATTCATTTTTTTTTCGGCAAATTAAAAATTGATAAAAAAAAAATATTTTAAAAGAACAAATTAATATTATGTCTCCACCAAGTATTGGGACAAAACATTATGATTCTAATATTCTTATCAGGACATTTGAATATTTTGTAACGTCTCAGTCATAATATAACTGACTTCGGGATGATTATAAGCGTGAGAACATCGGTTTTGAAATTATACTTTAAAGCGCACAAATTTATTGAATCCAATTATTTAATTAAAAAAATAATTGATTAAAAAACCCAAACACATTTTACTGAGCAATTCAATAACTGTATTTTATTTTTTTAATTGTTAATTTTATTTTTTTAATTGTTAATTTTATTTTAGGTGCACCTTTTTTTTTCGATTTGAAAAACTTCAAATATTATTATCTTTTTACGACTGTAAGCGAGTTTAGGGTTTTTTTGTTTTACATTTTACGCCGTAAAAGGTAAATTTTGTTTAAATACTGTTTTTATTATTCCGCGTTTGATTTATTAAAATAAAAGATGGGGTGATTTTCTTTCATTTTATTATGAAAAACAAAACAAACACATTTTACTGAGCAATTAAATAAAACAAAAATCGCATATTTTTGCTAGTAATACTACTAATAATAAATACTAATACTAATAATAAATACTAATACTGATAATAATAAATACTAATACTAATAATAAATACTAATACTGCTAATAATAAATACTAATAATAAATAATAATACTGATAATAATAAATACTAATACTGATAATAATAAATACTAATAATAAATAATAATACTAATAATAAATACTAATACTAATAATAAATACTAATACTAATAATAAATACTAATACTAATAATAAATACTAATACTAATAATAAATACTAATACTAATAATAAATACTAATACTAATAATAAATACTAATACTAATAATAAATACTAATACTGCTAATAATAAATACTAATACTAATAATAAATACTAATAATAATAATAAATACTAATACTGATAATAATAAATACTAATACTAATAATAAATACTAATACTGATAATAATAAATACTAATAATAATAATAAATACTAATACTAATAATAAATACTAATAATAATAATAAATACTAATACTGCTAATAATAAATATAATACTAATAATAAATAATAATACTGATAATAATAAATACTAATACTGATAATAATAAATACTAATACTAATAATAAATAATAATAATACTAATAATATTGACAAAACTATTGCGTATATATAAGAAAATAAGATGGTAAAAACTACAATTATCTCTTGAAAATGAATGAAATCTAACAAACGTTTTTGAAAAGTTATTTCTTTTCATTAAATCGCTTTAATTAATATTAATAATATTAACATCAACAAAACTATTGTTTATATATAAGAAAATAGGACAATACAAACAACCAATGAACGACACAGAATAATAATTAATTAGAAACTGTTATATAACCGACTTCGGGATGATTATAAGCGCGAGAACATCAGTTTTGACATTGAAAGTCTCAAAATTAGATGATTTTAATTTTCTGAGTGTCATATTTTCTAAAATGTCTGAAAATCAGAGAAAGGGCATTCTTTTGGTTGATGAAGTGTATACAAAAGCTTCTCTGCAATATCACGGAGGAAATGTATTTGGTTTTGCTGAAAATTCCGAAGGATTAGCAAAAACAGTATTAGGAATCATGGTTAAATGTTTACATGGTGGACCAAAATCTTTACTAAAAATGATCCCAGTTGCCAAGTTAGAGGCAATCTATTTATATGAAAAGATTTAAAATATTGTTAATATAAATAAATAATTAAATGGTTAAGTAATTACAAATGTATGTCATAACAAGACCAATCAATCTTTTTTACAAAAAACTTGACACTGTTTATGAATTCATTAACTAGGCTAACTGTCCATCGTTTTAACAATATTCGGAATAATTGGATTACTGAAGCTTCTGAATTACTATTAAATTCTGAAGACAAAAAATATTAGCAAAATTGGAAGTCGTAAAACGGTGCTTACGAACATGAAAAAACTCAGTTTGTTAAATTACTAAACCTAACTGATGGAGTAGTTTACCTAAAACCTGTTGATCGGCAAAAAGTTTCTGCTTGTGTAAAAGTTGTTTTTTGTGCGTGTGTGATCAAAGTGTAGGAGCAGCAATTAAGTTGCATCCATTAAGAAATGAAGAGGATACTGCAGGAGCAGTTAATTTTATTGAAAAGGTTTTGACATTTTGAAAAACTGCCAGTGTCAAAGAAATTTATGGCGACATCAAGAAAAATGATCCACTAAAAAAAAGTTATATCAGATTTAAATAATGAAAACTTTTGTTATTTTCTTCATAAACTATTTGATTTTGTAAAATATTGAACTTTCTTTTTGATTGTATTATGTCATATTCTCTATAATCAATTAGTCTATGTAAACAAATTGACACATGATGTTATTTAAATATCTAAAATCTGTCGATTTCATCGTGAATAAAGAGATTTTTTGTGCATTTAGTTTTTTATATTTTGTTCTTTCTTTGTATATTCGATTTTATGGAAATCAATCAATAATTGTAAGCTGCTTCTCAATAATATATATAGTTGCTAACTAAAAGAATAAAACTAGCTACTGAAACAGTAGCAGAAACTCGCTATGAAGCGAGCTGATAACAGAAGATATTGTTGTTTTGAAGAAACAGCTTATCTTGTGGGCTGGTATATATATATATATATATATATATATATATATATATATATATATATATATATATATATATATATATATATATATATATATATATATATATATATATATACTCGGCTGTTTTACTGGTGGAATACTTCATTTCAGTCTCCAGACAATGTCGGGTCATCAGGAGAGAATTGACATTACTAAGAAATTTCTTTACTAAAACTTTTCTCATTAATTATTATTTAGTACTAATTTTGAACTCCACGTGTCCGTCCCCAGCCGTGGACCCGTGCAACATGTTTGCCAGGCCTAGCATAAGTACCGCCACCGATGGCATTCATTCATGTCATTGAGAATTTACATAAAAAGATTGTTACTCTAATATGTTTGCTTCACCTAAACGGATAGCTTCCCACCATTCCACAATGCGCTCCACATTGGCGTTTATTCTGCATTTTGTCCAGCCTTAACCTAACCTAAACCTAACCCTAACCCACGAAGTAATTCTTTTTTTTTTTTAACTATTAGCAAAAAAATAAGATGGCTGACTAGTTTACAAAGAAACGGAAATGCATTGCGGTAGATTTAATTTCGTAATTCATTTTTATATATATATATATATATATATACGATTGTTTAAATTTCGTTCTGTTTTACATTATTGCAGACAAAACCGACAAAATGCGTTTTGTAAAGAATAAAAAGTTTCATCATTTGCTCAAGAGGGTGGATTCCATTCACAATCAGAGAAAATGCGGGTTGTAGTAAAACACAAAAACAAAAACAAACAACGTTTTATTACTTATTCAAAGAGGTTGGATTCCATTCATATTATTGACTATTTGCATACTGCATTTCTGCTTCCACCTAAACACGTACAGATAGCTGTTTACAACTCCGCGATGCGTTCCACAGTAGCGTTTATTCTGCCTTCTTTAAAGCATAACCCTAACCTTAACCATTAACCCGACGCATATCTAGATAGGACTCATTAAAGTAGGCCAAGGACGTGTGTGCGCATTGCGCATGACTGTCGAAGCTTTTTTTCTTTGCGAAACTCACTTTTTCATTAGTGGGGGTGTTCTTCTATAAAAGACTCGCTGTTTGTTGTCTGATAAGTTTATTATCTAAATGAATAAATGCGAAAGTTTTTTTCCCCATTTATCCTAACTATAACACGGTATTTATCTACCTCCCACAGGTAAAATGTGACACAAGGTCAGGAAAGTGGGATTTGATAAGTCAGCACCCTAGAGGAAGAGCACTTATGACCGTCAAAAATTGCCTGGGCAGCCCCGTCGGCATTCCCTGGTAGGCGCGCCTCAGGCGATTAGCAATAAACTAACCCCTTTCTCAAAGGGTGAGAAGGCAAAGCCTGGCTGAAATACCCTATATAAACAAATCTCGATTTTGCTTATTTGCATATTTATTTATTTTTAAGTTTTTAATAAATTAATATTCTGTAATATACCTTACTACTTTGTATTGTCAAATTTTATTCTACATACGCAATCGTTTTATCGATAGAACTATTATTATGATTATAGATAAAGTAAGATAGAGAGATTTTATTTAGAAAATGATAGCGTTTAAAAACTTATTTAGGATTTCATTTTCAAGGGAGATAATTTACTTCCGGCTTTAGTAAAGCATCAAATATCGCTAAGATGTCGAGCAGATACTACACTTTGATATTAGCCAAAATGCCACGGAACCATAAAAAATATTTTTTTGTGACTAGGAATTTTTAAATTTAAAAAAAAAAAAAAAAAAAAATTGATTAAATTGGAATATTTTTTAATGGGCGGAGTAGTGTAGTATCGGTTCTGTTGTCATAAGACTGTTCTCTCAGTAATTACTCCCTCCGTTTTTAAGTGGGTGTAAGGGGAAATTCTTCCAGAATGAAAAATCCCCAAGACTCGATTTAGTCAGAATATCTTTTAAGGTGTGGTGGTAGTGTAGTATCGGTTCTGTTCTCATAAGACCGTCCACGCAAGAATGACTTCTTCCTTTTTGGGTGGAGGTGAGTCGTGTTCGTTCATTATGATATTATCGTCTGTCAGGAGGGTGGTCAGTGTAGTATATGTTCGTTCACCATAATACTAGCCAAGGAAGAACGATAACTCAAGTTTATAATAAACATGTCGTTTTTAACTAGAAAATTATGAAAGTTATCGTTCTTCCTTAGCCAGCATATTCATCTTTGTTTATAAAGATGGCGACTATATTGTTCCAGCCAATATTCATTTAGGCGTTTCTCATGGACAATGAAACTTGCCATGGTTTTTAATGTTATCTAAACAAATAAATGCAAAAGTTTGCTTCCACCTATTCCAACTATATTGACATTAAAACGGTTTATGCTTATTTAATTCTCTGTAGTATATTTTCATTCGTCATGATACATTCCTCCCAGGCATTACCTTTTCTTCGGGGGGAAGGCCGTACAGTATACATTCGTTCCTCACGATACCATTTCCTCAGGATTACCAGTTGTGTGTGTGTTAGTGTACTATCTATTCTGTTGTCATAATATCATCCTCCCAGGCATTAACCTCTTCTTGACCGGGGGGGGGGTCAGTATATGTAGTTCGTTCATCATGATATTATCCTCAGCCTTTCATTTGCATATTTATTTATTTCTAAGTTTCTAATGAATTAATATTTTCTAATGCGTATATTATTTTTTTAATAAATTTGTTGTTGTTGTTGTTGTGGTGGTTGTGGTTGTGGTTGTTGCTGTTCCTATTCCTATTTACTTCCTCCCACGAGAGCAGAGTTAGGCACAATGTCTATATTTAACGTGGGGAGAATCCAGCTCCCCAAAAATGGGCACTTTGAATTGGAACAAAAATTTCAATTGCCTCGATCTAGAAGGATTTCTCCTTCACTGACAGAGAACATAAAAACTAAGTGCAGATTCAGTACAGATACTACATTTTGCTCCTAACCAAAAGGCCAAGGAGTTAATATGTTGGTAGTGATGATGATAATGATGAGGAGGAGGATAATAATTTGTCATAGAAAAGTAATCTTTCTAAATTACAAAAAAAAAGTATTTTTCTTTAATATTTATTACGTATTTTTCTTTCTTTTATAATAAAGGTGAAAAGTACAAAGTACCCATTTCGAATTACTCAGTAATATAAAAGTGGAGTATTTGACCAATCGACGTTCCACCTTTATATTTATTCATTTCATTATATAACCAGTTTTAATGGGGAATCCATTTTAATTTTTATACTGAAACAAAATAAAATTTATCGACGTTGAATATCTTAAAGACTATATCAATTGACCTTTTTGTTGTTTTCTCTTAAAAAAAACAAAATTTGACGATGTTCATGCACAGTATATTTCCCACATATTGGAATATATCAAATAACACTACGACAATCATCATTTGAAAAAAAAATGTCCTCTAAATTACCAAAATGTCAAATGAAAATTACTTTTTTGGTTTCTGTAAAGAAGACTACAGCGTCAGTAATTTCCGCCCGGGGGGGGGGGGGGTAGTTTTTGCTCGTATAAATATAATCTATGGCTAAAAATGCTAAAACAAATTCATCAAAATTGGATAATTCTCTGGTTCTTGTGATTCAAAATATGTTAACACGTAAATTCATTTGTTGTTATTTATTGAATAAATTTATTCGGAATCAGCAAAAAAAATAAAAATTATTTCCCAAACTCATCAAACTTCAATCTGACATAAACATCAAATATGTGTTTTAATTAAGCGTCATTTACACCAATACTAATCTTCTCGTTTGAGGCCCCGTATTTGGGGCACGCCCGTAAGCTCCTAAGTGTCTGCACGGATCAGAGGTTACTTTGACCTTTCGCTTTTTTTTTTCTTTTTTTTTTTGCTTTTTTTATGTAATGAATTTGCGTCTCGTCCCGGTATGGCCTCTAACTTAGTGAAGCAATTCAGACACATGATACTATTGTATTATTTACAATATGGGAAAGTGATTGTGGTTAAGCCACGAGATTTATTTCACTTGTGCCAGAAGATAATTTAACTCGGTTATTTTTAGCGCATTTTAGCAGCAGCAGCAGCCGCAATATGCCCAGTATACTAGTCCATCAGTCCGCAGGAGAACCCATTGAAAACAAGAACATTTTTTTTTAATTCAGATAAGAAATCGGCGGACGTTCACGACATGTCTCTAAAAATGTTATTAGTATTACTAGTGATAATATGCTCCCTCTGGTCGCATATTTTTGCTAGTATATATAATGTATGGAGTTTGCTCATGAACAGCCGATTGTGACAATTTTTTGTTGGCATATTCTATGGAGAGTGCTCAACTGAGCTCCAATCTCTTGGTTCCTCCTTGAAAGACATTCACAGCAAGAATCTGTATTTCTACCATAACGGTAAAATACTATCCTTTCCCCCTATTGCCCAGGGGAAAAGTATCATCACAACAGAACAGATACTACACTACTTCCCCAAAAGAAAAAGGGAATGCCTGGGAGAATGGTCTCATGACAACAGAACGGATACACTATTCCCCCGACACTACACTACCACCAGACCCACACACAGAAACGAGGTAATGCCTGGGATGATGGTCTCATGACATCAGAACAGATACTACATACCCCCCCCTCCAACAAAAAGGAGGAATAGTGCCTGGGAGGATAGTCTCATGATAACGAAACAGATACTACACTATCCCCATTTGAATTGAACATTGAAAGATAGTACATTAGTCTAAAATAGTAAACTGAATTGAGCATTAAAAAATAGTAGAATAGTACAATTAATAGAAGTAATAATATCGTTTCAACTTCAGACAGACAGATACCAAATCGCCATTAGAATTAGACCTTTTAATCTTTGGGTGGTTCAAATAACCCGCTGACACCTATAGTTCTGAAATGTTTGTTTTTTAGAGTTTTCAATTGATCTTTTCAAAGTATGAAATAATTCGCAATTTGTAAAAAAAAAAAAGAATTTTTTATGCACCAAGATGGAGGTGAAGGTAGGGAATTCATTTCGCTATTTATTTTATTTTTACTATTGGGTCACCATTTATTAAGGCCAAAAGCCACTCGAGGGTAAAGGGTTAAAGAGATGGAACGATTGCCAGCCGAAAGATTGCGTTTTATTATTTATGGGGCGGTTTATGACAATAATTTGTTGGCATTCGTTTTGAAGATGTAGTCAGCAATGAAGCGCTCTCGTGGTAAAGAAGCGCTGTCCACGAAAATTCCGCCTGGCGCTAGGCACATGGGAGGAAAAAGGAAAGACTTTTCCCCTTATCGTAGAAATACGGGTTCTTGCTGTGAATGCTTTGCAAGGAGGGACGAAAGATTGGTGCTCAGTCGAGCACCTTCCATGGAAATAATGATCGAGTTGTAGAAAGACTAGCAACGTCTCTTTTGTGTAAAAAAGAGGTTGAAGAGAAGAGAAAAGATTAATCACCCATTGGATTGCGAAGTCGATTTTGTACTCGAAAAAGGGAGGGCCTGTGGACGAGTGGTTATAGCACTTGTCCTTGGGCTGGACGACCCGGGTTCGATCCCACTCACGGCATGCGAATTTTCGGGTCTGAAAACTCCCTCTGTCCACCCAGCAGTAAATGGGTACCTGACTAAAACTCAGGGAAGGTTCAAGGCAGCGGAAGGAGAGAGATGGGCTCCGCCTTCCATATGCTGTGCCCTAGACACGGTGATTCTTAACAAATCACCGCCGCTACGGCCATGGGCAGTGTGCGATGTCGGCAACGACACTCGTGCGCGTCCAGGCTATGTGACTTTTACCTTTTTACCAAAAAAGTGTGTTCTGTGTGGCACCTCTCCAGATGTGTCAGCAGTATTCCATCTTAGGGCATATCTGACTCTTAAAGTGGATATCATGCCTTCGTTGTAGCCGGTGTAACTGAAATCCCTAATTCAATACTATTAAGTATTAATGTGATTTTTACAATGAAGGTAGAATAGCAGGTAAATTACTAGTTTATGGTCGCTAATTATTTAGAGCGGCATTTGCCCTAGGCGGATTGGTCCAGTTTCCTTTTTTAAGCAAAACGTTTTTAGGGAATATTAAATTTACAATTTACCCGCAGTCGAATGCATATTCCGGTTAGAGGAGATGATTTTGACGACGTTAGTTGTTAGCAGTTGTTTTTGTTTGTTTGTTTTTTTGCAGTTTATTTTTAGTTTGCGAAGAGGTGTCGCTGTCCTTTCACATACATCGCCTGGTATTCCCAAATGGTCACCCAGGCAACTAGTTATAATCTTTAAAATAGATATTTTCGCTGGACTCGAAAAATGTTCTTAGATCAGCATTATCTTTTCCAAACGTTTCAGTTTTGTAAGGTATAAGTTAATCAAATCTTTTATTCATAAATTCAACTGGTGACGTTCCTGAATTTTTACTCGCATTTGTAGTTATCCGATACATAATGAGAAATTGTTAGAACAATTCATCTTCATTTTCACTTCCGTCTGATTTTCTCAGCGTTCGCTTAAAAGTATCTATAAAGCATTCTGCTGGGCCATTAGATCTTGGTTGGTACGGAGAGATTGTCACATGACTAATTAAAAATCTTACAATTATGTTGTACATAGGTTTCCTACATTTGACAAGTTCTGGCCACTTTGTTAAACTATCTAATACAATAAGGTAATAAATCCCATTTATTGTTTCTGCATAGTCAATATGTAGTTTTGACCATGGCTTATCCGTTTTCGGCCGCAGGTTCATTTTTACTGATGATACTTTTGCTGCCATTGCACACTGCACAGCATCTAGAAAGTTTCGATTTTTTTATCCATGTCAGACCAATAAACGTAACTCGTCATAAGCACCTTCATCCTAGTCATTCCGAGATGTCTCGCATGAAAATCCTTCACTATTTTTTCCTTCAGTGGTGCCGGTATCATCACACGCTCACCGTATTAAAAAAATACCATCATAAAAAGAAGAAAATGTTTTTCGTGATTTTATTTTTTATTTTTCCAACTTATTCTTTCTTTCTTTTTTTTTGCAATAAATTTATTAAATCTGGTTCTAGATCTAAACCCCTCGGGTGTGACTGGCAATTCTTTGAGAATATTGCAGAGTACGTGTTTGTTATCTCCACTGCTGTAATTGATGCAGCAATCCTCTGGAGGTTCACTTAATTTCAGAATAAACCATGACAAACTGTTTCCATGCCGTATTTTCTTCGGTGAAAAAATTAATTGTAAATGTCTAGTTTAAAAGCACGGTTCCCTATCTTTGTAGACGATTCGAAAAATAAGTATAAGGTAGGCCTTTTTTTAGAACCAAATATTGATAGTTATGGGCGGTGGTCAGTTTGCAAAATAAATCTTCTTCCAGGTAAAAATTGATGAATTATTTCACTGCAAATATTATACCTAGTGACCCTTTTTCTATTTGGCTGTAATTTTTTTTTGTCGGCAATAATGTTTTTGATGCGTGGGCTACTACTTTCAGCTGTCTGTTATCTTCATTGGGTGATAAAACGGACCCTAATCACAAGTTAATAGCATCAGTCGCAACGTTTATATTATTACGAGCATAGTGTGCAAGAAATAAGTCTAATGTTAAAACCTTTATAATTTCTTCAAATGCCCTTTGACTTTCAGAAGATTAGCTCACATTTTGTATCTTTCTGTAGAAATTGAGCTTCTAATGCGTGTGTAGAACCATGTTGCCCCACTCGACGACCATCAACCCCAACGTTGTGTGTCCGTGGCATTCTTGTCTCCGTCGTCTAACCGAGTCGTCTATCCACTGACGAATCGTCAAGGGCACAGCACTGGTCCACAAGTTAAATAAAAGAAACACAACTCTCGAGAAAGAACACAAACACATATACGTTGTGTATAATTTAGTTGGAACTATGAGTGCGTGTGACACCGTCGCGGACTGTCGAGACCCTATTGCCATTACTCAAGTCGTCAGCTCATCTCATCGTTTTCCCGGTCCGATCCGCTCTCTGGGGAGGTTCGATCCTAACTGTCCGGCTTCTCTTCGAAACCGTTGAAAACTCATTTCGAGTTTATACACAACCTCAATATTACAAATGTCGACCTGAAGAGGTAGTTATTATTAAAGATTACCAAATATGATTCAAAGAGAATGCCTTAGAACAAGAAATATTGAAGTAAATTATATATTAGTGTAGCAGTCAAACATTAACATTTATTTCCTCTTGCGAAGGGTCACTCTGCGATGTGGTTTGGTCACACGAGGACAAATCAGACTTCAGGGACTATTAATTTCTTACTGACCTACATTTGAAGAACTTCTTCCAGACTTTTGAGGATTTAGACAGCAGTCAACAGAGCTCTCTCTCTCTCTCTCTCTCTCTCTCTCTCTCTCTCTCTCTCTCTCTCTCTCTCTCTCTCTCTCTCTCTCTCTCTCTCTGCTGTTTCTTTATTGGAAGACATACTATACAGCGATGAATAAAATCGGCAGCCGAACTTTCTTTTTCTTCACTGTATAAATTTTCGGCACCCAACGATGTAGGTCACTCAAATAAATATATCGTTGTTATTTATGAAAGGGCTTTGTTTTCCCTTTTGTTTGACGACCGTTTTGTTACAAAATATTATAGGAATTGGTCTTACAGTTGATGCGAAGATAAGCTGCTGTCACCATCACTATCAGGGCTTTTTATCACTCCTGGAGGAGGAACCCCACCCTGGTTTCCGTCCAACCTTATTGGTAACTGTCATTCGGGGGTTTTGCCATAGTCGCCACGCTAGGCACTGCGGGTTGGCGACGCTATTTGTCCATAGCTAGGTGTCCACATTCAGCGTCTGGTATTCCCAAATGGTCACCCGTTTTGTACTGACCAGGCTCAACGTCGCTCAACTTCGGTGATCTAGCGAGAACCGGTTTGTCAACGTGATTATACTCCTGTAGTAGAAACATAATAAAGTAAATAAACATTTGGGCCGTATTTTTGACCAAATACTCTGGACCATTCATGGCCTTTTGGCTAAGATCAAAGTGTAGTATCTGTTCCGATGGATACTTCACCCCATAGACTGGTATCGTCTTGGCCTTCGGGGCTTGATTTACGCCGGTCTATGGGTCTGTCCTGTGCAGTTCTAGGAGGTCCACCCTCCCAGGCTTCGCCTCCCCTCTTTGGGGAGGAGTAAGATTATTGCTTACTGCCTGAAGCGCCCCTACCGGGGAATGCCGACGGGGCTGTCCAGGCAATTTTTAAATGGCCGGATTGCTCACCTCGGACGCTGGCTTTTCAAATCCCACTTTCCCGACCTTGGGTCACATCTTACCTTGTGAGAGGAAGATAAAATAAAAATTTTTTTTATATAACTCACTCAAATACTTTACTTCTTTTCGTTTCGTCTTACCTATTAGAATTTATTAAATAAATACATAATTTCACATTTAACACAATATGATTTAAATTTAAAAGTTCATAAAAATCATTTTCAACCTGCAAATTTTAAAAAGCCTATATTCGGAACATTGGGAAGTTTCATTGGATGTTCTGCTGTCTTGGCAGGCCGAGAGCAGGCTACAGGCGTTCCCTCGGATAGTGGCGACGGAGAGGCGCTCGTAGTGCCAAGTCAATTTATTATGGTCTCTGGTGTTGCGCGGTATTAATAGGCGAAGGCGGTAGAGGAAGTCCCACATGGCGGGGCCAATCGCTCCACTCGTCTCCATGGCGATCGGTTGTAATACAAATCTATTGAGAAGACCGGCGAATTTTGATCACTTGTGGTCATCTGTTGCCACTGCTACATATTCAGGGTTCGTCGCCAATTTCGTTACTGACGAGGGTGCAAATGTGTCGACACAAGTCGCAATCCATATTAGCGATTTGCTGTTTTAAAAGAGCAACACTGTCAGGTCATCGGCCCGTTTGCCATCCCCTCTGTTCGAGGATCGACGGGAAGCCGGCGTTGTCCAGGACCTGTCGGACGATATCGTTCAACATTAAAACCACTGAATTATATCAAGTATCAGTGTACACGTGAAATGCCGAAATGAAAAATCGTGAGGAAAAAGTAATCGCCATTTTCATAAACAAGTTGAGAACAAAGTTAAGGACATATAACTCAAGTTCATAATTTTCTAATTAGGACAGAGAACCATTTTTTAAAACTGGTAACACATTATTTTACCATTTTTTTTAATTGAAAAGTTTTCACGATAAAATAATGTTTTTAATTGCTTTTTTATTTACTCATTTACAAAATGGTTCCCCGTCTTTTAGTTAGAAAATTATCAACTTGGAGTTATCTATACTTAGCCTCGTTCTCAACTTGTTCATAAAATTGATGATTATTTTTTAAGCCGGTGAGTTTTCATTTCGGCGTTTCACGTGTACAATGATACAAGCTATAATTCAGTGTTTTTAATGTTATTATTATTATTATTATTATTATTATTATTATTATTATTATTATTATTATTATTATTATTATTATTATTACTACTACTACTACTACTACTACTACTGGAACATAGTTTAAGTAAAAATAAATTGTTTGGTATCAATGGCGAAAACCTGTCAGAATCATTTCACTAGATAATTTGGGTGGCTGAAATAGGATCTAACCTAAGAAATCTACTACTACTGCTACTACTACTACTACTACTACTACTACTACTACAACAACAATAACAATAATAATAATAATAATAATAATAATAATAATACGCTAAAACTGTTACATAGCCCTTTTAATTAGATTTGCACAATTGTGCCCTATTTGTGTTGTTCATTAGTTTCTTACTTCTCTTTTTTTTACTTTTAATCGACAAGTGCTGTGCATGTCCTTAATATAAATGTGTACGCGTGTACTATTTTCCCCCTTCTTCCTCTTCACTGTCGAATGTGGGTTGGGCAGCGCGATTTTCTTTCTTTCTTTTCTTCGGGGTTTTTTTCTTTTCTCTTTGTGCTGCAGTTTCTTCATTGCTTCCTTCTTCCTCGCCGCCGTGGTGTATTCTTTGTCTAGTTGTTAGGATCCGCATTCGCTGTGGCGTTGAATATAATGTTCTATTATGTAACAAAACCGAGAATAAAAATTACAAGACAGATTTGGAGTTGGGGATTTATTATAGAGAGAAATAGTCAACGTTTTACAAATACAATTTCACTTAAATTATAAAGGAGAGAGACAGTTATTGTGCCCTAATGAACTATTTAGATAGATAGTTAGATGGATAGACAGATACATAGGTACATTAACAGATATAATGACAGACAAACATATCACCGCTCTCTTCGTCCCGAGCGATTCTCAAAGTTTTGTAATTATTATGGCATCTTATTAGGCGTCTGTTCTCAACGAATTCACAGCCAGACTGATCTCAAATTTAATCGTTCTTTGTTTGCTCTGTTTTCATAACGTCGTTTCCCCAGGTGATCTCATATCGTTTTGATTCTAACCCATCTGACCTTATCTCGTCAATTTTAACCTTCGGATCAGATCGGTCTATGATTCACCATGGGAAAGCTGTTTGTTTCGCGTATGAACGATCATAGCAACCTGTACTGATTTACATGTGTCAAAATTCCTACTAGTGTACGTATCATCCATAATCCAACATACGCATCATACATAATCCAATAAGGTAATTTGATGTCCGTACGATGTTATCACCCCACCTCTTTTTAAAAGACTAGATCGCCAAAGATGCAGTGCAAAAAATATAGATACATTTTTTTTGTAATTTCATCTAGTTTCGCTGTTGTGTCAAACGTGAAATTCGAACTAAAATACATTTTCTTGGCTTTCGGGTTAGTATCACAAAGTAGTCTATGTTCTGTTCAAAGATGGTACGATAAAATCGTTGTAAGATAATATCGTTGGGTCTTGGAGATAGACTCCCATAACCGGATATATTCTGAAACTACATTAACTAGAGTATTTAGTTAAGCATCTTTAAGTTTGAACACAGTTGATACAATACTATATACATTCGCTACGGACGTCTATAAAATGCACAGCCGCATTATACAACAGATGAAGGATATAACAGGAATTTCCACGGGTCGCCTAGTAATAATTATTAACAGTAAATGTAGACTGTGTGGACAAAGTGACGAAAAGATACACCACATCATAAGCGAATGCAGCAAACTAGCAGATGGAATACAAAAACAGACACGACAGGGGGAGGCAGTCCACTGGGAACTGTGTAAACGAATGCACTTAGAACATACAGGCAAATGGTACAGACACAAATCGGAGACAGTTTTTGAAAATGAAAAGCACAAAATCCTGTGAGATGGAGGTACAAACGGGCAAATTCATCCAAAGAAGGAGACCGTATAGAAGCTTATCTTAGCATGAACTGTAAGACAAATTCTTATAATATTTTGAAACAAAAAACGGTCGTCAAACGTAAGGAAAGCAAAGCCCTCTTATAAATAACAACCATATATATTTTTGAGTGACCTACACCATTGGGTGTAGGTAGCCAAAAGTTAAGACAGTGTCAGAGTGAAGAAAGAAATTAAGCAAAAAAGTTCGGGGCTGCCGCATTTTTTTTTTTTCGAGCTGTATTTCTTCTAATGGAGAATGGCCTTGCTCGGTTGTCCAGTGGACAAAGGCAGGAGAGAGGACGTCTTTCTTCGTTGGTTCCAGGAAACTCTCTGATTGATATCCGCAATTCCCAAAGGGGTTAGAAGTAGTCTTTCAAGGGTCGGTTGAAATTAGTACGTCCTAGAAGCTGATTGGTTAGTGTGTGAGCCGACCACCTTACAGGGATTGCTCTCTGCATGAAGAAAGAGGTGGAAAAAGTGCCAAATCGTAGATTCCCCCGTCCCAGCAGTTCACAGATAAAGGAGGGAAAAAAAAACGAATCAAATACATGGAACTTGATAGAGAACTGAAAGGAATATTGAAAGCGAAGAATATCACTATGATACCAATAAATAGGTACACTATTAGCAGTCCTGAAAAAAAAAGACTTGGAGAAATTGAAATCAAAGGAAAAATTGAGACCATACAACGAAAGACAATGATGAAAACAAACGAAATCTTAAGGAAAAACTTTGAATGCAGAAACCAACCTACATAACCAACGAACGCTAACCAGCCACGGGTAGGTTGAACTAGAATAGAACAAAATAGAGAGAAAAACATAAGACAAGCCCAAGGGAACTGAAACTGCCAGAAATCCCATAAACTGACATCCCTCCATCTAAGACACTCACAGCTTCGGTTGGCAACGCACAAAATAGTCGTGAAGGGTCAATGAAACCTCCACTTGAAGGGTGCAAAGATTACTGGAATATTAGGGAGACTCAAATTTGCTGCTCAAATTCCAAGGGAAAACCAACGGTCGTTGCCAGTAAGAAATCAATGATTTTCAGCGGTTATTTAAAGAGGTGCAGAGCGCTGGAAATCTGGAAATAACCCAGGGAACACCACTTGTGAGCAATCACTATTATTATTACTACTACTACTACTACTACTACTAATACTAATAATAATAATAATAATAATAATAATAATAATAGTACTCGCTTCGGCAGTACATATGCTAAAATTGGAATGATACAGAGAAGATTAGCATGGCCCCTGCGCAAGGATGACACGCAAATTCGTGAAGCGTTCCATATTTTTAAAATACAACCGCACGAGAGAGGCGCAAGCATAGGCTGACACCACGAAAATTATGGACAGAGGGTCGAGGAGGGAAAGCGCAAACCAGACCTCCACTGGAAGAGCGCGAACAGCTCTGGGACCTTGGGGAGGCTTGTTGCCACTCGGGCCCCAGAGGGGACCAATGACCCTTATCAGCGGGAAATCGATGGTAGGTGGCTGTTGCGATACCACAAGGTCATCAGCGGTGATGAGCGAAAAGAAGTGGAGCATACTGGAAGTCTGAGGAGACTTGTTGTCACTCAGACTCCAGGGAATACCACAGGTTGTTGGCAGTGGGCGATCACTGACGATGACCAGTGTGATAACTCCTAGTGAGTAAATAATAAGTGGTCACACGAGAGATTGTCATAGAAGAAATATGAATACTCAACAGAGTTTTGAGAACATTAACCACATTTTAGCTGCAAATTTCAGAATGAAAGAAGACATTGTCTATTAAGAAAGAAAAATGTCTCTGTTGAATTTAATCAATATTATTTAGTTGGCTCTAGGAAGATATTTTACGTTAAACGAATGTGTAGTTCAATGGTAGAATAAAGGTCGTTGAAAAGTCTTACCTTTTGCGCAGATTTTAGATAAGATTGGTTGATCTTAAACTGTATTTTTAATCAAGAAATAACATTGTAATTTACTTTTTTAAATATTTAAATTGTAACTTTTACTAAACATTTGAATCGTTCGCAATCGTGTTTAATCGAAGATTAGTAGTAGTAATAAATTATCGACAGGCTTGTTCATCTTTGTTTTTAATTCGTGAAATTCTGTAAATTTAACAGGTTAAGACATAACTAGTCGATAATTTGATGATAATAATAATAATAATAATAATAATAATAATAATAATAATAATAATAATAATAATAATAATAATTAATAAAGGAGGATGAGAAGACCAAGGAGGGACAGCACAAAACAGACCTCCACTGGAAGTGCAGAGAGTGCTGGGACCTTGGGGAGGCTTATTGCCACCCAAATCCTAGAGAATACCAATGGTCCTTACCAGCGAGAAATCAATGGTAAACGGCTGTTGCGATACTGCAGGGTTATTTGCGATGGCTATCGAAAAGAGGTGGAGAATACTGGAAATCTGGGGAGACTTGTTGTCACTCAGACTCCAGGGAATACCACCGGTTTTCGGTGAGCAATCACTGATGACCTCTGTGAGAACTCCTAGTGAGTACAAATAATAAACTGAGGAGGTTGAAGACTACGAAATCACAGAACTCGTCGAGGAAGAAGCAAGAGAAGTGGAAAACATCAAACGGTTCATGACTGAGAACAAAACAAGACTCACATCCCTAAGGAATGAAGATTGGAAGAAATTAAAATTAGAAACAGAGAAAGTAAACAGACTCCTCACATACATCTCTACAGATGCTATCGCAGACCTAAACAACTTGATATATGCAGGCAGCAAAATCGATAAGCATAAAAAAGAGAAAAGAAGGCTGGCTAAAAGAATGGAGCGACAAAGCCTGGATAGGAAATCAGACTGGAAACCCAGATCACTAAACTTCAAAAAGAAGCTAAAACCGTAAAAGAGAACAGGAAATGATGGAAGAGCAGAAATCTGACTTGCAAGGAAAGACTAAATAAGAAACATGAAGAAGTAAAACAAAAGATAACAACAATAGAAGGAAGAGTGAGACGATACAGATACAATTCGGAACAGCACCTATGAAAACAAACCCAACTTGATACCCTAATGAACACGGTTAAATTATTTAGTGACGACATACGAATGGAATTTGGCATCACTAAATGTGCCATTCTTGTTATAAAAAGGGATAAACTTGTCCATTCAGATGGTCTTGAACTACCAACAACAGATCTGATAAAGAATATAGACAGTGAGAAGGGCTACAAATACTTGGGAATTCTGGAGGCGGATAAGATTAAAAACTAGGCAATGAAAAACCAGGTCACAGCTGAGTACAACAGACGAGTAAGCAGTATTCTTAAATCACACCTCAACAGTCGAAATACAATCTATGCTATCAATGCCAGCGCAGTAGCTATCATTCGATATACTGCCGGTATACTTGACAGGAATGTAGATTAACTAAAATGTTTTGATACCAAAACACAGAAAATGCTTACAATTTATGGAGCTTTTGCAAAGAAAGGAGATGCAGATCGATTGTATCTACCCAGAAAGGAAGGTGGTCGAGGTCTACTTAGTGTTGAAGATGTTGTGAATATAGAAGAATGTTGTCTATATAAATATATTTCTGAAAGTAATAGGATTCCTCTTCGTGAAGTGAAAAGAGAGAAAATACTAAGAACTGGGGTAGAAAAGAATCAAAGGTTACAAGAGAGAAGGTTAAAATTATTTGGAAAGAAACTACACAGTGTATTCTTTAAGAAAACTTTATTTAGAGATAATGATAGCTGGAATTGGTTGGTATGTGGTGATCTCAAAAGATCTACCGAGAGCATCTTAATGACAGCCCAGGAACAAACCACCCGCACTAGGTCTATCAAACATTAAATTGACAAAACTGCAGAATCATCGATATGCCGATTGTGTAATAAAAGGGAAGAAATCTTAGCACATATTGTATCTGAATGCCCAATGCTAGCACAACGACAGTATAAAAAATGGAGACACAACAAAGTCGCTCAGGTACTACACTGGAATATATGCAAACTTTATGAATTGGACCACAATGAGAAATGGTATGAGTATAAGCCAGAAGTTGTACATGAGAACGACAATGTCAAACTTCTTTGGGACATGCGCATACAGACCGATAAGGTTCTTGAACATTCAAAACCCGACTTAATCTTTCTAAACAAAAACAAGAGAACTTGCTTAATCATTGATATAGCCTGTCCTTTCAATACCAGAGCGCAGGAGAAAGAACACGAAAAGAAAAAAATATATCAAGACCTAAAATGGAAATTACTTAGACTATGGAAATGTAAAGAAGTAAAGGTTATTCCCATTGTAATTGGAACGCTTGGAACCATAACGAAAAGCCACCATAAATGGCTTAAACAGGTTGACGAGACAATTTCTTTTCCAATTTCGCAGAAGGCTTGCCTATTAGGAACAGCGAAAGTGTTATGGTATAGCTTGAATGTCTAAGATCAAGGGAATTGACTTGATGTTCGAAAAAAGAAAACTCCAACTAAAAACATCCAAAAGTTGAGACTACAATGAAAAAAAAAAATAAATAAATAAATAAATAAATAAAAAATAAAAATAAAAAAAATAAAAAAATAAAAAAAATAATAAAAAAAAATAAATAATAAAAAAAAAAAATTAAAAATTTAAAAAAAAAAAAAAAAATAATAATAATAATAATAATAATAATAATAATTATAATAATTATAATAATTATAATAATAATAATAATAATAATAATAATAATAATAATAATAATAATAATAATAATAATAATAATTATAATAATAATAATAATAATAATTATAATAATAATAATAATAATAATAGCAATAATAATAACAACAACAACAACAACAACAACAACAACAACAACAATAACAACAATAATAATAATAATAATAATAATAATAATAATAATAATAATAATAATAATAATAATAATAATAATAATAATAATAATTAAATGCTTTAAAAAAAAAAAAAATTAAGTTTTTTAGTTTCACTTTCTTTTACTAATTAATTCAAGCGTTTTTAGTTTTAAAAAAGGAAGGTAAATTTATAGATTTGAGCTAAATCATCCCACCTCACCCCACCCCAAAAATTAGATTCTACTTGGGGGAGGGGGGGGGGGGACATTACGTGTGAACACCTTTAAAAACCTGGTGGCAAAAAAAAAACGATTATTTTACAATTTAGGGTTTTAGGGCCGTTAACTAAATTTTTTTTACTACTACGTCCTAGTTGCAATGTCGTAAAACCACACATAATCGCCTAAAAAAAGTAGAACCCCACCTCCTCCCTAAAACGCACAGAATTTATCTCCCATAGTAAAAACAAAAATGGTTAATGCCCTAAAACGTCCAGAAATGGGGGATCATTTACGTGAAATTTATATACGAAACTGATCCCCTACTCTAAATTTTAAAATATTTGTTTTTCATTTCCGCTAAGTTTTTTAGAGTATTTTCACACGTAATCGCCTAAAAAAGTAGAATATATTGTTTTAAGTGGTGGTGGGGGCAGCGGAAGTTGTTAATCTACAATAATACCAAAAGAAAAAGGTCCGCCAACACCAAGAAAAATGGAATGTGTAATAGTAGTTGAGTTACTGCTATTTATAGAATTACAGTCACAAAACAAGTGCTTGTAAAAAGTAGAAGTGTTAATAGTCGTGGTAATTATAAGTAGTAGTAAGTACTAGTTGGTAGCAGTAGTCGTTCAAACGAGAGGAGCAAATATGGTAGTTTCTTCGCAAGAAGATTTGTATTTTGCTGAGTTAAACAAAACAAAATTTAACAGAAAAGCAAAACAGTAATGATAGATTCTGGTACTTATGAGGAATGGGCACTCACACGATTTATATACGAAGCCAGTTCTGAGTATTGACGGAGAATCCCGAGTCAGTCCCGGAAATGACTGAAGCAGTTTACAACTTGAAAGCCGCGGAAAAAAATGTAAAAAGGCAGACGACATTAATCATGGTTAGAGTTTAAAAATAAAAAATAAAAAAATAAAAACTTGGCCCCTGTAAAAAAGAAAAACTTGAAAAAACTTTCTTCAAAAAAAAAAAAAAAGAAAAAGAAAAGGTGGCTTTCAAATCTTAAACGGCTTCGGTCATTTCCGGGACTGAGTCGGGATTCTCCGTCGATACTCGGAACTGACTCTGTAAGTACTGAAATCTAGCTGTACTTAACCAGCATTGCCCGGGAGTATTTTTACTCTAATTTTTGTTTCGTATTTTGTTTTTAAACCATGTCGTTTGTTTTTTGTTTTTTTTACCAAATTATTTTTTTAATGATTTTGAAATTTAAATAAAATTATTACGCTATTGTTTGTTCATAAAATTATTAATTCAACCAAAATCTAAAACTAATTTTGTTATTTTAATTTTGTTTTAATCTCTAAAGTTTTCCAATATGAGGATTTCTTAAATGTTGAATTCTATTCGACAGTTTAAATGCTTTCAAATTCCTTTAAAATTTCGAAAGGGACAATAAGTAAATTTTTTTTTTTTTTTTTTTTTTTTTTTAAACAAAAGAGTAAAATACTGACTTGTTTACGAAGAAATAGAAATGCATTCTGGTTGATTCATTTCGTAATTATATTTTGAAATAGGATGTTTAAAGTTTTATGTTTATGCTCTCGGGGTTTTTATTTCGATATTTAATCAATTAATAGTAGATTAAAAAAATGTGTAAGTCACGTAGAGGTGAGAAACACACATGAAACACACACACACAAAGACACGTGAAGTTGTCTCATAATTTTACTGATTATTTGAGTTATTTTTATTGTTTGTTTTGTTTTTTTAATTTTAATTTTTGCTTTTAATTAAAAAGATTTTAAAAGTTAAATCGACAGTGTTTTTGCAATAAATTTATTAAATCGTAGATTCGGATTTAATAATTTGTTTGTTCAATTTATTTATGATTTTATTTTGCCAGTTAATTTCGTTTTTGTTTTTTTGTTTGTTTGTTTTTGCGTGTCAACGTATTCTTCGTTCTTTGGTGACCTTTTAATGACAGCGAATATAAAATCGTCGCAAATATCACCGTGATATCATCCTTATTGAATATTGTTGTGTATGGTGTTATCAACAATGACAATCGATAACATTTTGGGGTAAAATTGCAGAATAGTTAAGTCGAGAAATCGTAAAAACAAATTTAAAAAAAAATACTAAACGAAGTAGAATTTAAGGCACTTGTGCATTTTAACATCCCCGGTAAATTAATTGTTTTCATTTTAGGAGAGTTTCGTCCGCGGCAAGGGAAGAGTTAACAAAGTCCTCTCCCCTCCCCCATGTTTAGAATGGCTTTCTAAATCTGCCGGGGATGTTAAAATGCACAGTGTCGAATTTAATATTCTACCGACCTTCATACTTTTTAAAGTTTTTTATTTCATTTTTTTAGCTGTCTTTACGACGCACGGAGTGGGGGCACTTACCTACCAGTAACCCTAAGTCCGGGCGGATTTCCACTCGGACTTAGGATTAGTGGTAGGGTAAGTCATTTTCTTTTACTTACTTTTTCAGACATGACCCCCCCCCCCCTCGCAAACAATAAAACGACAGGCGGCCATCCTTTTTTCTTTATGGCGTAAAGATAGTTTTGAACCAAACAAAATTTTGAAAAAAAAAGTGTTTCAGCACGTTAAAAGTATACAGGTCATTAGATAATTAACACCTACTGCGTTTGGTATAAGTTAGTTGCTGTTTTTTTCTTTACGATTTCTCGACTATTAACTATTCTGCAGATTTACTTCACTTCCATTAGCCAATGGCACTGTAAAAATAGCACAAGTGGATAAATAGAAAAAATGGCACAAGGAAAAATATAGATGAAAATCTCCCAATGAGTTTATTAAGCTTGTAAAGTAAATACATAAGAAGTCTGTCAAATTAAAAAGAAAATTATATCTACATTTAAAAGTAGATGAGGACCCTCAGCTAAATCCCCCCCCCCCCAAAAAAAATGAGATTTTACTTTTTAGGCGATTACGTGTGAACACACTCTGAGTTTAGAATTTAAAATGGGAAATTAGTTTTGCGTGTCAATTGTGTTTGTTTTTTTTAAACAAAAACAAAACATTCCCTTCATGAACCCAAAACCTAGCCCTGGATTCTGGGTAGCAATACGAATACTAGTTTTAATTTGTTTTTTTAACGGGGTCGTTAAAAATCAATTCTGCCTATTTTCTGTAGAATAACATTTTTTTTTTAATTTGAGACCAACAACCAGTTTAATTGTTTTATTTTTATTTTGTTTTTTAATTAATTTGCATTGAATTAGTAACACTAACTTACTTTATCAAATCATTTTCCACTTTCTTATTTTGGGGTAAAATTGTAACCTTTGGCACAACGCTTTAATCTGAAAAAACAAATATAGGATTTTTTTTTTAATTTAGAATCTGGGATCAGTTTCATATATGTAAAATGATCGCCCATTTCTGGGCAAATGTCTAACCAAATAGCGTTTTATGGGAATATAACCAGATTTTCTTTTTTGTGGGTGTTAAGGGAGATAAATTTTGTATTTTATTGGTGGGGTTTAGTAAAACCAACCCTCTGTTGCCATCCTTACTAAGTTCAGGTGCCCCCCCCCCCCCCGAAACCTTTCTTTAACCCTACCACTAAACTTAAGTTCTACTGCGTTTGGTATAAGTCATTTGTTGTTGTTTTTTCTTTACGATGTTTACCGATTGAGTGAGTAAATAATCTAATAAATAAATTGGGCGATTTAGTCGATGCACAGCCAAAATGACGGACAATGCATCGGCTAATTTTTTCCGACCTCACAAATGAGTAAGTAAACCCAAATAAATTATGTGGGACTAATTTCCCAGCTGAATTTCCTTTAACATAATTTAAGGTAAATTTGAAATTAGTCCAAAACAATCAATTTGAGTTTATTTTTCTTGGCCTTTTGGCTAAGATCAAAGTGTAGTATCTGTTCCGATGGATACTGCACCCCATAGACTGGTATTGTCTTGGCCTTCGGGGCTTGAGTTACGGCGGTCTATGGGTCTGTCCTGTGCAGTTCTAGGAGGTCACCTCTCCCAGGCTTCGCCTCCCCTCTTTGGGGAGGAGTAAGTTTATTGCTTACTGCCTGACACGCCCCTACCGGGGAATGCCGACGGGCTGCCCAGGCAATTTTTAATGGCCAGAGTGCTCACCTCTCGGGCGCTGGCTTTTCAAACCCCACTTTCCGATCCGACCTTGGGTCACATCTTACTTGTGGGAGTAAGATAAAACTGGCCTTGTGCCTAACTCCTGGAGAGGAGTAAATAAATACTCATCTGTGAGTTCAGAAAAAAAAGCAGCCGATTCATTGTCCGTCATTTTGACTGTGAATCGACTAAATCGCCAAAAATTGAACATGAGGGGGGGGGGGGGCTTAGGTTTTATTCAAAACTAAAAACTAGGAAAATCGATTTTATTTGTAACAACAGAATAAAAATTTTAAATATTTTTTTTTAATTGAGAGCGGGGTAAGGGGGGGGGGGGGCTTAGCCCTTATTTAAAACTAGAGGAAACGAGCCTACCCCCTACCACCCCAAAAAATCCTTAGAAGAGATTAAATACTTATTTTAAAATATTGGGAAGGGGTAGCCCCTATTTAAAACTAAAGTGAAGGGGGCGTAGCCCGCCCCTCCAGAACGGTCCTAATTTTCCGTTACTGAATTGCTCTTGCTTTGTGCCATTTTTTTCCTATTTATTTACCGGTGCCATTTTTACCGTGCCATTTTTACCGAGCACCGTGTACGCCCATATTCTTCCGATTTTGATCTATGATTAAAAATGGTTGTCACGGTGATTTCTTCGTGGCCGTGAGAGTTTTGAAAGTGATTTTGAGGTTTTGAAACAATCAGGGTGCCTTGTTTACTCAGAGAGCAAATATTTATTTATTTTTTTTTTTTTTTTTTTTTTAATTTATTTTTTTTTTTAATAATAATAATTATTATTATTATTATTATTATTATTATTATTATTCAACAGCGCCACTATTCTATCAAAGAACTGTTCCTTTTCTTATGGTATTTTTAGTTGTAACTAGCTGTGCCTACTCGGCGTTACCCGGGAGTCTTTTTACTTTCATTTTTGTTTCGCTCCGTTATTTGTTTGTTTTTTTTATTGTTTTTTTTTTTTAATTTTTTATAAGTAGTATTATAAAAGTTAACTTTTATTATGGCATCGTTTGGTGATTAAATTATTAATTTAACCAAATTGTTATAAAATTATAACTAATGTTTAAGGTAATTTTTTTATATCTCTATTTAGCTTTCCAAACTTTCAATCTTTTAATACATGAGGACTTGCTAAGAATTTTTAAGGTATTCGACAGTTCCACATTCCTTTCAAATTTCGTGAGTCTCGAAGTAATTTATTCTTCAAATATTAGCAAAAAAATAAAATGGCTGACTTGTTTACGACAAAATCGAAATGCATTCCGATTGATTTAATTTCGTAATAAAATTATTTTTTAAGTAATTTTTTTTAATTCACTATTGATTTTTTTTTAAATAAATAATCGATTAATAATAAAATAGTGTGATTATTAAAGTCACGTACGTCGTCATGAATTAAAAAAAAAAACACACACACACACACGCAGATTCACGGGGTGGGGTTATTTAGCTGGTGGTGTTAATATACAAATTCACCGAACATAGGTACTTGTAAGGAATGGACACCCAGAGGATTTCAGTTCTTGTGGTATCAGTTCCGAGTATCGACGGAGAATCCAGAGTCAGTTCCGGAAATGGACGAATTTACGATTTGAAAACCCCTTTGTTATCTTTTCTTTTTTGATGAAGTTTTTTCAACTTTATTAATTAATTTATTTTTTAGGAGCTATTTAAAAAAAAAAAAAACTTTAACCTAACCCTTCGCTTGCTTAGCGTCGTCTGCCCTTTTACTTTTTTTTCTTTTGCGGCGTTTAAATCTTAAACTGCTTCGTCCATTTCTGGGATTGACTAGGGATTCTCCGTCAATACTCGGAACTGACTCCATAAGAACTTAAATTCTCTGGGTGCCTATTCCTTACAAGTACCGGGTATATGTTACGACGCTCAGCAGAGGCGCGAACGGGGTCCAAAAAAAGAACGAGAAAGGGTTTAAAAACATAAATTTGCAACAAGTGAAGTTGACCTACGACGAGAATAGATATTTTTCTACTTACCTATGTAATTTGTTTTTATTTTTACGTATTATAAATGGGTTTTCATTAGATGTAAAAAAAAAATTTCTTGTTTTTTTTTCCCACCGTTTTCACAAAATTCAATATGGCCGCTCTAGGTGCATTCGTTAGTAACCCCCCCCCCTCCAAATCGGCCATTTTTTCCCCCCAAGTTGCGGTGACAAAACTATTGATTTCTAATAAATAGCGGTTGTAACGGTCTAAAAATACAAACAAATGCCACAGGCAAGTTAGAAAATAACTTTTACAGCATACAGTTACTTTTATATATTGTATATTTGTTTTTTTTAGCGTTTTTACTCTGCTGAGCGTCGTAAAAGATTCCCCAAGTACCTAATATAATAGCGAAAAAAATAAATATAGAGAGAATCTCTAATAAAATGAGGAAGAAGAATAGACGTGAAACCCAAAACGACATTATTCGTTGACAACTGAGCAACCCTGACCTGACATATTTACTGTGGTTATTTGTCTAATAATACCTGCCTCCCCACGAGGGCCGGATGTGATACAACGTCGAACATAATATTGGGTGTGGCCATTTCTAAACACCACACAAAAGTATCATTTAATTTTATTTTAATTTCTAAATTAATAATACTAGCAATGCTTCCTCCGGTCACATATTGGAAATTTGTAGATTAACACTCTCAGCTGCTCCCCCCACCCCCCCGTAAAAAAACGAGATTCTACTTTTTTAGGCGATTACGTGTAAACACCCTGAAAAACTTGGCGAAAGAAGAAGAAAAAACAATCAATTTAGAGTGGAGGATCAGTTTCGTATATTAATTTAACGTAAAATGATCCTTTATTTCCGGGCCATTCTAATATTTTAGGATGGTTAACTCATCCTAAGTCCGAGTTGAAAGGTCATAAAATGTCACCTAATCGCCTAAAAAGGTATCCACCCACCCATCCACCCCCAAAACGCACAGAATTTACCTCCCATAGCAATTCTTTTGTTGTCATTACTGCGGATAAAACGCTAGAATGAGGGAGGTTCATTTTACGTTAAATTTATATACGAAACTGATCCCCCACTCTAAATTCTAAAATAATTTTTATTTGAGGGGGGGGGGCTTTCCGCCAAATTTTTCAGGAAGTTCGCACGTAATCGCCTAAAAAAGGGTATAATCTTATTATGGGGGGGGGGGTATTTAACCGAGGGTGTTAATCTACAATAATACCCTATATTCAGATATCTTCTTCTATAGTTCTTCCTTGTCTTATTTTTTATTCATATTTTATTACTTATTATTTTACGTTTCCGCTTAATACTCTGCTAGTGTTTAGTTCTCAGACCATTCTTCGCTGAACACCTACTCATGAGTTCAAAAAAGTAAATACATGTTTCTGTCCTCTTTAACCCTAACCTTAGATTTACCCTCATGTGGAAATCTATAGAATATCCCCATTCTCTTTACCCAAGAAGAAAAAAAAAAAATCAACGTAGTTCATATACTCCCCCGCCGTCATGCGATACTACACCTCCTTCGTACACCCACTCACAACGGCGTATAACGCCCACTCTCAGATGACCCTGTCTCGCTCGCACTCCTACACGCATATTTATTCCCAACTCACGTAGGTGACACGAGTCACGTAATATTTTTAAATATTTATTTCGTTTTGTTTTATCTAAACCGCTTCTCTTTATTCTTAGGTTTGTGGATTTTTTTAAAATTATTATCATTATTATTATTAGTAGTAGTAGTAGTATTTATCCGGCGTTGCCCGGGTGGAGATATATTGCCGGGTGGAGGGCTTAGACAGAAAAAAATAATAATTCAATGTGTATTTATCAATGTGACGTAGAGGCGAGAAACACACGCACGCACACGGAAACGCATGATATTTTCTATGATAGTTGTATTAATACAGGGCCAACGAACAGTTTCTTGGAAGTAGCGTTCAAAAATGCAGCCGAAACGAATAAAATGTCGTACGTTCAATTTTACGCGATAATAACCTAGTCCCTATTTACTTGCTTTCCCACGCGGGCAGAGTTAGACGCAAGGTCGGATTTTAATGTGGGGAAAATCCAACTCCCCAAGAAGGGGCACTCTGGATTGGGACAAAAAATAAAAATTGCCTCGGTAATTTCTCCTTCACTGACCGAGGACACGAAAGATTAAGCGTAGTACCAGAATAGATACTACACTTTGCCCCTAGTGCTCACCTCTCGGGCGCTGGCTTTTCAACCCCCACTTTCCGACCCGACCTTGGGTCACATCTTACTTGTGGGAGTAGGATAAAACTGGCCTTGTGCCTAACTCCTGGAGAGGAGTAAATAATACTTTGCCCCTAGCCTTTTGGCTAAGATCAAAGTGTAGTATCTGTTCCGATGGATACTGCACGCCTGTCCTGTGCAGTTCTAGGAGGCCCACCCTCCCAGGATTCGCCTCCCATCTTTGGGGAGGAGTAAGTTTATTGCTTACTGTCTGAGGCGCCCCTACCGGGGAATGCCGACGGGGCTGCCCAGGCAATTTTTAAATGGCCAGAGTGCTCACCTCTCGGGCGCTGGCTTTTCAACCCCCACTTTCCGACCCGACCTTGGGTCACATCTTACTTGTGGGAGTAGGATAAAACTTGTGCCTAACTCCTGGAGAAGAGTAAATAATACTTTGCCCCTAGCTAAAAGGAAAAGGCTGACCTGATCTAGTCATGTTTACATTTTTGTAATAGGAATTTCAAAAATTCGTTTTTAGTTTTCCCTTATTTTATTTTTTATTTCAATAAATATTTGATTAATAGTGTATTGATTTACTCCTCTCCAGGAGTTAGGCACAAGGCCAGTTTTATCTTACTCCCACAAGTAAGATGCGACCCAAGGTCGAGTCGGGAAAGTGGGGTTTGAAAAGCCAGTGCTCGAGAAGGTGAGCACTCTGGCCATTAAAAATTGCCTGGGCAGCCCCGTCGGCATTCCCCGGTAGAGGCGCATCAGACAGTAAGCAATAAACTTACTCCTCCCCAAAGAGGGGAGGCGAAGCCTGGGAGAGGTGACCTCCTAGAACTGCACAGGACAGACCCATAGACCGGCATAAATCAAGCCCCGAAGGCCAAGACAATACCAGTCTATGGGGTGCAGTATCCATCAAAACAGATACTACACTTTGATCTTAGCCAAAAGGCCACTACCAAAATAAATTGTTTTTAACTAATTTCCCAACTATATTTCCTTGAAAATAATTTATGTCGCCAATAGTAACGTTTACCTTAAATGTGATTATTATTGTATCGTTTGATCATGGAATTAGTTATTAAATCAAATTGCCATGAAACTATAACTAAAATCGAGAAAATACATGTTTTTTTTTGTGTAGAAAGATCAAGCGAATGAAAACAAAGTTGTTTACAATATCATCAGGCGTGTCTGTAGAGAGAGGGGGGAGATTTACATGATGAATGCACGTAGAAATTGGCTGTCTATCTCAGGCAGCAACGAAGAGGGTAAGAGCATATAAGAAACCGAACTGCATTTTGGTGGATTTAATTTACTATAGCTCGAAACTCTTATAAAAATGTATAACAGGATTTATTTGTGCCTAAAAGTAATACACCAAAATATGCACACATGTCAATTTTCCTAAAACGGAGATGTGTAGGGACACCTCGACAGAACTGGTCTGTTTGGTGAAGAATCCGATCGCATGTAACAGAAACTGGTCTGGACAAAATGGGAGTAGTGGACAAACGATGTGGTCACTACAAGAATTAAACCGAAAAGAGGAAGTGGACTTCTGAGTCACATTTTTTATATATGGGTGACCACATGGCAACACCAACAAATGATTTACCGCCCCGTCGTCACGTGATCTATGATTCTATTCATTAGAAAAAGAAAGCAACCCAAGCAATGCAAATTAGATGTATTCCATTGCGCAAGTAATAAAGGTGCTTATTAACATTGTCATTTCGATACTAATTTAGTAGGCGGTCTACATTGTTATACTTGATCTATAAAAAAAAACATGTGAGTTTAAACACTAACTCTAACTTTAACCTTAAACTGTTTAAACAGCGTAGTTAATTAAAAAAAGAAAAAGAAAAAAAAGCGAAGCTAAAATGAACGTGAATAGAATCCCTGGCAACGTCGAGTAGATACACCTTGTTAAAAAATAAAGAAACGACATGGTTGGACGATTTGACTGTTTATAAGAAATCTCTTTCATATCCAACCCGGCCGCCAAAACGCAATGCCATGTGTTTAGAGTGCATGTTAAATGTCATCTTTTTTCATTCATAAGCGATTGTACACTTCCGGTTAGTTTGTCCTTTTAATTGTTTCAAATAGTTTTGCGCATGCGCAAATGATAAAAACAAAATATGATTGTCTAACTTTCAACTCTAACTACTTATTTATATCGTAAATACAATTTTTTAGAGAGGAGATATTTTTAAATGTAATCACTTATAAAATTTAGTTTATTATAAACGAAAGTATTTACTTCTCCAGGAGGTTAGACACATGGTCACGTAAGGTTTTAAAATGGCAGTGCACTAGGAGAGTGTACTCTGTCCTATAAAAATACCTTTGCCATTGATGAATAACTAATGAAAGTAAATAGTGAATGTCCCACAGTGTATGCTATTGAAGGAATCATCAAGCTGGATGGAATATGTAATCGATGAAATCGATTGGAATTTGTGTTTATAAAGAACACAGTAGTAAGTAAAATGTATTGCTATTTAGGTCTGATTTGAAAAATCCGACCTACTTAATTTTATATATTAGATTTGTATTAGATAAGTTGAAAATTATAGAAATTAAAAAATAAGAATAGTGATGTTAATAAGGGATTCAGGGCTTGGGGTAGAAATGCACAGGCGTCCTCATTAATTCTCGAGAAACACTAGGTGTACTTCGAGGGGATTAAAGACTATACGTTTACAGAAATATATTTCAAATAATGTCACTTTACTTAATCCCACTTTCACCCAATCAATGTTTAAAACATCATTGCCCCTTCCTTCAAAAAGGGCAATACTATAAAATGTAAAGAAAAATGATAAGAAATTTTATTTAGTGTTATGGACTGGCTGTAACTCCAATCCTGGACAACGCAGAGTCTTCCTGATAGTATTCAATAACGTCATTTCCAAAATGCTTTATGATCGCTTTCGTTTTCAAATAAACCAATATGGTATACGCCGTTATACTTTCCTTGTCTCAAGTAATCTATGTAGTAATATGCCAAGGCACTTCATGTTTGTGCTACGTTATCACCTTTCACACACATTCAAAATATGATCGTCCGATTGGTGATTAATCTGATGTCGCTAAGGTTTTTAAAAAAAATCCGACTTCACCCATTTTAATTTGAAGAGCACCTTTTTACAATAATATTGTATTGGCCTTTTGGCCAAGATCAAAGTGTAGTATCTGTTCCGATGGATACTGCACCCCATAGACTGGTATTGTCTTGGCCTTCGGGGCTTGATTTACGCCGGTCTATGGGACAGTCCTGTGCAGTTCTAGGAGGTCCACCCATCCCAGGCTTTGCCTCTCCTCTTTGGGGAGGAGTAAGTTTATTGCTTACTGCCTGAGGCGCCCCTACCGGGGAATGCCGACGGGGCTGCTCAGGCATTTTTTGTAGGCCAGAGTGCTCACCTTCTCGGGGGCGCTGGCTTTTCAAACCCCACTTTCCCGACCCGACCTTGGGTCACATCTTACCTTGTGGGAGTAAGATAAAAACTGGCCTTGTGCCTAACCTCCTGGAGAGGAGGTAAATAAATACTCTAATAGCTTCTTACCGCGAACTGCTTGCCTTTGGATTTTTCCTCTTGCTCCGTTTTTCTGACTGTACCAACATTCAGAAATTTAAATGTAATGTGAACAAACACCTCGCTGCACAACTCCCCACTTCGGGTGCCCTTATAAATATGGCCCCTAATTCATAGTAGCCTCTTACGTCTCAGTGGCAATGTGCCTTGAATAAAAAATACAGCAAAATATATAAATATATAGCCTGAAGATTCACCCCGGCGATGAAACGCGGGAGCCTCTGTGTAGCTTAATTGCCATAAATATATGTTCATAGCTTACTACCTAGCTCTACTTACGTATTGAGCACTGTTGAAGTAAATACTGAAAATTGATACATAAAAAATTATGAGAAAAGAAGGATGAGAGTAATCCGACGTAATGGGAAATGAAAAAGGAAAAAACAAGAGATATGTTTTTTTATATATTCATCAACGTTTCGTCTTTATTTGTAAGATCTCCTCAGGATGATAATTTTAAGAAAAATGTCATGCACGTACATCGAAATATTGGGTTTACATCCTTATAGACATAACAACGCTTCTTTCACTAAAACGTTCTTGAGACTCTCTGTACTTTCGTATGCTACGAACTCTTTATCTTTTGGGTTGTCAATAAAAAATAATTATTTTGTATAGATAGATTTTGACAAGAGTCGATACGTAATAACAGTTTTCACTGTCGCTGCTACTTCTACCAACATTCCTCCCCCTGGAGCCATTTTCGCATGTAAATCGAAAAGGTTTATAACTTCTCTTGCATTTTGATTAGTTGAAAGAAACTGCTGATTTGAGATTCTATCCAATCAAGATACATAATAAAAACATTCACTGTCGCTGCAACTTTTAACAAAATTCATCCTGTATAATATCTATTTTCTGCATTTTTCACAGATCTTGTAACATGCTGGACACTTATTTCTTTTTGATGCGCGTTTCTCTGCTTTTTGGCCAAGATCAAAGTGTAGTATCTGTTCCGATAATATTTATTTTCTGCAGTTTTCACAGATCTTGTAACATGCTGGATACTTATTTTCACTTTTTGCTGCTAGGAAGAAAGTGTAGTATCTGTTCCGATAGATACTGCACCCCCATAGACTTGTCTTGGCCTTCGGGTTTTGATTTACGCCTGTCTATGGGAACTGTCCTGCGCAGTTCTAGGAGGTGCACCCTCCCAGGCTTTGCCTTCTCACTCTTTGAGAAGGGGTTAGTTTATTGCTAATCGCCCGAGGCGCCCCTACCGTGGAATGCCGACGGAGCTGCCGAGGCAATTTTTAAAAGTACCAAGTGCTCTTCCTCTAGAGTGCGAAATTCCCACTTTCCGACCTTGTGTCACATTCTACTTTGTGGGAAGTAGATAAATAAGTACTTATTTCCATTTGATATGCGTAACCACAATGATGAAAGTTATTACGTAATACTGAAGTTGAGCTCGAATTTTCACGCGTCTTTTTTCACTTCTGCCTTGTTCATTATGACGTCTCGATTCAACATGGCGGCTTTTTTTGAGTTTGGGTGCCTTTTTTGTCGTGTTGACGTTGTATCGCTTAGACTTCGCTATCTTGGATTTCACCTGTAGCATTCAGCATCTTCAAGTAGCGCCTTGTTTGTTCTGCGTTTGACCTGCTCGTATTGTCTTCTGTGAATCTATATTTGGTTCTCTTAATTTTAAATCCCTGGTGTCGCATATTCAAATGTCTCTGGTGAGACCATCCGCTAGATCACGGAATTCGAACTGCTAGATTTGGGAGCGCAATTTTATCACATATTCCTCGAATTTTTTTTATGTTCCGCTTGTCTGCATGTGTCTGGGAAATGTCATGTTCGTCCTCGCTTCACAGTATGCGTCGAATGTTTTTAATTACAGTTTGAAGGTTCATGTCTTCGTCGGTTGCATCAAAATCGAATGTGGAATTTATACTACGGCCTTTGGAACCAATGAATGCCAAGACCGTTGAGGTTTTGATTGTATCTGGCTTTGCATCACTTTTCGCTGCTAGTAAAATAAAAAGTTATTTTTCCCCCATTTTTTCTATTATACAACTAGATATGTTTATTGAAGTCAAAGTCTTTCGGATATGGTAGATTTTCCATTGCGTTTTTTCTTTGAAGTATGATTTCAACGTATTTTATCACTGTAGGATATGAGCAGTGTTTATTCAACACCTACCCACAATAAGAGTATGTGACACAAGGTCGGAAAGTGGGATTTGAAAAGCCAGCGCCCGATAAGGTGAGATCTCTGGCCTTCAAAAAATGCCTGGGCATCCCCGTCGGCATTCCCCGGTAGGGGCGCCTCAGGCAGTAAGCAATAAACTTACTCCACCCCAAAGAGGGGAGGCGAGGCATGGGAGGGTGGACCTCCTAGAACTGCACAGGACAGACCCATAGACCGGCATAAATCAAGCCCCGAAGGCCGAGACAATACCAGTCTATGGGGTGCAGTATCCATCGGAACAGATACTACACTTTGATCTTAGCCAAAAGGCCAATACCAAAATAAATTGTTTTAACTAATTTCCCAACTATATTTCCTTGAAAATAATTTCTGTCGCCAATAGTAACGTTTACCTTAAATTTGATTATTATTGTATCGTTTGATCATGGAATTAGTTATTAAATCAAATTGCCATGAAACTATAACTAAAATCGAGAAAATACATGTTTTTTTTTTGTGTAGAAAGATCAAGCGAATGGAAACAAAGTTGTTTACAATATCATCAGGCATGTCTGTAGAGAGAGGGGGGAGATTTACATGATGAATGCACGTAGAAATTGGCTGTCTATCTCAGGCAGCAACGAAGAGGGTAAGAGCATATAAGAAACCGAACTGCATTTTGGTGGATTTAATTTACAATAGCTCGAAACTCTTATAAAAATGTATACCAGGATTTATTTGTGCCTAAAAGTAATACACCAAAATATGCACACATGTCAATTTTCCTAAAACGGAGATGTGTAGGGACACCTCGACAGAACTGGTCTGTTTGGTGCAGAATCCGATCGCATGTAACAGAAACTGGTCTGGACAAAATGGGAGTAGTGGACAAACGATGTGGTCACTACAAGAATTAAACCGAAAAGAAGAAGTGGACTTCTGAGTCACCTTTTTTATATATGGGTGACCACATGGCAACACCAACAAATGATTTACCGCCCCGTCGTCACGTGATCTATGATTCTACTCATTAGAAAAAGAAAGCAACCCAAGCAATGCAAATTAGATGTATTCCATTGCGCAAGTAATAAAGGTGCTTATTAACATTGTCATTTCGATACTAATTTAGTAGGCGGTCTACATTGTTATACTTGATCTACAAAAAAAAAACATGTGAGTTTAAACACTAACTCTAACTTTAACCTTAAACTGTTTAAACAGCGTAGTTAATTAAAAAAAGAAAAAGAAAAAAAAAAGCGAAGCTAAAATGAACGTGAATAGAATCCCTGGCAACGTCGAGTAGATACACCTTGTTAAAAAATAAAGAAACGACATGGTTGGACGATTTGACTGTTTATAAGAAATCTCTTTCATATCCAACCCGGCCGCCAAAACGCAAAGCCATGTGTTTAGAGTGCATGTTTAAATGTCATCTTTTTTCATTCATAAGCGATTATACACTTCCGGTTCGTTTGTCCTTTTAATTGTTTCAAATAGTTTTGCGCAGGCGCAAATGATAAAAACAATAAAATATTATATCTAACTTTCAACTTCAACTACTTATTTATATCGTAAATACAATTTTTTAGAGAGGAGATATTTTAAAATGTAATTTTTTCTATTATACAACTAGATATGTTTATTGAAGTCAAAGTCTTTCGGATATGGTAGATTTTCCATTGCGTTTTTTCTTTGAAGTATGATTTCAACGTATTTTATCACTGTAGGATATGAGCAGTGTTTATTCAACACCTACCCACAATAAGAGTATGTGACACAAGGTCGGAAAGTGGGATTTGAAAAGCCAGCGCCCGATAAGGTGAGCACTCTGGCCTTCAAAAAATGCCTGGGCATCCCCGTCGGCATTCCCCGGTAGGGGCGCCTCAGGCAGTAAGCAATAAACTTACTCCACCCCAAAGAGGGGAGGCAAAGCCTGGGAGGGTGGACCTCCTAGAACTGCACAGGACAAACCTACAGACCGGAGGAATCAAGACGCGAAGGCCAAGACGATACCGGTCTATAGGGTACAGTATCCATCGGAACAGATACTACACTTTGATCTTGGCCAAAAGGGTTTTTTATTAATTTATCTACCTCCCACAAGGTAAGATGTGACACAAGGTCGATAAAGTGGGATTAGAAAAGCCAGCGCTCGAGAGGTGAGCACTCTGGCCATTTAAAAATTGCCTGGGCAACTCCGTCGGCATTCCACGGTAGGGGCGCCTCAGGCAGTAAGCAATAAACTTACTCCTCCCCGAAGAGGGGAGGCGAAGCCTGGGATGCTGGACCTCCTAGAACTGCACAGGACCGACCCATAGACAGGCGTAAATCAAGCTCCGAAGGTCAAGACAATACCAGTCTATGGGGTGCAGTATCCATCGGAACAGATACTACACTTTGATCTTGGCCAAAAGGGTTTTTTTCTTTGAAGTATGATTTGAACGTATTGTATCACTGTAGGATATGAGCAGTGTTGCTAACTTTGATTTTCAAAACCCGCTAGATTGGAACAAAACGCAAATCTCCAGAAAACCGCTAGATTTTAACTTTTCGTACTCTATATAAAAATATTACGAATATGCATAATATTCGTGTTTTCGAGATATATTTTTATCATAGTGTTATTTCAATTGTTATTTGTCACTTTAATGTTATTTGTATTTAATTTAAATGTTAAAAAAAAAACAAGGGACGCAATTCATGAACCAGTTGTCTGTCTGACTAACCAACAAAAGATTTATTAAGTCGTGGGGGATTAGGTTTTATAGGATCGGGGGATCTCGGGAATATTTTTAAATATTGAATTTTTTATTGAAATGTACTACGACTACATATATCATGTATGGAAGATATCTTAAGAAATAGTCTTATATGTTTGTAAATATGTTTTTATATGTTTGTAAAATAATGACGCAGACCTGTTGAGTAATAACGTATAAGACGTCACGATGAGGCTAAGGGCATGACCCCGCAATAATGAAAAAAAGCCGAAGACTAGATAGATTGTCAATTAGGCGTAAAAGAACAACGGAAATGAATAGGTGACCCAGGTGTGTGAGGTCGACGAGTTCATTTCGGAGTATGACGTCGTAAAAAACGACTCGGTAACCTTTAAAAGAGTCAGGTGCACGAGGCCAGAAGAAGAAGGCACCCGAAGTGCAAAGTCAGAAATTAAAACGGAGGTTTTAAACGAAGGAAGAATGCGCGCTTACGTAGCAGAGATCGAGTTGGGAGGATATAGAGAAAAAACTTGTTGTGGGTCAGCCCCGAAAAGAGGTGCCCCCCACCACCACCACGGCCGAAGTGCCGTAAACAACTGGCATGGGGACCACACGCCTTCCCTAGATTCCGGGAGAAGACTGCTACAGAACGCATTGTCATGTTTCCCTCTAGGTTGGAAGATAAATCACTGTCTGGTTTTCGTGAAAATAACCTACGTTGGGTAGATTCAAAAATCAACTGCCGTCAAGGTAAAGAAATAGGTTTCTTCGTAAGACAAGGGAAAGAACAATAATGCCAAAGGACTTTTGCTAACAAATAAATATTTAATTATATATATGTGTATATACCCAACTTACACCAGCTGGTGGTGAAGAATAAAGAAACAGAGTTTCTCGAGCACGTCCTTGTCTCTACCGTTGTGTTTTGTTTGATGCTACCGGGTTCCCCGAAGGAACAGATATTGCAACATGTTGATTAGAGGGGAAATGAATACGGCAAGTAGGTTAAATGAAATCTGAAATTGCGGGTGTGTGAGTGGAAAACGAAATCTCCGGACTTTACAAAAAATAAAAAAAACGCTAGATCCAAAGTTTACTAGCTAGATTCCAAACAAAATCTCCAGATCTAGCGGGAAACCCGCTAAATTGGCAACACTGGATATGAGTTATTTAATCTTCTGACGCCATGTTATATTGGCGCTTTTCAACGAATTGTCTGTCTGCCTGGTTTGGCGCTCTTGAACGAATTGTCTGTCTGCCTGGTTTTCACTCTCGCTCTGTGCCTATCCCCCTTGACCCCAAATTTTTCATATCGGCTAAATCCTAGATTGGATAGAGAGGGGGAGGCGGGAGATAGATCGAAAACACGTATATAACAAGCAGTAAACTTTATTATTTTGAAGTATAAAAGTATTGTCTAAATATAGGAGAGTTCCACTGTGAGCTTCTGTGATTAAAGGGAGATAAGGGAAAGCAATATTCACCATGCGCTAATCGTGCTGGTGAGTAGTGTTTGCATATAACAATTGGCAGTGTCTAAGCACATTGTAGTTCTAATTAATCAAAATACATGAAATAGATATCATTCGTATGTTTTTTTTTTTAAATTCATTTTGCGTAGTATCCTATGCATATTCGTTGCGTTGTGTGACAATTTATGCAGAAAATAGTGCTAAAAAAGTATAAATGGAACTCAATTTGGTGGTCAGAAGTTAAGTAGTCCCCTTTACGTTTTTTATGGAAAAATTAGTTTCAGTTTACGAACAAATCGTTTTACGAACTACATTGATCTAAATGTAGTTCGTAAAACGATTTGAGATCGAAACACGGCCGTTTTGTCAACCGTTGGACTTCTTATGCACTACGCCATCCGCACAAGCTACGAAGTAAAGGAAATCTTACTGCTTATATACGCATTATCAACTGCATAGAGTGCTCTATTCTTTAACAAAGAAAACTAATAATCAACTTCTCAAAATAGAAAAAAAAAGCCGAATAATGAGAGAAGACATTGCACACGCAAAAGGATCAATATCCTTTCATGTAGATTTTTATAAACATAATAAACAAATTGAAAAAATTAAATAGAGCCAATGTAATTGTATATTATCATTATATATCTAATCTATAAAATTAAGTCCGTCGGATATTTTAAGTTAGACCTAAATAGCAATATATCTGATACATGAATATTTGATTTAGACTAGCGATTTCTTCTTTCCTATCCTTGAAGCATGTGTAACGATACGATTGAAAATAGCGTTACGAAAAGTCTTGTCACGTTTCTCGAAATCCGAAATTTTGAAGCGTTCTCACACACTTTTTCTTTAAACATTTCGAAGCCTTTAAACTGTCGGTTCTTTTTTCATAGATTTTACTCGCTTCTCTTTACCACGTGGGTCGATGTGGTTGGGGGAGTCTCTTTTAACGGGGGATCAATGTGTGGATGGGTGTTTATGAGTGTGTGCGTATCTTTTAAAATGCAGCCCATCGATCATACGATGCTACAAACTTCATGCAAACTTTTTTTTACTCTTTTTTTTACCACAATGGGTGCATGTGTACGTGGATTTCTCAAAACTTTCTTTTAACACAATAGTTCATAATTTACCTGTTACTTTCCTTTTCGTTTTCTCCTTCTTCATTTGACCGTGATCCTCTTCGTGGTCGTTTCTTCACCTGTTCGTAATCTTCGTCGTCTAACGTTGTGCCGTGGATTTTTCTTAAGATTTTCTTAGATTTTCTTACCTTCTTCGTCTTCTGTACTGCATCTGTTTTCTGGGGAAAAAACTATTTTATACGACAAAGAAAGAATTCAGAATATAGCAGTTGAGAGGGTTATGAAAAGTCGTCTATTGTTCCTTTCTTTGCTGATAACGCCTGCGAAAGAGTCGCCGTTTTCTAGTTGTTTTACTTTTCGGTTTTTGACTCAACTATTCTTCTGACTGGATGGGAAGAGATAGATGGAGTGCTCATTCTCGTCTCCTTCGAGACCCAAACTTAAAGTTTCAGACCATTATCTTTAGGCGTCCACTTGCTTGGGTAAACATTATCAGTAGTGTTGGAAATTATTTCAATAGTCCAAAACAATTTATTTTTCTTTAACTACGTATTGTATGTAGTTTTTTCACAATTATATAATCCTCCCAGCCTAACAAAAATATGCGAGTGGAGGGAGCATGTATTTGCTAGTCTAAAAAAGTAACTTTGGTTCGTCTTATCCAGGACACCGGCGGGAACCTACTGACGAATCAGATTATATTTATTAGCTGATTCAGCAACTAACGTTTCTATTTTTAGACAGTATTATTTCGGGGCTCATGTATGCGTTCTGTTACCTTCAGTTGCCAATTCGATATATCGATAACTGGCCAATACGAAAAAAATATATAAATGTAAGATTACGTTGATATTAGATGTGAGTTTTTAACAATCATCTTTCTATATCATAAAAGTGAACGCACGTGTCTGGCTCGCTTCACTAATCATGTATGCAAATTTATTTTTATGAGCAAAGAAAGGAACGCTTAATCTTAATAACTGATAATAAAAACTAAAGGAAATAATTCCTTCAACTTTTAATAGACATTAAAGAAATATTCCCTTGTTCTTGATATTTTTGTGACCAAGATAAGAAACGGGCACAGAGATGCTTCGTTTACAGATTCAAGAGAGAGAGAGAGAGAGAGAGAGAGAGAGAGAAGGAGAGGGGGGGCGGATTAGTTTTTAGTTTTTAAGTAACTTTTTCTTTTTTTTTTGTAAAACATTATATATATATGAATATATATATATATATATATATATATATATATATATATATATATATATATATATATATATATATATATATATCATTTCACTCTCTGACACCGACTTCTCTCAACCCGGACCTTGGTCCTGCGCTCCCAGTAGTGGCTACTACTTCTAATCAACCCATTATGTCAACCCAATATTTCTATTTACTTGCATAGCATTTTTCTTAAAATTATCAGCCTGAAGAAGTCTTACAAATAAAGACGAAACGTTGATGAATACATAAAAAGCAAAAACATCTTTTGGTTTTTCCTTTTTCATTTCCCATTACGTCGGATTACTCTCATCCTTCCTTTCTCATATATATATATATATATATATATATATATATATATATATGTGTGTGTGTGTGTGTGTGTGTGTGTGTGTGTGTGTGTGTGTGTGTGCGGTTAGTGGGAGTGAATCCCAGCAGAGTGTTCGATTACTAAGAAAAAGTAAAAAATAACAGCCTAATATTTATTTATGTGTGTAATTACAGAAGATTATATGTGTAATTACAGAAGATTAAGACAACATCGGTACCGTCGGTTTCAAATGGGACCTATAGTTGACCTCCTATGCCGGACTCTCTTAGACACGTTTTTAATTAGCCGACACAGTTTTTCCTGGTAAAATGCAAGATGGGCGTTTTGTAAGCTAGTTGATCTAAATAGTTGGAACGGAGAATGGTTAAGACGAGGCGAAAAAGAAGTAAAGTCTTTTAGTGAGTTGTAAAAGAAGTAAAGTCTTTCAGTGAGTTATATAAAATAATTTATTTCAAACAATTAAAATATTTATAAAAATATTTGTTTCACAACAACCAACTTCTATTCAATTCGTCTTAACCATTCTCTGTGATTATTCAATCGGAAACATACGTGTCGATATGAGCCCCGTTCTGTAGAAATGCCATTTTTTTTTTTAAATGGGCAGATTTTTTTTTTCGTAAATACTAGAATACATACATAATCATGAATTTAATTTAATTTGATACATTTTGATAACAAACAAGTAGAGTTTTGTGGAGTTTTTTTTGGTAACGGGTGTCGCCATGTTTTTTTGTTTCAGTATTAAACTACAGCAGTACAATACGTTCACTATTTTAACGTTTTGGTGCTTTGTGAACCTTATTTTTGATGCCTAAACATCAAATATTTTGAACGGAAGCGAGTAAGCCACATCTAATTTAATGGTCGTAAAATGTAGACGGACCAATTATGTACGACTTCCCTTCCTCAGATTCAAAACTTATAAACATACTGAACTTTATATTGAGATGACGACTCCATGATGAAGAATACAAAATTAATACCCCCTATTGAATTCCTCATAAAATTTTACTCAAAAAAGTTGTTTGCTTTTGGTATAGGGCTTTATTTTAAATTGCATCTGCAGAGAGAGACACGATACATATAGTACAGATAAGTAAAAATAATTGATATAAACAATTGGTAAACGATTGGTAAACGATTGGTAAAAACAATTAGTAAAAATAATTGATATAAACAATTGGCAAATAATTGGTAAACAATTGGTAAAAACAATTGGTAAAAACAATTGATGTAAACAATTGGTAAACAATTGGTAAAAACAATTGCTAAAAATAATTGTTATAAACAATCTTAGTGGCTTTATTTGGACTCCCTACATGTGGACCACATAGCCATCTTGGATTCCAGCTTTACAGCTGGCATCTGCATCACTAACCGGCTGGTTGCGTTATGCATTCCTACAACATTTACTGTGTTGCATTCTCAGCCTTGTGTCATACATGCAGCAACCAAACTGACGTCATCATTACAGAAACATGAAAGTTCACAATAGTTATCCATACCTTGGTTGTCGGTCGTTCCTTCTGTCACATCTCTGCTTGAACCTTCCAGACTGAGGGAATGCCATCCTGTAATCAAAGCTTCTTATTCATACTTTCAAAAACACCAACTCGACACAAAACTGATAGAAAGACAGCTGTCATTTATTCAGAGTGGAAATTTTCATTAGAGGTCAAGTTAGAGTTAGAGCTACATGAACAGGAAGTTGCGTCACGGACAGGAAGTCTGAACTGGAACAAGGCAAAAAACATTGCGAAGTCTTCCTCTTTGGCCAATTAACTGAAAGGATTCGGTAGGCTTTTTAAGAACTCTGTCGTCTTCGTTCACCACTCCGGGGAGCAAGCGATGAGGATACGGTGCTGTAAAAGAATAAAACATTGCTGATCATGTTGCTATTGAGAAAAAAATTTGTTGGCGACTTTTTTTTATGGCTATCCATTATAACAACCATTGTAGAAGAGAGGAAAATGGCTGCTATCATCACAATCATCATATTCGGTTTAATGTCCATTTTACATGTTGGCATGTGTTGAACGGCTTTAAAAAACAGACTTCCAAACTAATCTATCTCTAACCAAGTCTTTATTCATCCCTCTTTCTCTCAAGTCCATTTTTATCACTTTCGTAAATGTTTTCCTTGGCATTCCCCTGTGAACTGGACCTGTTACCTAAACTGTTCTACATCTACTAACCCAAGAAATCTCATCCATTCTTTCAATGCGGCCATATCATTGCAGTCTCCTGTTCTTCACACATCTCCCTGTACTGTTCAGATTTAATCTTCCTCTGAAGTCATCAGATCTAAGCCTGTCTTTAAAACTCATATTACACATCCATCGTATTATTCTTCTCTCCATGCAACGCATGTCGTCAATCCTCATTGGCCAGGTTTCATTTCAATACATCATCACACTGTGTACATATACCTGATAAACTCTCCTCTTGGTCGACAGTGATAACGCTCTGCTAGTATGTTTTATTTACTCCTCTCGAGGAGTTAGGCACAAGGCCAGTTTTTATCTTACTCCCATAAGGCAAGATGCGACCCAAGATAGGGTCGGGAAAATGGGGCTTGAAAAGCCAGCACCCGAGAAGTGAGCACTCTGGCCATTAAAAATTGTCTGGGCAGCCCTGTCGGCATTCCCCGGTAGGGGCGCCTCAGGCAGTAAGCAATAAACTTACTCCTCCCCAAAGAGGGGGAGGCAAAGCCTGGGAGGGTGGACCTCCTAGAACTGCACAGGACAAACCCATAGACAGGTGGAATCAAGCCCCGAAGGACAAGACGGAAGGACAAGACGACACCGGTCTATAGGGTGCAGTATCCATCGGAACAGATACTACACTTACTTCCTAGAGCAAACAAACTCTGTTTCTGCTCTTAAGACACTATGGTGATGACAGCTACTCTCACCATTCTGAGAGACGTCACTTTCTAACAAGATTAGAGACGGGTGTGTAAAAATAATATTGAGAACGGTATTTTTTCACATAAGGCTAGAGTAGTGGATAATTCCATTCGAACATTACAGACTTACAGAGTTATTGTTATATACACCATCTTATCGATGGGTATAAAAAGTCTTTTATGCACGCGAGTTGATCGTCTTCCGACCGTTGCCGCTACTGCCATGATTGTTGAGAGCCCAACTTATTTATAAAGTGAACGCAGGCTGATCGTTCACTGCCATCATAATCAATGTGAGCTGCAGTTGCCTCCTTGCTCGCTGACACAAACACGTCGACACTTTTTTTGGTTAGTTTATCAAAAAAGTTTATTCGAAAAGGCAGAACATAAACTTGCATGCATGAGAGAAAGAGAAAGAAAGAGAGAGAGAGAGAGAGAGAAAGAGAAAGAGAGAGAGAAAGAGAGAGAGAGAGAGAGAGAGAGAGAGATGAAATGAAATAATTAGATTTCACTACATCAGTCGCTCAACACGTGCTGTTCCTGTTTGGGTCAGCATGCAAAAAACACGTCTTCTCTCATTCGAGTCTCGCTAGCTAAGGAAAAGGAAGAGGACGAGGGCCCTGCCCGGAAATTACATGATTTATGTAACTTCTGTCTGGTGGCCCTCTTCCAAACTCCCGACCCCTAACTTTTCCATTAAAACGACTGCTATTATCTAACATTATGATCACATCGCAGAATAGTATTGCATGAAAGGAAGTATGTGACAGAAAAGCGAGATCGATTCTACTTCCTTTTTGGAGTTTACAACGTCAAAGTGAGCAGACATATCTTTCAAAGTTCACCATCCTTGAGTCTACGCAGTTATATAAGTCTAGGCATCATCGCACATGTGCCAAGCCTAATCACAACTCAAGATAACGCAAGATATTGCACGTACATAGAAACAAAATAGATCTATCATGCAATTGCTACAATCCTTTACTAGCAATGTTGAAAAAAAAAAAAAAAATGTTTACCTCCTCTTCAGGAGGTTAGGCACAAGGCCATTTTTATCTTACTCCCACAAGGTAAGATGTGACCCAAGGTCGAGTTGGGAAAGTGGGGCTTGAAAAGCCAGCGCCCCCGAGAAGGTGAGCACTATGGTCATTAAAAATTGGCTGGGCAGCCCCGTTCCATAGGTCGGAATTTCTTGGAAAGAAACTCTGTTTATGGACGTACCATTTGATTTTAGGTACACAGAGGAAGAAAAGAGAGTTCTTTGCAGTGTTGGTAGCTTGGAGTTCTTGCTGAGAAGGTTTTACGGGGGTGAACCATAGCTTGAAGCTCAGTCGAGCACCTACCATGAAAATACCGATAGAGTAGGGAAAGACTAACAACATCTCTTCTCTGATAAAGGGGCTGTAGGGAAGAGAAGAAAGATTATCCCCCACTAGATTCCGAAGTCGATTTTGTACTTTGTCAAGGCCAGAAAGAGTCCTCTGAGTGCCACATTTCCAGATATGGCAGCTGTACTCCTTCTTGGGTTTTTTTCTTTTTTTCCTTTCATGTCCTTCAAGTATCAAATTGAGATAGACTTCATAAAAGAAGAGAAAGGGGAATCAAAGAGGAGAAAAAGCTAAAGAGAGAGGGAGTAATAGAGACAGAGGGGGATAGATAGAGAGGGGAAAGAGAGAGTGGAAAAGAGATAGGGAGAGAGATAGAGGGAGAGAAAGAGAGGGAGAGAGATAGGAAGAGAGAGGGAGGAAAATAGTGAGAGAGCAAGAGAGAGAGGGAGACTTTTATACAGATAGCAGACTGCATCAGGAGTCAGGTACTTCCTGAAACAGTAAATTTTACAATGAACAGAAAAATCAAGTTTAACTTTTAACGCATCCAATCGCTGTAAAACTTAGCTGGCAAGAAATCAAAATACATTTAACGGAAACAACGTCTCATGATTTCTGCAATCCACCTGGGTCATAAACTGACCTCAGACCCTTCGCTGATTCCGATTATCTGCTATTCTTTCCATTCTAGGATGGGAGACTTCGGTTCTCGCTCTGCAACTAATGTCTGTTCAACCGGTTTTTGATCTGCGCATTTTGTGAGTGACAGCAACAGGGTAAACGTTTGTCTGTTTTACGGCCTATCAACCATTTTAAAGCTAGATCATTCAATACTAAAACTTAATAGGTTCTGCAAACAATACATTGTCAGGTCAAGAAATTTTTTTTTGATTTTTCTGATTCGTTCGTTCCCTCCAACCATGTATCTCAGACATCGCTGTCGGTAGGTCTTCCCAATGGCATCCAGAGAGTCTTTTACAAGTTGGTCAATGTAGGTGTGATTGAGGTCTTCCAACCAATCTTTTGCCGTGTAATGGATTTCATAGGAGGTGTCTCTCACAAGTTCTGACTTATTTCTCCAAGAGTGACCAGCAAGCCGAAGCCTTCTCTCTTAGCGAGACTGAGAGAGGACGAAGGTGTCCATATAGGAGTTTCTTGGTTGTGTGTTTCTTTCAGCTGATATCCAATGCAACTTGTAACATCCGTGTGTATGTTCCATCAAGTGATGCTTTCTACTATTTAGTCAGTGTTCCTCTTAAGATTGTCACAGAGGAAAAACTTCCAGATGGTGTGCAGTCCATCAAAGACACTCCTTTGCCGATATTTGCGTATTTTTGCTGACTGGATCCCAAGATATACAAATTCCTGGACAGATTTGATGTTTTTGCCGTTTTTTAAGCTTAATTTCTCTATTTTGTCAGCCATTTTTTCCCCTCTGATCTAAATTTTTCCCTTTCACCTGATAATTCCACTTTTAAATGTTTACTAACAATGTTATCGCTCTCACTGTCTCTTGGTGTGTATGCTTGCTTCTAACTGCAATCGTCCTCTCTCCTACTGTTGTCGTATTCCATCTTTTAAGAAGGTGGGTCTCCTCACATGCAAATTATGAATAAACATATAATTCGAACCCCGGTCATGCTCGTTACAGCTCTTGCAAATGGTCGCCAGACACACTTCTTGGTTGTAGCTGATAAATTCTATCTTGCCAGCATTAATGTGCAGGTCAATCTCACTGGACGCTTGATGAGATGGAGAAGTTTGCTCAATTGTGCCTGACAACAAGACAAGGTCATCTGTGTAATCAACGTCTGTTATTGATTTTGCTGGGTGACTTGAACTTCTTGGTTTTTCAAGGGTGAACTCTAGATCCGTGTTTAGATCAGCAGATGTCCACAGGGCATAATCTAGCCACAGGATAAAAAGGAAAGAGGCAAGCATATCTCTCTGCAAGACTCATGCAACAATGTTGAAGAACTTTGTATCTCTGTCGGAAGATCGGATCATTGAATGAGCATTGTTATACTACATCATGATAGCTGATGCTGACTTTTGCAGGAAAGATCCCAGATGGCAGTGCGATATCATTAGCTACCATTAATTGAATACAAGTTGTTATTTTACCCATAGATCATCATTTAACGTCCGTTTTACATGCTGTCATGTGTTGTATCGCTTTCAGAAATTGACTTACAAACAAACCTGGCCAGGTCTTTATTCATCTCTCTATCTTTCAAATCCATCCTTATCACTTCCTCCCATGTTTTCTGTGGCCTTCCCCTTCCAACTGACCCTGCTACCTCAACTGTTCTACATTTACTAAATCAAGCATTCTCAATGTGACCAAACCAATAAATTTTGTTCTGCACACAACACCCTATACTGCCCAGATGTTTCTTTTATTTGTTGCTGTATTTGATGGAGATAGGGGGCCAGGACCTTTTGTCTCAAGGCCTGATGGCTGACCCTGGTTGGCCTCTGCATTGGCTGGAGCACCATTTCCAGAGGCAGGAAGGTTTACACCATTGCTTACATCTTCCCGCCTGGTGTATGAACGGGTTGATGGGCCCTTTTTATCCTGGGTGCCGGCCCGCCAGTATTTATTTTTGTTTTTATTCATATTTTTTATTATTCATTTCCTCATTGTCAACGGCTTCTAATTCTTTATTCAAAGCTGCCCTCTATTAATACAGGGGGTGCCCCCGTCTGCAATTCGGGAGACGTGCTGGATGGCTTGAGGAGACAGCACACCATTTTTCTTTGAATATTTGGTCAGGGTTTACTTCAAGTAAAATGTATACTCATGTCAGAGTCTCTTATAAACCCCTGTACAGAGAGAACGAAGACACCCGAGGGTGGTGTCTAGTAGGCATTCAAGTCCTCCCTAGTTGGCATTCAAGTCCTCCCCTCCAGATTTAATCATCCTCTAAGGTCGTCAAATTTAAGCCCATCTTTAAGATTCACATTATACACCCATCGTATTATTCTCATACCATTTACCTCCATGCAACACATATCCTCAACTCTCACTGACCAAGTTTCACTTCCATGTATCATTACATATGCCTGATACACCCTTCCTTTGGTTAACAGCAGTTAGTAATGGCAGAAGTTCCTTGAATTTACTCTATCCACTGCTAACTTGTGCTATAACACCAGCACCAACTAGTACTAATACTGGCATTAGAGATCCTCCAAAGATGACCACTTCCCACATTTATTTTGCCCCCGGTCACCCCTAAAATGTTGTATTATATCTTGGAGGACACAATCCATTTCCATATCTAACCCCAATCTGTTTTATTTTTGAAATCCCACTTAACCCCCACTTCCATATAGAGATCGACCTGCTTGTTTTTGGAGCACCCGGAAAACAGTGAGCAGCCTAACACTTAGCAAGAGAGTTGGGAGGTCCTTCCTAACCTACATTTTTCTTTCTTTTTTGAATATTTGTAAATGTTGTCCCACTCCCCACGATCAATTTTTTGTAAATAAAATCTTTTTAAAACAAATTGGGGATCATCTGAGTAAGATCAAGCCACAGAGTGAATGTGGTATTTTGGTGAGAGTGTTTAGCGTAGGGTAGCCCAAATGTTTTTTGCAAAATAAGAAAATTAGATGACCATTAACCCTGCCCCCCCCCTTCCCTCAAAACGATTCGGACTTCATGCCTAAGGCAAAGGATGAACTTTCCGATTATTGGTTTTGTTTTAAAAAAAAAACATTGTTGTGAATGTATATTTTTTGCTTAAATAAAATAACACCAAGGTAACAAAACTTCTGGACAACCGCAACAGCCTCTCCATCAAAATATACTTTGACCACATCGGTATAAGTAAAAAAAAAAAATCTGCTCCTAGTGGCCTTTTGGCTGGGATCACAGTCTAGTATCTGTTCCGATGGATACTACATCCTATAGACCAGTATCGTCTTGGCCTTTGGGCCTTAATTCCGCCGGTCTGTGGGTTTATCCTGTGTAGTTCTAGGAGGTCCACCCCCCCAGGCTTTGCCTTCCCACCCTTTGAGAAGGGGTTAGTTTATTACTAATCGCCTGAGGCGCGCCCTACCGGGGAATGCCGACGGGGCTGCCCAGGCAATTTTTAATGGTCATAAGTGCTCTTCCTCTAGGGTACTGACTTATCAAATCCCACTTTCCGACCTTGTGTCACATCTTACCACTGTGGGAAGTAGATAAATAAATTGTGATCAGATCCTGAAGATATCTGTTCCGATGGATACTGCACCCTGTCCTGTGCAGTTCTAGGAGGTCCACCCTCCCAGGCTTCGCCTCCCCTCTTTGGGGAGGAGTAAGTTTATTGCTTACTGCTTGAGGCGCCCCTACCGGGGAATGCCGACGGGGCTGCCCAGGCAATTTTTAAATGGCCAGAGTGCTCACCTCTCGAGCGCTGGCTTTTAACCCCACTTACTCGACCCAAGCTGTGGTCACATCTTACTTGTGGGAGTAAGATAAAACTGGCCTTGTGCCTAACTCCTGCAGAGGAGTAAATAAAGATATTATTTATCTATATACTACTTAGTCTGCAAAAGAGAGAGAGAGAGAGAGAGAGAGAGAGAGGATAAAAAAACGAATGATTTATTATCAAGAAAGAAAATTCACTTTAAAATGGATGACGTCATAAAGGGTGAATGGCAACTTTTGAAAAATAAAGCTAATTTTATGACATCATCTTCTTTTAAAAACATGATTATCGATCAATGTCAAAGTTGAGAAATTATATAATTCTCTAGCGGGACCTGTGCACAGGAAAATTGAAGGAAAATTACCCCCACCTCAGAACCGCATATAAGTATTTTTATATGATTTTTTAATTATCTAAAACTATTAATTGTAGTGTTCTGTAAGTATTATAAAGTTATAAATAATAATGAACAATGAAAGTAAAGCAAATAATTTGGTGCAAAAAAAACGTCTCTTCGTCTGAATAATAATTGATATCTAAATTCAATTTGAATTAAAGTGGAAAATAAATACAAATTAAATGTCTAAAAAAAATGAATAAACGCTGGAAGGAAGGTACTATTTTATATGATTAAATATATTTTGTAAAAAGTAATTTTTCTAAGCCGTATTCATTAAAAAAAAAAGCGTTTAAGCTTAAGACATGAGTGATGTTTGTATCATAACTGACCTACTTTCTACCGCAATGACATGCTGACCAGTGAGAATTGGATTTCAGCTAGGCTAACTAACACATGAGTAACGCTCACATACAAGAACACTAACTGCTACTACGATAAATATGCACCCTTTCTTTTTCCATTAATTAAAGAAAAACCTAATTACTCATGCTCAACGATCGATAGTGAAAAATAATGTGTAATGTTTTATTAAGGCTGAACTTAAAACACAGAATTGTAAATAGACGTTTTATCTCTATCTATATAAACATAAGCATGTTTATATATTTGTATGTACAGCATTCACTCTTAAACTAATGAACCGATCATTATGAATTTTGTAACACAGTTGCTAGGCATAAGGGGTCTAAATGTGGGCTATATTTAGTTTAATTTAGTTTAATGCAAAGGGTGTAAAAGGGCAGTGGAAATTCTTTTGTGAAAATTCAGATACCTCCGATGTTTGTGAAATTTGAACAATAGGTATTAGACATAAATTAATAAATATTCCCAAAACCTTGGTTTCTTTGCAAAGGGGATAAAAGGGCAGTGGAAATTCTTTTGTGAAAATTCAGATACCTCCGATGTTTGTGAAATTTGAACAATAGGTATTAGACATAAATTAATAAATATTCCCAAAATCTTAGTTTCTTTGGAGTATTTTAAAGCGTTTTTAGGGGGCATAATATGGACCCAACCTCCATTTTGATTCATAGTAATTAAACACCAATTAAGCAAGATTCCTTGAATTTCAATTTTTAATTATGACCCCTTAAGCTTAAACCTTAAATTTCAGACGTTTTCTAGAATCAAGATCGTGTAATGGATCTTGATTAAAATTAGAATAAGGATTCTAGACATAAGATTTAGTATCATTATATCTTGATTTTAATCTTCATAAGAGGACATAAAAGTGGTGCAAAACTGTTCTGCTCAAGGAATTCATTTTACCCATCCTGAGACATGTATTCTTCTAGTTCTGTATATTCTACGAACGTCATGGAGAAAAAGATTGTGGATATTTGTATATTATTTGTAATCTCAAAACGTAACTTTGGAATTAGATTTCTACCGTATTACTTTTATGGTGTTCTGAGTTGAAGGATGAGGACTTATTACTGAAGAGGTGTGGAGAGTAGTCATTCCTACTCCTACCGAAATTACTAACCAAAAAAAGAAAACAGCTGAGTGAAGACAAGATAAGAATTTGTGAATTCAAACAAAACTATTTTTTTTCTGGAAGCACGTACAAATAAACAACTAAAAAGCATAAGAAATGGAATTCTATATATAGCTTTTGTTTATGGAGCTATACTGGTCAAAGAAGTAGGGGAAATTCTGACTTTATTTAATATATAAGAAGATAAGATATATAAAAAATACTGACTGAATGGATCACATTAACATTCAATACAAGAATCCACCTGGTTACAACAATAGCAGAGGACTTTCTTTTCTCTCTCTCTCTCTCTCTCTCTGTACCAAAGGCCCAGAGCAACTTCCATGAACAAAGTCTTTTCCTAAAGTATCCCGTCTGTGAAACAAAATACAACAAAGCTGATTCCCAGCCGACTTAAACATGGTCGTTCTTCAAGTCTAATGTAAACAAATACTTGTTTAGCCTTTTTCTTGGATAATCAATTCCTCTTAAGAAATCTTTTGCCCATTCCACGGTTGTTTTCAATCCTCACGCAGTAGCACTCAACATCTAACCGACGGTTTCTTAAACCTTTATCCTTGAGTTGCCCCCGGGCCTTGATTAGCAGTGATCCATTAGTAAAAAAAAGTAAAAAGTCACTGCGGTCCCGGTTTCAAATCTAGCTAAGTCTAGCTACACTGATGAGTCGTAGAAACGACGAAACATATATATACATACATACATACATACATAAAGAAAGATGAAAGAAGAGGGATAAACATGTACGAATGACAAATTTATTTCAATTTCGATTGTTCAATGCAAGGTATACTCGGTAATAAAATTATGTTTATTATTCTTTAATTTACACAGTTCAACGTCAATTCCACCTTCGGCCCATGGAAGTATTTTTAAAATGGCCCGAATTCTCAATATTAATTCCGAATAAGTGTGCTCCACCTACGATTTGAACTCAACATCTCACTATTGGAGTTACTTCATTCTTGAACTCTTTTCCATGCTACCTTCACGAAAACCCTCCTTTTCCATCTGTAAATCTCCTTTCATTGGACACCTCATATACGGACAATTACCAACTGGACTTTCCCCATATCTTTTTTTCACAAACTTTTTATTTCATTCTCCATTACTTAATATTTTTTCAAATTTTGAATTTTGGCTTTTCCACCACCAACTTATCTATCTATGTAATTCCTCTGATGATAAGATTTTGATCTTTGAAAAGCCTTGGCTTAAAGAAAGAATAATAAACATAATTTTATTACCGAGTATACCTTGCATTGAACAATCGAAATTGAAATAAATTTGTCATTCGTACATGTTTATCCCTTTTCTTTCATCTATCTTTATAATTGCTCTATCTCGTATAAGGTTCTATTTACTAAAAGTACATATTTGATTATATATATATATATATATATATATATATATATATATATATATAAGAGAGAGAGAGAGAGAGAGAGAGAGAGAGAGAGAGAGAGAGAGTGTGTTTCTAGGGTAAAAATGTTTAAAAACATAAAAGCATGTAAAATCATAGGTGTTATTATCTAAATCGTGCAACTGGCAGAACAGTTATATCTAGCCACACTGATGATTCTTGATAAAGATGAAACATACATGTATGTGGATATTAAGATATTCATTATTGAAAATAATCATATATATATATATATACACATATACAAATGGATAAATGCGAAAGTTGGGCCAATATCTCGCACGAATGGTAAAGTCAAAACGCCCTACTTTCAAGCTCATTCAATTTTACACAATGGACGCACAATCTTTTTTATATACTGCTTATGCAAATCCGATATCAGGCGCACATGGTTAACTAATTTGCATATTGGTTTTGAAAAAGGACATTTTATTAATTAATTATTATTTGTTACTTGTGTAAAAAATTCAATGATTGTTTTCATTTTAATATACCGAATAGTTCTGTTTCACAATATTGTTTTATTTCCTGTTTAGAATTTGTGTTCAAATATTCCTTTCTTTAGGGGGACTGACATGACTTTCAACAAGTTGCGGTCTATTTCTAAATTGCAAGTCAAAAAGCTAATTGATTTCTTCTTTGTTTTCCTTTCTTTACAGTCACAGTTAAAAGATGAATAAATTTGTATCAAAATCACCAAAATTTTAACGTTTATCTATCTATATGAATAAATGATAAAGATTTCGTTTTGTGTTTACAACAAAATTATGAATGAAAAGTTTATTATTTCAAATTAACGTTTCGAGTATTTCAAGTAGAAAACTCTGCAAAGTGATAGTCATCCGGCAAAGCCAGCTAGTCATCTATATTTCAATCAAAAAATTGGAACAAATACATAGAAGATACTGCCACGGCTGCTGCAAAGAAAGCTAGTTCCTTCTATCGTACTAGAAAACTTCTCACACCTGCCAGTATACTATATCTCTACAAGGCCACCATTTGCCCACGTATGGAGTATTGTTGCCACATTTGGGCTGGTGCACCAACTACAAGTCTCTCCCTCTTAGATAAGGTCCAAACAAGAGTCTCTACCTTAATAGGTCCCACACTGTCTACCAAACTCCAGCCTCTGTCCCATCGCAGCAATGTTGCATCACTGCACTTGTTTTACAAGTACTTCAACGGAATGTGTTCTGACAAAACTTGCTTTACTTGTGCCTCGTCTACATAAATATCCTCGATAAATCCGACAAGCACCAAAATCTCATCCATTCACTGTTACGGTCACTAGATGCAGGAAAACTTTTTTACTTTAACAGCTTATTTTCTCTAACTGCTTGACGTTTGGAATTTCCTCCCTGCTCCCTGTTTCCCCAACTGTACCAACATGCAGAAGTTCACATTACATGTGAACGAACATCTTGCAGAAAAGCTCACCATTTAAGATGCTTCCTATAGCCACTTACATGTCAGTGGCAAACAGGGCCGGTGGGACAGTTATAAAAGTGGGGGGCTTTTCCTAAAAAGTGTGGGGGGGGGCCGGTTAAACACATGCATATCAACTTCATTATTGATGACCATAAAGTGGGGGGCCCAAGTGAAATAGTGAGGGGGGGCTTGAGCCCCCCCCCCCCCCACCGGTGCCGCCGTCCATGCAATATGCCTTGTTTAGGGGGAAAAAAGGTTTAAAAGTACATATGTACAAAGAAAAGATGGTTGTATTTTAAAATTTGGACCTAAATAGCATTTCAACTAGAAGAGTAGAAAGTGGATCTTGGGTTTACTTTCGTCATTACTATAACTCTCGCTTCCTTTATTTTGTCCTTTAGTCCTTGAATTCCATGAGCGATGTTTCCGACAAAGAGGTAAGAATTGCTGTTTTCTGGATCGGAGTCTATCCATCTCACACTTATTGTTGGTTTTTTTTTTTTACTTTGAAATAGTATTTTTTTAGCTCC